>OZ024740.1:121461635-121721635 GCA_964016885.1 Eledone cirrhosa
ATCGATTCGTGCGACGCACGAAGCCACAGGCACATTTTCATCGAACGCCACCGGCTCTGAACGCGCCAGACCCGTTTCTCGCACTGGGCCGACGACCATCGTCTTGGACGCCGGCCCCAGGGCAATTCAGCACCCTGGACGCGTTCGTCGACGCCTGCCGTATCGCAGTAAATCGCTTCGACTTCCACCACCGGTCCAAACGGCATAACCTCTCACGGGGCGAACTCCTCGCTCTCCGCTCCCACCGTAGCCGAGATGATATCGTCATCAGACCGGAGGACAAGGGAGGCGCCGTGGTGGTGTGGCGCGCTGACCTCTCTACGGCCGAATCCCACAGGCAGCTCCGTAAACCAATCTTCTACCGCCCTCTACCCTCCGATCCTACACACCCCTCTACCAACAACAACTTTCCTCCACCATCCAACAACTTGTCTCCTCCTCCCTCCTCCCTCCCACCGCTTCCCACCTCATTGTCCGTACCCCCCGCACCCCTGCTACCTACTGCCTCCCCAAACTCAACATACCCTACAACCTCGGCCGCCCCATCGTCTCCGCTTGCAACTGCCCCACCAAACTCATCTACGCCTTTCTTGACTCCATTCTCGCCCCCCTCATCACCACCCTCCCCTCCCACATCTCCGACACCAACCACGCCCTTGGCCTGTTCGACACCTTCACTTTCCCACCCGGCCCACACCCCCTCCTCTTCACCCTAGATGTCTAGTCGCTTTATACTGTCATCCCCCACGCCGACGGCCTACGTGCCCTCAAGCTCTACCTCGACCTTCGCCCCTCACAAACCCCTTCGCCCACACCCTCCTTCGCCTCGCCGAGCTGGTCCTCACCATCAACTGCTTTTTCTCGGGTGAGTTTTACCAACAGGTCAGGGGAGTAGCCATGGGCACAAGAATGGGCCCAAACTATGCCAACGTTTTCGTTGTCCATGTTGTGGCCCAAATCTTTGCCCAGTACACCGGCCCCACGCCCGAACTGTACAGTTGTTACATCGACGACTGTATCGGAGCCACGACCCTCTCCCGAGAACAGCTCGACTACTTTCTCTCCTTCTTCTGCTCCTTCCACCTATCCCTCCACTTCACCACCACTATCTCCACCACCCACGTCCACTTCTTAGACATCTCCGTCGCTATCGACCCCTCCCACCACTCCCTCGTCACCTCCGCCTTCTTCAAACACACCTCCTCCCACTTTACACACACTAAACACTCTATTCCCTAATCCTAACTCTTCAGGAGCCGCCGCATCTGCAGCCGAGATGCTGACTTTGAGTCCCAGGCCCTTTCCCTAGTTAGCCATTTCATCCGAAGAGGTTACCCCCCCCCCCCCCCTTGTCCACACAGCCCTCACTCGCGCCGTGCTGTCCACCGCTCCACCACACTAACCCCATGCCCACACACCGTCTCCCCCTCCCCATCATATACCACTCCTCCACACTACTCCTCCACCGCACCACCCTCCGCCTCTTCCGACGCCTCCAGTCCGACCCCTCCACCTCCCACATATTCCAATGCCCACCCCTTCCCTACTTCAAACGCGCACGCAATCTCCGCACCCTCTTCGTCTGCAGCACCCTACCTTCCAACCCACGCTCTACCCCCCCCCCCCCCGGGTTCCTTCCCTGTTCCAGGCCTCGTTCAACACCTGCCCCCACATCACCAACACCACCACCTTCCAGGGTCCCAACGGCCACTCCCTCTCTGTCCGGCACGCCTGCCGCTGCACCTCCTCCAACTTTGTCTATGAACTTCGATGCACTCCCTGCAGCGCAACCTACTTCGGACAGACTGGACGTCGTCTGGCGGACCGTTTCACCGAACACCTCCGGGATATTCGTCTCGGCGGTAGTTCCCCCATCGCCCTCCAATTTGGCTCCCCTGGACATTCCGCGCACCATCTCACAGTCTGTGGCCTACTCCAATGCCACGGAACACCCGCCACCCGCCTCACGGTCGAACAACGAACCATCTTCACCCTACAGACCCACACTCTCGCCGGCCTGAACTCCCCACCCCTATTCCTTTAGCCATCGACCGCCCTGTTCCCCCCACACACATATTCGCCACTAACACCAGTAACACAGTCCTCCTTTTCACCACCCACCCCACAAATAACAATAATAACACCCCCACCCCACCCCCTGTCACCCTCCCTCAACTAACAATGCGAACATCCCCACCCATCCTCCTATAACACCCACACCCACCTGTACATATATACACGCACTCACACTATCCACACACCCTACCACCACCACTAACCCTCACCCACACATCCACTCCAACCACACCACAATTAATACCACTAACATCCTCCCGCCCCCGGGCACACGTACACACACACCCACCCATACGCACTTACACCACCCACTCTACCACCACTGACCCCCACTAATACACCCGCATTCAACCCTTTCCCCACCACCAGTATACTAACACCCACTAACACCCCCTTCACCACACACAAACTCATCCAAACACGCACACACACACCACTACACTACACTCCCTCCACCCCCACACCTTGTCTCTCCCTCTCCCGGCTCCACCCACACCCCTCCAAACACACATCCCATTAACACCTCTACTATTACATCCCCCCACTGAGCCCTTCCCCACTCCACATTTCACACCTACCCATCCTCACCTTCCTCCGCACACACTGTCACACTGACTTTCTCCACCTGCCATTCTCCTCTACTGCTGCTATGCCTTCTTCTGCCTTGACCCTCTGACCACTTCTCAGCACACACAGACACACAGTCCTCTCCACCTGTCATTCTCCTCTACATTCATCCTGCATTGATCCTTTGACAACTTTCTGTTTCGCGCAGCCCACACTTCCCCTCTTCCGACCACCACAACCAACGGATTACACACCACCGGCCATCGTTCCAACAATCCACTCCATAACATGGAAAATATCAGGCTCTCTTCACACCCACTATGGAACTACCTTAGGAACTTACCCACAGACATACACTCACAATTATTTTTAGAACCACGCCACCTACATCTACAAAACCTATAATCACCAACACACACGTGCGTACCCCCACATATATACACACTCAGCCTCCGGAATCCTTCCTTCCCCTCGTCAGCCCTCTTAACCCTCCCCATCCACACGCACACAAAACACCGACTTACACCCCACCCCATACACACACCTTTTCCTGAATATGGAATCCCGTTCTTCCCCTACTCTCACATTCACATACACACACACACACACACACACACACACGTACACCTACACACATACACAAACACCACCTTCAGGCCTCCCCGCTCGGACACCCCGTCTCCTTCCTCCCACTCCCCCCGCCACCAACCCTACACGCCCCACACCTTCCAACACTTTTTTATCTTCATGTTTATTTTTTTGTTGTACCCCTCCACCACCATCCCTTTTTTTCAAAATGTCTCTCCTCCACTCCCCACACACCCTCGGTACTCTCTTCCCACCCACTTTTCTCCTGAAGAAGAGCTGATGCCAGAAAAGTCGCCCCCCCCCCCTCCCCCAGGAGCGTGAAACTAATAAACCTTTGTTGTACTGCCTCTCTGTTTTGTTCCCCTTCCATTTTTCACTATATGTATATATTTATATATATATATATATATATATATATATATATATATATATATATATATATTGTTATACTTGGGGAGGGTCATATTTGTGTAATATTGCCAGAATTAATAACAGAAGACACTCACTGTTTCGTTGGTTTTCGCTTTTCGCTTGTGTCTTTTTTATCGGTTAATTTAATTTATTCGGTCCTCAATGTTGCCATTGACTGACAAACGGTCAACAATACAGATACAATATAGACACAAACACATATATATAGTTTATCAAAGTTCTTTCGTTACACATCTGCAACCGCGTCAGTGGTGCTATTGTTTCCTCCCGTTGCATTGTATTTTCTATGCCATCTTTATTTAGTCTGTTTATTTATTTATGTGTTTATTTTATTTTGTCTTCTTTGCGCATGCGTTTGCGTGTGTGTATAGTGTTTTGTTTGATGTGTGTTCGTGATTGGGTGACTTTGTATTGGTTAATGTATTCTATCTTTACTAGTGTGTGTTTATATGTGTTTGTTGTTATTGTGCTTGTGTATGTATTTATTTATTTATTTATCTATTTATTTATTTATTTATATTTCTCTTAGGTCAGTGTTGTTTGTCTGGGTGTGTTGTTATTCCATTCATTTTTCTGTTTAGCCTTGGCCTTCTAAGTTCTATTTCACTGGCCTCTCTGATTTGCCTGTCTGCTGGGTCATTTCTATGTTTAAATATTGTTCTAATTTCTATGTTGTCTATGTTACCGTCGTGTTGTTGTCTGGCATGTTCGTATAGTATTGAACCGTTTTTTCGTCCTTTTAGTTCCCCCTAGTGTTGGTCTATCCTTTCACCTATGCTACGAGCTGTCTCGCCTATCTATGTTGTTGTCATGTTTCTGCAAGTACCCTCTGTACATCTTATGGCATAGACTACGTTTCAAGTTTTACAGTTTATCCGGGGGTTTACCTTACATATGATGCATTTCCTATTAGTACAGTGGGTTTTCTTAAAAGGGTAGGTTTTGCTGATCAGGGATTTTATGGTGGTTCCTGGCTTTTCTACCACCTTAATGTTTAAGTGGGTCTTTCTCAGGGCCTTTCTACACTGATTAGCTAATTTCCCTCCAGGGTTAGCGTCCACAAACATGACACTCTGGTATCTCTGGTTGTCGTACCATGAGGTGGCTTTCCCTATCTTATGTCTAGCCCTATCTAAGCTATTTCATGATTTGCTCCTGTATAATGGGCACATTCCTTTCATGTCCAGTTCTATGTGGGTCTTATACTTCTCTGTGGCTCCTTCGTATACTCTGATTATGTCTCTTTGGTTGTAGCCAGAGAACTGCATGCGGTTGATGAAGTGTTGGATGTGTCTTTCCTTTTCTGTTAGGTTGCACATGCGGGACACATTCTTCATCACTCGTACCAAGTCTGTGATCAGAATATTAAACTTAGCACTACTGGACATTGCTGAGTTTTTGAGTTTCAGGCATTTGGAGGCCATGGGTTTAGCATAGTGTGAGTGGAGAATTTGGGCTCTCTCATCTATAGTGTTAATCCAGAGTTCCGTGTCTATTACAGGTAGTCTAGTGTTAGGGTGTTTGTTAGGAAAGTCGATAGTTACAGTTATATTCTGGTGTATGGAATTAGCTATCTGATGGATGCTTTCCATTGTGCTACGTTCTAAATCAAACTTGTTATTGCTCTCTTGTGGGGATGTTCTTATAATTATATTGATATCGTCTACGTAACGAGAGTACATGATGAGGTCTACGGAGCTATCATTAAGGAGATCTTTAAGTCTCCTTTCCCACCATACCATAAAACGTCACCAGCTATGCTGGCACCAATGGCTGCGACCTCATTTTGGGTGCAGATCTTCAAGTTGAACTTGAATATTTGACCTTTAGGGTAGTTTTGATACTAGCCCCTATTGCATGTGCGACCATTTTTCTTATCTGATCATTGTTTAAGGGGGTCCGTATAGATTTGGTACACCCAATCCATCTTCCCATGGGAGTCTTTTTAGCCATTGAGGTTATGGTGGGGTGTCTACCTCTTATGGGTCTACTGGGGCAGAAACGTCTAATATCATGGCTGTCTAGGTAGTCAGTGTCGTAGGTAAGTCTAAGTAGAGACCCAGTTTGTCTGTGTCGACGTCGCAGAACTCCACCTCACTCTCAATGATCACCTCCACACATTTTTACACAGCAAAATCAATGTTAATGGATGGGTACAGTGATACCACATCCATGCTGCCTATTATGCAGTTGGATAGGTTCCTGTTTTTGCTGCACTCACTGATTCTGCTGAGGAGGTCCTCTGTACTGTCACATACATCTGGGGACATCTTGATTATGGGGCGTATAACCATTGAGAGGAAGTAGTATGGTAGAATATTAAATGTTAAGTGTTAATTGAACAAGTACTTTCATGCTTTCGCAAAGTTCAGGTTCATATTCTGTGGTGACAGTGAAGTTTGTAATTTTCAACTGTTGAATTTTCACAGTTTAAAATTACATATATATATATATATATATATATATATATATATATATATATAGTGACGAAACATAAGTCAATTGCATGAACTCATAATCCTTTATTTACTGCTATATTTATTTCGATGACAGCCATTGAATTACTATGACATCAGCAGGCAGTTAGTCACTTCTTAGATATGCCAGATCTGTATTTATAGTGTTGATGGTATCAGAGCCTTGGGACATATGAGCTTGTTAGGAATAAATTAATGTTGTCAGCAGGAATAGTCTTGATTATCATTGGTCAGTTCGTAGATGGTAGTAGGGTTGGTTTTTGACCTCAAAGAGGCAGGTTGTTTTGTAAAGTTCAAACCGTCAGGCAGGATGACAAAACCACCTGCCTCTTTGAGGTCAAATACCAACCCTACTACCATCTACAAACTGACCAATGAGAATCACGACTATTCTTGCTGACAACATTAATTTATTCTTAACAAGCTCATATGTGCCAAGGCTCTGATACCATCAACACTATAAACACAGAGCTGGCATATCTGAGAAGTGACTAACTGCCTGATGAGGTCATAGCCATTCAATGGCTATCATCGAACTATATATAGCAGTAAATAAAGGATTATGAGTTCATGCAATTGACTTATGTTTCGTCACTATTATAATTCCGGAACATATATATTCGTTGATTGCTCCCTATCCGCATACTGAAGTACTGGATTTTACCAACACTTACTTTCTTGCTCATATATATATATATATATATATATATATATATAGATATATATATAATATTAAGGTTACTATTTATAGTTATGTACATTTTAAACTATAACCAGGGTAGGTCAGTAATTTGCTACTACCGGCTATATATATATATATATATATATATATATATATATATATAGAGAGAGAGAGAGAGAGAGAGAGAGATAGAGAGATAGATAGATATATATACACGGGTGTATGTGATTGTGTAAAGAACATTAAATTAGTAAAAGGAATTCCAACTTTGTCTGATTTACTCGTTTTATATACAATCCTTTAAAATTTATAATGGTATTAGAATGAAATAGTATGGTAGAATATTAAATGTTAAGTGTTAATTGAACAAGTACTTTCCTGCTTTCGCAATCTTCAGCTTCATAATGTGTGGTGACAGTCAAGTTTGCAACTTTCAACTGTCACAGTTTCAACTGTTCACAGTTGAAAATTGCAAACTTGACTGTCACCACACATTGTGAACCTGAAGATTGCGAAAGCATGAAAGTACTTGTTCAATTAACACTTAACATTTAATATTATACCATACTATTTCATTCTAATACCATAATAAATTTTAAAGGATTGTAAATAAAATGAGTAAATTAGACAAAGTTGGAATTCCTTTTATTAATATATATATATCAAAGAAGAGAAATAGGACGAAGGTAAACAATTACAAAATAATTTAATCCACGTATTTACAATTGTTTCATCAGAATTTCAGTCCATTATTGCTACACTATGTTATAATAGGCAATCAAGAAAGATACTGTGGCATCCGAATTTTCAAAATAATAACTCCACCACTGCCCATAACAGAAATTGTAATTGCCACCTTCCCGAGACTTGTCCATTGAATAACGAATGTTTGCATTCAAACCTAGTATACAGGTGCTCGGTTGAGTCGGGCAACCAAATCTGGTACTACATAGGCAGCACTGCAAACACCTTCAAAACTCGTTGGTACACGCATCGTTACGCAATAAAGCACCACCAACACCGTTACGTAACGACTCTCGCCGACAACATTTGGCACTTAAAAGGGAGTAACCGACAACACACCCTTAAATGGACCAAACTCTCACATGCTCCTCCATACCGGAGTGGGATGAAAACGTTCCCGTTGTGTAATAATGAGCTCTTCCATATTCTAAGCTCAAGCCACCAACTACTCAACAACAAAATTGAAAGGTCAATTTTTAGCCAGCATAAACTGAAAGCGAAATTCTCACACTTCAAACCTTCAACCAAATCCTAACACTACCTATCTTTCTACCCTAAATAACAATTCTACACCCCTAAAAATAGACTATATATGAAATGTAATACTTTCTTCCTTCATCTGTTCTCTGGTAAGACTTTCGCCTGTCCACTTCCAAATGCCTCTTAAAATTCTATCTTCCTTCTCTTTCCCTCTACTCATCACAACTTTTAGCACACATCCCTCCTCCCCCTCCCTATACAAATCCTCTCACACCACACTATCTCTTTCTCTTTCTCTCCCTTCCTCTATCCCTTTTCTCTCTTTCTCTCCCTCTCTTTTGCCCCTCTCTCTCTCTCTGTTCCTCTATCTTACACTACTACCCCTTATTTAATTTCCTAAGGTCATTCCAACTTTGTATTTTGAAAATTCGGATGCCACAGTATCTTTCTTGATTGCCTATTATAGCATAGTGTAGCAATAATGGACTGAAATTCTGATGAAACAATTGTAAATACGTGGATTAAATTCTTTTGTAATTGTTTACCTTCGTCCTATTTCTCTTCTTTGATTACACTCCTCGTTTGTTCGTGTTTCCACAACAGAATCCCTACCAACCTGTCGAGTCACCTTAACGTATGTTGAGAACTTTCCTCACAACTTGTTCTACCAAGCTTTGGAATACGCCTAATAACTGAATATATATATATATATATACATATATATATATATACACACATATATATATATATACATATATATATATATATATATATATATATATATATATATACATATATATATATACATATATATATATATATATATATATACATATATATATATATATATATATACATATTGTTATACTTTGGGAGGGTCATGTTGCCAATAAGAAACACACGCACCAGTTGCTTTCACTTCAATTTATTATATACTAGCAGTAAAGCCCGGCGTTGCTCGGGGTCGCTCAGTAGTTGTGTTAAAGTTACAATGTTAAGTTTCTTTCTTGGCTTAAAAACTGTAGTGTCTACTGTGCAGACTTGCATGTGGTGTTTTTGATTAATATTCCCTCAACCAACAATATGCCTTATGAAGTTAAGAAAACATAACGATAACCCGAATGTTATAACAAAAGAAGATGCTGGGGATAGAAACTGCACTGGTTATTTATTAACAAAGATCGAAAATGTAAACACTGCAACGCAGAGAAAAACATTAGCGTAACCAAATTATCAGTTATGTCTGTCTGCACGCCTATATCACCTCTCTGCACGACTGTCTGTCTGCACGCCTATATCACCTCTCTGCACGACTCTCTGTCTGCACGCGTATATCACCTCTCTGCACGACTGTCTGTCTGCACGACTGTCTGTCTGCACGCCTAACGACGAAATATTTGCTTGTTTTACGTAGTCTTTAAATAGACTTGTTTTCAAGTAAAAATATTGTTTTAAAATGCTTTTAAATGGAAATGAAGCAAAACGGAAGCTTAGTGTTCGAACTGATGAATTTTGCAGGTCAATATTTTGCTGGCTCGACAACTGTTAATGTCATTTTAAACACTGAGAAAGCCAGCGTAATTTTTTACGTAAGACGCTCAATGTAAACAGAACAAAGGGAAATAACTGATCACTTACGCTCAAAAATCGATACATTATATTCGATTTCGTCACATAGGGTGGGTCAATTTGAAATTTTTTTTTCCGATGTCTTAGCTAGGGCTCACTGTACAAGTATAGCAATTTCGGTGCAATTCCGTCAGAGATTCTAAGAGGAGATGTGTGCCAAAAATCGATAGACAGACAGACAACCACAGTTTTATATATAAAGATTTATAAATTTATAAATTTACAAATCTACAAACTTATAAATTTCTGGTTGGTTGGTTGGTTCCACAACCAGATAGTTGTTTATATATAGTCATAGTCCTTTCGTCACACACCCTGTGACCTCTTCAGTGACTGGGGATTCCTCTCTTTGTTTCTGTGCCTTTCCTTTCTTCTATCCTACGCCATTTTGTTTCTGTGTGTGTGTTGTGTGCTCAGTTTGCGCATGCGCCACATCCGGGTGTCTGTGTGTGTTTGTGTTCATTTATCTATTTGTTTATTTATTTATTTATTTATTGTTGGTTGGTTGTTTGTTCTATGTGTGTGTGTGTTTTCATCTTGTCCTGTGTGTTTTTTCATTTTGTCCTGTGTGTGTTTTCATATTGTCCTTAATTGTAAGTTGTCTGTTATATGTGTG
Source organism: Eledone cirrhosa (assembly GCA_964016885.1). NCBI lineage: Eukaryota > Metazoa > Mollusca > Cephalopoda > Octopoda > Eledonidae > Eledone > Eledone cirrhosa. The sequence goes on from OZ024740.1 coordinate 121,471,927, forward strand.
TGTGTGTTTTCATTTTGTCCTTAATTGTAAGTGTGTTTCTTATTGGCAACATGACCCTCCCAAAGTATAACAATATCGGTTTCAACACAACGATTTCAGATAAAGAATCTTGCTAAACAAATTCAGAAACGAAATATATATACATATATATATATATATATATACATATATATATATACATACATATATATATATATATATATATATATATAGGAACAAGTATGACCCCGACGACAGAGCTCAAACCGTTTCGACGGCTAGCTCTGGACTAAATAATAATGTTTAGCCTGTTAAATAAATGGCCGAACTTCTCAGAAGGTAATTCCTTATATGGGAAGATAGTAATTGTCAAAAGGATTGGTAAAAAATGTGTTCTAAAGACAGATTATTCTATCATGGCATTTGGTTTGAGGTAGGAGTAGCTGAACTTGCCGGTAGAACAAGGAGGGATTGGTGGAAACCCAGTCAAGCGTTGAAATTGAAATCCATACAGAAAATTCTAACGATAGTGTATAGAAGGTCGAAACAATTTTAGTGGAGAAGGGGCGAGGGGGGGGGGGTTCAAATAATAAGTAAATCGAAAGGGAGTAAAGAAAAAAACCATATTAAAAATAAGGAAATTTATATATAAAAAACTATTTATGGTTACTACTCCATTTGCACAATCACCAAATCTCTCATTGGTATTGCTAAGCTATAGAACAGTTTAGTAGGTGGAGAAAATTACTAAATACGAGATTGTAGTGAAAGAATGTTATAAAGCCGTATTTACAGGGGTTCTAACACCACTGCTATAGTTAGTTAGTAATCAGCCAATGCTATCTTACAATGGCAGGTTAATAAGTTGAGAACAAAAATATTAAAATACTACTACAAAAATACTAATACGAACTATTATTTCAGAATACTAATACAGAAATACTGATACAACAGTACTAATACAAAAATTCCACTAAGAAATTTCGAAATCGCAGAAATGGAGCAGCAACCAGAAAGAAAACAATTTACTGGGGTCTAACACATCTGCTATAAAAAGCGTAATCGGCCAATTCTATCTTCACATTAGGGGGGTAGAGGTACTGAGGTTACAAAGGACCGATGGGCTGCATCGGGGTAGGCGAAAAGATGAAAAAAAGACAAGGAAGGAGATCTGGGGTGGAAGGATTAGGAAGAGATGGGGGAAATAAATAAATATAGAGGAAAAGATAAAACGTTACGTCTACCTTTGTAAGCAGGTGTTACCCGTTACAAAATCGGTAACTGGGGTGTTTCAGCCCCTGTCTACCCCCCCCCCCCCCCCGGGTCGTTATGTGGTTTGAGGGCTTGATAAGTCCTACGCAATATGTGTGTGCATGCAGTTACCAGTTCGTCTTTCTTGTTTAGGAGTTGGTACTTCGAAAACAGCATTTGTAATGTTTCCTCCGAGCATAAGTTACACGGACGGCGTCCTCCCGTGTAAGTGTTAGCTCTGAAAATAAGCTCCAAGTGAGATTGTAGGGTATATTATTATCTTTCAGGTCCCAGGTATGGCCCGAAAGTGTAGTGGCATGACGCCGGGCCAGGTTTCGGAAAGTATGTCGGTGTAGGTAGAGCTTGGTCTTGAAGTCACAAGCAGTTAATCCTATATAAGTTTTGTTGGGGGTATCCGTCCTCACGTTGCACTGGTAGATCACATTACGATCTCGGCATCTGTTGTTGAGGGAACAAGGGATCTATCAGCCCAGTTAAACCTCCTGGTCGGCTCTCCATTGCTGTCTATGTTATTTCTTCCATAGGGGTTGAGTTTTTTGTTGTTAGAGGAGACGATGTTTTGTGTGAAGTTAGGTGTGGTACTCTAGGAGAATTTGATGGTATTTGTGTTGATTACATTGTGGTAGCTGTGTTGTAGTGGGAAGTGTTTTTCGATGAACCTAAAGAAGTTTTTCCCGGTAGGTGTTGTCACCTCGGCATTGTGGAGAGGATTGAACCACGTTACGTTGCTCGAGCGGCGGTGTCGCCTGCTGGTTCCGCTAATGGAAGCTGGATAATAGGATATTTTCTCACGGAAGCCATTCCGCTTGAGGGCCTGATTGTAATAAGGCGCATGTTTGTTGAATATCTGCTCATTAGCGGACAAACGAGATATGCGGAGGGAGATGTTTTTAACCAAGTTATTGGTGATGTTTCTAGGATGGTTCGAACGGCGGTGGATGTAATGCAATTTGTCGTTTGGTTTCCTGTCTGGGTAGTACAGATCATTATCGAGGTTAAGGGTAACGTCCAGGAAGTTTACTCGGGTTAGGGACGTTTGTAGGATTATTTTAAATCCTCAGTCGCGGAAGAAGCTGATTAATTGTTTACGGACCCAGTCTGTACTACTGGGGTTGTACCCTTTGAGGGTAAGGACCCATCATCACGGTACAATCCACCGCCGAATGCAGGAAACATTTCGGTGCGTTTAAATAGTAGGAATAACTCTATAAGATCTGTGACCGCAGCCGAATCCGTCGCGCTCATACTGACGTCGAAGGGGGATTCAGGAGCTCTCTCTATTCATTTGGAGTTGTCGAAGAGTAGGACTGTCTTCCTGGCGTGGAGGATGACATTTATTTCCTGGTCGATGAATTTCGTGAGTGTTTCGGCAAAGTCCAAGGCGGCCGTAAAGAGCGGGGAGGTAATTGATGCGTAGTAACGCTCTATGGTAAACCGGCACGTTCAGCTACCACTACCTCCCACTAAATGCCATGATATAATCATGGCTTTACAAAAAATTATTTGACCAATCCTTTTGACAATTACTATATTCCCATATAAGAAATAACCCCCTGAGAATTTCGGCTATTTATTTACCAGTCTAAAAAATTCTTATTCAGTCCATAATTTGCCCTCGAAATTTGCCCTTGAGCTCTGCCGTCGGGGTCATACTTGTTCCTATTACCCACTCTACTACCAGAAGTATTGAGTACTTTGGTTCGTTATGGTCAACCTGGTTCCTTACCACATTTCCTTCGTTATATATATATATATATATATATAATTAATACAATAACAGAGATAGTTTAATGCTAAACTCTAACTGGTAACCATCTCTCTCAACAAACATTAGGTTATATTTAAATATAAACCCAATTTAAGTGTTTGGGGTGCTAACAATATGTATAATGTGGAAAATCCAGTTGTATTATTTTATGAGATATAATTAAAGTTAAAGTATATCTCTCTTTCCAAACAATTGTTTCATTATAAGTGTTCTACAAGTTGGGAGAATATTTCCAATTTATGTAGAAGCCTAATATATATTCATGTAAGAATATATTTAGGTGGGCACTTATAAATCATCAGTGGACGCCCGTTAAACTTTGATACAAGAAAATAATTTATTACCGCTGTCAAAAATCGTGTCTGTAAAGTCGCTCCCTCTCGCCTCGAATGACCGCCAAATTTGAAATTCCAGCAGTTTTTGACTGAGGAAGTATCATAGCGACACGAAGCGGGAAGGGGAGACAACCCACGATCCACGAAATGAGGAAAAAAATAATAATATACACGCGGGTTAATTAGTTTTTTTGAAAACATTATCAATCCAACGTGTTATATATATATAAAGGATAACAAAATATCGTTATAGGTAATCCAATTAAAGGTTGCGAATACTTCTTATTATGGATAGGTTTAGTGTACGGTATTGCTTGACTCAAAAAGAGGTTTACGTAGAGGACGAGTTTATGATTTCACTTGTATTCATATCTATGTTTATCTTGGAGTAATAAACTCTATGATTAACAGGAATCTCTCAAAGACAACGACTCTCGCCAATAAAATCTGGCAACTCAAAGATGCCAACATGGAATATAAAATCAGCTGGACAAAGCTATCAAATTGGTATTGCCCACTGTGGTCTCTGTATTATGAAGCTATTCCAAATTTTAAATTACAACAAAATTCTTCTTAACAGTAAAATTGAAAAAAATATTTTTTGTCATCATAAATCGGCGACTGAATTTGAGAATTTTAGACCAGCTTAATTCCATCTCATCTATTCCATAACCCAGAGTGTACCACTTGGATCTATTATGATATGACATTATCAACATCATCATCATTATAATTATAATTATAATTATCATCATCTATCAAAGAACAACATCAAAACCTCTTATATTTACATTCTTATTTTATATATCTCTATTTTTCACTCTTTATCTTAATATTTCTCTCCCAAAATTTATTCCATCTCTGTCATTTTATTTTATCATATAATATAACTTAAAACTAATTAATTAATTTATTTATTAAAATAACCAATACTCACATAAATATATTTAACATTATCATATTTTCAAAGTTTTTTCATATATTTTTTATATATATATTTTTATTTTTATTTACATTTATACATGCATTAACGTTTATTCATCTATTTGTCCCTATATTCTTCTCTCTATCCTACGTTATTCTACTTATGTTTGTCTCTCCTTTATCTGCCATCATCTTATATATATCTTCCTCTCTTTATATTTCTATCTATAATAATTCCTCCTTTTCTTCTTTCTCTTTTTCTTTTCCCTTCTTCTTCTTTCTCCTCCCTTTCCTTTCTTTCTTTATTGTATCTATCTCCCTTTCTTCCTCTTTTTTTTCTATATATTTATTATTAATATTATTATTGATGATGTAATTTGATTTTGTAATTTTGCCGTTACATATATATATATTTTTAACAGTTTCTGAAGATCTAATAGAGTTAACATCGTATTTAAAATTGAGTGGCATTGTTATTAATGTTCAGCAATTTTTAGACATCTCAATCAGTGAAACAATTGTTAGAATGCAAATGAATCCCCTTTTTTGTACTGTTGACCATGTTATGCTCCACTTTTTCAATTATATATATATATATATATATATATGAGTACAGTGAATTTTTTGAAATTTATTTTGAAACTTTTTCTTATTTGCTAAACCTTGATTATATATGTTCTGGCTCGTTAATTTATTAACCTGCCATTGAACCACATTGGCATATGGTTGGACAATACATGTGTCCCTGGACGCTTTTTGCATGTAAGGATATATACTTTATTATTAATATTCTCCTCTTGGACGAGATAAAATTTGGTCGTTTTGACTGCTGCTAATTATAGTGGTAGTAGCCTGACGTCCCTGCCTCTGCTTCTATCTTTACACACGGCACTGGACAGCATTGCTTCCACATCATTCGTTCTCATCTCGGGAACAATTTTGAATAGCGCCAGTTCGTAATTTGAACTCGGGAATTTTATATTCTCCGAGTGAAAAGAACCTTCTGACGAGAGTTTATCTTTTCAATGGGAGGCCGCAATGACTGTCCATTTATTTTTGAGACTCGAAACCGATTCGGTAAAGGTAACCATAGTGAGTACAGTGAATATTTTGAAATTTATTTTGAAACTTTTTTTTATTTGCTAAACCTTGATTATATTTGTTCTGGCTCGTTAATTTATTAACCTGCCATTGAACCACATTGGCATATGGTTGGACAATACATATCTCCCTGGACGCTTTTTGCGTGTAGGGATATATACTTTATTATTATTATTCTCCTCTTGGTCGAGATAAAATATGGTCCTTTTGACTGCTGCTATTTATAGTGGTAGTAGACTGAAGTCCCTGCCTCTGCTTCGATCTTTACACATGGCACTGGACAGAATTGCTCCCACATCATTCATTCTCATCTCGGGAAATATTTTGAATAGCGCCAGTTCGTAATTTGAACTCGGGAATTTTATATTCTCCGAGTGAAAAGAATCTTCTGACGAGAGTTTATCTTTTTAATGGAAGGCCGCAATCACTGTCCATTTATTTTTGAGACGCGAAACCGATTCGGTAAAAGTAACCATAGTGAGTACAGTGAATTTTCTGAAATTTATTTTGAAACTTTTTCTTATTTGCTAAACCTTGATTATATATATATATATATATACTTGGCGTGGCAATAAAGTAGGCTGTGTGTCATATATAGCAGTAAATGTTATTAATATTATTTGGAACTTGAACTTTGTAGTACGCGTATTATATTGTGTATGAATGCTGAATTTTGACAGGTTTATGCATAATTGTTTTGCTCTCGGTCTTCTGAGTTTCTAATACACTCATCGAACTGCTCAATCCATGAAAAAACTTTTCTAGCGGAGTAGAGTGTCAATGATCAAACAAATGCCCTATAGTCCCGACATAAATTCTTGCTATATTTAGGTGTTCTAATTATCAAAATAACTTCTATGAAAATTGTCTCACTCGCACGGAAGCGTCTCTGGCAGGTTTTTCTATATATAGAAATATGTTTGTGTATCTTATAATGATATTAGTACTAATAGTAATAATAATAATTTGCTCATTTAAATCAGTGTTTAAAGAGTGTAGTACTTAACTGATATTTCACTATAACGACTCCGTAAGGTTTATCGTAAACCTCATCGTATTTTGAACTGGGGTAGTGATTCTGGTAATTCAACGCTGTTCAAATTGTGTTACTATACCGAGGAGTTAGTTGATCGACGATTCGAAAAACACTATGTCTTTCACGAGTGAGCACTGGACACGCAATCATATTAACATTCAAATCCCGCCGAGGTTAACTTTGCCTTTCATCCTTACGGGGGTCGATAAAATAATGTGCCAGTAATACACTGGGATAATTGCTGGCCTTGTGCCTAAAGTAGAAACAATTATAAATCTAGCTTATATGATTTTTAAATAGTTATCTTTATCAATAACTTAATGTCACCTCTTGTAGTTAACTTTCCATTTTGAATTGTTATTTTATTAGCAATTTTGGCATGGCAACTCTTTAATAGCTACCATTATAATTTGGCCTACAAGTACGAATTTAAATTTCAAATTATAATGCATTTATTGTTTTGTAACTATTAATGATTTTCCAATCCAATCAAAGGCTTTCACACACCTAATGGAGGAGCTTTTCCATAGTGATCACCACCGCTTTCTCTTCGGTTTTTATCATGTCAAGTTTGTAACCGTACTCCTTACGCTTTGCCATTTGAGGGTTGTTCAGGATATTTAACAAATAGTTGTGGTTGGCTCTTGTCTCTGCAAAGATCATCTGCCCTTTTCACAACTGTCTTTTTTGTGCTGCTGAGCTACCATTTAATCCAGTACAACCTGATTCATGGCCCTGTGGTTGGCTACCACTCGACCATGAAGCAGTATGTACAGCGTTACTGAGTTATATGGTACTATTTGTAGTTAGAATCTTCAGCTAAACTGAATAAGGAATTTAGTTGAGGTAGAATTAAAAAACATGATGTTCAAACTGTCGTACTGTTGTTGAAGTTATTGTTTGTATCAACGGTCCAGACATGATCTTGTAGTCATAGTAATTTGCATACCATTTACAACCTTTACAGTGTGCATCATTAATGTAGATCTCTGGCAGATTCAGTGTGACATAATGTGTGACTAGACTGGCCCCAAGAATTACAAACAAACTTCATATTTGTCAGCTGTGTGAACTGGAGATACTCAAGGTACCATGTCATCCTGAATTACACACAGTGTATTTACGACTGCATTATCCAATGTAAGACTAAACAAAATAATTTGGTTTGGTTTCAGTGAAATTGCATTGTTTAAGTTAGATTCTGCAGCTAATTAGACGAGCGTATACCGTTTAGGATTAATTAGCTCGTATTTGTTGCTCTCCATGTTTTATATTTTAATTCCGTTGCGGTTAATTATCCCATTCATCTTTTTGACAGCGGTGAATAAGCAGAATTTTTAAATAATCAAAGAGCATTGAATTCTATCCCACCCCATTACATAGGAAAAGAAACATTGAAGTCTCCATCGAAGGTTGTGACAGGTAGATAGTATTAACAATGGGAAGAAAAATCATCGGAGAGTTGGAGATGACAAGGACGATGATTTCTTGAATGGTGTAAAGTGAGGGTAAAAAGAATGAAAACTGAATCGAGTACTAAGTCCGCTAGATATCCATAAATACAGCAGTTATGAAATGGTAAACTTATTCCTGTCAGATTCTAGATATTTTAGGATCACAATTTATTAGCAACGATAGTGTAATATGGTTGCTTCATTTAAGTTTATAATCTATATTCTAACTGCATAGCTTACTGGAGCAACTATGATCGAGTAAATACTAATACATTTTTGTGTCAATTAAAATCAAATTAGATGCCGTAAAACATTTTATTTTATTTTATTTTATTTTATAGCATGCTTCTTCACTAATATTTCCATGTTACACAGGATATTTCTTAGTAATTCATTCTGTAAATATATTAAAATTAAAACACAAAAAATTCATTGAAAAAAAAATATATATGACTGAAAATATATTATAGATTGGTCTGTGCTCTCTTGTGTTCACAATAAATTTGATGGAGATACTACAGGTAACCACTAGCAAGGATATCTCATCCAAATAACTCTTGCTTCCTTCTTAGGTAAATATATTGGCCATATTAGATAACCTAATGTTATATGAGCAATGTGCAACAAAATTAGTGGGGGTTCTGGTAAGATTACCGACGCTGTCTTTACAAATACAGTTTAGTTTATACTTCAGAGATCTAATTAAAAGGTACAAATGATTGGGCCAACATCGGATTCGGATTATTGATATTTTTTTTGTTCAGTGTGATATTTCTTAGTATAACAATCTAGGAGCAAAGTGTTATATCCAATAAAACACTTCTTTATTGTTATGATCTTCCTTCGCCAATAGAAAAGACTGGCAACCGTTGAAATTTATTACAATTTGATAATATGCAAGGAAGTGGTTGCTGGCTGGTTAATCGCTCTGTTGTTTATTCAAGAACTTCCTGTGTAATCCGATATATTAGCTTTCATAAACTTTCCTACGCATAAACGATTTCCGTGCCAAATATCGATTTTTCAACAAGGAAAAAATAGTGACAAGGCATCGCAAACCAAGGAATCAGTTGATGAGTGGCTTTAGAATTACAGTTCATGCTATACAGCTTATGAACCAGATGACGTTGCTGACGCACCTATCGACATCATTACTTGCGAAGTTTTATCAGGGAAGAGGGCAATATATCGTGTAAACACGGATTACATAATCTGACATAATTGAATATGATAAATATCTCAGATGTACACTTGTGCGTCAGGTAATAAAAAATCTCTCACGAAATCTTCCTCTATAATCACACTGTCCGGTGCAGGAATTATCTCGATTTTCTCTTCTGATATTATGTTGCTAGTGCACATATGCATAGACATACATCATACATGTATATATACATATATATATATATATATATATATATATATATATATATATATATATATATAATATAAATTAATAAAAACAATGAAAAAAAATAATGAACAAGTTCCTTATATTAAACATTCATCATTTTACGATCGTTTCTGGGATGTATATGTGTGTTGGTATGTATATCATGTTTAAAATCTATGTAAAAATATTACAAATTATCAGAGGAAATCTACATACCTTCACATATAGATGCCGTCCTCAGAAATATATATATATATGTCTTCAAATTTATTATTATTACTATATATATATATTTTTTTTTATTTTTTATTTTTTGTTTATATATATAGAATAGAAAAGGAAAAATCAGTGATGCATCTGAACTCAGTTTATTGTGTGTTACAATTCTTTCGCCGGCGGACAGCTCGAGACACGATCATTGTGTGGATCTGTCTGATTCTGGACCCGCAGGTTCGACGGACACGTCTAATGATCTCTGAGCATATTCTGTCTTTCCCTCTCTCTCTCTCTCTCTCTCTCTCTCTCTCTCTCTATATATATATATATATATATATATATATTTAGTTATGCATAGTGGTAGCTATGGTGCTTCCATAGGCGGGATGCCAAAATTAGCAATCGATATTCATTAGAGTAGATTGTAGATAACATAAAGGAAACGAAAAATCTGTGATGCATCTGGACTTAGTTTATTTCGTGTTACAAATGTTTCGCCGGCATGTAGCTCGAGTCATCGTCCTTGTATGGATCTGGCTGATTCTATTTCTGCGGGTTCTTTCAGACACGGGTGTCTCTTATATATATATATATATATATATATATATATATATATATATATATATATATATATATATATATATATACATATAACATTGCATGTTTGAAGAATACTTAGATAAAATATATCTAGTCTTGCTTCATCCTAGTCCGCAGAAATCAGGCAGATAAATAATCATTTAATAGAGGCTATAAGTTTAAAATGTAACTTTGATTAAATAATAGACAAATCATACAGACTATTTTCCGCGAGGAACACTCAGATAAAATATATCTAGTCATTCCTTTCAGCCCTTAGAAATTAAGTAGACAAATAATCAATTAAACGGAGCTAAGTCTAAAATATAAGTTAGAAGAAAAAATTAATATAAACTTTACCAAAATTCCTGTAGTTCCAACTGTAGACAGTTTCGCTCGCACTTTGTGGATATATCCGATCCTAGTATTATCCATGAGGCTTCGAGCTTATGAAGGGACCACTCAGGTTTGGACTAAAATGCTCACAGTGATAACCGCCAGAAAGGAATTCAAAAATGGCTAAGAGTCATCACGTGGCTAGTGGTTAAATTAGAAGGTTGTGAATGGTGGCCAGGCGGCAGGTAGGCTGGCTGCTAGAAAGCGCAGCCAGATACTGCCTAAAGTTTTACTCTACCGTACGGGAGTATATATTAAATTCAAAGGGATGCATGTATAAATTTAGACATATATATATAGACATAGTCACAGATACATCTATGAGTGTGGCTACCTTTCACGGTGTCGTTCCATGAATAATGTTTGAATTCATTTCTGGCGGTGATCACTGCGGAAATTTTACTCAAAACCTGAGGGGTCTCTAGATGAGCTTGAAGCGTAATGGATAATACCAGGATCGGATATATCCACAAAGTGCGAGCGAAACAGTCGACAGACATGAGTAGAGGAATTTTGGTAAAGATTATATGCATGTTTTCTTCTAACTTATATTTTAGACTTAGCTTCGTTTAATTGATTATTTGTCTAGTTAATTTCTACGGGCTAAGAGGAATGACTAGATACATTTTATCTGACTGTTCCTCGCGGAAAATAGTCTGTATCATTTGTCTATTATTTCTTCGTAGATACATTTTAAACTTCTAGCCTCGTTTAAATGCTTATTTATCTACTTTATTTCTACGGACTAGGTTGAAGAAAGAGTGGATATATTTTATCTAATAATTCTTAAAACTAGCAATTTTATATATAGCTCTAATTAATAATTATTTGCTTAATTAAATTTTTCATTGAGCCACACCGTGAAAGGTAGCCACACTCATATATGTACATGTGACTATATCTAAATATATGTCTAAATATATACATATATCCCTATGAATTTAATATAAATATATATATGTATAATTGTTTCAACTTTTGACACAAGGCCAGCAATTACCCAGTACATTACTGGTACTTTATTTTATCGACCCTGTAAGGATGAAAGCCAAAGTAGACCTAATAATGTATATAGTATATATATATATACCTGGGGAGGGTCATATTTGTGTAATATTGCCAGAATTAATAACAGAACACACTAACTGTTTGGTTGGTTTTCGATTTTCGCTTCTGTGCCTTTTATATCGCTAATCTAATTTATTCGGTCCTCAATGTTGCTATTGACTGACCAACGGTCAAAAATAATACAGATACAATATAGACACAAACACATATATATATAGTTTATCAAAGTTCTTTCTTTGCACATCTGCAACATCGTCAGTGGTGCTATTGTTTCCTCCCGTTGCATTGTATTTTCTACACCATCTTTATTTAAAAAAATTACTAAATAAAGTTGCCGTAGAAAATACAATGCAACGGGAGGAAACAATAGCACCACTGACGATGTGGCAGATGTGCAACGAAAGAAATTTGATAAACTATATATATGTGTTTGTGTCTATATTGTATCTGTATTATTATTAACCGTTCGTCAGTCAATGGCAACATTGAGGACCGAATAAATTAGATTACCTATATAAAAGACACAGAAACGAAAAGCGAAAACCAACCAAACAGTGAGTGTGTTCTGTTATTAATTCTGGCAATATTACACAAATATGACCCTCCCCAAGTATAACAATATCAGTTTAGACACACGATTTCACATCAAAAACCTCGCAAAACTAATATATATATATATATATATATATATATATATATATATATATATATATATATAGATATATATATATATATATATAGTTATGTAATAAACAACATAATTATTCCATTTACCAGTGGTTTCTTAAAAGCAACAAAATTTGCTTTCAATCATCAGAATGAAAAAATGCTGGTCTGTTCATTGAATTTGGATTTTAAAAACCTGGTTTTTAAAATCCAAATTCAATAAACAGACCAGAATTTTTTCATTCTGATGATTGAAAGCAAAATTTATGCTTTTAAGAAACCACTGGTAAATGGAATAATTGCCTTATGTTGTTTATTACATAACTATTAAGCTCTGTTACCTACATAGAGCACTCTTTTTTCCTGGACTTTTCCGACGGAATTACTTCATTTATATATATATATAGTTTTAATATAGATGAGATTCTACAGCACTAGAACTGTTTAATTCTTTAGAAATCATCAAAAATCTGATGATTTCTAACGAATGAAACAGTTCTAGTCCTGTAAAATCTCATCTATATTAACACTTTTATACTCTGCAATGTATTGAGTACCTTACTTACTGTGGTTACCTCCGATTCAAGTCGGAATAACGTATATATATATATATATATATATATATATATGCTGCTAGCGGCAACATTTAGCATCTCGCCCCATTCTTTGGTAGAACGAAAACTTGTTGATGAATTGAATCCTCTTTTACGATCATGAATCCCACGAGCTTGCCAGTTACGTATGTCTGATATTTGATTTCAGATTCATAGAAACACTTTAGTTTGATTTGTCCAGGTGTATTTTTTCTCACCCTGTTAGTTCTTTCGTTACTTTGGTATTGTGTGTTAGATTTTGTCTATCACAATGTTCAATTTGTCAACCTATTTAAACGCATGTTATGATTCTAAGGACCTGCCTTGTCGAGGGCTTTGCTAACTCATTCATATAGTAGGTCAAATTTGCTTGCACACTGCCAAATATTCGATTTTACTAAGCATCCAATTATATATATATATATATATATATATATATATATATATATATATATATATATATATATATTGTTATACTTTGGGAGGGTCATGTTGCCAATAAGAAACACACGCACCAGTTGCTTTCACTTCAATTTAATTTAATATATATTTATAAATTTACAAATTTATAAATTTCTGGTTGGTTGGTTGGTTCCACAACCAGATATTTGTTTATATATATATAGTCATAGTTCTTTCGTCACACACTCTGTGACCTCTTCAGTGACTGGGGATTTCTTTCTTCGTTTCTGTGCCTTTCCTTTCTTCTATCCTACGCCATTTTGTTTGTGTGTGGGTTGCGTGCTCAGTTTGCGCATGCGCCACATCCGGGTGTCTGTGTGTGTTTGTGTTCATTTTTCTATTTTTCTATTTATATTTGTTTGTTTATTTATTTATTTATTGTTGGTTGGTTGTTTGTTCTATGTGTGTGTGTGTTTTCATTTTGTCCTTCATTGTAAGTTGTGATGTTGCTGTTCCACTCATATTTTCTATTTAATTTTGGTTTTAATTCTTTTATGCTTACTGCCTCTGTAATTTGCCTAAACATTGCGTCTTTCTTGTGTGTGGATTCTATTTTTATTTCTATGCTCTTTAATTTACCCCTGTGTTCTATCTTAGCATGTTGGTAGAGCACAGATGATTCTTTACTATCTTGGAGGTCTCGCCAGTGTTCATTTATTCGTTCCCCTATACTACGAGCTGTCTCACCTATGTACACTATATTTTTGTTTCTACATTGTCCTTCAGTACATCTTATGCTATATACTACATTTCTAGTTTTACAGTTAATATGGGGGCTTATTTTACAGGTTATACATTTCTTATCTATACATGAGGGTCTTTGGAACGGGTATGTCTTGCTAATAAGTGTTTTTACGGAGGTACCAGGTCTTTCTACTATCTTAATATTGAGATTATGTTTCTTTAGGGCCCTTCTAAATTTGTAGGCTAGTTCGCCTCTAGGGGTTGTATTGATGAACATTACACTCTGGTATTTATTGCTATCATACCATGAGTTTATTCTATTGGCCTTGTTCTTAGTTCTTTCTATTCTATTCCAAAATTTGCTCCTATACAAGGGGCAGGTCCCATTTATGTCATTATTTACCATTTTTTCCCATTTGGTTCTGGCTCCTTTATACACTCTGATTCTATCTCTCTGATTGTAGCCAGAGAACTGCATACGGTGGATGAAGTGTTGTATGTGTCTCTCTAGTTCTTCGGGGTTGCACATGCGGGACACATTTCTCATCACCCGTATCAAATCCGCAATCAGTATGTTGATTTTGGTATGGTCCGAAATGGCCGAGTTTCGGTGGATCAGATGTTTGGAAGTCATGGGTTTGGCATAATGGGAATGGAGGATTTGTTTTTGGTTGTTAATAGTATCTAACCAGAGCTCTGTTTCTAGTACAGGTAATCGATGGTTGGGGTGTCTACTTGGGTAGTCTATAGTAACTCTAATGCTCTGGTGGATGGAGTTTGCTATTTGCTGGATGCTTTCCATTGTGTTTTTCTCTGGTTCCTGACTGTTCTTTAGTGGGGGTGTCTTAACTACGATGTTTATATCATCTACGTAGCGGGAGTACATTATCAGGGTTAAGCTGTCTTCCAATTGTTCTTTAAGTTTTTGTTTAAGTCTACTGTCCCACCATACCATGAACAAGTTAGCTATGTCGCCTGCAATGCTAACACCAATGGCTGCTCCTTCCTCTTGGGCATATGTTTTACCATTAAATTTGAACATATGTTCCTTAAGGGTTAATTTTATGCTGGCCCCTACCGCATGTGCAATCATTTTCTTCAGTTCATCGTGGTTTTCGGGTGTCCGTATGGCTCTGGTCCACCCGTTCCACCTATCTGTGTGGGTTTTCTTGGCCATTGAGGTA
This sequence comes from Eledone cirrhosa, assembly GCA_964016885.1. Taxonomy (NCBI): domain Eukaryota; kingdom Metazoa; phylum Mollusca; class Cephalopoda; order Octopoda; family Eledonidae; genus Eledone; species Eledone cirrhosa. The sequence continues at coordinate 121,487,037 of OZ024740.1, forward strand.
ATGGTAGGTGGTCTGCCTCTTGCTGGTCTTGTAGGACACAGGTTGCTAAGGTCATAAGTGTCTAGGTAACTATTACTATGGGTAAGCTTAAGTAGAAGTCCCAGCTCACTGGTATCAATCCCACGGAACTCAACCTTGCTCTCGCTGATCATTTCGACGCATTTCTCCACAGCAAAATCCACGTCAATAGATGGATACAGGGACACAACATCCATACTGCCTATTATGCAGTTTGTTAGGTCCCCAGATCGGTTACCCGCGCCGATTCTGCTGAGGAGGTCCTCCGTGCTGTCACACACATCTGGGGACATCTCAATGATGGGGCGTATGATCAGGGAGAGGAAGTAGGACAGTCTGTAGTTACTAGCAATGTTAGCCCCACAGACTGGCCGTGTTGGTGGTCCCGCGACAGGGTCCCAGCCCGTTTTATGGTCTTTTCGAAGCCCATACAACGCCGGCACGTCATTGTTCCAGGCCTGGAAGTTGTTGGCAGTCCTTTTGTTGGGCTGCATTATATTTGTCCACATCACCATATGGGCATTGAGGGTTTTTTCTCTATCCTCATGCTCCTGTGGTGTTACCTCTCTTGTGTTAGTGATGTGGGGTTGCATTGCCTGGATGTAGTTTGGCAGGCTGTCAACCGACATTCTGCCAGACTTGTCTGTTGGAAAGCATGCTATCTCTCCATTACGCGAGCGCTGCATGAGCTTACGCAAGCCATTTGCAGATTCTTCTCCCAGTTGCTGGGCCTCTATTCTATTATGCTTCTTGCTATACTGTTCTATAATATTTCTAAGTTCGGATTTAGCTATACTAAATTGTGCTTCTGTTTGTTCATCGACCTGCGACGGCAACTGCGTGCGTTTGTTAAATGGCAAAGTCGTGGCGTGGACTCGTCGTAGGTCGAATGATTTATCGGAGGGGTTATAAAACGGAGAGTTCCAGGCTGCTGCTTTATGTGTACTAGTGCTATTGTTAGTTGTGTTGTTTCTATTTCCACCAACAGCAGCAGCCTCAGCTTCATGGTTGTTTCTATGTCTCTCATAATTACTCCTGTCTCTTTCCACTGGCTCAATGCTGTTATCTACCCTATTTTGTGTGTCTGTGTGTTCGTCTTGGTTATTCTCTTTGTCCTTAGTCTCCCTACTCCTTTTAATCCTATTACTTTCTCTTATTTCTCTGATTTCTGTGCTACTGTCATTACTTGTTTTCTGTGTCTGTGTGTTTGTTAAGATTGTAGTGATGGTGAGAGGCATTGAATGTGTGTGTGTTGTTGTTGTTGATGTGTGTTGTTGTTGATGTGTGTTGTTGTCTCCGTGTGTGTGTGTGTTATCGTTGTTGTGTGTGTTGTTATTGTTGTTTGTGTTTGCGTGTCTGTTGTTGTTGTATCTGGGTATGTTGCTGTTGTTGTTGTTGTTGATGTGTGTGTTGTTGTTATTGTTGTCTCCGTGTGTGTTGTTATTGTTGTTTGTGTCTGCGTGTCTGTTGTATCTGGGTATGTTGCTATTGTTGGTGTTGTATCTGGGTATGTTGCTATTGTTGTTGTTATTGTTGTTTGTGTCTGTGTGTCTGTTGTTGTTGGGATGTGTGTTGTATATGTGTGTGCGTATATTGTTGCTTTTGTTTTTGTTTTTGATGCTCCAGCGTAGTTTCGTAAATGATTTTTCTATGATTTTTCTATAGGCCAATAGAATAAACTCATGGTATGATAGCAATAAATACCAGAGTGTAATGTTCATCAATACAACCCCTAGAGGCGAACTAGCCTACAAATTTAGAAGGGCCCTAAAGAAACATAATCTCAATATTAAGATAGTAGAAAGACCTGGTACCTCCGTAAAAACACTTATTAGCAAGACATACCCGTTCCAAAGACCCTCATGTATAGATAAGAAATGTATAACCTGTAAAATAAGCCCCCATATTAACTGTAAAACTAGAAATGTAGTATATAGCATAAGATGTACTGAAGGACAATGTAGAAACAAAAATATAGTGTACATAGGTGAGACAGCTCGTAGTATAGGGGAACGAATAAATGAACACTGGCGAGACCTCCAAGATAGTAAAGAATCATCTGTGCTCTACCAACATGCTAAGATAGAACACAGGGGTAAATTAGAGAGCATAGAAATAAAAATAGAATCCACACACAAGAAAGACGCAATGTTTAGGCAAATTACAGAGGCAGTAAGCATAAAAGAATTACAACCAAAATTAAATAGAAAATATGAGTGGAACAGCAACATCACAACTTACAATTAAGGACAAAATGAAAACACACACACACAGAACAAACAACTTACAATTGAAAACACACACAAAATGAAAACACACACAAGACAAAATGAAAACACACACACACATAGAACAAACAACCAACCAACAATAAATAAATAAATAAACAAACAAATATAAATAGAAAAATAGAAAAATGAACACAAACACACACAGACACCCGGATGTGGCGCATGCGCAAACTGAGCACGCAACCCACACACAAACAAAATGGCGTAGGATAGAAGAAAGGAAAGGCACAGAAACGAAGAAAGAAATCCCCAGTCACTGAAGAGGTCACAGAGTGTGTGACGAAAGAACTATGACTATATATATATATAAACAACTATCTGGTTGTGGAACTAACCAACCAACCAGAAATTTATAAATTTGTAAATTTATAAATATATATTAAATTAAATTGAAGTGAAAGCAACTGGTGCGTGTGTTTCTTATTGGCAACATGACCCTCCCAAAGTATAACAATATCGGTTTCAACACACGATTTCAGATAAAGAATCTTGCTAAACAAATTCAGAAACGAAATATATATATATATATTATATATATATATATATATATATATGCTGCTAGCGGCAACATTTAGCATCTCGCCCCATTCTTTGCTAGAACGAAAACTTGTTGATGAATCGAATCCTCTTTTACGATCATGAATACCACGAGCTTGCCAGTTACGTATGTCTGATATTTGATTTCAGATTCATAGAAACACTTTAGTTTGATTTGTCCAGGTGTATTTTTTCTCACCCTGTTAGTTCTTTCGTTACTTTGGTATTGTGTGTTAGATTTTGTCTACCACAATGTTCAATTTGTCAACCTATTTAAACGCATGTTATGATTCTAAGGACCTACCTTGTCGAGTGCTTTGCTAACCCATTCATATAGTAGGTCAAATTTGCTTGCACACTGCCAAATATTCGATTTTACTAAGCATCCAATTATATATATATATATATATATATATATATATATATATATATATATATGTATATATATATATATATAATTGAAATATTTGAACAGGAACAAAACAGAGAGGCAGTACAACGAATGTTTATTAATTTCACGCTCAGGTGAGTGGGGTGGTGGTGGGGATCGACGTTTCGGACATAAGCCCTTCCTCAGGTGAGAACTGTGTGGGAACAGAGTTCAAAGGGTGTGTAGGTGAGTGGTGGAGAGACATATAGCGAAAGGAAACGGTGCGAATGAAATTAAAAATAAAAATAAAGCATGATCAAAATAAAAGGAATGAAATAAAAATAAATATAAAAGCATGATCAAAATAAACTGAAATTAAAAAGGGGTAAAACAGGTGGTGGAAGGGTGTGAGGTGTGTAGGGGTGGTGACGGGTGGAGTGGGGGAGAGGGAGACGAGGTGTCCGAGCGGGGAGGGCTGAAGGTGGTGTGTGTGTGTAGGTGTACGTGTGTGTGTGTGTGTGTATGTGAAAGTAAGGGTTGGGGGAAGAACGGGGTTGCATGTTCAGGAAGAGGTGTGTTTGTGTGGGGGGTTGTAGGTCGGAGTGTCTGTGCGTGTGTGTATAGAGGGGTGGGGGGAGAGGAATCAGGAGGCTGATGGTGTAAATATGTGGTGGAAAGCGTGTTGTGGGTGTAGGTGGCGTGTCGGAGAAAAAACAATTTTGGGTGTGTGTGTGTGGGTGAGATATATAGGTGATTCTGTAAGAGGATGGTTGAAATGTTGGTAAATTCCTATGATGTTTAGTAGATTCCGTGGTGGTCAAGTTCCACATACGAGTATTCCATGAAGAGATGGTCGGAAGTGGAGAGATGTGGGGTGCGCGCGCAACAGGAAGTGGTCAAGCGGTGGGAGTGCTGTGTGTCTGTTTGTGTTGGGAGGTGGTCAGAGGGCATAGCAGCAGTCAGGTGGAATGGTAAAGGGCGAGGATGGGTAGGTGTGAAAGTTGGAGTGAGGAGGGTGTGTGTGTGTATTAGTAGAGGTGTTAGTGGGATGAGTGAGTGTGGAGCGAGGGTGTGGGTGGGGCGGGGAGAGAAGGGTGTGTGTAGTTCCATGGAGGGAGTGTGGTGTACTGGTGTGTGTGTAGTTTGATGAAGGGGGTGTTAGTGGGTGTTAGTATACGGGAGGTGGGGAAAGGGTTGAATGCAGGTGTGAGTGGGGGTTAGAGGTGGTAGGGTGTGTAGAGTTGGTTGTGTACGAGGGTATGTGGGTACGTGTGCGTGGGGTTGGGGGTGTTAGTTATGTTAGTTGCGTGTGGGGTGGGTGTTGTAAGTGGGTGCGTGTGTTTGTGTGCTTGGGGTCAGGGGGTGTTAGTGAGGTTAGTTGCGGGGTGGTGGGATGGAGGTGTGGGGGTGAGGGTTAGTGGTGGTATTAGGGTGTGTGTTTAGTGTGAGCGCGTGTGTATATGTGCCGGTGGGTGTGTGCGTATGATAAGGAGGGGGAGGAGAAGAAGGGAGGGATGTTAGTATGTTAGTTGGGGAAGGGTGGTCGGATGAGGAGTGGAGTGGAGGTGTTAGTATTGTTAGTTGTGGGGTGGGCGGTGAAAAGGTGGGGTGTGTTAGTGGTGCTAGTGGGGGATAAGTGTGGGGGGAGGGGGGCGGTCGAAGGCTAAAGGAATAAGGGTGGGGAGTTCAGGCCGGGGGGAGTGTGGGTCTGTAAGATGAAGATAGTTCTTTGTTCGACTCTAAGGCGATTGGCGGGGGTTCCGTGGCATTGGAGTAGGCCACAGACTGTGAGATGGCGTGCGGAATGTCCAGGGCCACCAAAGTGGCGGGCGATGGGGGAACTACCACCGAGACGAATATCCTGGAGGTGCTCAGTGAATCGGTCCGCCAGGCGACGTCCCGTCTGTCCGTAGACTAGGTTGGAGGAGGTGCAGCGGAAGGCATGCCGGACAGGGAGAGAGTGGCCGTTGGGACCCTGAAAGGTGGTGGTGCTGGTGATGTGGGGAGAGGTGTTGCAGCGGGGCCTAGAACAGGGAAAAGAACCGGGGGGAAACAGAGCGTGGGTTGGGGGGTAGGGAGCTGTGGACGAGGAGGGTGCGGAGATTGCGTGCGCGTTTGAAGGAGGGGAGTGGTGGGGTTGGGAAGATGTGGGAGGTGGAGGGGTCGGACTGGAGGCGTTGGAAGAGGCGGCGGATGGTGGGGTGGAGGTGTAAGGTGGAGGGGTTGCAGGTGATGGGGAAGGGGAGGCGGTGGGTGGGTGGGTGGTGGTGTGGGGTGAGGGTGGTGGAGCGGTGGACAGCACGGGCGCGGGTGAGAGCGGTGTGGACGAGAGAGGGGGGTAACCTCTGCGGATGAAATGGCTGACTAGGGAAAGGGCCTGGGACTCGAAGTCAGCATCTCGGCTACAGAGGCGGCGGATCCTGAGGAGTAGGGAATGGAGTGTTTAGTGTGGGTGGGGTGGGAAGAGGTGAAGTCGAGGTAAGAGTGGGAGTCGGTGGGTTTGAAGAAGGCGGAGGTGACGAGGGAGTGGTGGGAGGGGTGAAGGCGACGGAGATGTCTAAGAAGTGCACGTGGGTGGTGGAGATAGAGGTGGTGAAGTGGAGGGATGGTTGGAAGGAGCAGAAGAAGGAGAGAAAGGAGTCGAGCTGCTCTCGGGTGAGGGTCGTGGCTCCGATACAGTCGTCAATGTAACGACCGTACAGTTTGGGCGTGGGGCTGGTGTACTGGATAGTAATAATAATAAATTTGAAGACTAAAACACAAGGAGGGCTCGATAAGGATAAATATATATCAAATATATAAGAACAGTAGATCAAATATTTATTAAAATAACAGATTAAAGTTTAAGCAAAGAATCGCTGCTTTCACCCTTAACGGGATCTTCTGAGATTAAAATAATTAATCTGTGAACGCAGAAGTAAATATTTCGAAGAAACGTTGCAAACGAAGGAAGACAGGACGACGATACTTTACTTCGTGGAAACGTTCCCTTGCAAAGAACGGAAAAAAACGAAGAGAATACGCCCTTATTTGGAGCTGTGAAAACAATTACATGCAAAGACAAAATCTCGTTTATGGTATAAATGAAGTCGTAGACTGAAATTCTATTTAGGAAACCGAATGGTTCTCGCCTTCAGAGTTAAGAATAATGTAATTAAATTACAGAGGTAATTGAAATAAAAAAAAACATTAAACATATACATGCACGTATCCATACATGTACATACACATGTATACGCGCAAAAACCCGCCATGGGTATGCAAATCCAAGCACGTACACAAAAACACGCACGTACATACAAAACCCAGGCAACGCCTGTACCCGCACACATAGGGACGTATGCACCAAATTCACAAAATATATATATAAAAAAAAATATAAATATATATATATAAATATGTATGTGTGTGTGCGCGTGTATAAATATAATTATAAAAACGTATATAAATATACACACATACATACGTATATAGCGCCCGGACACACATACCTACAAGTAAATACACATACGTTCGCTAAACGCACGTCAACCAAAACACAAGCACACATATACACACACCCGACATACGTGCGTACCCGCATACTTACACAGACGCAAACTCACGTATACACATAACCATATGCACATGTACCAGTATATATAATATAATATATAGGCCTGTAACATATACAAGCAAATATACATAGCTTCACAAACATACAGGTAATATATACTTACCTATACAAATAAGTAATGGTATAAACATAACATATAATTAGCTACCACATCATGACGTAAATTATCCGCGTATAGTTCGTACTATCCGTTAGGGTATAATGTGAGGCTGTAATACAGGAAAGTGTTGTGCAATTTATATTTACAAGCCGAAATTGACTCATATTTTTTTTTTAAGATGTGGTCTTCGGCCTAGAGTATTTCCAGGTCTTCAGCGGCGCAGAGGTCACATGGACTTTTATTTCCTTTATACGATCTAGCCTTAGCTAAGATCTCTCAGTGTAACTTATATTGGTGTGGTTGTCTTTTAGCCTCCAGATATAAGCTGAAAGTGACGTCATATTCCTTCTTAAATGATAACGAAAAGAATGGGTATGCATGTAAAGACGCTGCTTGAATCTATTGGCGGTTAACCCTATTTAGGCCCTACGGTACGTGGGTGTTTCAACTTTACATTTGTAGACAATGTTACTAGAGAGACATTTCCCGGATAGGGGGCAGTCAACCCTATTCCTACAATTACACTTAGTACTAGCTACAGTGTTGCACGTGTTCCTACGGCTAGGTAATTTAACTAAATTTGAAGCTGTGATGTTATGTGCAGTGTTAGGAGTCATAGAGTAAGACATTTTAATGGTATTTCTATTCAAAATGTTACTATATTTATGTGCTGGGGGGAAATGCTTCATAATAAGGGAGAGAAATATCTTATCTAATGGTGTAGCCACCTCCATATTATATGGTGGGTTATACCATATAATGCGTCGGGATCTCTTTTTCCTAGGTCTTTTCTCATACTCAGTATATGCTACCTTATCTAGGCAACAGAGCTTAATAGTTATGTAATAAACAACATAAGGCAATTATTCCATTTACCAGTGGTTTCTTAAAAGCAAAAGATTTTGCTTTCAATCCTCAGAATGAAAAAATCCTGGTCTGTTTATTGAATTTGGTTTGAAATCAAAATCTTTGCTTTTAAGAAACCACTGGTAAATGCAATAATTGCCTTATGCTACCTTATCGTCAAATCGTACGAATATTTGCTTGCATGCGTGGCAGTATCAGTAGAGGGTCGGACGCCATGCTTTCCAGCATAGTTACGGCCATTTACGATCTGAGTTCAAATCCCGCCGAGGTGGACTTTGCCCTTCATCCTTACGGGGTCGATAAAATAAAGTACCAGTAATGCACTGGGTAATTGCTGGCCTTGTGCCTAAAGTAGAAACAATTATATTATATATACTGGTACATGTGAATATGGTTATGTGTATACGTGAGTTTTGCGCCTGTGTGAGTATGCGGGTTAGCACGTATGTCGGGTGTGTGTATATGTGTACTTGTGTTTTGGTTGACGTGCGTTTAGCGAACATATGTGTATTTACTTGTAGGTATGTTTGTGCGCGTGTTAAATACGTATATATGTGTGTATATTTATATACGTTTATATAATTGTATGTATACACGCACACACACATAATATATATTTATATATATATATATATTGTGCATTTGGTGCGTACGTTCGTATGTGTGCCGGTACAGGCGTTGCGTGGGTTCTGTATGTACGTGCGTGTTTTTGTGTACGTGCTTGTATTTGCATACCCATGGCGGCTGTTTTCGCGTATGATTGTGTATGTACGTATATGGATGCGCGCATGTATATATTTAATGTTTTTTTGATTTCATTTAACTCTGTAATTTATTTACATTATTCTTAACTCTGCAGCCGAGAATCATTCGGTTTCCTAAATAGAATTTTACTTACGAGTTCAGTTATACCATAGATGTGGTTTTTGTCTTTGCGCGATATTGTTCTCAACGCACCTCATAATGACGTATTATCTTCATTTTTGTCTGTTCATTGCCAGAGAACGTTTCCACGAACCACCTAATAGAATATTAGTCTACGACTTCATTTATACTATAAATGTGTTTTTGACTTTGCGTGTAATTGTTTTCAACTGTCCAAATAATGGCGTATTATCTTCGGTTTTTCCGTACTTTGCCAAGGAACATTTCGACGAACCAAAGTATCATCTTCCTGTCTTCCTTCGGTTGCAACGTTTTTCGAAATATTTACTTCTGCGTTCACTGATTGATTATTTTCCCGTGTTCAATCATTTTTTTTGCTATGGCAATGCGGCAAGACAGCCGATCGCTATATTTGATTTGCAAAGCTGCCTAAACGTATTGTTATTACTCTGGAGTATTATTCTCTATCGATTGGCAGTATCGGTAGAGGGTCGGACGCCATGCTTTCCAGCATAGTTACGTCCCTTTACGATCTGAGTTCAAATCCCGCCGAGGTTGACTTTGCCTTTCATCCTTACGGGGTCGATAAAATAAAGTACCAGTAATGCACTGGGTAATTGCTGGCCTTGTGTCAAAAGTAGAATCAATTATTCTCTATCGAGTGCTAAAGGTACATTCTGAATTTGCATTCGTTAGCTTAGCCGCTACCTAAAGCTCCGTTAATTCTATACTAAAACTTCTATATATATATATATATTTATATATATATATATATATATATATATATATATATATATATATATATATATATATTTATATATATAGATATATTTATATATATATATATATATATATATATATATATATATATATATATATATATATATATATATACATATATATATGTATGTATATATTCGTATATATATATACTCGTATATATATATATATACATATGTATATATATATATATATACTCGTATATATATATATATATATATAATTTATATATATATATATATATATATATATATATATATATATATATATATATATATATATATATATATATATATATATATACCTCTATCTTTGCTACGGCCCTTGATAAACCTGTTCTACATCATCCACTCTCATCCCAGGAAGAGTTTTTGATAGCGCTAGTTTGTGATTTAAATTCAGGAATTTTATATTCTTTGAATGAAAAGAACCTTCTGACGTGAATCTCTCTTTGCAACGAAGGCCGTATGGTCTCCGTTTTATTTTTGGGATTCGAAACCGATCGGTAAAGGTAACTATAGTAGGTAAAGTCAATTTTTTAAAATTTATTTTGAAACTTTTTCATTATTTACTAAACCTTGTTTATATTTGTTCTGGCTCGTTAATTTATTAACCCGCCATTGAACCACATTGGCACTTGGTTGGACAATACATGCGTACCTTGGCGCCTTGTGCATGAAGGGACGTATTTCATATTACTACTACTCCACTAACGTTGAGAACAAATCGGGTCATTCCGACTGCTGCTGGCAACAGCGGTGGCTAGTTTGACCTACCTCCTTTTGCCTCTATCTTTGCTACGGCCCTTGATAAACCTGTTCTACATCATCCACTCTCATCCCAGGAACAGTTTGTGATTTAAATTCAGGAATTTTATATTCTTTGAATGAAAAGAACCTTCTGACGAGAATCTCTCTTTGCAACGAAGGCCGTATGGTCTCCGTTTTATTTTTGGGATTCGAAACCGATCGGTAAAGGTAACTATAGTAGGTAAGTCAATTTTTTAAAATTTATTTTGAAACTTTTTCATTATTTACTAAACCTTGTTTATATTTGTTCTGGCTCGTTAATTTATTAACCCGCCATTGAACCACATTGGCACTTGGTTGGACAATACATGCGTACCTTGGCGCCTTGTGCATGAAGGGACGTATTTCATATATATATGTATATATATATATATATATATATAATGTATCTATATATATATACATAAACACACACATACATATATATATATATATATATATATACACATATATGCAATATATATACATATATATATATATGTATAAATATGTATATATATATATATCTAGGGCGGTTAAATTCCCGAGATCATGTATATATATATAGATACATTATATACATATATGTATATATATACATTATATACATATATACTTACATATATATATATATATACACAGTCATATATATAAACATATATATATATATTCATATCATATACATATATATACATATATAAGCATATATTCACATATATATACATATACATATATATAAAAAAATATATATATATACACACATATATATATATACATATATATATATATACACGCATACATACATATACAAATATATATATATATATATATATATATATATATATATATATATATATATATATACATACATATACATATATATATATACATATATATATATATAAATAAATATACACGGGTGTGTATCATTGCGTATGGAAATTATATTAATAAAAGGAATTCCAACTTTGTCTGATTTACTCGTTTTGTTTACAATCCTAGAAATTAGAATGATATTATAATGAAATAGTATGGTAGAATATTAAATGTTAAGTGTTAAACGTTAATTGAACAAGTACTTTCATGCTTTCGCAATCTTCATGTTCATATTCATTGGTGACAGTCAAGTTTGCAATTTTCGATTGTAATGAGATGGTAAAACCTTTCATTTATATACAAATGTTGTGCCTTATATACAGTGAAAAGCGGCTACAGGATGCTAAGTATTGCAAACAGTATTTCGATCAATCGGTGTGTAGTTTCACTAGATTACTAAAGCTGATTGATTTAGGCGTCACGGTTGCTTGAGCATGTCTAACGATTTCTATTGACCCTATCCAAAGCATCAATTGTTTAGCTATTTTTAGAAATGATGAAAATAGCATTTTCTAAGGTTTTTATAAAAAACTTCAGTAACCATCAACATCAACAACACTTTTATTATTATTATTGTTGTTGTTGTTGTTAGTGTTTGTAGTCGACATGGTTGTAGAAGTAATACCCCTAAGCATTATTATTGTTCATTTAGCTTGGGTTGGAATTTATCAACAAAATTCTTTTCTTTAATTTTTCTCTTGATTTCACTTGGGCCGTGTAGTTTGTGGAATGGAAATATAAATATTTGTTCACCACATGTTGCTAGATGATTACTCAGGGGTATCTGACGGACATTTGGGTCTCTGATTTGCTGTCGGTGCACCTGTGCACGTTCTGAGTGTTGGAGTAAATTAATTATTTTAGGATCTACGTGTTCTGTTGTTTAGTGTACGTTTCCTCCTGGAGTTTTCTTTTTCCGGTTTTCGTTCTCCTGATGTTAAAAAATAGATTTTTCTCTATTCAGGATTTATATCTTGTTGGTGTTTGCTTGATGAACTTTTGGTTGTGATATTATACTTGGTTTCGTTATGTTTTTTGTTCTATTTTTGGTATTAGATATATTATTTTTCCAATTCCTATTAGCATAATTATTAACAATCTGGGAAAATTACCTAGGGTTGCATTCAGGTTTAGATCGTTTTTACGCCCGGTTTCTTGTGGGTAATATCTGTTGAGATCTTGAAAGTTATCTGGTTATTCTACGGTTTTTTCCCCGTTCCTTGTGGGTAGCCTCTGTTGAGATCTTGAGAATGATCTCCTGGTTTTTATACTTCTCATGGTCTGGTCAAAGGAATATCTAACATGTTTGTGATTTTTGTTCATGTTGTGTGCATTAGGGTGTTCTTGTAGAAAAAGCGAAGAGTTCTTACCGTAGTTCTTCTTTGATTCAATGTGAGGTGAGTGTTTGTGTTGCCACGTGTTCTGGCGTATATTGTGTTGGCGAGATTGTCCACATGTAATGCTTTTTTCAGAGTTCCAGAGACTTTACCGTAATTTGCAGCATATTCGTCGAGAAATAATTGTTTCTGTTGGCATAACATACATATATATATACATATATATATATATATATATGTGTGTATATTGCCATAACATACACACACACACACACACACACATATATATATATATATATATATATATATATATATATATATATATATATATATATATATATATATATATATATAAGGGATAACAAAATATCGTTATAGGTAATCCAGTTAGAGGTTGTGAATACTTCTTATTATGGATAGTGTTAGCGTAAGGCTTTGTTTGACTCAAACAAGAGGTTTACGTAGATGGCGAGTTGATAATTTAACTTGTATTCCTATGTAAGTTTATATTGGAGTAATAACATGGAATAAATGTGAAGAATAACACGGTCAACAGTACAAAAAAGGGGGAATTTATTCACAGTCTAACAATTGTTTCTCTGATTGAATTGTCTAAAAATTGCTGAACACTAGAAGCATTGCCACTCAATTTTAAATACGATGCTAGCTCAATCATGTCACAGAAACTGTTATAAAAAATATCTAACCGGCAAATCTACAAATTCAAATTACAGCATCAATAATAATATTAGTAATAAAGATAGAGAGAGAACAGAAGAAAGAGAGATAGATAAAGGAAAGAAAGAAAAAAAAGAAAAAGAAAAAGAAAAAGAATGAGTAAAATAAAAATAAAAATAAAAATAAAAATAAAAATAAAAATAAAAATAAAAATAAAAATAAAAATAAAAATAAAAATAAAAATAAAAATAAAAATAAAAATAAAAATAAAAATAAAAATAAAAATAAAAATAAAAATAAAAATAAAAATAAAAATAAAAATAAAAATAAAAATAAAAATAAAAATAAAAATAAAAATAAAAATAAAAATAAAAATAAAAATAAAAATAAAAAAAATAAAAATAAAAATAAAAATAAAAATAAAAATAAAAATAAAAATAAAAATAAAAATAAAAATAAAAAAAATAAAAATAAAAATAAAAATAAAAATAAAAATAAAAATAAAAATAAAAATAAAAATAAAAATAAAAATAAAAATAAAAATAAAAATAAAAATAAAAATAAAAATAAAAATAAAAATAAAAATAAAAATAAAAATAAAAATAAAAATAAAAATAAAAATAAAAATAAAAATAAAAATAAAAATATAAAAATAAAAATAAAAATAAAAATAAAAATAAACAGAAAAAGAAAAAGAAAAAGAAGAAAAAGAAAAAGAAAAAGAAAAAGAAAAAGAAAAAGAAAAAGAAAAAGAAAAAGAAAAAGAAAAAGAAAAAAATAAGAAAAAGAAAAAGAAAAAGAAAAAGAAAAAAGAAAAAGAAAAAGAAAAAGAAAAAGAAAAAGAAAAAGAAAAATAGAAATAAAAAAAGAAAAGGAAAATGAAAAAGATAAAGATAAAGAAAAATAAAAAGGAAAAAGAAAAATGTAAATAGAGAAAGGTATATAGAAAAAAAGATGTAGAGAAAGGAGGATAGAATGTAGCAAGGCACTACATAGGATTTACATCTGGAGAATTTAAGAAAAGGTGGTATGTCCACAGACACTCTGTGAATAATAGGAAACTCATAAATACAACAACTCTCGCCTATAAAATATGGTAACTCAGATATGCAAAGATGGAATATAAAATCAGCTGGACGAAGCTATCAATAGCAACGGCCTATCGAATTGGCATGTCCAACTGTGGTCTTTGTAATATGGAGCTTTTCCAAATCTTAAAGTACAACAAAATGCTACTTAACAGTAAAATTGAAAGAACTATTTACTGTAGGCTTAAAACGGCGACAACGCTTGAGAACTTTAGACCAGCTTAATTCATCTTATCTATTCCATAACCCAAATTGTACCACTTAGATCTATTATAATTGTTTCTACTTTTGGCACAAGGCCAGCAATTATCCCAGTGCATTACTGGTACTTTATTTTATCGACCCCGTAAGGATGAAAGGCAAAGTTAACCTCGGCGGGATTTGAACTCAGATCATAAAGGGCCGTAACTCTATGCTTCAAAGCATGGCGTCCGACCCTCTACCGATACTGCCACTATTATAATATCCCATCATCATCATTATTGTTATAATTGTCACCATCTATCAATGAACCAACATCAAAATCTCATATATTTACATTCATATTTTATGTATCTCTATCTTTCTATCTCTATTTCTCTGCCTAAATGTATTTCATCCCTAGTATTTTATCTTATCATATCATTTTCACTTCTAATATAACATACAACTAATTAATCAAATAATTAATGAATTATAAAATAATCAATACACACATAAATATATTTAACATGATCATATTTATACCTTCGCATCTCTCTATATTTTAACCACTTTCAATAAGCTTTATGTTTAAATTTCTTCGCACATTTTTACTTATTTATTTTCATATTTTCATATTTTCATATTTTATATTTTGTATCATTTGTATCATACTCGATATAAATTGTTTATTTACATTTATTCATGTATTAACATTTATTCATTTATTGTTGATATCATTATTTTCCATTTATTTTTTTTCTCTTACGTCATTTCTCCTATATTCTTTTCTCTCCTCTTTCTCTCCTCCTTTCTCTTCATCTTTTTTTTCTCTCTATATCTTTCTCTGTTTTCATTTTTCGTTTTTCTTTTTCTTTTTCTTTTTCTTTTTCTTTTTCTTTTTCTTTTTCTTTTTCTTTTTTCTTTTTCTTTTTCTTTTTCTTTTTCTTTTTCTTTTTCTTTTCTTTTTCTAGCAGTTTGTTCTTTTCATGCCACCGGTTACTGCCCCGCGCACGCATTTCCCTTATGTCTACACGTGCGAAAGGTAGTTTAATTTAGTTCTCTCCTATTTTTCCTAAGCCTCTTGTAGCTTATATTCTCTTCACGCTGGTGGTTTGAAATTCCTCTAAAGAAAAACACACTCTTCTTAGTCTTTGCCCTCTATATATTGTATTTTAAAGTGCCCAGGAAAACTCTTTCCTTTGAGCTCATTTAATTACAGTATTATATGCGAGTCCTTTGCTTCGTTATTTTACTTGATTTTTGCTCCTTGCGCTCTCTCTGCTGTTGAGCACCATAAATTGAATAGTATAGGCTGCCATTTCTAGCAGCTTGTTCTATTCATGCCACCGGTTACTGACCCACACACGCATTTCCCTTATGTCTACACGTGCGAAAGTTAGTTTACTTTAGTTCTCTCTAGTGGTGCGGAAAATATCGGCCTTCCACATGCTGAAGACCCACTAAAATGGTGAAACATTCTCCTGGTGAGTGTGTACATGTGTGATTTAGGTGAGGTTGGTTTCTCATTTCAATTTCTACTTTTAATTTTAATGTTTTTCCTATGCCCATCTGGTAGAAAGGTATACGGTGCTGACGATAGCTAATAAGCTTGAAACTAGTACATCGTTCCTGTGTCAGTGTTGAACAAAAAGGTGACGTGGTTGCCTAAACACTGTACGGCGTAATTCAGGCTGATTGTTTGTTTACAAACGAACAAACCGAGCATTATAATAAATGTTCGGTAAACTGATACGTGCATATATATATGTGTGCCTGTATGTATATATGTACATGCTACTGTACGTCTGTATACATATATGTATACATATATGTATGTACGTATACATACATACTTACATATAAATATATATATATATATATATATATATATATATATATATATATATATATATATATATAGTTAAATATTAGACAGGAACAAATAACAGAGAGGCAGTAGAAAGATATATATATATATATTTGTGAAATAGGTGGTGGTTGAAATTCAGTTGTGCACCGTTAAATGGTATTAGACGTGGTCGGACGGACATGAACATTTACACACCTATGTAAAAAGTGCCACGGAAGCAAATAGATGAGGTCTCAAATCTTTAACTTGAAAAATGTAGTCCCTAGGGCCCCAAAACGGTATATTTAGTATCGCTTTCGGTGAGTTATTTCCCCCTGTTTCCCCCGTAGTCGCTTTCAATATTCATTGTCTTATTTACAATTTCATACAAATGTTTAAACGCATCAATTTTTTCATAACATATCAAACACAACGTTCTTTCGCTGTTAACATACAGTACCGTTTTATGAAATCGATTCTGCAGTACCATTTTACTAAATGCCAACCAAACGGAAAACGGTCACTGTTTTCCATCAAAAGAAATAAAACCCTTAAATTGCGTGTTCTCAGGTACGTTTTTTCCGATATCATTTTTATTTTAATTCTAATACATGTTAACCATCACTAACAGTAAGTGGTATTTTTTCAAAGTCAAATGAAAAGTTTAAAGAATACATGCATGTAAACTTAATGAATGGGATCTATAAGCCTTTGGGTTGCCGAGTTAATTCATTCAGTTTTTTTTAAAATATTCATTGTAAACTTATTGAATGGGATCTATAAGCCGTTTGGTTGCCGAGTTAATTAATTCAGTTTTTTTTTAAATATTTATTGTAAACTTAATGAATGGTATCTATAAGGCCTTTGGTTGCCGAGTTAATTAATTCAGTTTTTTTTTTATATTCATTGTCTTTTTTAAAATAACATATCAAAGACAACGTTATTTCGCTGTTAATAAACTCTTGCCTTCTACAGTACGTTTCATTTTCATTTTTCAAATACAGTTGCTCTATATTAAATTTAAATACTTCTATAACGATCATACAGTACCGTTTTATGAAATCGATTCTGCAGTAGAATTTTACGAAATGCCAAGCCGAAAAATTTCACTGTTTTCTAACAAAATAAATAAAACCCTTACATTGCGAACCCCCTGTTCTAATACTGGGGTTAGTTATTTCTCCCTCTTCTAATAAACGTCTAATATATAGAGGCCCCTCTTGCTGACCAGGGTAATCAAAGTGTAAACTATCATACAAACCTTCATAATCTGCATTTTCAAACTTGCATATCATCGAATTTGCTATTTCGCTGTTAATAAATAACGCTTTTCACGTCGCTCCACTTCTTATTGTATGCCGTCCAGCCCCAAGTGCCTATTTCTATTTTTCTATTTTTTTCCTGATGCTGCTTCTTTATAAGAAACTTTCAATAATATTTCTCAAATAATTAACTTAATAAAAAGTGGACCCGGGTGCAACCGGGCTCAGCTACTAGTATATATATATATATATATATATATATATATATATATATATATATATATATATATATAAAGAAAAAGGGATGAAATCGAAAATGCAACTGAAGTCTTATTTTTTTTTAAAATATATATATTTATTTGGTTCCTTTACCGGTTTCGCAGTTCTTCTGCTTTTCAAAAGGTGAGTTGAGATGGAGGGTCTGTGGTTTTTCTCACACATATATATATATATATATATATATATATATATATATATATATATATATATATATATATATATATATATATATATATATATATATTAGTTTTGCGAGGTTTTTTATATGAAATCGTGTGTCGAAACAAATATTGTTATACTTGGGGAGGGTCATATTTGTGTAATATTGCCAGAATTAATAACAGAACACACTCACTGTTTGGTTGGTTTTCGCTTCTCGCTGTCTTTTATATCGGTAATCTAACTTACTCGGTCCTCAATGTTGCCATTGACTGACCGACGGTCAAAAATAATACAGATACAATATAGACACAAACACATATATATAGTTTATCATAAATCTTTCGTTGCACATCTGCAACATCGTCAGTGGTGTTATATTTTCCTCCTGTTGTGTTGTATGTCTACGCCATTTTTTATTCAGTCTGTCTATATATTTATTTATTTATTTGCTTGTTTGTTTATTTTATTTTGTCTTCTTTGCGCATGCGTTTGCGTGTGTGTATAGTGTTATGTTTGCTGTGTGATGGGTGACTAGTGTGTGTTTATGTGCTTGTTGTTATTGTGCTTGTGTATGTATTTATTTATCTTATTTTATTTACTTCTTTATACTTCTCTTAGGTCAGTGATGTTTGTTTGGGTGTTGTTGTTATTCCATTCATTCTTTCTGTTTAGCTTTGGTCTTCTAATTTCTATTTCACTGGCCTCTCTGATTTGCCTATCTGCTGGGTCATTTCTATGTTTAGATATTATTCTAATTTCTATGTTGTCTATGTTACCGTCATGTTGTTGTCTAGCATGCTCGTATAGTACCGACCCGTTTTTTCGTCCTTTTAGTTCCCCCCAGTGTTGGTCTATCCTTTCACCTATGCTACGAGCTGTCTCACCTATGTATGTTTTTGTCATGTTTCTGCAAGTACCCTCTGTACATCTTATGCTATAGACTACGTTTCTAGTTTTACAGTTTATCCGGGGGTTCACCTTACATATGATACATTTCCTATTGGTACAGTGGGTTTTCTTAAAAGGGTAGGTTTTGCTGATCAGGGATTTTATGGTGGTTCCTGGCTTTTCTACCACCTTTATTTTTAAGTGGGTCTTTCTCAGGGCCTTTCTACACTGGTTAGCTAATTTCCCTCCAGGGCTGGCGTCCACAAACATGACACTCTGGTATCTCTGGTTGTTGTACCATGATGTGGCTTTCCCTATCTTATGTCTAGCCCTATCTAAGCTATTCCATGATTTGCTCCTCTATAATGGGCAAATTCCTTTCATGTCCAGTTCTATGAGGGTCTTATACTTTTCCATGGCTCCTTCGTATACTCTGACTCTGTCTCTTTGGTTGTAGCCAGAGAACTGCATGCGGTTGATGAAGTGTTGGATGTGTCTTTCCATTTCTGTTGGGTCGCACATGCGGGACACATTCTTCATCACTCGTACCAAATCTGCGATCAGATTATTAGACTTAGCACTACTGGACATTGCTGAGTTTTTGAGTATCAGGTATTTGGAGGCCATGGGTTTAGCATAGTGTGAGTGGAGAATTGGGGCTCTCTCGTCTATAGTGTTAATCCAGAGTTCTGTGTCTAATACAGGTAGTCTATTGTTAGGGTGTTTGGAAGGGAAGTCGATAGTTACAGTTATACTCTGGTGTATGGAATTAGCTATCTGCTGGATGCTTTCCATCGTGCTACGTTCTAAATCAAACTTGTTAGTGCTCTCTAGTGGGAGTGTTCTTATAACTATATTGATATCGTCTACATAACGAGAGTACATGATGACGTCTATGGAGCTTTCATTAAAGAGATCTTTAAGTCTCCTTTGCCACCATACCATGAAAAGGTTGGCAACATCACCAGCTATGCTGACGGCGATGGCTGCTCCCTCATTTTGGGTGTAGATTTTCTCATTGAACTTAAATATGTGGCCCTTTAGGGTAGTTTTGATACTAGCCCCTATTGCATGTGCGACCATTTTTCTTAAGGGATCATTGCTTTGGGGGTCCGTATAGCTTTGGTCCACCCAATCCACCTTCCCATGGGAGTCTTTTTTGCCATTGACGTTATGGTGGGGGTCTACCTCTTATAGGTCTACTAGGGCAGAAACATCTAAGGTCTTGGCTGTCTAGGTAGTCAGTGTCGTAGGTAAGTCTAAGTAGGAGGCCCAGTTCGTCTGTGTCGACGTCGCAGAACTCCACCTCACTCTCAATGATCATCTCCACACATCTTTTCACATCAAAATCAATGTTAATGGATGGGTACAGTGACACCACATCCATGCTGCCTATTATGCAGTTGGATAGGCTCCTGTTTTTGTTGCACTCACTGATTCTGCTGAGGAGGTCCTCTGTACTGTCACATACATCTGGGGACATCTTGATTATGGGGCGTATAACCATTGAGAGGATGTAGGAGATCCTGTAGTTGCTAGCTATATTAGCTCCGCATACGGGTCTTGTTGGTGGTCCTGTTGTCGGGTCGTCGACTGTCTTGTAATCTTTGCGGAGCCCATACACGGGTGGTATGCCATTGTTAGACGACTGGAAGTTGTTGGCAGTGCGTCTGCTTGGCTTTAGGATGTCAGTCCACATCATCATGTGAGCGTTGAGGATTTTATCTCTCCTATCGTGTGTTTGTGCAACTTCGCTCGTGTTGGTGATGTGGGGTTGCATAGCCTCGATGTAGTTCGGCATGTTACCTATTGTAATCCTACCAGACTTATCTGTGGGTAGACACACTACCTCACCATCCATTGTGCGCTGCTTGAGGCTAACCAAGCCTTCTACAGGTTTACTCCCAAGTTGTTGGGCCTCTGGTCTGCTCTGTCTCTTAGTATACCTATCTACTATTTGTCTAATCTTATTTCTAGCTATGGTGAACTGTGCCTCTGCTCGTCATCTATTTGTTGTGGTATGCAAACTCTTTTATTAAAGGGTAACCTCGTAGGATAGATATTACCCATCTTATATGTTTTGTCAGCTGGGTTGAAAAATAGTTTCTCTAAGGGGTTGTCATTATATCTATCGTCATAGTTGTGTGTGTTGCTATTGTTGTTATCAGGGTGGTTGTTGTTGTTTCTATCATTAGCATTATTATTATTGTTATGATTGCTAGATGTATTGTTGTTTACTTCACCGTTATTGTTGTTGTTTTTACTGTTATTTCTATCATTGTGGTTGTTACTTTTATTATGTTTCTTGTTTTTGTTGTGTCTATCATTGATGTTGCTACATGTACTATTTCCATTATTACCACTGTGGTTATTGTTGTTGTTGTTCGTATTGTTACCGTTATTACTACTGTGGTCGCTGTTGCTGTGTCTGTGGTTAATGTTTCTATTATTATTATTATTGTGGTTGTTGTTGTTCTGTCTATCGCTAGTATTATTACCATTATCACTATTTCTCACTTTCATGCTATTGTTATGGTTATGGCTGTGTATTTCTATACCCAGAGTTATTGTTTATATTACTACTACCGTTATTATTGTTGTTGTTGTTTACCTTTACATTCCAACGTATTTTTGTGAAACACTTTTCCAGCTCCGTTTTGCACTCCATAGGGTTAATCTTTTTGTAGATGGCAAATTTTGGTGGTAACCGTAGGATTTGTTGTTCTTGTTCACTGATTAAAGTGTTCCCATAGATATTTACTGTGTGGTCATTGGTAAATTCTTCCGGTAGTTTTACATCAGTCATACGGATATTGTCGATGTTATCTGGGTATTTTTGAGAATATTCGATTTTCCTTTCTTGTAGTTTTTTTCTTATTCATCCATTCTAATTTCTTCTTGAAATGCCTATTGCATTCGTTTCGAGCGTATTTCGTTTCACGTCGGATGGTGCTCATGAAGTTATCTCTCTCGTTTGCTGTGATGAGATTTCGGATTTCCTTACCGTTAATGCGTTTCTGTCTGTAGAGTGCGTTGACTTTTGTGTATGTTGTTCTTTTCATATTAACTGTTATTGTGTGTTTTAGTCGTTCGGCTTGTGTTTTGTTCAATAATAAATTATTTACTTGTTTTGATAAGTTTGTTGTGTATGTTTTGGAGGAAACACAGTGTTTTAAGAAGCGGATTTGTTCTGTTGTTATTGTAGTTTTTATATAACAGAAAACAGTGTCTTTCAATAACCTTTCATCTTGGCACCACCTAATACCGTAGCGGCGATGAATTAGTTTTGCGAGGTCTTTTTATATGAAATCGTGGGTCGAAACAAATATTGTTATACTTGGGGAGGGTCATATTTGTGTAATATTGCCAGAATTAATAACAGAACACACTCACTGTTTGGTTGGTTTTCGCTTCTCGCTCTCTTTTATATCGGTAATCTAACTTACTCGGACCTCAATGTTGCCACTGACTGACCGACGGTCAAAAATAATACAGATACAATATAGACACAAACACATATATATAGTTTATCATAAATCTTTCGTTGCACATCTGCAACATCTTCAGTGGTGTTATATTTTCCTCCTGTTGTGTCTATATTGTATCTGTACTATTTTTGACCGTCGGTCAGTCAATGGCAACATTGAGGACCGAGTAAGTTAGATTACAGATATAAAAGACAGCGAGAAGCGAAAACCAACCAAACAGTGAGTGTGTTCTGTTATTAATTCTGGCAATATTACACAAATATGACCCTCCTCAAGTATAACTATATATATATATATATATATATATAGAAATTATATAGAAATTATATGAATCAAAGTTCAGTTTAAATCATTTATTTGCTTACAATTGTTTCCTCCAAACCGAGGTTTTGATTCTTCGGAGCAACTATTTAATTTTGTCCTTTAATATGACTGTATGTAAATTGCCTTGCTATATTATTATGATGGATGTCAACCCACTGTGGGTAAATATATACATGTGTTTTTATATGTCTCTTGTGTTGAAAAGGAGGTCAAGTATGTAAAAATCACTAAATAGTTGCTCCGAAGAATCCAAACCTCGGTTTGGAGGAAACAATTGTAAGCAAATAAATGATTTAAACTGAACTTTGATTCATATAATTTCTATATAACTGCTCTGTAAAACAACTGATGTTATTTCATTGACCTATTTATCTTACTGGTAATAAGATAGTAATGAATTACTGTCTTTCACTATTTAGGGTTTAAAATATATATAACTATAAAAGGTTTTATTATATACATAACCATAAATAGTATCCTTAATACTATATATATATTTATATATATATATATATATATATATATATATATATATATATATATATATTATATATATATTATTGAATACTGTTGCCTTTTCTCTACAATGTTTTCTATACCTTTCATTTATATATATATATATATATATATATATATACATAAATATACTATACATATATAAATATATATATATATATATATGTACATTGATTGCCAGTGCTAACTATGTGTCATCGGCATAGGTAGTAATGGATGTTGTATGTTCGACAGAGATCATGTCTGAGATCCAACAAAACAGTATTAGTCCCAAGACTCTGTCCTGGGACACCCCACTTGTTAGAGGGCCCCTTAGGCTGCAACTGTCTGGCTTCTATCTTTAAAGAAACATGCAGCTCTCATCTATTTTTCCAGTTATGCCGAGTCTGAATAGTTTGTGACAAATCATTCCGTGGTCGACCTTGTCAAAGGCCTTCGCACAGACAAGAAATATCACGTCCACATGGAAGTTATCTAGCAGTTGTTTCATTATTCAGTCATAGTGTTGTAACAGCTGTGTAAGGCAGCTTCTTTCTGCGTAAAGGAAATGCTGCGTGCTAGTTAGGTCGTCATTTAACTTGAGGAACGTGATCAGTTTCTTTCTGATGATTCGTTCCACAACCTTAGTATGTGATGTCAAGAAGACTGGCCTGTAGTTATTGGCATCCGCTCTGCTGCTTCCTCCTTTATGGATGGGGCATATTGTGCCTTCTTTTAGCTCTCTGGGTAGTGTACCGCTAGCCAAATAACTTCTGAAGCGGGTCGTCAGTGGTGTTGCTAAGCCACGTTTACATATTTTAGGTGGATTGCTGCGAATCCATCAGGCCCAGTCGATGAGATTGTTCTAATTTCGTCTATGGAGAATATCACATCTTCCTAAGTTATATCTACGTGGTTGATGGTCGCCATTTCTTCATGGAGTGTTGTGGCATCAAATAAATCCTCTGGCTTTCTTATTTCCATGTGCTTCAATGGAGGTGTGAACACACTTTTGTAATGTCTTTCATTTGAGCCCTCTTCGCATCTTAGTCTTCAAATGTACTACTACTACTACTACTACTACTACTACTACTACTACTACTACTATATATATATATATATATATATATATATATATATATATATATATATATGCGGAAAGACATAATACGTGCAACTTAATATAAACATAGGCTCAAAGAGACGTTTGCTCACACAGGGATACAAATATGCATACATACCTTTTCTAATAACTCCTCGTGTGCATACATACCTTTTATGGATGAAAGGCCAAGTTGATATCGGTGGGATTTGAACTCAAACAGCAGAAATTATAAACAAATACTTCAAAGATTTGTATCCAACGTTATAATGATTCTGCCAATTTGCAGCAATGCATACTTGTATTTATGTATAAAATATCTCAATGGTATATCCAGAGAGTGCAGCCTTTTGGGACATGATTATCTCACAAGGCGTCATAAAAATCAGCCTAAAAGGTAGCATTTTCGTGTATGAACTGCAGGTATATGGCAAATATATAAATATTATAATAACGAAGTTAGGTTTGGTTATGACATTCCCAAAAGTCGTAGGCATGGGCATTATTTAAATTAATTGTTTCTACATGGTTGTAAATATGGGAAAATTCTGCATATCGGTCTAGTAAAAACTTTAGCAATGATCTTGCTATTTCACCATTATCTAAGAAGGAACGTTATAAATACGGTTGAAACTTGTAAGGTGCAATGCATAAGTAGGAAATAGTACAGCCCGATAAATTATATATGGCCAGCGATGCTCTCATATATAATAGATTATTGACACACAAGGAACTTGTTGTACCATTTATCGTATAAACATTTGGGCTCCCTAGGTGAGGCACGGGTCATAGTGTTTAAGGTCTGGTGGTTGCTAAACAATATCGAAAATGACCAGAACGTCACACAAATTGGAGGGATTTATGTAAAATGAAATTAATGAGAGAGAGGCTTTATGAAAGATTAAATGTAGGCAATTCGATATGTTCCCTGATTAATTGCTCTGAACACATACCTAGAGGAGCTCACTAACCCTTCAATAACATACACCAGAAAAAATCATTTCTGTGGGTCAGCAGGTATCCTGCATGGTAATGTTGTCAGAAAGATAGAAATTAAGGAAGCAGTATATACATTTCAGTTCCGTCGCGAAGAGTTGGTGGAATTGTGAGAGCGTAGGACGTCATGCCCTGACTTATTCATTTTTTAGAAACACTGCTCCTTAGAATCGAGACATATCCGAGGATCTTGCGATTTCAGAGTCAGGTTTGATCATTGCACCGATGCTGCCCCGAGCTGGTCGCCCGAGAAACGATTGTAATATGTCTAATAAATGTTATTCGTCGCACCACTGATTCTCCGTTTCTTATGTGATATGTATATATATATGTGTGTGTGATATATATATGTGATATATATAGATATATATATGTGTGTGTGATATATATATATATGTGATATATATATATATATATATATATATATATATATATATATATATATATACATATACATATATATATATATAGAAATGGATACACAACAGTTAGTTCACCATACCGAGAACACAATTATTTCACCTTAGCGGATCCTCAGCTTGTAATATACATGGTTATACGGAACAGGAAGGACAACCGTACGAACGCGCATGCGCAGAAACGTCAAGTTCACAAAATCAATGCTAAGATGCGTGCGAGAGGTGTAAGGGAGATAAATGCGAAAGACCGAACACATTTTAGTTGATAAGAAAATTAGGATGTTGTTGTAATTCAATCCGGAGTTTGCAGTTATGTAAGAGGTGTTTCGAGACGTGTGGACAACGTGTGAAGCATTCTATTATCGTGTTTAGGCAATCGCTATTGCATAATCTCTTTAGAATATTTATTTGTTCATCAATACATAGTCCACACGACGAATTTCCCCTTGCGTATGGCTTGGACTTAGTGATGGCTTTCCATTGAATGGAGGAGTCTATACTTGAGTCCATGAGGGACCATACGAGTCTCACGAGTTTCGTGGATGAACGTCTGTGCGGGTAACTAAATGTTGACTGGTGGTTCAGGAAGAATCGTTCCTTAAATTGGCCCTCTGCGAGACCCACATAGGATTTGACCTCCTTTCGAAACACTGGCCAATCTGGCAGACTAGCTAGTCTGCCACTTGGTAAGGGGATTTACACACCGATCTTGGCTGTATCGGTGTGTACCAATATATCCATGTAGATGGATGAGAACATGTATATGTATGTGTGTATGGGTGCACTTACACTTCCATACATGTATGTCGAGACGATTCTGGATCACAAAGTTTGAATAAGCGTGAACACGAGAACTGCAGTTATCTAATTAGCCTACCGCTAATAATACTAATATACTTACTGTTAGTACTACTATTATAATTATGACTTCAGGATATTTCATCATTTTATTTTTTCATAGAACATTTTTCCCATTCATTCAATTATCATGGTGTTATTACCTGTTGTGTGTTACACCCCGTGTTATTCTACGATGTACTGTAAATCCGTTCAATCCCCGATAAAATGTATATATATATATAGTTATTTATTTACTTACTTATTTACTTACCAGCCTTTAACCTCTATCCTATATTCCTTTATATTCTTCATCCCCACATATTCTTACAATTTTATTTTTCTACCGCCTCAATAACACAGAAATACGGGACATAAATTGTACAACCTATCCGCCTCGTGTCATCCTGCCCTTCCCTCTGCTTCACTGTCACACCTTCTCATTCTTTAAATGTTTACCCCAACCACTCACATTACACCAGAAGCTCCATTCTATCTGCTATTAAATTGTCAACGCTTCAGTCCGTCCCTGCCTCTACCACTAGATATACCACACCATATTTAACGCTCTACATGAATGATTCCGTCATCAAGCTAATAGAAATCTGGTGAACTTTTTACTCTAGTCATGTCCGATTGTTAGAGAGGAAATCTTGTGCAGATCAATCGCTAAACGTACGGTAACCGTGAATAATCTAATGAAAAGTCCATACATCCATGCGTATTATAAATATTATATATATATATATAATATAATATATATATATATAATATATATATATATAATATATATATATATAATATATATATATATATATATAATATATATATATATAATATATATATATATATAATATATATATATATATATATAATATATATATATATAATATATATATATATAATATATATATATATAATATAATATATATATAATATAATATATATATAATATAATATATATATAATGTAATATATATATAATGTAATATATATATATATATATATATATATATATATATATATATATATATATATATATATATATGTGTGTGTGTGTGTGTGTGTGTGTGTGTGTGTGTGTGTGTGTGTGTGTGTGTGTGTGTGTGTGTGTGTGTTTAATGATAGCTATGGTGCTTCCATAGGCGGTATGCCAGTTGACCACTATGTTCTTACAGAGCAGAGTGTGATAATATATAAAAAAAAAAAAAATGTGCTCCGAAAGCATTGCATGTATCCGAAGAACCCGCAGTTATAGAATCCGGCAGATCCTTACAATGATCATGTCTCGAGCTATCTGCCGGTGTAACAATTGTAACACGCAATAAACTGAGTCAAGATCCATCACTGATTTTTCATTTTTTTATATTATATATTTATATATATATATATATATATATATATATATATATATATATATATATATATATATATATATATATATATATATATATATATATATATATATATAAATGTGTGTGTGTGTATGGAGAGAACGAGAATAAAAGGAAGAGAGAGATTGAAGGTTACCAGTTTGGAATTGTAAGACCCTTGTTTACTTAGGCTACACTTTAAATAAATTGGGACCCCATTTCTGAAGAAACGCGCATTGGGAAGAGCTGAAGGGGAAAGAATAATTATTTTATCCATTCGCCGTCAAAACCACAGGAGCTGCCTGTCGGACAGTCACTCGTTATAATATAGTCGATTTAATCTACCTTCCGGAGTTATAGATTGTAAAACAGGGAACATTAGTGGTTGTAGCACAGTCTTACTAACACCGTGTAACATATTTTGTGTTCCCCGGTTCTAAGTGTCATTTCATGGTTTGTTATATCCCATTATTATTAAAAGAACACTATTATTTAATCATAAGTTTTGGTTTGTTGTCAGGAGTTTGATATTTCGAAATGTTCATATTTTTCAAGATAAAACACATTTTTTTAAAATTTATCAGTTCATATAATTAAATCAACAGAGTATATATTTATTTTATTACACAAGCTTATCAAAAGCAAACAAGTAAAAACAAATAAACTTATAAAGCAACTTACTTATACACGTCAGAAATGACTGGATTTCCTGGATTTGCGGTTGTAGTCAAGGTCGCATTCCCGCACTAGCCCCCATCATTCTTTCATTGTAGTGGCCCAGGTACCACCGCTCTATCTCTTTCACATCTTGGTGGAATCGTTCTACTTGTTCTTCTGTGTAGGCGCCCATATTGTCCTTGAACTTTTCCAGGTGAGCGTCCAGCATATGGAATATAAGCGACATCCTGCATCCCATGGCGCCAAAAGCGTTTGTCAGATCCTGCACCAGTTGCTGGTAGTTTTCAGCTCTGTAGTGGCCCAGGAAGCCCTTAACAACTGCCTGGAAACAGTTCCATGCTGTTCTCTCAATCCTATTGAGTGTATTGGAGAACTCGGTAGACTCAAACACCTTCTTTATCTGAGGTCCAACAAAAATACCACCTTTGATTTTGGCCTCAGATAACTTGCGGAAGAACTGAAGAAGGTACTTAAAAGCGGCTGATTCTTGGTTGACAGCCTTCACAAACTGCTTCATCAACCCCGACTTAATGTGCAGTGGCGGCATGAGCACAATCCTGGGATCAACCAATGGCTCCACATGACTTTCCGGGTCCAAACTACAAATTCTGTTCGCTGCTCCCAGTTCTTTCTTTTGTAGTGGTCAGAGGTAGCTCTGCTGTCCCAAAGGCAGAGAAAGCATTGGAATTTGATAAAGCCTCATTGCAGTCCAAGCAGGAGAGCCACCATCTTGAAGTCTCCAATGATTTCCCAATCGTACTGGTTTTATTGCAGAGCTTCCAAGAGGACGTTCAGACTGTAGTAATCTTCCTTCAGGCAGACTGAATTAGCTAGGGGCAGTGTCGGGAACTTGTTTCCATTGTGGAGGAGGACAGCCTTCACACTTGTGGTGGAGATGTCTATAAATAGCCTTGGGCACAAACGGCACAAACGGCACCCCAATAACGTCAAACAGTCTAGGCACATCATGTCAGAAGCAGAGGCCATCCCTAAGAGTGTAAAAGTCTGTGAAAGGTTCGTGTCGACTCCTCTGACTTGTCAACTGCACTTCCTCCTTGACCAGGTTCCGCTGCTTCATCCTGGAGACGAATAGCTCTGCATTGGACTTGGTCAGATCCATATCCCTGACCAAATCATTGACTTCGTTTGGTTTGACAAGTGAGGAACTTTTTCTGGTACCCCAGTATCAATACATCTCTTTAATCCACTTTTTAACAATTGTATACTTTATTGCACTTTTATAATTTTCTTTAGGTATTACTCTTTATTTTATAATTTTAATTTAACCTGAAACATATATAAAAAAATCATTTAACATAAGTAAATTAAACTTACATACAACGTAAAATCCAACATACAAATAATTCTAGTGAATAGCTTAGAATTTTTACAAACCCAAAATTTTAACTGTTTAATAGCACTTTTATTTTATTGATTTGGGACCTAAGCAACACAAAAAAAGTGATTACAAGCGAGGAACAGGGGGGAAAAAATGTTTGTTACACGGTGTAATCGCGATCATTCCATGTATAGTTGTGCTATATCTCATTGATTCTTCCTGCTAAATATATTTGTATAAAGTGACTCTGCCTTTTCATCTATATTTCGGTATCATGAGTTAAACTTTCTTACAGAACGCACAATTCACCAAGCTTCTACGGGATGTCGTGAGAATACTGAAGGGAATGATGCGTTTTGCTTGGTGATATAAGCAATGTTATCTTGTAATTGCTATTGGTAGCTCATACCGTAAAATACAAATATACGTTTAGCCGACACTAAAATATGCAAACACGATACTCGCTCATTGAATGTAATTTACACATATAATGTAATTGAGGAAGTATGCAGGCCACAACATTTAATTATTCACAATGTCTATTGCAACAATCTTGTCTTACTCAGACAGGGGTTGTTCTAAATTGTTAATTACATGCATATAAACGGAAAATGAATGTTTTATAATACTCCTAACAAAAAAATCTTACTTAATAACAGGAAACAAAACATCGAACGGTATGAACATAGACGATTTCTACTCAGTCATTTTAATTTCTTTATAACCTCGAAATAATAATAGATTGTTCTACTATAATTTTGATTTCATTTCAAGTTCAAATGATAACACAATACCCCTGCTTCATCTCCAGAATGAAGAAAGTAAAGAATACAAAATAGATGAATAAATAAACATATGCGCAATAATATCAACTACCATGATTATAATAAAAGCCAACATAACAATAACATAATTTTTTTGTTTTATATTTTTGTTTTAATTTGCGACAAATTATTCTCTTGAGGTGAAATGTGAGATGTGGTTTACTTTCTGGTGTTGGTGTGTCCGAAATGTTAAGGAAAAATAAACATCATGCTGTCTGATTTGATTGATTAATAAGTAAACGATACCTTACAAAGCTCTTGGTTTAATCTTTTAAATTTCCGCCTGCGTCTGTGTTCAATTGTATGTGCGTTTATAATACACATATATATGTATTGTCTCCCAATTCTGACTTGCTTCTAGAGGCTCTTCAACAGTTATCTTTTGCTTCTATTTTTCCGAAAAGTCTAGAAAATAAATGATTAATCAATAACCAATTACACACGAAGCAATAAAATTGCATTGCATCTTGTTGTGTGTGAGGTTTAAATACTCACAAATCGGACGCATTTAAATGTACATCAACCGATTATTAAAGAAAAATACTTTTAAGTATAGTGATATAAAAACTAGACGATATAAAATGCTGAAATATAATGGTAATATATATTAAAACCATTACAAGTGGAGGGGGCGTTTGGGAAAAAAGAACATTTGAACGTGCACAAACTTTTTCGATTAATTCAGAAATAAGTACTTACATATTTGAATGTTGGCGTCTCCATTCGAGCCTTTGAATAAATGTATTGATTTTCCCTAGTGCGCTAAGGATGAAACCAGAATAATTTCAGCGTTCTATTCATTAAACACTACCGTGCAAAAATCTATGTCGTAATATGTGGAAGCAGAGCCTTTGACAAAAAAGGTCTTGATTCTATATCAGTGAAATGTTATAGGCTCTCATACACCTACAATTTCGTGATCTTAATCTCAACCAATGAGGCATTTGATATATTTAACATTCATGTATATTGTCACAATACAAAATATATATCCACGGGTTTATGTACTGATATGTTGTTGCAGTTGTTGTTTAGGAACAATTCAACGCCTATGGTCATAGTTGTTCCAGTCGGGAACATTTTTCTGTGATCTCAGACAGTGTATCTAAAACAATATTTCCCAGTGAGCCACAGGCAAGGTAAACATTATGAACTTATGTTGCAGTTTGTCATTCCCACCCTGAGATTAGTAACATGAAGCAATTATGTAAAAAAGGGATAAACAAATAAAATGATTTGGCTGAGCCGGGAAGAAAATACTCTTACATTAACCCTGGTAGTAAATTCACTAATATTATCCTTTTAAAGTATTTAAGGTATTTTATTCATCTATGCGAATGCAACCGGATACCGTAGTATCTGGTGATTGTCAGCATCGGCAATATTTAGCCAATACAAACGATTCTTACGATCATCTTTCGAGAGGAATGCAGAGTTTGACGTTTCAGAACATGGTTTTCGTCTGCAAATGAGCAAAGGAAAACAAAAAGGTGTTATATAGCTTGAAGTTAAGTAATATAATTATTTCTACTTTTGGCACAAGGCCAGCAATTATCCCAGTGCATTACTGGTGCTTTATTTTATCGACCCCGTAAGGATGACAGGCAAACTAAACCCTGGCGGGATTTGAACTCAGACCATAAAGGGCCGTAACTCTTTGCTGCAAAGCATGGCGTCCGACCCTCTACCGATACTGCCAATCCACCGCCCTAAGTTAAGTAATATAATGTTATTTTCTCATAGCCGAATTAACAATTCCATTCCCTCTACTTTTTTTTTAAGTTTAGAGAAATATAAGGCCCGACACATTGACCTACTATCTATACAACATACGAATTCATCAAATTCTCCTGCAGAGGTTTCTGATGAACTGTCGAGTATTTACCTGTTTAATTGGGTTGAGAAGGACAATGTCTATAACAGAGGCTCTACGACTGGTGGAAGGGAGGGAGGCAAATATCATCAAATTGGAGACCAAGTCTTACTCCTTGGTCTGAATGCAGGAACTCTGAGAAAGATAACTGAGAGCTCGGTGTTAGTACTAAACCGAATAACGGATTAAGTCTACAGTTCGAATAATACTCAGAACGGAAAGAGGCATAACAGATGCTGCAAAATATTTAATCTGAGACTCTAATATTTCCACCAATCAACTGCCCTAGACACGTCCTTTATTGTTCCCGAAAGCTTGAAGAGCAAGGTTGACCTCAGAAAGGCTGAGAAATCAAAACGCAGAGAATCATCTTCACATGCTTTAATATATGCACACCTCATTTCTAATCAATAACATTGCAGCTTTGAATATCTCGCAAGTTTAGGGTTATCCAGGATTACATTATTTAATAGGCCAATCTATTTTCTAAATTCATGAGAATAAATAAATCTGTTAGGGCCTCAGATAGAATGCTTTACAGTATTCATTAAGACTCAGCGCTGTGTGTTGAAATGGCGTCCAGATCATCAGTGCTTTAAAATCATTTCGAGTTAGATTAAATTAAAAACAGTTCATTGGTAAGATCGAATCGTCTTATATATATGTGTGTGTGTGTGTGTGTGTGTACGAGTCTTTGTATTTTTTTCCAATAGAAGCGTAAGGTTAGAGGGAGATTTGCCTGCAAGTACTCGGAAGTCGAGCGATTGACTCCCTATTCCACCAATAGCATATTGTATAGTAACGCAGAACCCAGGAATTGCCTTACAATATCACTGCCGGATTAGAACTTATAACGTGTACGACGTAAATCAAATAATAGTTTGGTTTTGAAAAATGTATTAAACATACCTCGCATTCCCTCTTAAAAACGCGTGTAGTAATGTGCAGATAATACAATGCGATTTACAAGATATTATCAAATATGCTCGACAAAATAAAATTAAAATCTCTAGAGAGCGTTAAGTTCACTATTATTCTGTCTTAGTTGGGAATTAAATATAAAGAATACTGAAATAAATGTATTACATATTTATGAACGTAGCTGATATAGCAAAGAATGAAAATGGAAAAAGAGATAAGCTTAGGATGTTTGGAATATTCATATAAATATCGGTTTAAGCTTCTTATGGAAAATAACTTACTAGCGGTAGAAATGTCTGAGGAGAGAGGGGGTAAAGAACGAGTGACAGAGAGAAGGAGAGAAAATACAGAGGAAGACAGAATGAGAAACGTGTATCAGTGCAGCGAAGAAATACAAAGACAAATAACTGATAAGCTAAAAGAGAGGAGACTGTTTCTGTTTATAATTTTCAGAATAATTGTGTAATATAATCGAAGGCTATCATTAATTACTACCCCTATTTTCAAGTACTGCTCGAAAAATTATCATGTATGTGCGACACACACACACACACACACACACACACATATATATATATATATATATATATATATATATATATATATAATATATAATATATATATGTATGTATATATATATATATATATATATATATATATATATATATAATATATAATATATATATGTATGTATATATATATATGTATATATATATATATATATATATATATATATATATATATATATATATATATATATATATATATATATGTATATATATATATATATATATATATATATATATATATATATATATATATATATATATATATATATATATATATATACATATATATATATATACATACATATATATATTATATATTATATATATATATATATATATATATATATATATATATATATATATATATATATATATTTATACAAGTAAAAATTAGCGAGAATCGAATTTCAGCCTATGAAATAACGAAAAAACACTTTCGAATTGTGAGGCAAGCGCTCAATAATTCAAAAGAATTAGAGCTTACAACTTACGTTAAAGGCCAGACACACTGAGATGATGGTTAAACTAATTATCCACACACCGAAGATTCGATCTCCTATTTCGAGTCAAACAGATATACAGATATAAAAATATATGAAAGCATAAATGTTTTATACTTATATATTAATAAGAGGAATTCCAACTTTGTCTGATTTACTCGTTTTATTTACAATCCTTTAAAAGGGATAATGGTATTATAATGAAATAGTATGATAGAATATTAAATGTTAAGTGTTAATTGAACAAGTACTTTCATGCTTTCGCAATCTTCAGGTCCATAATGTGTGGTGACAGTCAAGTTTGCAATTTTCAACTGTAAACAGTTAAAACTGTGACAGTTGAACATTGCAAACTTGACTGAAACCACACATTATGAACCTGAAGATTGCGAAAGCATGAAAGTACTTGTTCAATTAACACTTAACATTTAATATTCTATCATACTGGAAAAAATGAAACGCACCGAGCATTATAATAAATGTTCGGTGAATCCATACGTACATATATATATGTGTGCATGTATGTATATATATATATATATATATATATACATACTACTGTACGTCGGTATACATATATGTATGTACGTGTACATACTTATATTCTATCATACTATTTCATTATAATAACATTATACCTTTTAAAGGATTGTAAATAAAACGAGTAAATCAGACAAAGTTGGAATTCCTCTTATTAATATAATCTTCTATACACAATCATACACACCCGTGTATATCTATCTATCTATCTATCTATCTATCTATCTCTCTCTCTCTCTCTCTCTCTCTCTCTCTCTCTCTCTCTCTCTCTCTCTCTCTCTCTCTCTCTCTCTCTATATATATATATATATATATATATATATATATATATATATATATATATATATATATATATATACATATATATATATATATATATATAACAAAGAAATAGGATTTAGCTTCAAGCATAGCTGTATACAGATATGTATAGACATGTCGTCTTTCTAAAGAAACACGGTATGTTTAAAGGGAAAACGTTTAGGAAGCCAGAGTCATGCAAACACCGGGACTACCGCCCTCTGGTGGTGTCCAGCAGACGCAAGAGGGACAACCGTCTATGCATTTGAGACTTGAGTGGTCTTCATCTGGATGGTCCCTCCCTAGGAAATTTCTATACATATCTGTATGTGTGTGTGTTCGTCTGTAAATAACGCCTGCAAATATTCTATTATATTATTGTCGTTGTTTCAATGAGCTAAAAAGTCAGTCAAATTGGAAAATGGCGGGTAAGCGTATGCATGTGTGTGTGTATATGTAGGCACGTGTGTGCGTGCCTGTGTGTGAGAGAGACAAAAAGAGGGAAAATATTTTTCGAAAATCATATTTATTGTCAAATTACACATAGTTCGTTGCTGTAGTTTCGGTCATTTATTAATTTTAATCGATCTGTTTATTGTGTGTTTTATATATAACATCTAGTATTATTATTAGGCGGAGTAATTGCTGACCTTGTACCTAAAGTAGAAACAATTATTAGGCGGTGGATTGGCAGTATCGGTAGAGGGTCGGACGCCATGCTTTGCAGCAAAGAGTTACGGCCCTTTATGGTCTGAGTTCAAATCCCGCCGAGGTTAACTTAGCCTTTCATCCTTACGGGGTCGATAAAATAAAGTACCAGTAATACACTGGGATAATTAATGGCCTTGTGCCTAAAGTAGAAACAATTATTAATTTTAGTAAAATAAAATAAATTACAGCGGTTTTCAAAAGAAATATATATAGTCACTAACATTTTAAAGAAGATATTAGGAGAAAGTATTATGTATTAAAATTTGTACTCTTTTCGCAAGCCTTGTTAATTTTTCTGATATTAGAAATATAAAAGTAAAAAGTACATTCAATAAACTTTACTCTTTCGCTAACTTTATGATTTGATATTTGTATCTATGAAACCTGCCAATTTAAGATATATGCCTTACTGAAATAAGTGGATTCCATATATATATTTAACTGGATATCATATTGGTGAGACCTAGTAAAACCTGATGTATTTGCTATTGACTTTATTACTATGCAATGAATACGAGTTAAAATAAATAGGTGTCAACAGTTGAACTATTATTGGTACAAAATAAACAAATTCGAGACCGATTCTCACTTTGATAGAGAGAGAACAAATGGACGAAAGTAAAGAACATATATACAGACGCTCACACACACATATACATACACACACACACGCACACACACACACACACAGACACACACACACACACGCAAACAACCCCCCCCCCACCCCCCACTTCCCATACATACACACACACGGCTGCATATCTCATGCGCAAACCTGTTGGGGTGAATTTATGCTCACAGGGGAACTGACATTCGCTTCATGAACATCGTGTTTGTCCGTTCCGTTGTCACTTCAATGTGGATTACCTCCTGATGTTCAGCTTATTATGTAGGAAGCTGTCAAATGAGGTCAAGGCACTGGGTACTACGCGGAATCACGTGGCGACTGTCATCGTCGAAATATGTATCACAGCCTTATCAATAAAGGACTTTAATATCTAACCTACTTTGTATTTCATTATTCTAAAAATACTCCGTCCTTCCAAAGTGGGGAAATGTACGTTGAGTTCTCGAATTGAATTACATCAATGTTTACGGTGTATATATATATATATATATATATATATATATCCTATATGTGTGTGTGCAATTTTCTATATGTGTCTTTATGTTTGTGTTTGAAAAATGAAATGAAATTTACATCTATGAATATTTCGTGTTGGCTTCTTCCCAGTTGCATGAAGTGATGCTCATCAAATGAAAAGCAAAACCCTTATATGTTAAGCCAACATTTGTATGATAAACGTTTGTTTCACACAATTCAAAATATATGAATAGAGATTTATTATGGTTTACATGGGGCATGCTTTTCATAAGACGAGTCAATTACCAACTCGTTTGATGAAAGGAATCTCCCAATTAAACTATAATGAAATGGTATATCTAATAAAGAGGCATGTTTTAAAACCTAACATAGAGAAAACGTATCGAGAATATATTCTATGCAATCATTAGAGCTAAAATCAGTTATAAAAATTATATAAAATGAAACTTTTGGTTCGTTTTTTTGTGGAGATCTTTTACATTAAACATACGCACACAGGCGCACACACATGGACACACGAATATATATATATATATATATAGTTTTGCGCGGTTTTTTATATGAAATTGTGTGTCGAATAAAATATTGTTATACTTGGGGAGGGTCATATTGTTATAATAATATTGCCAGAATTAATAATAGATCACACTTACTGTTTGGTTGGTTTTCGCTTCTGTATCTTTTATATCAGTTAATTTATTCGGTCCTCAATGTTTACCATTGACTGACCAACGGTCAAAAATACAGATATAATATAGACACAAACATATATATATAGTCTACCAAAGTTCTTTCGTTGCACATCTGCAATATCGTCAGTGGTGCTATTATGTTTCCTCCTGTTGTATTGTATGTCTACGCCATAAAGATATCTTGATTTAAAACTGCACTATCCACAAGTGTTTTTTAACCTTCATATCATGTCTTCCTGTTTTATCTGATGAAAACACAAATATTGTTGCATGATGATATTTGTTTTTGAAATGCGCATAATAAAATACATGGAACTCTTTTAACCATCTTTGTTCTTATATATTATGTATACTCCAGTTCTACAAACTGTAGAGTGCTTCTTATCCGATATCTGCATTGCTTTATTGTACTACAATTAGACTCACCTCCTACATATATATATATATATATATATATATATATATATATATATATATATATATATATATATATATATATATATACATACATACATATATAAACTACCGTATCATGTCGGGGTGTAACTACACAGTTAGAAAAAGGTATTCAATAAGTTGGTCGACTAGAGGCATCTATATTATTCATAGAAATGGAACAGTTCCAGTACTGTAGAAGCCATTTCAATATACAACAAAGATACATGCATGCACACACACGCACACACGCACACACACACACACACACACACACACACACACACACACACACACATAAATATATACATATATATATATATATATATATATATATATATATATATATATATATATATATATATATATATATATATATATATATATATATATATATACATATATATATAATTCGGATATATGTTTCGTGTGTGGAAAGTTGTTATGTGTGTTTGTAAGACTACATAACATCATATTATCAAACGAATAGTACATTTATTAATGCGTAATATACTTTTTTTTGTTTTTGTTGTTTTGATGTATTTTATAGTCTGAGGAAAATATTTTTGTAATTTTTCGTATTTTACATTATCTGTATCTGCTTTAGGAGGACTACATATTATATAGATTTAGTCATAGACAGACTGATATACATCGGAATGCACGCACGGAAAACTGTTTATTTGCATTATACGTATAATCTCATACATAAATACACGCGTGCAAAATAGAAACACACACATACGCTCACATCTGAACACAGATATACGTATATACACACACGCATACGAATAACAACATTCCCTCAATCAAAGACAATCTGATACACACCTGAACCGGCACACACGCATACATACATATATACTATCTCAAACGTATGAGCCGAAATGGCAACGCACACACTTAAATTCTTCTTCTTCTTCTTCTTCTTCTTCTTCTTCTTTTCCATAATTTGATATTTACTGATGAGGAATCGACGTCCGATATATTGATATATTTTTTGCATCAACTATGCAGCATAAAATAATAAGACTATCTTTCATTGTTATGCACGCGTGTCTCGTTCTTTTATCTTGAATTATATACATATATATATGTGACACACACATACACGTACACACACATAAACAAACACAGAAATATACACGCACGCACACACACACACATATATATATGTATATATATATAAATATTTTTATGTAGATAAATCTACCAAAATATACGGTAGTGTCCAATCTGTATGAAGAACTCAATGTAATCCAAATATCATGAAAAGAGAAGATGTATTCAAGAATTTTTTCGATGAAATCACAGGAAAACAGAGTCAAGATAAATTAATAAAAACAATGAATAAAAACAAAGAAACAGTTCCTTATATTAAAAAATTCATCATTTTACGATCGTTTCTAGTATATATATGTGTGTATTGGTATGTGTATCATATAGATCTATGTACAACTTTTACAAACTATCAGAGGAAATATACATACCTACACATATATAAGATGTCTTCAGAAATATATATGTGTAGGTATGTATATTTCCTCTGATAGTTTGTAAACACTTTACATAGATCTCTATGATATACCTACCAACACACACATATATATCGTAGAAACGATCGTAAAATGATGAATTTTTTAATATAAGGAACTGTTTCTTTGTTTTTATACATTGTTTTTATTAATTTATATATATATATACATATATTTATTAAAATAACAGATTAAAGTTTAAGCAAAAAATCGCTGCTTTCACCCTTAACGGGATCTTCTGAAACGAGAAAAATCAATCTGTGAACGCAAAAGTGAATATTTCGAAAAACGTTGCAACCGGAGGAAGATAGGAAGACGATAATTTGGTTCGTGGAAAGGTTCTCTGGCAAAAAACGGGAAAAAACGAATATAATACGTCATTATTTTAGGCGGTGAAAAACAAATTACACACAAAGACAAAACCACGTTTATGGTATAAAAGAAGTTGTAGACTAATATTCTATTAGGTGGTTCATAGAGACGTTCTCTGGCAATGAACGGAAAAAACGAAGATAATACGTCATATGTGGAGCGTGGAGAACAAATGAAAGCAAAGACAAAACCACGTAAACGGTATAACTGAAGTCGTAGACTAAAATTCTAACTAGGAAACTAGTTATTCTAATCTCTGAAGCCGAGAATCATTCGGTTTCCTAGTTAGAATTTATAGTCTGCGACTTCAGTTATACCATTTACGTGGCTTTGTCTTTGCGTGCAATAGTTCTCGTCGCTCCACATATTACATATTATCTCGTTTTTTCCGTTTATTGCCAGAGAACGTCTCTATGAACCACCTAATAGAATATTAGTCTACAACTTCTTTTATACCATAAACGTGGTTTTGTCTTTGCGTGTAATTGTTTTTCACTGCTCCAAATAATGACGTATTATATTCGTTTTTTCCCGTTCTTTGCCATGGAACGTTTCCACGAACCAAAGTATCGTCTTCCTGTCTTCTTCCGGTTGCAACGTTTTTTGAAATATTCACTTCTGCGTTCACAGATTGACTTTGTTAGTTTCAGAAGATCCCGTTAAGGGTGAAAGCAACGATTCTTTGCTTAAACTTTAATCTGTTATTTTAATAAATATTCGCTCAACGGTTCTTATATATTTGATATATATTTATCCTCATCCAGCCCTCTTTGGATTTTAGTCTTCACATTTATTATTATAACTATATATATATATATATATATATATATATATATATATATATATATATATATATGTGTGTGTGTGTATACATATATATATATATGTATATATATATATAGATGAATACACAAGCAATCACACGTATGCATACATACATACAAGCATTCATATGATTTATATACACACACACACACACACATATATATATATATATATACACTAGCATATACAAATATATAATTATAGAAATAATATGTTGGGATCCATGTATGTGTGTGTGTTTGTGTTTGCCTTCGTGCATTTATGTATTCATGAGCGTGAGAATATGCGATGTAAGTGAGGAATTGCATGTCATTTTAATTATCATCGCTAACATTACATTCGGTATTCCTGAAGCCCGCCATTAATTTGTTTTATACGCCGGCGTTCAGATGATTCGCTATTTCCAGTTATAATGAAACTGATGTCATTCTTGTTGCCTGTACCTACTTTCAGAATGACTGCTCCTAAAGTAATCACTGCTTTCTTCTACATCTCTCCCATCACCAGATATAGTTTGACAGTGTCATTCCAAGTAGGAAGCTATCAATGGAATCACGTTTCACAATGATATATGAAAGGAGATGTACTCATTGCACGCAAATTAGTTCATGTCAAACGATCAGATTAAACTGAGATATCTTGCTAAGTAGTTAGATAGGTAGATAGCTATTGTAATAGTTTATCATATTGTTGTTGTGTAGTAAATTTTCTGACGAATAAATGTTTCTTCTACGCAAAAATGCTACGTTGATCTACTTTTTTTGTAATGTGCAGTTAAATCTACATGTTGCCATTAAGATGGCGTCGAAATCGTGATATGATCAAAGATTTATTTAGGAATTCATAGTGAAAAGGAAAACAAATTCGACATAGTAAAATAATAATAAAATGCAGAAAAATCAATCGTTAAAATAAAATTTTATCGAAAGAATATTGTAAAGTATTAAAACAAATTATGAACAAATCTTTCGTTGAAATTGTTAACTTGCCGACTTAGTATAGTGTCGAATAACATCAAAGTATTGAAATGAGACAGGAATATTAAAGAACTGAGGATTTTTATGACACCAATAACAGGATGAGGAGTAAGTTACACATTTTCAAATGTTAGTCGGTTCCTTCCAGCGTAAACCTGAAACAGGAGAGGAAATTCTATCACGCACACGCACGCACGCATTTATCTATCCATCTAACTATCTAACTTTCGGAGGGAGCCAAAGCTGTTAGCTGGGCCCAAGTGGCAGAGGCGAGAAGTGGCATCAAATCCACAATTCGGTCTTTGCAAGAGAAAGATGGACGCATTATACATCCAAGCAGATGTGCACGGCCTTCCAGCAGCATTTTGCACAACTGTTCGGGAAAAGAGGTACATCGAGCGAGGTGATGGACTTCAGCTTCTACCTCGACGGCGTACCGCGACTCTCAAGCACGGATGCAGAGAACTGCGAAAGGCCGATCACAGCGGGTGAAATAGAAGATGCCCTAGGCCGCGGCGGGAAACGCAAATCTACCGGTTTAGATGGTCTACCCAATGAGTTTTACATAAGCATGCCAGACTTGTTCTCTGGCATCCTCGAAGCGGCCTACTGCAACTGGCAGCAGAACGGGAGTATTCCCACTCCTGTAGGCAGTGGCGTAGTAACGCTGATCAGGAAAGATGAGAACAAGGGGGATAAGATAAGCAATTTCAAGCCCATAACTCTGCTCAACACAGTGTTAAAGATTTTAGCCAAGGTGTTAGCAGCAGGGCTGGCGCTTGTCTTCGAGAACCTGGTAGGAGAAACACAAAAGTGTGCAACGCCAACCAGGTCCATGCACGACAACCTCCACCTCATGCGATACATCATAGCGAGGGTAGGGTGTAAACCTGACTTTTGTGGGGCTCTGATCAATTTAGATCAGTCTAAGGCATTTGATAGGGTCGACCATCAATACTTGGAAGCAGTTCTCAATGCGGCCGGCTTCGGTCCCATCTTCAGAGGCTGGATCGCTGCCATGCACACCAGCATCTGCTCGGCAGTCAAGGAGAATGTCTACCTTTCAGAACCATTCCAAATCATGCGTTCCATCCGTCAAGGATGCCCTCTCTCCTCCATTCTGTATGTACCAACTCTCGAGCCGTTACTGCGGAAGTTGGAGCTGTAGCCGGGCATTCCGATCGAACCAGGACTGCGGAAAGCAGCGTAGGCCTGTGCCGACGACATAACCGTAATGGTGTCGAAAACCTCGGAAATCAGGGTAATCGGCAACCTATTACAAGAATACGAAACGTTGACAGGAGCAAGAAAACGTCTAAACAAGTCTGTCGGTTTGCAACTCGGCACATGCAGAGGCAAACCCATGCCTTCCGACAGTGTCGTTGGACGCTGGACGGAAG
The DNA here is from genome assembly GCA_964016885.1 of Eledone cirrhosa. NCBI lineage: Eukaryota > Metazoa > Mollusca > Cephalopoda > Octopoda > Eledonidae > Eledone > Eledone cirrhosa. The sequence goes on from OZ024740.1 coordinate 121,530,524, forward strand.
GACCAGTGAAATTGCTCGGTGTCTGGTTCGGTCCAGACCTCCAGGTGGACAAGAACTGGAACGAGGTCACGGAGAAGGTGTTTGCACTCACTCAGAAGTGGGCTGAGCGCATACTCTCCTTGAAAGGTCTAGCGGACGTGGCGAACACTTACATAGCGTCCATCATCTACTACCGCTTGACAGTCGTGCCTTGACTCCGCGAATAGCTTACCAAAATGGAACACCTACTCTTCAAGTTCCTCTGGAAGAAACAGGCTTCATTGGTGAGGAGATCCATCTGCTGTTAACACCCTTCTAACGGAGGGCTGGGCATGCCGTGGCTGATGATGCGCAAACATGCACTGAGGCTACGCCATCTCCAGGTATTCCTGACCGGTGAACCGGTGTGGCTGTCTTTTAGGAGACAAGCTCTTCCACAACTCGTCTCACTAATAGAGCTGCAGTCTTGGTTCAAGCGAAGGCCTAAAATGAGTGACTGGCACCTCGAGTGCCTACGGGCACTCACAGCCCTCTACCAAGCGAAAACGGCAATCAGCGGAGACTCCACTTCGACATTCTATAGAGGATTAGTGGAGGATAAGTGCGACGACGTTCTCGGGGAAACTCTAGGCATCGAGGAGGAAGAACTGACCAGTCTGTTCGGGAGGACTTTCCGTCCAGGGCCTATGGATAAATTCCAGAAATCAGTGGCCTGGCACTGCGTTCTACCAGTTCGAGACAAAATCTACAGGCATGGACGCCCTGGTAGAGATGCTTCCAAAAGGACCTGCCCAAGATGCGAACAGGAGATCGAAACCGTTCTGCACGCAATTGTTTAGTGTCCAGGGGTGACCGACCTGTGGAATTAAGTCGAACAGCTGCTATCACGTGTGGGACGCATCCAGTTGTCAGCCGAGCCCATCATGAGGATCACCCCACCGCCTTCATTTAAGAACGAAGGAGAGGCTGCTTTCCTCTGTCTGGTGGCTATGGCGAAAGAGGTAATATAGTGGACGAGGTTAACAGGACTGAGGGCAAACACCTTTCTCTCCGGACAACAACTTATCCCCTTCTTTAAGTATCACTTCAGAAGGGAGGTGAGAGTGGAGAGAGAGGTGCTACACCCCAGTAAATTTGCTGAAAGGTGGGTGAATGTGGCGAAAATGGCCCAAGTGAATGGGCCATCTATGTATATAAATCTGTAGGTTGAGGAAGATAAACAGAGGGAAGACAGGAACACCTACAAAACATGTTCCTGGTATTGACAGTTGTTCTATCCACCGGGTGTAAAACAACCCTGTAAAACAACCCTGCAACGTTCCCCCCTACTGGGGATTTCAATTGTTATTTTATTATATATAATTTATTGTTATTTATTAAGGTTAAAGTGTTTTTATGTAAAACCCCCGCCGTCACCTCTTGTAATGTCCCATTTTTGTACGCCCCTGTGGCAAATAAAGAAATATATCTATCTTTTGATCTATCTATTTATATTTCTCTCTCTATATATATCTACATATATATATTATCCCTATCTATCCACCTATGCACATGCACACACACACACACACACACACACACACACACACACACACACACACACACACACACACACATATATATATATATATATATATATATATATATATATATATATATATATAAATACATATACATATATAATCCGAGTATCTAACCATTAGCTATTTAGCGAGATAATATACATTGACAGCGTCCTACCCCGGCGTATCTCCATACACCCCTCATTTCTGATCACCGGGCTTTACCATCTATCCTCGTTCTATAATCAAGCTCTCTTAAGGACAAACTAACTACTGCCTAATTCCTTTGACACATAGAATTCAATACAAACTGTGATAAGTAAAAAAAATACCTGTTATTTCTATTTTCATCCTTCTATAGGATAAATATGTGTCTCTATATGTGTATGTATTTACGTACGTGTGTGTAGGTGCTTATATGGGTGTATGTGTGTATATACGTATATATGTGTATACAGAAATGTGTATATATAGATATATGTGTGTGTATATATATATACATATATATATATATGTGTGTGTGAGCGTGTGTGTGTGTGCGTGTGTGTGTATGTGTGTGTATGTGTGTGTATGTGTGTATGTGTGTGTGTGTGCATTTAGAAATGTGTGGGCGAGTGTGTATTATATGTTTACAATATGGATTATAATTTTTAACGCCGACAATCATAATTTAACACCCCTTACTATCAGGACTCTTAATATTAATAAGCATACACCTTCCGAAATGATCTCATATGTGAATATTTCACTAGCATCTCCAGTTCTACCCCAAAATGAGGAGTGAGAGCAGCCTATCAATGCTACTGCCACAAATATAGCCAGGTCATCTAGACCAAAGTTTCTCAACCCATTTCGGCCAAACGCTCCCTTTTGCCCCTCGAAAAAACAAAACGCCCCCTACGCTATTTTTCCATGTTACAATATACTACTGATTTTTATACCAGTAGATTACTGGGCCAAATGAAGTTTCGTTAAAATCTTTAAAAAAATCTTTAAAGAATACTCGTGCGAATTAAATACAAACACATTTCAGTCCCAAACAAAAGTAAGCTATTTCAAATTATATATTTTTGAAAAATAGACGTGAATGTTCTCAAAGATTTGATCTGAGTCGAAAAAGCTTTTTTTTAAAATACTATATTTCACTGTTAGCTGTTGTAATATATTGAGTTGATAGACAATTCTACAATTCAAACTGTAAAGTCAAAATACAAAAGATGCAAAATATGAAGAATCACAAACTCAAGGGAAAAATAGTACCTTGCAAAATAAAGTGCCTCGATCACAAACTTAGTAGTTGCAACGAATGAATTGAGATGCTTAGTGACAGTGAGCAAACAATATCTGTATCCTTTATATATGTATATATATATATATATATATATATATGATATATACACATATATACACACATACCCCCCCCCCCCACACACACACACACGCGCAGAAACGTGTGTGTGTGGGTGTCTGTGTATATCTTGATTTTGGTACAGAAAGAATTTTGTCTCTAGTTTTTATTGCCAGGTCAAAGGCCACTCCTCTTTTCAACAACGTCAAGTAACAACGCCATATATATATATATATATATATATATATATATTTATATATATATATATATATATATATATATATATATATATAGAGAGAGAGAGAGAGAGAGAGAATGAGAGAGAAAGAATTAAGTGTGTGTATGTGTGTGTGTGTTTGGTACACGTCTATCTATCTCTCAAACATGCGGCCGCGAACTACTATCCTATGGCCGGTGGTAGAACCAATATCTCAGATTCCATTATAACTGGTGAAAATAAGGCGGTGAGCTGGTGGAATCGTTAGCACATCTCGCGAAATGTTTAGCGGTACTTCTTCTGTTTTTACGTTCTGAGTTCACATTCCGCAGATCTCAACTTTGCCTTTCATCCTATTGGGGTCGATAAATTAAGTACCAGCTGTGAACTGGGATCGATGTAATCGACGGGATCCTAAGCTTTGTGTCTATAGTGAAAATGATTATAACTGGTGAAAATCATCACCCACCACGTTTGGCCCAGTGCCTCTCGTCCAGGACGTAATGGCCCTTTTACGTCCTTCAGGTTGAGACCCCTCTTCTACATACACACACACACATATATATATATATACACTTTACTTTTGTTCTGTCTCTGGACTACACCCATGCTGGAGCATCACCTTGGTAAGTTATGTGGACGTCAACAAACCAACAAGCATTCATGGGAGGGCAAAGACAAAGGCAAACACACAGACATACATACATATATACGATGGGCTTCTTTTAGTTTCGGTCTATCAAATCCACTCAAAGGACTCTGGTCGGCCCGGGCAGTGGGACTGAACCCGGAGACGTGTGTTTGGGAAGCAAGCTTCTTGTCACACTGAGTATATATATATATATATATATATATATATATATATATATATATATATATATATATATATATTTGTGTGCATGTGTGTTATCAAGTTAATGAAAATAAAAAGAACAAAGTCAAGTTACTTTATAACTTTGTTTTTATTTTTATTGTTAAATTAATACCTAATATCTGACTCTATATCTAAAGAATTAATTCAGCGAGACACAGAACTTCCCTATGATTTTAGAAGATTACATTGAGTCCTATCTACGGTACGGACGCTACCACCAGGGGTAGAACAGACTGAAACAAGAATAATAATTATATATATATATATATATATATATATATGTGTGTGTCTGTGTGTGTGTATTATATATATATATATATTTGACATCGACAGCTATTACGCTTCAATAACCCCGGAACTGCTCAAGAAAGCATTAACCCTAGCCAGCACCAACTCGGACATAACTAATAATTCCTAGGCATACCATCAATGAATTCAACGGAGAAATCTGGACTAGAAAAGATAGAACAGACAGCTTTGACATCACGATGGGCTCAAGTGACTCTGCGCAAATCACCGATTTACTTGGAATTTACCTATTACATAACATCAGAGCCGAAATCCAACCCTTGCAAGGCGGAATATACAGGGACGATGCCCTATTTGCAGTCCACAATTGCACTAATCGGGGCATTGATTTGCTAAAAAAACAATTACATAGATTCTTTAAAAATAACGGTCTCTTTATCACCATCGAGCCGAACCCAAAAGTAGTAAACTACCTAGACGTCACCCTTGATCTCAACAATAACCTATATTACCCTTACCATAAACAAGGTGAAATGCTCATATATATTAGCCCACACTCTAACCACCCACCGGCAGTCATCAGAGCAGTAATCAAATCTATCTCGTATAGGATCTCCATGCTATCAGCAAATGAGGAGATATTTATAAACCATGCACAATATTATAATAAGGCTTTTTCTGAATCTGGTTATGAACAATCCATTTATTACATACCTAAATGCCATAACACAGCAATTCACCATAACAAACTTAACACTAGAACTAGAAATACCGTAGCATATAGCAAGATTCGCCGGAATTTTAGCAGTAACAGCACCTATACAGGGAAGTTTAATGGTGGCAGTGGCCTGCTCCCCACTCCAAGTAGCAAACTAAAAATCAACCCGAGAATAGGAATGAGAAATGGGATGACAAATAACAAATCCCCATGTAATAATAACCCTAGGAAGGCCACTACCAACTCCACTAGAATCTCTAGAAGGAATAGACCTATAAATATCACCTGGCTTAACCCCCCATTCTCAACTAATCTAGCTACTAATATCCCTAAACGCTTAAACTCTATCATATCTAAACATCCCCCCCCCCCCCCCCCCGCAAAAAAAAAATATATATATATTAAAAACTCTTTAATAAAAATAACCTTAAGATCTCATTCTCCACAACACCTAACCTAGATAGCCACATCGCATTCAGCAACCATCATAAACTAAGACAGTATAACTCCCACACCGCGGCACCACCACCACTATCAAATACACCACGCCATTACACCATTACTTACTCTAGTCGCACACATCCCCCATCTAATCCTTCTAGCACTCACCAACCGCTTAGGCTAAACTACCCTACTCTCTCTAACTGCAGAAGCAACTGCAACTGCCGTTACCCTAATGTATGTCCATTAAATGGACACTGCCTGACACCCAACATAGTCTATAGGTGCACGGTTAAAACAGATTCGAATACCAGCTCTTATATCGGGTCTACCGCTAACCGTTTTAAGGTACGCTATAACGCCCACTCTTTTTCCTTCCGAGACCCTAGCAACAGATGTTCGACATCTCTAGCTAGGCTCATTAAAAACATTAAATCAAGCAACATTGAACACTCACTAAAATGGGATATCGTAGCTAGGGCCCAACCGTTCAATGGACGAAGAAAATCTTGTGATCTCTCTATTACGGAAGCATATTACATAACTCTATCACGACCTCTACCGATTAACGATAGAACGGAGGTAACTATTAGCTGTCAACATCGAAGGGCTAATTCCTTCACTAATATAATATTTGACCCAACATAGTCATCTAGCCCCATTTTTACTTGTAGCTAATAAGTTAAATAGCTATAACTAACTTAAATAATTCTAAGTTACCTCCACTACATTGTCTCTCAATTAAAACATTTAAAAATTAGCACTTAACTATAAACTACCCGCAATTTCTAATCTCTCGAGGAGTTACTTCCCCTGAAACCACCCTCTAATTAGTAAGGTAAATATGTCCTTTGGCGGCCATATTGTTACGCATAGGCAGATATCACAGAATGCAGCCTCGACAGATGAATACTGCTTGATTATGGCTGACAATTGATACAACCTGGACACCATAGTGAAATACCAATATATGGAACATTACATTATGTAACATTCTCTCCTTATTTTAATTTATATTCCTTTGAAGTTCTGATGAGCCACTCTGTTTTAAATATGTTAATTATTTTCAACTGAACCAGATCAAAAATGATATATAGTCACCTGATCCAGAAATATTATATGGAGTAGCGAAACAATTGTAAACGGACATTATTTTTATTAATATTATTCTGAGTTCAAATCCCACCGAGGTTAACTTTGCCTTTCCTCCTTACGGGTTCGATAATATAAAGTACTAGTAATGTACTGAGTAATTGCTGGCCTTGTGCCTGAAGTAGAAAGAATTATTATTAATATTATTATTATTATTCTCTACATTCCTTACATCAAACTAAAATATGTTGACAATCTTTTAATAATGTATTCTTGTGAAATTTGTGGTCTTGTTTTGCTTAACTAATAAATATTTCCAGTTCTGCGCGCCTAACTTCTGCATGAACCCAGCCACCTAGTTGCTTTCTACTGCATATTGCACATTGAGCACATGCCTTTACGCTTTGGCTTCTAACTAATTCGCCAATCTCTCCTCTCCTATCTCCATCTCTCTCTTTAATATTGGTTACTGTTGAACTGTGTATATATATATATATATATATATATATATATGTAGGAGGTGAGTTTTATTGTAGTACAATAAAGCAATGCAGATATCGGATAAGAAGCACTCTACAGTTTGTAGGACTGGAGTATGCATAATATAAGATCAAAAGATGGTTAAAGGAGTTCCATGTATTTTATTATGCGCATTTCAAAAACAAACATCATCATGCAATAATATTTGTGTTTTCATCAGATAAAACAGGAGATCATGATATGAAGGCTAAAAAACACTTGTGGATAGTGCAGTTTTAAATCAACATATGGATATGTTGATTTAAAACTGCACTATCCACAAGTGTTTTTTAGCCTTCATATCATGATCTCCTGTTTTATCTGATGAAAACACAAATATTATTGCATGATGATGTTTGTTTTTGAAATGCGCATAATAAAATACATGGAACTCCTTTAACCATCTTTTGATCTTATATTATATATATATATATATATATATATATATATATATATATATATATATATATATATATATACATACATATATTTACCTATGTATATAGCTATGCATTTATACATGTGTATATATACATGCATTATATTTATGTGTGTCAGGATGTGACATGATTTATATTTGTTTGTTTTTTGGTAATGAGACAATTTTGCCTCCTGACTTTATTACCTAGCGAGAGTAAATACCACAGGCTCTGTACTGAAAGCTGACCAGGTTCTCAACCTCATCCAACACCAGCGCCGGCCTGTCTGTGTATGTTTGTGTGTATGATTGCACCTTTCATCACCATTGCTTCTTTATCTTGTCGTGATTTTTAACTGTTGTAAATGTTGACGTTGTCCTCATTTCATTTTCTTTGATTTCCTTCGTATCTCTTTCATCTACCTAGGGAATTCGCTGACAAGCTTCTTTTATTTATTTTCTTCGTTTTCTTCATTCAAATGCATTCACACTGGCTGTCTCACAGACTTACAAATATGGCTTATAAAACTTAACTAAGTAAATAGCCTAGCGCCCCGCAAAGCTTCAACGGGCCCCTTAACACCCCTTGTCCAAAACGCCCCCCAGGAGATCCGAAACACCCTATGAGGCGGGGGGCGTATGCCCCCGTTTGAGAACCTTTGATCTAGACAAAAGAAAAGAATTTTTAGGTGCATACCATTATGTTTGGTTGCTAAAAACTGCCCTAACTAACTGACTTGATTCCAGGACAACTGACTAAAGAAATTCAATAGAATTAGTATTGGATTGGTAAGACTGCATCTGACTAATGCGAGGAAGGTAATCGTACTGACGCTTGAATTAGTTTATTCTGAATCATATACCAACAGTTCTTTGAGAAAACTATACCATTCTTTGGGACTTGGCATATCAATTGATCGAAACAATAGAGGTATAATTTGTTCCATCATTATGTTTTTCTGGGTTTTTTTCTGTTCAAGTACTAGCTGTCTGATGAAGTCATAGATGTTCCAAATTACTCCGGAGTAAATAGACCCACATTCGCACTTAGTTTAGTGGTCCACGCTGCATACAGAAGTGTAGGTAACTTAACAACACATACTCATATATATATATATATATATATATATATATATATATATATATATATTTATTTATTTGTGTGTATGTGTGTCTGTGTGTGTGTGTGTGAATGTGTGTGTGTCTGATGGTAGCTAAGATGCTTCCATAGGCGGTATGCCGGTTGAGAACTCTATGCTCTTACAGAGCAGAGTATGAGAGAATAGAAAACGAAAAATCAGTGATGCATCTGAACTCAATTTATTGTGTGTTACAATTGTTTCGCCGGCGGACAGCTCGAGACGCAATCATTGTGTGGATCTGTCTGATTCTGGATCCGCGGGTTCGACCAACACGTCAAATGATTTCGGAGCATATTCTCCCTGAGAGAATATGATCCTAAATCATTAGACGTGTCCGTCGAACCTGCGAGTCCAGAATCAGACAGATCCACACAATGATCGCATCTCGAGCTGTCCGCCGGCGCAACAATTGTAACACACAATAAATTGAGTTCAGATGCATCGCTGATTTTTCGCTTTCTTATATATGTATATAAGTAGTAACACAACAGTTAGTTCACCATACCGAGAACAATTGTTTCACCTTATGCGGATCTTCAGCTCGGATTGGTAATGGTTATACGGAACAGGATGAACAACCGTATAAACTCGCATGCTCTCTTGCCGAAAGCCTGAAGCTTGTCCTCTTCAACAGCAATGCAACACATCTGCTGTAGTTTAGGAAGCTGTGGTCACTTCAAACCGACCAAATAAACCACAGGAAGTCAAATCCTATGTGGGTCTGGCGGAGGGCCGATTTAAGGAACGCTTCTTCCTGAACCACCAGTCGACATTTAGTTACCCGGACAGACGTTCATCCACGAAACTCGCGAGCCAAGTATGGTCCCTCAAGGACTCAATTATAGACTACTCCATTCAATGGAAAGCCATTACTAAGTCCATGCCATACGCAAGGGGAAATCCGTCGTGTGGACTATGGAATTGATGAACGAATAAATATTCTAAAGAGATTATGCAATATCGATTGCCTAAACATGAAAAATGAATTCTTCACACGTTGTCCACACGTCTCGAAACACCTCTTACGTAACTGCAAAGCTCCGGGTTGAATTACAACAACATTCTAATTTTCTAATGAACTCGAAAATTTTGTTCCGGACACTCGCACTTATCTCCTTACAATTTTCGCCGGTGGTTTTGCATTGCTTGGGTGAAGTGATCGTTTCAGCGCATGCGCGTTTATACGGTTGTTATTCGTGTTCCGTATAACCATTAATATTCCAAGCTGAAGATCCGCATAAGGTGAAACAATTGTTTTCTGTATAGTGAACAAACTGTTGTGTTACTACTTCTACCAAATTCGCCCTATTGACTGAGTGCTCTACCACTACCGATATTACCTTCTCGTGTTCTACCTCTCACCCCCCTCTCTCTCTCTCTCTCGCTCTCTCTATATATATATTCATATATATATATAAATATATATATATATAGTCTGTTTCTAGCTGCTTGGCGTTTATCAAAACCACACAATCCACTGCCTCCGCCGAAAATTATAGAAATCGCCTTCTTATAGAATTCCATTAATAATCATACGTTATATTGCAAAATAAACTATTCATACATTCATGTATAGTTCGCTATTTCAGACCAACTATACTAATACCTAATTTTTGCTGAACCGAAAATCGCTCTGTATAATCAACATAATATGTAATACAGTTTACAACAAGCTGCAATACTTATTGTCACTTTATACGACAGTTTACAAAAAGCTGCAATACTTATTGTCACTTTATACGACACCCTTTATACACTCTGCAAACGACACCCGTCTTAAATCTGCAGCACCACCTAACCAGAGACGGACACGGTAAGAGCATCGTGTGCTTCGACTAACGTTGTAGCTATAACTACAAGTTACGTACCCAATAGCATATAAATTTATATATATATATATACATATACATATATATATATATATATATATATATATATATATATATATATATATATATATATATATATATATATATATATGTATATATATAGAAAAAGAGATGAAATCGAAAATGCAACTGAAGTCTATTTTTTTTTTAAATATATATATTTATTTGGTTCCTTTACCGGTTTCGCAGTTCTTCTGCTTTTCAAAAGGTGAGTTGAGATGGAGGGTCTGTGGTTTTTCTCACATATATATATATATATAAAGATTTACATATACACCAATTAAACAAAGTCATGGATATATATGTGTGTTTTGGTATGTATATAAGCATTTCTAACTTTAATTTTATACCTAATTGTGTATGGTTGACCGTATATTTAATTGATTTTCACGTGCTGTTGAAATGTTGTGTAAAATTCTATAGCGGTTGGCCGCGAAGAGGCTGCTATCGTTTATTTATTTACTGTTTATCCATAGGTGCCTTTTAATCTTATAGCCTGGTCTAATTTTTTTTTTTGTGGTTAATTATGCTAATTGGGAGAAGAAATGATTAATATATATTATCAAATGATTCTATGGACATACTTTATAGTATTTTGCTCTGATTATGTAAATTATTAATTCTTCATTGAGCCACATTGTGAATGGTTGCCAAAAGACACATATATATCTATGACTTTGTTTAATTGGTGTATATGTAAATCTTTATATTTAATAATCTCCCATAAAGTTGAGATTCAATTTGGGCAATATTGGGCTGCGCTTTCTAACAACAAACCCACTCGCCGTAAGCAACCAATCACACTCTTTCTGACTTCACCATTGCCACGACACAATTCTTAGCCATTTTGAATTCGTGTTTGGCGGGAGCCACTTCAGAAAATAATCTGTCCTAGCGAGTTTGTCTCCTAACGAGTTCGAAGCTCGAGATTTATCCTTAATAGGATATCTCAAAATGCAAACGACCCCAAGAGTAGGGACATTATCCTGGTATGTATATAAGCATTTCTAACTTTAATTTTATACCTAATTGTGTATGGTTGACCGTATATTTAATTGATTTCCACGTGCTGTTGAAATGTTGGGTAAATATTCTATAGCGGTTGGCCCCCAAGAGGCTACTATCGTTCATTTATTTACTGTTTCTTAATAGGTGCCTTTTAATCTTATAGCCTGGCCTAATTGATTTTTTGTGAGGTTAATTATGCTAATCGGGAGAAGAAATGATGTATATATATATTATCGAATGATTCTATGGAATACTTTATAGTATATATATATATATATATATATATATATATATATACATACATATATGTATAAAATTGAAAATGTAGAGAATAACATGGTCAACAGTACAAAAAGGGGAATTTATTGACGGTCTAACAATTGTTTCTCTGATAAAGTTGTGTAAAGCAGTGCCACTCAATTTCAAATACAATTTCAAATACTTAAGGCAGGCCATAAAGAGAGACTCAAATACCTACCAGATACAAAAATAACAAGACACTTAATATTAATAACACTATCCACACGTATAGAAGCAGCAGTTTTATGACTAAATATAGAAAGTGGCAACAAGCACGTAAATTAAATGAACAGAATACTCATATAAAGACCACTAATAACTCGAGAAGATGCAGAAATAGAAACTACTTATGGTTCAATCCAATGTTTGACTCCTCTATAAAAACAAAACTACCTTACACTTTCTTCAAATTGGTTGACAAACACTTCCATAAATTCATAAATATCATAAAATCTTTAATAGAAAAACTATCAAACTATCATACTACACTGCCAACAATATAGAATCGCACATACATAACATTAACTATAAAATAATTTATAATACAAGTAGCCCGCAAATAAGTACCATAACACCAAATACAAGTCATAAGCATATATCATCATCACAACCAAACACACATCAGAACACATCACCACAATACATCAACAAACCCAATTCTCAACCCATACATAACAACCTACAAACAACATATCGAAGAACCGGCACATAAAAAAGCATCTAAATGTAACTGCCATCTACCTGACAAATGCACTTTACAAAATAGATGCCTAGAGACAAATATAGTATACCTATTTACTATAGATTCAGGTAGCTTAGCATGGAATTACATTGGTTCCACAGTTAGGGAGTTTAAGAAAAGGTGGTACGTCCACAGTTACTCTATGATTAACAGGAACCTCTCAAACACAACAACTCTCGCCAATAATATCTGGTAACTCAAGAATGAAAACAACGAATATAAAATCAGCTGGACGAAGCTATCAAATTGTTATGTACCACCGCGGTCTCTGTAATATGGAACTTTTCTAAATTTTAAATTACAACAAAATGCTTCTTAACAGTAAAATAAAAAAAATTGTTTTCTTTGGGCATAGGTCGGCAACCAAATTTGAGAACTTTAGACCAGCTTAATTTCATCTTATCTATTCCATAAGCCTAATTATACCACTTAGATCTATTATAATATCACATCATCATCATTATTATTATAAGAATTATCATCTATCAATGAACAACATCAAAACCTCTTATATTTACATTCTTATTTTATATATCTCTATCTTTCTCTCTCTATCTTTATATTTCTTTCCCTAAATTTATTTCATCTCTGGCATTTTATTTTCATATATTTTACTATATAATATAACTTACAACTAATTAATTTATTTATTTATTAAAATAACCAATACACACATAAATATATTTAACATTATCATATGTATACCTTCATGTATCTCTGTGTATTGTAGCCATTCTCAAAAACCACTCTCAATAATCTTAATATGTTTAAATTTTCTTCGCATATTTTTACTTTTTTACTTATTTATTTTAATATTTTAATATTTTCAATTTTCGTTTTTCACATTTTATACCTTTTTATATCAAATTAGATATAATTTATTTATTTATTTATTTATATATTTATTATTATTTTTATTTACATTTATGCATGTATTAACGTTTATTCATTTATTGTTGATATCATTATTTTCCCTCTATTTTACTTTCTCTCCTACGTTATTTCTCCTCATGTTTTTTTCTTCTCTTTCTACCATCACTTTTACATATATTTTCTTCTCTCTATATTTTTCTCTGTATTCATTTCTCTTTCTTCCTCTTCTTTCTGTGTTTCTTTTTCTTTTTCTTTTTTCTTTTTCTTTTTCTTTTTCATTTTCTTTTTCTCTTTTTTCTTTTTCCTTTTCCTTTATTTCTCTTCTGTATCTATCTCCCTTTCTTTCTCTTTCTTTCCCTATATCTTTATTATTAATATTATTATTGATGATGTAAATCGAATTAGTAAATTTGCCGGTTATATATATATTTATAATACTTTCTGAAGATCTGATCGAGCTAGCACTGTATTTGAAAGTGTTCAATAATTTTTAGACAACATTTTAGAAACAATTGTTAGACTGTAAATAAATTCCACTCTTTTTACATTTGGACCATGCTATTCTCTACTTTTTCAATTTTATTACACAAAAATTAACTTACATAGGAATACAAGAGAAATCATAAACTCGTCATTACGTAAACATCTTGTTGAGTCAATCAACGCCGTACGCTAAAACTATCCATGAGAGGAAGTATTCACAACCTTTAACTGGATTACCTATAACGATATTTTGTTATCCCTTACACACACACACACACAAACATATATATATATACATATGTATCTATTTATCTATCTATCTATCTATATATATATATATATATATATATATATATATATATATATATATATATATATATATATATATATATATATATATATATATATATATATATATAATAATTGTTTCTATCTAGGCACAAGGCCAGCAATTACCCTGTGCATTACTGGTACCTTATTTTATATATTATAATAATAATAATAAAATGTGGAGAGGAGGCACACGAGTTAGGATATATATATATATATATATATAGGAAAACAGGGAGAAAGAGACGATTATGAAGAAGAACACTATTTTTTTCGCTTTTCTTTGTTTCTCTGTCTCCTTTTTTCGGCTTAGAAAATGATTAAAACGAAATATTTTACTTTGTGTGAAGTGTTAAGTTATTAGTTGATTTATTTATTATTTAACAATAGCATTTATTTATCTATTTATATATTTAATTATTATATGCATTATCAAATTTATATGCATAACATTTATAAGCATTTATAACATTTATATGCATTATCAAATGATAGTGAAATGTATTAGTGTGGTGTCGTACATGTTAAGCAGAAGGTGCAGAAAGAATAATGTTATATACAAACAAGGTTTATGAAGTGAAAATAAAAAAATAAAAAATAAAATGGAAAAATAAACGTGCATAATGAGGAACGTAAAAAGTCGATGTGGAAGAAAAAATAATGCTATTTACAAGCACAGTCATTGAAGTTAAGCAGTTCAAAATGTGTTAATTTCGCAATGGTTCCGTGAAGGAGGCAAATGGTGGACTGTGGTTTGATATGACTTCTCTTTTTAGAGAGTTAATATTCAGGGGGAAGCAATTCTTGCTGGGTGATATTTAATTTATTTAAGAAAAAAAGATTAGGTAGGGTGTGAGGGAGGTAACTCTTGTAAATGTTTGATGGTTTGTTGCAGTTTTAGATTGGTCTGATTTTTAGGGCATTTAGTAGTGGTTGAAATTTATTAATGAAATGTGTTTACTTATTGGTACGTTGGATGAAAGTAGCGTTGTCTATGAATTTGTAAATGGGGAAAATGTTAAAGTTTGGATGTTGGTTGAGAGCAAAATTGGCGATATTTTCACTACATGCAATCTTTCTGTATTCCTGTATTTTAATTTGTGATTTATGGACGGTCATACGTTGACGGAGGCTGTTTTTTGTCTGTCCTATCTAGTGCTCTTGACAACCTGAGCAGGTCAAAACATCGGTAAAGTTTTCAGATGCACATGTAATGTTGTGTTTAACTGTGAAACGTTGTCCTTGTTTAAAATGGAATATTGAACTTTCTATTAGATTTATGTATATGCCACAGGTGGGCCTTACACATTTTGTTACTGTAGGGTTCATTGTGAGGGTTTGCTGGATTTTGGCTTGTGTGAGGATGTATTTTTATGGATTTGGGTTGTCCTTTGCTCTTTATGATGTTGTGTGTTTGGAGGATATTGTTCATTCTTGGGTCTCTTTTTAGTAAAGGAATGTTCTGGAGGATGGTGTCGAGAATGAGGCATTCGATACCATCCTCCAGAACATTCCTTTACTAAAAAGAGACCCAAGAATGAAAAATATCCTCCAAACACAACTTAAAGAGCAAAAGACAACCCAAATCCATAAAAAACATCCTCACACAAGCCAAAATCCAACAAACCCTCACAATGAACCCTACAGTAACAAAATGCGGAAGGCCCAACTGTGGCCTATGCATAAATCTAATAGAAGGTTGAACATTCCATTTTAAACAAAGACAACGTATCACAGATAAACACAACTTTACATGTGCATCTGAAAACCATATCTATGTTTTGACTTGCTCAGGTTGTCTAGAGCACTATATAGGACAGACAAAAACAGCCTCCGTCAACGTATGACCGTCCATAAATCACAAACTAAAATACAGGAATACAGAAAGATTGCATGTAGTGAAAATATCGCCAATTGTGCTCTCAACCAACATCCAAACTTTAACATTTTCCCCATTTACAAATTCATAGACAACGCTACTTTCATCTAACATACCAATAAGGAAACACATTTCATTAATAAATTTCAACCCCTACTCAATGCCCTAAAAATCGGACCAATCTAAAACTGCAACATACCATCAAACATTTACAAGAGTTACCTCCCCTCACACCCTACCTAATCCTTTTTCTTAAATAAATTAAATATCACCCAGCAAGAATTGCTTCCCCCTGCATATTAACTCTCTAAAAAGGGAAATCATATCAAACCACAGTCCACCATTTGCCTCCTTCACGGAAGCATGGTTCAACTAAGCACTCTTGCAATATTAACACATTTTGAACTGCTTAACTTCAATGACTGTGCTTGTAAATAATATTATTTTTTCTTCCACATTAACTTTTTACGTTCCACATTATGCACGTTTTTGTTTTCCTTTTTCTTTTTTCTTTTCACTTCTTAAACCTTGTTTGTATATAACATTATTCTTTCTGCACCTTCTGTTTAACATGTGCGACACCACTCCAATACATTTCACTATCATTTGATAATGCATATAAATGTTGAAACAGGAAATAGACAATAATTAAATATATAAATAGATAAATAAATGCCATTGTTAAATAATAAATAAATCAACTAATACCTTAACACTGCGCACAAAGTAAAACATTTCGTTTTAATCATTTTCTAACCCAGAAAAAAGAGAGAGAAAAAAAAATTGAAAAAAATATTTGTCTTCCTCATAATCGTCTCTTTCTCCCTGTTTTCACACACACACATATATATATAAATATATATATATATGTATATATATATATATATATATATATATATATATATATATATATATATATATATATATATATATATATATATATATATATATATATATATATATATATATATATATATATATGTAATCTGAGTTTTTCGAATATTAATATTAACATACGATTCGTTTGCAATTATACAAACACGCCTCATTTTTAAGGCCATGCCTGTAGAATGAACCCTTCTTTCTTGCTCTTGTGTTGGCATGTAAACAGAACTGCAGACAGTAATGTTTCAGGGTATCACATTTCATCAGTACAGCTGACTGTTGACCTGCCGACTGTCAGAGCTAGTGAAAATATATGCTATTTTCTAAAAGATACAGTGACTAGTCGGCCTGATTTGCATATTAGCAGACTTGCTGATCCGTTACATCTGTATATCCACTGATAAGCCACACACACACACACACACACACATATATATACACACATACACACATACACACACATATATATACATATATATATATGTATATATATATATATATATATATATATATATATATATATATATATATATATATATATATATATATTATAATTGAATATAAAATAGAAATACCACACATGTGTAGACATATGTGTTCAAATCATAAGGGACCTGGATTGCTTGTTTGAAAAACACTAACTACAACCATAAGGGTTTGCCAGACTCAATTTCAAAGTATAAATTAAGAAAATAAATACAAACCGGTATGGGGCAACTACTAAACATCCAGACAGCTTTAGGCGGAATCGTTTCGCAATTTAAGTGAAGAATAATACTTATTCATTGCTCATCAGTGGGAGTAAAATTAGTGAACTCCTCACTTCTAATTATATCACAATAATGACTATTGTGTGTATATCAAATAACGCAGATGGCATCAATACTCAGCGTGTCTCACAAATCTATGCTACAAAAATTGCAGCCAAGTTTACTCAACATTTAAGTTAGCTCTACAAATTGACGAAGCCGAATAGATAAAAGGTATATATTGAGTTAGAAACTCAAAAAGTCTCTTACAATTAAATGGCTCAAGGAAATAGATTTTTCCGAACCGTAAATTATAATTGAATATAACATAGAAATAAACACATATTAGACATATGTGTTCAAATTGTAAGGGACTCAGCGTCATATATATTCTTCTAATTCCGATGTGGTAGTTCATACTGATAAAAATACGAAGGATAAATATCAATAATTCATTTTATTACGGATATTGCTGTAATTCGTATTTGTCTGGTGCTAATAATTACGAAAAGCTGTCATTACGCAATCATTGAAACGGATTCCTCAGACATCATATTAAGCAATACATTTGTTATGTAATTTATTTGTAATGTAATACAGGTCCATCCCTTTATCAATGCCATGCCTGCATTGCATTAAAATGTATTACCTAAGAGGCATTTATATATATATATATATATATATATATATATATGTGTGTGTGTGTGTGTGTGTGTGTGTGTGTGAGTGAGTGAGTGTATGTGTGTGTGTATGTGTGTGTGTATAATGGCTGCCTGAAAAATATCTGATACATTTCTGATCGTGAACAAACAATCTAATCAGTGCTAATATTGCGCTATAATTTTCGTGCGAATGATTCATTTTAGATATATGCCCGCGTAAAACGAATTCCTTCAAGTGTTGGAATATTATTTTCTTCCCGATGCACGACAATATTAATTTTTCTAAATATATTGGACTGATTATGCCAATACATCTCATATATTATATACTAATCATACTTCTTGCTCTGAAATATATGATCAAACATAGAATCTTGTTATGGTATGTTTAATCCTCATAATTACTGTTATCAATTAGTAAAGAGATGCATTGCAACGCTACAACAGTGAAATGCAGTCAAGAATCTGAACATAAGATCCACTAAATTGTTTTAAAGTACTTCCATTTGAATTGGTACCTGCAGAGCGTATGTAACCATTCATTTTATGTATGTAAACTTATATATGTCCTGAAGAAGATTTTGGTTTAAAATGCAAGTTAAGCTATGCTTATTGTCAGCATTTCAATCATCTTAATTTTAATTCTCCTCGGTATTTCCTCGAGACTGCTATGTCATTGATGAGTATATATCTAATAAAGACTAGGTTAAAAGACTAACGTTTTCAACCTAGTATATTGTGTTGCTTTCATAAACATCTAATGCCGTTAAACAATTTCGTAGGCAATTGTGAAAGATAATCACACCGAAAAGCAAAGAAGGACAGTGAAATTACTCTGAGTTTTACCCACACCAATTTTTTCATTCAGATTAAATACATGATCATATATAGGTATTTTAGATTATTTTGATTTGAGATGAACAGAATGAGTTTTAATAGAATTATACAGATTTTCCTACTGGAAAAAAATTAAAGAAATATATTGCAACAAACTTTCAACGTACTTAAACGACACTAAAAGGTAAATATGCAATAATTTCAAAATTAAAGTTAATTACATCGAATGCAATAAATGGCAAACTATTTACTTGTGTATCAGATAAAGAAGTTTAGAAGAGAAAACTATGTGACTAAATTTTCAATATGATTAATTGCATATTGTTTAAAGACCATTCCAAAATATCCATCCTAACCTGTCATATTTGACAGCCCGATTCCGATTAGCAAATAAACCAAAATTGATAATATGTAAATTATATTAAATTAACTGACAAAATATTTGAATAAATTAACTGATGTGAAGACTCTATATAATAAGGTTTAGTTTCAATTGAATTCCTTTATTCTTGGTAAATAGAAATATAATTCAGGTTTCTATCAGACGCGCGCGCACACACACACACACACACACACCACATACACACATATATGTATATATATATGTGTGTGTGTGTTAAGTATTTCTGTAGAAAAGGTAAAGCAAAGGAGACGACTCTATGTATAGTTTAGAGCTATTTCATTACATAATAAACAACACAATGCAATTATTCCATTAGCAAAAGTTTCAAGAAACTAAACTATCTTTATGGAAATATCCAGCCCGTTCATCAATGAAATAGTTATATTTTTGATATATACTTTGAAATTATTATATATTAAAAATGAAATTGATTGGAAGTTAAAATAACATCTTATCAAAGAAAACAATATATACACACACATACACACATATATATATATGTACATACATACACTCACATACATCAACATATATATGTATATATATATATATATATATATATATATATATATATATATATATATATATATATATATATACTGTATATATATATATATATATATATATATATATATATATATATATATATATATATATACATACACACACACATAGCTCTGATATCGAGTCAATATTATTATTTCGATTATTTTGTCTCTCGCAATCATAGAGCAACACTGTTTAAGGTCGACAACACACACACATACTTGTGATAAAATATATGTGTATATATACATGTATGTATGCACATATATGTGCGTACCTCTAATTATTGCCTCAAACTCCCACATGGTCGCGTAACCACGGAAATATAGTAACTGCTTTTAAGCAAACACTATAACCACTTTCAGTGAACCTTACCACCCTCCTGTAACCTCGGTATCATGTATTAATTTCTCCCTCCCCATTCTGAGATAGTTTCCACTGCTACAAGTGATTTAGTCCCTTTTTTTTACCTGTGTATCACGTGATAATCTCTCCCTCCGCCTTATTGAGGTTTTGTCGCTTGCTACAAACGTGTCAGGAAAGCGCTGTTTCCTGAGAAGTTCCCTTGAGAAGCTGGTTTGCCTCATAACAATGTTACATCTCTATCAGGTAAAATTGTTGCATTCTGACCAGTGAAACTGTACAGTCGGGACATTTAGGAAAAATTAGGTATATATCTGTGTCTATAATTTCTTCTTACTTCATAATTTGTTATATATACACACAAATCTATATAATATACATATAAATTCGACTATATATGCATATATATGATATATATACACCCATATTATATGAGTATATACATATTTAATTTAATACATATATGTATAAACATACATATATACACATAGAACCGCACGTACCAAATAAATAAGTAAATGTATTCACGTACATATAAACGCATAGATACACACATACACACGTAAGTTCATACATAGAAAAACTAATTATATTAGCACTCAAAAATATTCATACAAATCTATGAATATGGTAAGTATATTTGCAGAGAAAAAAGGAGTTTTCAATGCTATAATTAGAATCATCAAGTGATGAAATAAGATTGGATATAAATCATATGTATGTGTTATAAATATAATTAAATATAAGTGAAATTATATATGTGTGTTAAATATATCGTTAGAATGAAGTAGTTTTCCATGTGTTTAATAGAGTCATCAAATGTATATACTTATATACTTAGATGTACGTATAGCGAAAGAAAGAAGTGAAAATAATCAATATATGAGTGTTATCTGTGTGTTACAAGTATAACAAAAATATGTAATAATAATCAATATGTTAGTGTTATTTGTGTTATGGGCATAACTAAATGTATGTCATCATATTAAAGATAAGTTCAGGATAGTTAGTATTAATGCTATTTCATAATTTAAATATATGTTCAGGGTGGTTGTCTGTCCAAATTGATGTTATTTTTATTCCAATAGGAAAGCAAATGTGACCTTATAAGGCGACAACCTCTAAACATTTTACATTTTAGCGTTGAGAACTTTATTTGGAGATTTCAGGTTCTGTAGATTTCTATATTTCTCGCGTAATCATAAAGTACATTTTCTTGTGCATTTTGCATATACTTTTGATTAGTCTAAAATAGACCAATCTATTACAAATGGAATTCCACGTTCTTTCTTCGCCCACAGTCTGCTTGCCAGCGTCATGGTTTTCTTATTTTCAGTATGACTGAAAGAAGCGACATGTGCGTAATAAGGGTTTTTGAATTTATTTTGAGTCATACCCACATAAAGCTCACTGGTTACTAGTTGGTTGGTGTGGAAAGGTGCCACTGTTGTCTCATACAATAGACTTTTTGTTGCATTTGCTCTGTGGAGGATTATCTGTGGGTATTTTACCACTGGCAATCTTAGGTTTCATTGAATAGCGAATGTATATATATATATTTTAGTAAAAGGAAAAGAAAATGGTGACAAATTTTTTGCAGTGAAAAATAGTTTAATTAGGAATAAGTAAAAATTAGTAATATGTATTGGGTAGTATTCAGTTTTAGTTTTAAGTTTTTACCGGTTGCGCATGTCTAATGCTTTTCAAAAATAATTTTGAGATAGAGCGCCCGTGATGTTTGCTCTAATCTGTATATGCTCTTATATATAAATATATATATATATATATATATATATATATATATATATATATATATATATATATAGCAAATGTCAACAGATGTCTTATATACAATATAATTATTGAGAAAAATAGTAGGTTCGATTGGATTTGATTTCAATACTTACACGTTCATCGGGATACGATCAGTCACCAAGCAGCTTTTTTAATATCTTTGAATATAATGTTCATAATGCCAATAGTAAGAAGTGTTCCCTACATCGACGAACATATATGAGTGACCAATAATTCAATAATTGAAATAGCTGCCACGAGTGCGCTATTGTATGGAAATCGGTTTAACTATTCACTAGTGAGCTAGTAAGCCATGGCAGAATAAATCTGGTACCGTGGCTTAAAATGGAAATCAGAAATGATGCACTAAAGATATCATGTGCAGTGCCCAGATAGGGGATCTTCGAACGAGTTATATTAAACTTCATGTTGACAAATCAATAAAACCTACATTCTGTAGAATGTGGAACAAAGGAAGAAACGGCTAACGATATTGTAAGTTAATGTGCTAGGTTGCCACAACGAGAGTACAAAAGACAACATGATACGGTTGCCATACATATCAATGTAATGATATCTGAGGAATGTGAGTTTGTCAAAGCAACTAAATGTCATAAGAAAACACCGGAAGTGTTGTCAGAGATTGACGAATTTAAGCTTTTCTCGGATTTTACAATTTAATACGATAGAATAATTGAGGCAAGAGGGACAGGCATTATAGTTGTGAACAAGAAAAAAAGAGAGGCTGAAATGATAGATATATCTAGCCCAGGAAATAGTAGAGTGCAGGGTAAAGAGCATGAACAGATGAATAAATAGGAACGACGGGAGGAGGAAGTTGGAATGTTTAGGGGGTGAAAATTGATTAATGATTCCAGTGGTGATCGAGCATTAGGATGCATATCCGACAGTTTTCAGGGCTGTGTAAATAGAATCAAGATTGATTCCAGTTAATCTAGCAACAATGCTGATTCTATTTACACACATGTTCATGAAGAAATCAACACTTATTCGTAGAGTATGGGTTTTAAGGAACGTCTTGTCTAGAAAACGTACAGGAGAGGATGCATCTGAGAGACTTTTGTCATTTTGTTGTTAGCTGCCCTCTGGTTTTTATATCCCTCTAAGTATCAGAAATTTACAAAAAGGTATAACAATGATAATGATAATAATCTTCTACCGAAAGTATGCGCATGATGTTCTCGATTCATTAACGCAGCTGAAATATAACAAACGTCATACAAAATGCATATACAATAAGCCCGCAATAAAATAAAACAACACATTTCACACAAAATATACTCTCCAAATATAAATAATTGAATAACACAATTCACATTGTAGTCCATACACAACAAAGCAAACACTAAAATAAGAAAATAAACAACATGTTAAAGCCCAACAAATAACAGGACTGATGTTGTTTTTAACAGGGAGAGTTAATACTAGAACAACTGCCCAAAAAATAATAACACAACGCTGCACATGCCTTAGAACATGAAGGTGCATTAGGATATACGGAAGAAATTTGCATGAATCTAAAGATCCATTAATAATATTAATAACAACAACAACAACAGCAGCAAAGTTTGATACTTACGGGGAAAGTAACATACAACATCGTGGCAAGAAGAAAAACGAGAAAACTGGAAGTAAATATAGATTACTGCTAAAAGGCTTAAAGGTATAACAAAAATAATTGTTAAACTTGAAAAAAATAAATGTTCCCGAGAAATTCACCATCATTATGGGGAATCGAAAAGGGTAATTTATTCTTGATAGAAAGATACTTATAAATAACCACACTGATTCCATGGATATGCAATATTATGGAGCCGATGTTGTCAGAGAAGTATTAGAAGTTGAATTTAGAACGGGAAATGAAGAGAAATAGAATCAGATTGTAAAGGAGACGGGAAAGAGAAGTACAAGATGTTAAATAGATTCATGTCAGCTAACCTAATTTCCTAATCGAATATGAAAATCAAAGCTTTTGAAAATGTAAAAATGCAAAAAGTGGTAAAAATTCTTATATAAGATATAACACTAAAAATCAAGTTTACAAAAGGAAAATTAAGTATATAACTATAGGCCAAATAGTAGTATTAACAAGAAAACAATCCTTTTATATAACTACAGAACATTCTATTACCAGTTGAACAGCGTTGAATAAAAAACAAAAAACAATTAAAAAATTAAATATATGCCAGCTGTGGTCGTATCAAACCGCTATTGGTCAGATATTTGGATTATGAAACTGAAAGAAAAAAACGGATATAGACAGGAAACTACAGTGGGAAGGGAAGATAGCTTTAACATAAAGAGTAAAGTCAGCAACCAAGATATGGTGCTGCATCATACAATATATCGCCATCAATGATAAAAGTGTTTTATACATGGAACACATTTCCTTATCCATATTGTTTAAACAGAGTAGGATTCAATGGATTACTCTAAGCTTAACTGATGTTTAATCCTCACGAGAAAACAACTGAAACGCCTAATAGCTTGTGCCTATACTTACTTTAAGGTTATAGAACACTGAGATCTCAAAGGAAATAATCGATACAGAGGGAATTCTAATCTATTTATAGCCTCCTCTTATGTATTCAATTTGTAATAATGGGAGGTTTAGAACTTAAATTGTTTAGCCTAAATGTCACCTTCATTTAGCACACATATGATGTATATCATTTGTACTATTTTCTCAGTCTACAGTATATGATATCTTTTCCTACCTTAAAACAAGATGAGTAGAGGGAAATTTGGTTGTTACTTCTGTCAGGTAGATGGCTCCGCTGCGCCGTATAGCCTAGTGGGGTTAGCAGGTATGAGTATATATGTATTATCTCAATATTGTTTTGCCTTTTGGGTAGTTTATAGATTTAATGATTATATTTTTTCTGTTGGTTGTTGTTTTTATTGTTTGTAGTATTCCCGTCTCGTTTACTTAGTAAATGTTCTAGTTGACTGCTTTTATCTCTGCGTCTGTTGCTCAAGCCCGATTAACCAAATCCTTTAATGATTTCATATGACTTCTGTTGGAATTGCATATTGTTTAGTGCATTTTTGCAATGGGTGCATCATGTGTTCGGGTAAAGCATATAATTCCATACTGTCATTTTATATTGCAGGCATTGTAGTTGTTTATTTTTTGTGCACTATTGTTATGTGATATACTGCTTTAAACTTGTTGAACTCTGGTTTGTGTGGTTTGCTATAGCATTTTATACTTGTTGATATCGTCAATTGCATTGAGACAGGGATGTCCTATATTAAAGTAAACTGTATGAAAGATAATTAAAACAGTATTACTTTTTTGTAGTGCTTAGTTTATTAAATTAATAAGGAAAGGAAAACAATACGAAAACAATCTAGAATATGTAACACATATTTTCTTGTCATTTGTTAGATAAATGAGCGTGGAGAACACGAATATAAAATAGAATTGAATATATATTTATGTAAGATCTGTTATTGCTTTATTTATGTGGATAGTTGAATTTGATGTAGTTGGTTTTATTCATTTGTTTGTGTTATCGATGGCCACTTCGCAATGAAAATATTATTTATGTAAGGAATTACGATTGGGTATTTAAATAGAGCTCATGCATTTGATAATTCAGTGAATAAATCAGTTTATGAATAATGGTTAGTGGTCATTTGATGAAAGTGACTATTTGACAAAATCGCCAAGGGGAATTTACATGTTCAGTTGGGAAACAATGCGGAACAAATGCCTAGAGATATTTATATATTCTTTTGATCTTAATAGCGCCAGACACCAACTTTAACTAGAAGGGAAGTCGTCGATAACCTATTGAAGGATTTCGATAAAATTACAGCAAAGGGCGATGATTTGTTAGCCAGTTCATTGTTCCACTAATTAGCGTTGTCTTAACTCCGCTGAAATCCATTATTTACGGATATGTGGAAGCCAGGTTTATGTTATAGGAAGCTATTGTCATAATACACTATAAGAGAAAGTCTTGCAAGAATCAAGAGAGAAACAGCATGGCGTGTCAAAAATATTCAATATAAGGTGTTTCTGTAACTATTTGATTAATATATTTTTAATAGCCTTGTAGATAACAGGCAAGAAAGTTATAAATAATTGCCATAAGAGTAAGATGGTAGAAAGCAGACGAACAGCTCCAAATCTAAGGTTTCGTGTTCCAAATAAGTACAAAATTGTATAAAAAGAACGTTGAAAATAATTGAATAATTGTAGTTGAAGGAGACAAAAGCAAAATAAATATATAAGCGAAATATAAAAGTCAGAT
Source organism: Eledone cirrhosa (assembly GCA_964016885.1). Taxonomy (NCBI): domain Eukaryota; kingdom Metazoa; phylum Mollusca; class Cephalopoda; order Octopoda; family Eledonidae; genus Eledone; species Eledone cirrhosa. The sequence goes on from OZ024740.1 coordinate 121,557,109, forward strand.
GAATAAATAAATAAATAAATAAGATATTAAATACAGAATAAAATAGTTTACATTATTTGATCGATTGCAATATTAAGTAAATAGGCGGCATTTGGCAGAGTCGTTAGAACTAATAAAAAGCTTTATGTTATTCGTTCCGGTTTCTTCTCTCTCAGTTCAAATCCCGTCGAGGTCAACTTTACCTTTCATCCTTTCGAAGTCGATACAAAAATTACCAGTCTAGTATTTGGGTCGATTCTTCCTCTCTCCATCACGAGTTACAAGATGAAGAAATATAATTGTTTCTACTTTAGGCACAAGGCCAGCACTTAGCCAGTTCATTACTGGTACTTTATTTTATCGATCTCGTAAGGATGAAAGGCAAAGTCAACCTCGACGGGTTTTGAACTCAGATCGTAAAGGGACGTAACTATGCTGGAAAGAATGGGTCCGACCCTCTACCGATACTGCCAATCCACCGCGGACAACCATCGCTTTTAAACGATGATGATCTTTTCTTTTATTTTGAGGAACAGATGAAATTTGTATATTAGATTTGTCACCTGTAAGCGATGCCTATTCCAGAAATGCGGAATTCACAACTAAGAGTATAAACAACGTATTCCCTGTTAATACTCTTTCAGATTAAGTGCAATTTCAGACACGTAATATATACGAATGAACATTAGATAATGTAGTCAGCGGATGTAGACTGTTATTAATTTTCCAGAAACATGCGTTAAAGATAGAATACACAGCACATTATTATTCTATCTACACCTGCCTACATATTTTTACTGGCACCATATATAATTTTGTCGAACAGCTATTGTCACGAATAGGACAGGTCTGGCTATCAGACACCTCCATCGTGAAGATCATCCCACTGTATTATGTTGGGCAAGACGACAGGCATTTGACCTCTGCCTGGTAACGGGGTTGGAAGCGCTTTTATAGAATACACACTGCGTAATGTGTGCAATACCTAGGAAATATATTTTCTGTAACACAAACTCATACACACATTCCTCTCTCTCTCTCTCTCTCTCTCTCTCTCTCTCTCTCTCTCTCTCTCTCTCGTTCTCTCTCTCTCTCTCTCTCTCTCTCACACACACACACACACTGATATATATATACAGAGAGAGAGAGAGAGATAGAGAGATAGAGAGAGAGAGAGAGAGAGAGAGAGAGAGAGAGAGAGAGAGAGAGAGAGAGAGATTTTTTTTTTCATTCATTCATGGACGCGATGTGAATATTTATCTCATCCGCCCTAACTTTCAGTGATAGTCTCTTATTTGCCAATTTCTGTTCGATACCGCATCTCAAATCCTATCTACATTGAAATCCGGATCAATACAGATCTCATGGAATTTCAACGCTCCATCTATTCAGTGTTCAATCACGCATGTATTTGTTTCAAAGGCAACCCCTTGCATTTACACTCCCTACTCGGTGAGAGGCCATGTTTGTTTGTTTATTAAAAGAAAAATTGAGAATAAGAACTTGCATCAATCGTGTAAATGAAAAAGTATTGATCCACCCCAGACATTTCTGGATTCCTCCTCAAGAATTTACATCATATTTATTTGGAGACCATCCCTTAGATGTCTAAATTGCATCGGTAAATTTTTGTTTCATTTCAGTATGTTTGTTGTGTGATTTTTATTATCTCTATGTGTGTGGATAGTGCGATATTTGAGGCGTGATGTAGTCATTTCCTGTTATTGCGGTGTTGTGCTTTACGTGGTACATAGCTTCTTTCATTTGGCGTTTATGGCTGTGTGATTCGTACTGTTTGTTTCGTTTTGTTGACTTTGGGTTTGTCGTTGTGGATGTGGGATTAATTTTACTTGGGATGTTGTTAGTTATTGTGATATCTATTGTCGTGTTAATGATGGTGGTGAGATTGATGGAGTAATTCGTGCTGGTAGTGTTGGTGGTGCGTTGCGTTTAACTTTTTTCCGTCTGCTTATTTTATCGGTAAACTCAACATATGTTCGTTCTTTTTATACATATAAATGTATACGCATGCAGACACAATAATATACCTTATAACACAACGTTGTGTATTTATCTATGAGATGACTGAGGAAAGAAGGGGATGGTGAAACGATATGTCCATTCTGGGTGAATCTATGCCTCTGTGTGTTTGTGTGTGTGTATTTGTTTGAATGTATGTCTCTGTGTGTTTGTTAGTACATGTGTCTGAGTGTATGTGAGATTGTATGTGCATGTAAGAATATAGATAACGACCGTAGATGCAAGCTATCTATAAGACTAAACATTGACCCTTAATTTAGTAGTTCATACGTGTGCCTAATATATCTATATTAAGAAATATTGATATTCTGAATGTAATGTTGGATGTATGTGGATGAAATAAATAAGACCTGGGAGACACTGCTAACATCATATGGAGAATCAACGGGAGGATTGAAGATCAAGAGAGGTATATTCCAAAAGGCCGTTCATAGCCTCTTTTTAAAGAAAGCAGTATTCATTGAAGTGGGTAAAGAAAACGGACCGCATGGTGGATGTCTATTCCTGTATTTGTTTAATTCTGTGTGAGTTAGTTTTGAGTGAAATTCTGGTAATTTTACTGGAACATTGTAAGTCCGATGGACTTATCACTTCATTCCAAATCTGTCAGCCCTCAACATGCGACGCAGTAAATACATAGCCCGACATTCTCGCCCCACCAATTTTTGATGAACATATCACTGTTCAAAGGTTCAAACTGAACACCTACTGCATTGTTTTGTTTAGTCTGTTTGTTCAAGTAAATGTCATGGGCACTGATCCTCTTCTACAAACCAGTTAATAAAAATATATTACATTCGTGTCTGAAAATTTAACTATTCTGAGAATATATTAAATCAACTGAGATTGAATACATTGCTATCATGAATGCAACATGTCCTCTGTATTATTGTATAATGTATAGAAATTATTAGATACGATTGGTTTCACAAAATAACTACACAAATATTTCCATTCTCTTGATTATGAGAGGCACTTTCATCTTTTAAAGAAATAATTGTTCATAAGTTATAACTGGAAATAAAATATGCGTTAACTTCAAAGTATGTTTGATGCCTAAACCAATGAGAAGTAATTGTTTTGTTAAATATTTCCTTATTTTGATGAATATATGTCTATCGAATTTAAAGAGACTTGTTAATACTAAACATTTGAGTATAAGAATATATATCACTGGATAATATATTTAACTATTTAGCAATATGGCAGATCATTTTTTGTTATTATTAACAAAATTGAACCATATTGTTGTGAACAAATTTATTTACATTTTAAAATGAAATGATTGATAATATTTTTCCAACGTTTAGCGAACAGGCATTTTGACTCATAAGAAATTTACAATAGTTACAATATAGATATTTTACTTAGGATTGCATTTGAATTAAAAATATGTACGTCGTAGTTTAATCGACATAAAAACCGAGTTTACTATCATTGGAAGGCTAAGATCTTTGATACTTACACCCTACCAGTTGTGTTATATGGTCTTGACTGTGGTAATTGGACGGCAAGATCAATGCAGAAGCTCTCTACATTCCAGAACCATATCATGAGACTTATGACAGGCAAGCAGCTCAGCGACCATATCTGTATGAGTGAGCTACTCAACATTTCCAAGCTTAGACCAATTACATCAATTGTCAAGAGTACTCAAACTATATGGCCATATAAAAATATCAATTCGTGGTGTGAGTAGGTTATGCTTCTCCTACCAGCAAACCTTCCTGGAAGGAAGGTTTGCTGGTAGGAGAAGCAGAGACGGGCAGCCAAAACGATGGGTTGATAATGTCAACTTATGGACTGGACTTGATCTTTGCTCTTTGGACTCTGCTGCTGGTGATCGAACTTTGTCGAGAGACATATCAAATGTTAATGCACAGTCTGCAACTGGCGGAGTTTGGCGTCAGAAGATAAAGCTTAATCGACAAGGCTAGTAGATATTTAAGCTTACATACACTGATATGCTCAGTTCAGTTTAACATAGAGAAACAATGTGATTTCATTTCGATTTTGTATTTGTTTTGCAAAATTCATGATGGGAAAACGGGTGTTGAAACATGTTATACTTTACGGCTGTCATGCCCCCCCCCCCCCCACACCAAATGAAATAAAATCAAAAATAAAAGACACACGCAGCATTTGAGCTTCACTTCAGCTTTATAGTTAATTACGTCAAATGGCTTTGTACCGAAAGTGGAAATCATTATTAATTAAGTAACTGTTCCATTACTCGGTTAGTTTAGTATCCGATGGTTGTTTAATTGTCAAAGTTATTTCGTCACTCATTCTTTGACCTTTTCAATCCATATTCTCACTAGTCTGTGTCTCTGTTTTGATCTAATCATCTAATTAATCCGTCTTGTATTTTTGATGCGCGTATGTGGCCTGCGCGTGGGTGTGTGTTTCTGTCCCTGTGTGTATATGTGTATGTTGTTACTTCCACAATCTTCTGTATTTGGCATACTCATACGCGCGTGTATGTGTTCCTGTGTATGTATGTGTCTCTATACGTCTTGTGTCTCCTTCAATGATTTGGAAGCATATCTTTTTATTCTCTCTATCACACGTCATTAGGTAGTTTATATCTAAATCTAAAAGATTGCATAGACAAACATATTTCCACCCCTGAACATAACTATTAACTAGTTGCGGGTGAGGAAAACAAAGAAATAAAACATCTGAGCACAAAAACCTGGAAGAGAAACAATGAATACACACATACGTACAGAGGCACACATACAATTCGTTTTTCTGTATGTTTTACAAGATTCTGTAGGCGAAATTTTATGTTGAAACAGACATATATATTCTATGGGCGGGTCATGCTGCCAATAAAATATCACACGCACCAGATGAGTGTCACTTTAGTTTTATTATTAGTTAAATATTACGTGTGTTGAACGTATGTATTTATGCATTTGTATGTATGTCTTTGTGTGTGTACTCAAATACGAAACACAGAAACACATAAATTCACCTCTATACATATAAGCTATTATGTACTATAAGCATTTTAAAATGAAATCATCTTAATATGTAGCGTCATATTTGTTGATATATATATATAGTGAATAGCAGCTAATAGAGTTAAATGTATAAACTGCCATCGTGATGTTCAAATGAACGACAATAACGCTGTAATATGGAGTTTTACATTAACGCTAAAATATAATGCCTTAAGGGAAACATGATTTCCATAAAAGATTATTATCTACTTTGAAAAACTTTTACACTAAAGAAATCTTAATTATAAACACACACACACGCACACACACAAACGCACACACACACACACACACACACACACACATAATACACACTCACACACACATACATTCTCCAGAGCACATTTAATCTCATAATGAACATACTATGCAAAGTTACCCTGGACAAAGCAGTGACAATGCTTTTAAATATATCAACATTATATGTCACTGACACGAAATGAAGGAGTAAACAAAAATGTGATGTCTAGAAAATATCCGAAAATATCCATATACATTCATAAGCCGAAATAAAAATATCCTGATTTTAACATAGCATGTTATAGATTAGACAAGATAATTGTAATAGAAGTTTTATTCGCATTTTATATTACCTAATATTAAACATTGTAATTGTTTCTTCCGCATCCACAAAGGTCTAGGTTAGATCCCTCTGCGAGGTACTTCGTGTAAGTGTCTTCTAATGTCGATTTGGGTCAACTCTTGGTTTGGAATTTCTGATTAGAATATGTTAGAAGAAATGTGCATCAAATAGTGTTGTTTATTTGAAGTGGTAAGCAAGGAATCAACTATGCTGAAATTCAATTGAAACATTGAACGTCGGAAAGTTATAGACTAGAAGTTCTTAAAGAAATGCTTGAACTCAGGGAATGTGTCTATCATTAGCCTTCTTTATGAATCTTGGACAATTGATAAGTGGTCCATAGTTTCCGCAGTGTATCAATACAGATAATCTTAAGAGTTTTATAACAATAAGATAGTTCATCGATAAAGGCTCTCTTACTCCATTATTTCAGCGTGAATAGCGTAATTCTTTACTGCGCATGGCATATCTACCGTAACTCTGGGCACAAATTCTCCGTGCAAAAATGTATATTTTCCTAATCTCTGGCATAAATTTGATTTTACACGAAAAAAAGCAAAAAAAAACAAATCAGAAAAAAACACCCACACACACTGTATATTCCTGTACCGTCTTTAACGTCTCATTAATGTTAGCCCAGTGAGGCTAATAAAGAAAGCATTATTATTATTATTATTATTTTTTTTATTTTCCTTCATTATTGTTTCTGAGATATATGCCGAGTGTCTTCCTGACACCTAGGGCAAATACATTCACAGTGTGCATTGGCAAGCCAGTTGATACAGCACATTGATTATAATAAAAAAAAAAAACAGTATACATATATACACATGTGCATATGCATATGTAAATACAAGGAGGGATATCAATCTTACAGAGATAGTGCTCTTCTCAATACGTGTGCAGTACCAGTCAAAACAATTTTTTGCACCTCGTGCAGAGAGAGTAAACCAGGAATCATTCGCAAATATTGTTCTGTTCCTTTCTTGATCATTCCCAGTCCTCCCACAATCACTGGTATTGTAACGGCCTTGAGGTGCCACATTTTCTCAATTTCAATAAGCAGATCTTTATATTTTTGTAGCTTGTCAAATTCTTTTTATGATTATTATTATAGTTGCATTTATCTTGCTTTATGATCATACGAGTTATCACCAAGTCACAACCAGTGACCTCAAGAGACAACAAGGTCCGCCATGTTCAAGAAAGAACATATATACACGCACATGCATCTTTAGGTGTTTAGACTTGTGGTGTACTTATATTGACAGAATCTTCATTAGTATATAGGCAGTTCCCATTAGTACTATAGTTTGTATTTCTCCTATACGCGGATTTCCTGGGATTTGCGATAAGTAATCATTAAACCCCTTAGGTATCATTCCTAGAGTGCCTACAATCACTAGTATTGTTTTAGTTCTCAATTTCCACAATTTTCCAATTTCAATCTCCAGGTCCTTATACTTGCTCAATTTTTCAAATGTTTTTATAGATACATTCTTGTCTATTGGAACAGACATATCAATTAGCAGGCATACCCTCTTTTTAAAGTCCTTCTGTATTATAGCAGGTCTATTTGCATCTATTTTTCGGTCTGTTTTGATGCTAAAGTTCCACAAGATTGAGATGTGATCTTTTTCAAGTATGGGAGATGGTTGATGCTCCCACCAATTCTTTTGATAGGGCAGCACAAAATGCTTACACATTATCCAATGTATGTATTGTGCAGCTCTGTCATTCCTGTTTAGGTATTTGGTTGGAGCTATAGGATTGCACATTGAAATTATATGACCAATTGTCTCTGGTTGCTTTTTACATACACGGCATAATGGGTTCCATCCATTTTTTATTATGTTGGCTTGGTAATTTTTTGTTTGCAGACACTGATCTTGTGCTGATATAATCAGTCCTTCAGTCTCCGATTTCAGTCCAGAGGATGCCAACCACTGATGGGTTAAAGTTTTGTCAACATCAGGATTGTTAGCTCTTTCTTCGGTATGTTCCATACATAGGCTTTTCTTGCAATTTCTTAGCCAGTTTCTGTAGCAGTTCTTTCTTTGCAGTTACTTTTACCTGCTTTGCTTATTCTTTGTTTTCTATTTCAGCAGTAAATGGGACTTCTGAAATGGGTAGTCCATTACTGTATCTTTGTGCATCTTTTGTAATGGAGTATGATCTTTCGTGTTTCAAAACGAGTTTAGTCATCCAATCATGTGATTCCCTAAGATATGTAGATAATCCAATTGTTAAGTTTTCAAAGCAATATCTAACTGGATTAACCCACGTCCTCCTTTCCTAGGGAGATATATTCTATCTGTATCTGCCTTAGGGTGATGCATTCTGTCATGGTTAAGTTTTTTCTAATTTTTGTATCGAGCCTACGGATCTCTATGCTTGACCAGTTGATGACATTGTAACTGTATGTTACTACTGGTATGGCAAGCGTGTTTATGGCATCGATCTTATTCCTTGCATTTAATTCCGTTCTTAAGATTGCTCTTACTCTGCGGTAACATTCCTTCCTTATCTTTTCCCTCATTGTCGAGTGCTTGATCACGTCTCCTTCACAAACACCTAGATATTTGTAAGATTCCTCTTGATCAAGTTCTCTTATCACATTCCCCCGATCAAGATTAATGTCTGAACTTTTCAGCAGCTTTCCTCTGGTGAATGTTGCTTTGGCGCATTTATCTAGTCCAAACTCCATTTTAATGTCATCACTGAACTGCTCCATCGTGGATAATAACCCTTGCAATTGTTCATCATTTTTTTCAAGTAGTTTCAGGTCATCCATGTAGAACAGGTGATTAATGGTTTTGTCATAGACATTATATCCATGTTTTGTTTCATTGAGCATTTTATATAAATGGTATAAGTGCGATGCAGAATAAACGCAGTGATAAAGAGTCACCCTGAAAAATTCCACAATTAATATTAACTTCTCCAGCTTCCAGTGATTTTTTTTCACTATTCAAAAGGAGTGTCGTTTTCCATGTCTTCATACTGAATGACAGGAATTCCTGACAACGGGAGATATTTTGAAAATCTCTCATTTTTCAAACCAACTGTGTGGCAAACTATCGAATGCTTTTTTATAATCTATCCAAGCAATTGATAGATGTGTGTGTCTATTATGACAATCTTCCAGTATCATTTTGTTAACCAAAAGCTAAACCTTACAGCCATAGGAGCTTCGTTTGCACCCTTTCTGCTCATTGGGAAATAGATAATTTGTTATCAGGTGGTCATATGTATATTCAGTTAGGACTGATGTTAAAATGTTATACATTGAGGTCAAGCAAGTTATCGGTCTGTAATATTTGGGATTGTTTGTCTCATCATTCTTCGGAAGCAGGAATGTTAACTAGCCATGATGCTATCTTTTCTGGCTCCTTAACTATTTCATTGTAAAGTTGGGCTAACAGCTCATGAGACTCTGGGAACGCATTTATCCAACAATTTGGTATTTTGTCTTTTCCTGGGGATTTCCATTTGCTGGTTTTTCTAAGAGCGAAACGCAACTGTTCAACTGTTATATTTGTCCATATTTGTTCCTCGAGGCGAGCTGTATCTTTCATTTGTCTGTCTATCCATTGGGCATGTATATTATGAACTTTTTCTCAGGCCAAGATCTTTTCCCAGAATTCTTGCACTTCCTCCTTGGGTGGTAATGATTTAGCAGTTATTGTTGACTTGCCATTTTTTTTGTAGAAGTTTCTTTGGTTGTTTTTGAACATATTATTGTCCTTATAGAATCTAGATCGTTTTTCAAAGCGCCTTACACGAGCAGCTTTGGCCGACACTTTTTGCTTGATTATTTCTATCAGCATGTCTATGTCACTTGTTGATTTTATACTGTATTTTCTTTTCAATCTTCTAAGTTTAGTTTGTTTAACATGTTCACCTACTTTGTAGTTTGTTAAAATTTCTATGTCAGATCGGAGAAGGTTTATTTGGCGATTGATGTTCTCTTGCCAAGTAGGTTTCTTGTGGGAATTCCTTTGTTTTTTCATCTTCACTCCACATAAGTGAGTGGTGACTTTAGCCGATGCATAATAGAGATGATTTAAATCAGTAATGTTTAGTTTGTTTGTGATGATAATGTTTTTGAGAATTATGTTAGTCTTTTGGTTCTGTTTGGAGTTCTGGATCTTAGGGAGAATGTCTCGTTCCCCCATGTCAGATTCTTTCATTTTCATCCAGTCGATCATAATTTCATCCGTCAAGTTCGCAGGTTCGTTCTCATTCATTTCTTTATCATTTACGATCTCATTGTTTTCATATTTGAGTTTCATCTTGAGCATGCACTCCCTCCACTTTTTCGATCCTTTATTTCATTTGTTCTGTTGTCAGTGATTCCGCTCCAACCCTGGGATTCGAAGTGTTACAATTTACTGCGTTTTCACTGACACATCTTTCATTTTCCCTACGCTGCCTTTGTGCTAATAGCTTGATCTGATCAATTTCTATATCAGTTAGTAACTTTTTAACAATATTTCCTTGTATATTGGCTAGTTTGTTACTGTCAATACAGCCTCTGTTTTCGGGATGTTTCTTTTTCCAGTTGATATATGTCTGTTCATGGGTATTACATGGCAGTGTAGAGAAAGCCTCAAAAACTTCTTTATTATCTTCCCTTGACCATTTCTCTCTCTTTTTCTTTGGATTTCTTGGTGGTGAGCATGGAGGGCCAACAGTCGGAGTATTCCGGTTATGGGAGGTCTCCAGCTCCGAAGTGATGGGAAGGTTTGAACCATTAGCTGATTTTTCGACCCCAGTCTGGTTACTCTCTGAGGTACGGGGCCCTTTTTGACCCGGGTGTCGGCCGATCCGGTATGAGATTTTATCATTTGACATTTACTTTATTTTGTCGCGTTTTATCCTTAACCGCCAAGGGGTAATCATTTCGTGTTACCACTTCTAGGACGAGTGTCAACCAAGACTAGAGGGGTCATCCTCTCCTAGAGACACTGCTATTGCCCGCCGGCCGCCATCCCGATATTTCTTGGTCAAGGGGTTTTCTTTTTTGTTGTTTTCTTAAATTGTTATTACCATGAGTGGTTCCTTAATGTGAGCATTGCGTCGCTTAAGAATGAAATTATGGATTGACAGTATCGGTAGAGGGTCGGACGCCATGCTTTGACGCATAGAGCTACGGCCCTTTCCATTCTGAGTTCAAATCCCGCCGAGGTTAACTTTGCCTTTCATCCTTACGGGGTCGATAAAATAAAGTACCAGTCATGTACTGGATAATTGCTGGCCTTGTGCCAAACGTAGAAACAATTATTAATAATATAATATACTTTTTGCTGAAGTTCCCTGTTATTGTTGTTGGCTATATCGGTGGAGGTGCTGGGGCTTTTTCTATTGTTGGTGGGAAAGGCACCCAGCAGTGCCATAGTCGTTGACATTTGACCGAGTCACTAAGTCAATCTATTTATATATTTTGCTAGCCTCTCCCTTGTCTAGTGATACCGCCACCTTCCAATTTCTTAAGTTAACAGAAGGTACTGGGGAATAGTTGTGATAGCAATGAAGGAGTGGTGGCGGCGGTGATGGGATAGTGGTAGCAATGATGGATGAAGTGGTGGCGGCCGTAACTATAGTGATGGCGTTGTCGTTACTGAGTTTTGTTGAATAGACTGTAGTTTGTTTGATCTGTGTATCTATGCGGTTAGTCGCGTATGTTTAATATATGTGTTGGTCCTTAATATTTGAATTAAACATTTTGAGAAAACTTGAGATACAATAATAGTAATTATTATTATTATGCTGGGATTGGTGGTGGTGGTGGTGGTGAAATTGCCGTTATCACGCTGTTGTATTTAGTGTACACAGAGGAGTGATGGGATAGTTGGTGTATCTAGTTTGTAGTGTTAGTGAAATTGCTGTTATTTGGCTGTTCTATATAGTGTAGACAGAGGGGGTTTTCTTCCATTTATAACCATTTTCCTTTTTGAATATAAAATTTATAATACAAAATTGAATATTTCAGCGATATAACAGGATATTATGGATCCGAATTTTCTGAGAGTTGAGGCTGGTGCTTAATGTATCATTTGTACTAAGAATTGTTATATCACAATTGTTTTAAATATGTTAAACATCAAAAACTTACGGGAGCGATTTCATGACCTTCTATCCACCACGTGCGTCTTCTTCCCTTCTTTATTATTATTATCACCCGATTTGTGCAAGGACCACCAGCTACGGACGGTGACTTACCGCACTGTAAGCAAAATCTCACATCGGGTGGAGAGAGCCACGGAGGCTCAAATCCAAAAGGCCTGGGGTGCGCCTGGGCAAGCAAAACCCACATCACCCGAAGCAGAAAGTACGCCACAGTAGACGTACTTTTCGCCACCCCCAAAGTCTCACTCTTTGGAAACCCTAAAGAGTGAGGAGATAGTTTTGGTGCCCTCCTACTGCGGGCAGAAAATTGTTACGGTCAAAGTGACCCAGGTCCCACCCGACGTGTCCATACCTTCGCTGGCTGCATCTGTCCTTGCTGGAATCGAGAAAAAATAGGGAGAGAGAACTGGTCAGATATAGGCACGCAACTGCTTATGCAAACTGCCCAGGAATGTATCGACGCTATCTCCTATATCATAGACATAGAGGAAGGACTCCAACTCCCTATAAGTGTAGAAGGAAGACGGCCAAAATGTTATCTCTGTGGGTCGAAGGGTCACCTCAGGGCCTTTTGACCGAAGAAGACAGCGAAGAAGAAGTCCCCTCTCCTTCCAATACCTGGTCCGCTGTTACCAAGAGCAGGGCAGGAAACAAAGGCAGAAGCCCCTTCCACGGTGAGTAGGAGGGCAACGTCCGTAGTACCCGTACCATGGCCACGGACAACTAAAGCAGCATCATCAGTGGCGGCAACACCAATAGCTATATTTGAAGTAGCTACACCAGCAACAAAATTGCCGAAGAGGGCTCCACTACCACCACCAACAGCCGTGGAGCACATACCACTCTCAGACGCCACAGAATCCGACATGGAGTTTGAGGTGGGAGTGAAGTGGCAAACGGTCTGCCACAAAAATGAAAAAAGAAAAAACCCTTAGATTCACACTCCAAAAGCGAAGGCATACAATGAGGGGTAAAGGGAGAAAGGAAACTTGCTGCAACACCACCACCATCACCACCACAAGCACCACTGACAACAAAAACAACACCACCTCCAGCATCACCAAAAACATCAACAACACAAACAAAACAAGACACACACACCAAACAGTAACAAGAAGAAAACAGCAATAAAATCACACCTCACCTCAAAAAGTACACAGCCATAAACATGGCAAAAAAATAACTCATACAATATATAAAACAGCACACAGACATCACAGAAAAAAAATACTACACCCCACCAACACCAAGAATTCTCCCGACAAATATAAGCATCATTGAAATCTCACTAGAACAGTACAAACCTTTAAAACAAAAATTCCCCAACGCAGTTGGAGACTTATGAGGGTCGGTTACCAAGAGGATATACACTGACATCCTCTTGGAAACACCCATGACCAGCGAAAGGGACGGTTCTGCTGTCCCTTCACCACACGATCAAGGTAAGTGACCCTTTCTCACTTGCCCCGTTTCTCATCCAACAAGGCCGTACTCAGAATAGGCAGTATAAATGCACGTGGCCTGGGGTCATCTTGGAAGCATGGTCACCTGCTCAACGACCTCAGGTCACTAAACACAAATGTGGTGGCCATCTGTGAAACCAGAACCTCCGAAGCACAAGCCTTCGCACCGATCTTCGGCGGCTACTATGTATACGCATCTCCCAGCCGTCCAGGACCGGAGCGAGGGTTTTCCGTCCTTTTTCGGAGAGGCTTGGATCTCGCCATACGGGCCATCTTCCTAGACACAGAAGGTAACTCGGTGGTGCTGGACGTGACCGGCAGCGAAGGCAATGCTTTCAGGCTAGTAGCCGTGTACGCCCCAAATGGGGCAGGGCGGCCAGATTCTTCAGACGTCTAGAGACCTTTCTTGGAACGTACCTTTAGTGGGCGACTGGAACGGTATCTTGGATGCACGCTGGGATTGTGTGGGGCTAGTGCATAGGGGAGGAGGGTGCAAGAGCCTCACCAACCTGCTCCAACCGTTTTGAACTGTCTGACAGGTATCGACTGGATCACCCAAATGTGCCAATGTGGACATGGACAAACCGCATCGGATCATCGAGATCGTATCTCGATAGGGTATTCTGCAGAGAACTGGATAAGGCTAGTATTAGTTGTCCACAATTTAAAATAGTCGACTACACAGACCATAAATTTGTGATCTTTGAGATCGACATAGACGAACTTCATAGACAAGGACCCGGTTACTGGAAGCTGAACGCGTCTCTCCCGGCGCGCAAAGCCTTCAGAGGCCTGATTAGCGTATTCATTAAATGGGCGTTGACGGGAGCGGTCGTCAAAATCAGGTGGTGGTTCGCCCTGAATATGGCTATTAAAGTAGAGTCGATTAGGTTTAGCAAAGGACAAGTGATAGAGGACAATAGAATAGAGGGAAAGCTAGAAGAGGCGATTAGGACAAGCATCGCAACCGACGTGCTTGGGGCGAGTTTGGCACTTGACCAGTTCTTCAACGCAAAATACAAAGGCTGTGTTGTCAGAGCTAGAGCGCGTGCTCTGAAACACGAGGGGACAAAAGCCGTCCAATGAGCCCGCGTGGCAGAGGCGCGACGTGGCAACAAAGCCACAATTCGGTCTTTATCAGACCAAATCGGGCGCGTGTTGCTCGAACACGAGCCGATGTGTGAGGCTTTTCAGCAGCACTTTGTTGAACTGTTCGGGAGCAGCGGCGGGCCGGATCGTGGCATGGACTTCAGTGCATACCTCGACTGACTGCCTCGGTTCTCGACGACTGCAGCACAATGTTGCGCAAAGCCAATAATTGCCGGTGAAATACGGGGAGCGATGGCTAACTGCACGAGGGTATATCGCCAGGTTTGGATGGTCTGCCCTACGAACTTTATGCATTTATGCCAGACTTGTTCGGTGACATCCCGACAGACATCTACTGCAACTGGCAGCAGAACGGGAGTATTCCCAGTTTTGTGAGCCGGGGAGCGGTGACGCTGCTGAGAAAAGACCCGAACAAGGGGGAATTTATCGATAACTTCAAGTCCATAACCCTACTAAACGCAGAGTTCAAGATTTTGGCCAATTATTAGCAACGACGTTGGCACTTGTCGTCAAGGGCCTGGTGGGAGAGGCGCAGAGATGAGCCATTCCGGACAGATACATACACGACAACCTCCAACTCATGCGATATATCATAGAGAGGGTGGTTAAGGAACCTGGCCTGGGTGGGGCCTTGATCAACTTGGAGCAATCCAAAGCATTCGAACGGTCGACTATCGGTATCTGGCAGCGGTCCTCGAGGCAGCCGGTTTCGGGCCCGCTTTCAGGGGTTGGATCGCTGCGATGTACAGCGAGATCTGCTCAGTTGTCAGGGTGAACGGTCACCTGTCGCAGCCGTTCAGCTTCATGCGCTCTGTCCGCCAGGTTTGTCCCCTCTCGACCCTCTTGTACGTATTGGTTCTCAAGCCGCTACTGCACAAACTGGGGGTGATGAGGGGCGTCCCACGCGAACTAGGAAGCAGGAAATCCGAGTCGGCTTGCGCCGACGACGTCCCCTACGTTGCGTCCAGCACCAGACACGTCCAGATGCTCGGCAGCGCTCTCAAGGAGTACGATCCGGTGACAGGAGAAAAGATAAACCAGGAAAGATCGGTGGGCTTGCTGCTTGGCACCTGTAGAGGCAAGACCATGCTGTCCGACAGCGTCGTTGGGCTTTGGACAGACGGACCGGTTAAATTGTTCGGGTTCTGGTTCGAACCGGGCCTCCAGGTGGATAAAACTGGAGCGAGGTGACGAGCAAGGTGACCTCCCTCACCCAGAAATGGGTCGAGAAGAAGCTGTCCCTGAAAGGCCGGGCGGAGGTGGCGAATGCGTACATCGCCTCTGTCATCTGCTACCGCCTCACCGTCGTCCCTTGCTCCGGCCCAACTCTCACCAAAATGCAGCGCCTCCTCTTCCGATTTTTGGGGAAGGGACGCGCTCCCATTGTCAGACGATACATCTGCTGTCAACACCCGTTGCGTGGTGGACTAGGCATGCCATGGCTGATGATGCGCAAACATGCGCTGAGGCTGCGATATCTCTGGTGCTTCCTTGACGGTGAACAGGTGTGGTCGCCGTTCGCCAGGCACGTTTTCCCACAGCTCGTCTCCTAGAAATTGGAATGTCTCCAGGCACTCACCGCCCTCTGCCAGCTGGGCTCCAGTATCGGTGGAACATCCACCTCGGCGTTCTATATAGGACTAGTAGTAGGGAAGAGCGACGACGTTGCCGGAGAGATCCGGGGCGTCGAATAATATCAGCTGTTTGCTCTCAT
The DNA here is from genome assembly GCA_964016885.1 of Eledone cirrhosa. NCBI lineage: Eukaryota > Metazoa > Mollusca > Cephalopoda > Octopoda > Eledonidae > Eledone > Eledone cirrhosa. The sequence goes on from OZ024740.1 coordinate 121,573,138, forward strand.
CCGGAGAATTTTGAGTCCAGGGCCTATGGATAACTTCCCAAAATCCCTGGTCTGGCAGTGCTACAGGGGAGCGTTGCCGGTTCGAGATAAGCTCTACAGGCACGAAAGTGCCGTCAGCCAAGCCAGTCCGAGATACGCGCAGAATGACGAAACCGTGGTGCACGCACTCGTTCAGTGCCCGAGCATTGCTGACTTGTGGAGCTATGTCGAACAGTTGCTGTCGCGTGTAGGACTGACCCGGTTATCGACTGAGTCCATTGTGCAGATGGTCACGCCGTCTTCCTTCGAGGAGAAAGGGCAGGCGGTTTTCACTTGCCTGGTGGCCATAGCAAAAGAGATTGTGTGGTGGACAAGGTTGAAAGGGTTAAAGACAGACACTTTCCTCTTCGGCGAATCCCTAATAAACTTTTTCAAGTTTCACTTGAAGAGAAAAATCAGGGTGGAGTAGCAAGTGCTACCCTCTAGCAAGTTTGTTGAAAGGTGGGTGAATGTAGCGAGAATGGTCCGAGTGAACAGGACCGCTCTGAATATACGCCCGTAGTTTGAGAAATGGAAAAATTGAGAGAGGGCGCTTGCTCTGGTGGTCACGGTGGCCGTGGTCTTTTGTGTGGTTTCGCCACGAGTAAGCCCCGGAGGTTTCCCTCCTATTGGGGAATTTTTCATTGTTTCCATTTTCATTTTTATTGTTTATATACATATATGTTTCTATGTCTTTAAAGGGTCACCTGCTCAACGATCTCAGCTCTCTAAACCTAGATGTGGTGGCCATCAGCGAGACCAGAATCTCCGAAGCCTTCCCACCGATCGTTGGCGGCTACTATGTATACACATCTCCCAGCCGTCCTGGATCGGGGGGGGGGGTTGATGTGCTTTTTCGGAGAGGCTTGGATCTCACCATACGAGCCATCTTCATGGACACATAAAGTAAGTGACCAGGGCGAAGGCAATACTTTCAGGCTAGTAGCCGTCTACACCCCGACAGGTACAAACGGCCAGATTTCTTCAGACGTCTAGAGAACTTTCTTGGATCCTCCCGCTCCTTAGTGTTAATGGGCGACTGGAACGGTATCTTAGATGGACGCTGGGAATATGTGGGGCTAGTAAAAGGCTCAACAACCTGCTCAGACGTTTTGAACTGTCTGACAGGTATAGACTGGATTATCCGAATGTACCAATGTGGACATGGGCAAACTGCATCGGGTCATCCAGATCGTATTTAGATAGGGTATTCGGTAGAGAAACAGATACGGCTAGTGTAAGTTGTCCACAATTTAAAGTCGACTACACGGACCCCGAATTCGTGAATTGTGAGGTTGACTTAGATAGAATCCATAGGCAAGGGCCCGGTTACTGGAAGCTAAACGCTCCTTTCCCGGTGCTCAAAGTTAGAGAGACCGGATTAGCGAATTAATTAAGCGTGCGTTGACGGGTGCGATCATCAACAACAGATGGTGGTTTACCCAGAAAAGGGATATTAGAGTAGAATCGGTAGGTTTAGCAAAGGAGTAGTGACAGAGGAAAATAGAGTAGAGAAAGAGTTAGTCAGAAAGCTAGAAGAGGCGTTTAGGACAGGCATCGCAACCAACGTGCTTGCAGCGAGATTGGTACAAGACCAATTCTTCAACGCAAACATGAACGATGCGTTGTCAGAGCTAGAGCTCATGCTCTGAGACACGAGGGGACAGAAGCCGTTCAATGGGCCCGAGTGGTGGAGGCGCAACCTGGCTACAAGCCCACAATACCGTTTTTGCCTGATCAAAACGGGCGCATATCGTACGAGCACGAACAGATGTGTGCGGCTTTTCAGCAGCACTTTGCTCGATTGTAAGGGGGCGGCGGCTGACAGGATCTGAGTATGGACTTCCGTGAATACCTCTACGGACTGCCGCAGCTTTCAGCGACCGCAGTACAGTGCTGCGAACGGCCGATAACAGCAGGTGAAATACGGGAAGCGATGTCTAATTGTACGAGGGGTAAGTCGCCAGGTTTTGATGGTCTACTCTACGAACATTATGCGTATATGCCAGACTTGTTCGGCAACCTCTTGGCAAATGTCTACTGCAACTGGCAGCAGAACGGGAGCATTCCCAGTTTTTAGAGCCGGGTAGCGGTGGCGCTCGGGGTCTGGTTCGGTCCGGACCTCTAGATGGAGAAAAACTTGAGCGAGGTGACGAGCAGGATGGCTTCTCTCACTCAGAAATGGGCGGGAGGTGGTGAATACGTACATCGCGTCCGTAATCTGCTACCGCCTGACCGTCGTATCTGGCCCCCGCCCAACTCTGACCAAAATAGAGCTCCTTCTCTTCCACTTTTTGTGGAAGTGACGTGCTCCCATAGTCAGACGATCCATTTGCTGTCAACAGCCGTTGCGTGGACTAGGCTTGCCGTGGCTGATGATGCCCAAACATGAACGGAGGCTGCGACATCTCTGGTGCTTCCTGACGGGGAACAGGTTTGGTTGCCATTCGCCAGACGCGCTTTTCCCCAGCTCGTCTCCTTGACGGAGCTGCAGTCCTGGGTCAGGACAACACCGAGGGATAGCGTTTGGGAGATGGAATATCTCCAAACGCTCACCGTCCTCTACCAGCTGGGCACTAGTATCGGTGGAACATCCACCTCGGCGTTCTATAGAGGGCTAGTGGAGGGAAATGGCGACGACGTTATCGGGGAGACCCTGGGCGTCCAAGACGATCAGCTGTTTGCTCTCTTCAAGAGAACTTTCAGACCGGGGCCTATGGACAACTTCCAGAAATCCCTGGTCTCGCAGTGCTACCGGGGAGCGTTGCCGGTTCGGGATAAGCTCTACAGGCACGGAAATGCTGTCAGCCAAGCCTGTCCAAGATGCGTACAGGGCGACGAAACCATCGTGCACGCACTCGTTCAGTACCCGAGGATTGCTGACTTGTGGAGCTATTTCGAACAGCTGCTGTCGCGTGTAGGACCGATCCGGTTATCGACTGAGTCCATTGTGCAGAAAGTCCCGCCATCCTCCTTTAAATAAGAGTAAGGGCAGGCAGTTTTCATCTGCCTGGTGGACATGTCGAAAGAGATTGTATTGTGGAGAAGATTGAAAGGGTTGAAGACGGACACTTTCTTCTCCGGCGAATCCCTAATTAACTTTTTCAAGTTTCACTTGAAGAGGGAAATCAGGGTGGAGAGGCAAGTGCTGTTTTTCTAGTAAGTTTTTTGAAAGGTGGGTGAAAGTGGCGAGTCCGGTCCGAGTGAACGGGCCCGCTCTGAGTATACGCCTGTAGACTGAGGACTGGGAAAAGTGAGACACGGCTCTTGCCCTCGTGGTCAGGGTGGCCGTGGACTTTTGTGTGGTTTTCACCACGAGTGACCCTCGGAGGTTTCACACTTCTTGGGGAATTTTTGTTGTTTGAATTTTGTTATATTTCTAGCCCGGTTTTGTTATAACCTGTTTACACGAACAAAACCCACTTAGTATCATCATGTACTGTTCTGTGCTGTCTCTAATGTTTTTCTTCGTGTCAGCCATTGTGGCCAATACAGAAACCATTCTCCTCGAAGCACTCTACTGCAACTGGCAGCAGAATGGGAGTATTCCCTGTTCTGTGAGCAGGGGAGTGGTGACGCTGATGAGAAAAGACGAGAACAAGAGGGATACATTAGACAACTTCAGGCCCATAACTCTGCTCAACACAGAATTTAAGATTTTGGCCAACGTGTTAGCAAAGAGATTGGCGCTTGTCGTCGAGGATTTGGTTGGGGAGGCGCAAACTTGTCAAATCCCAGCCAGGTTCATACACGACAATCTCCACCTCATGCGATACATCATAGAGAGGGTAGAGTGTAAAGCTAGCTTCGGTGGGGGCACTGATCAATTTAGATCAATCGAAAGCATTCGATATGGTCAACCATCGGTATCTGGAGTTTGTTCTCAAAGCAGCTGGCTTCGGCCCTGTCTTCAGAAGCTGGATCGCTGCAATGCACAGTGGCACACGCTAGGTGGTCAAGGTTAATGGCCACCTCTCGGAACCATTTCGGCGCTCCAGATCGGTGCGTCACGGGTGCAATCTCTCTTACCTTCTGTACGTATTGACTCTCGTCTCGAGCCTTTACTGAGGAAGCTGTTGCATAGCATCCCACTCGAACCGGGGCGTGGAAAGGCGGTGTCGGCTTATGCGGACGACATCACCGTGATGGTGTCGGACACCTCAGAAATCGACGTGGTGGGCACCTTATTGAAGGAGTATGAAAGGTTGACAGGAGCCAAACTTAAAAAAGTCGGTGGGCTTGCAAGTCGGAACCTGGAGAAGCAACCCTATGCCGTCCAAGAGTCTCGTGGGGCGCTGGACGGACGGACCGGTAAAGTTGCTCAGGGTTTCGTTCGCACCATACCTCCAAGTAGAAAAGAATTGGAATGAGGTAACGAGCAGAGTAGCCAGTCTCACCCAAAAATGAGCTGGGAGGAAACTATCACTGAAAGGACGCGGGGAGGTGGCGAATGCGTACATCGTGTCTGTTATCTACTACGGCCTGAGCGTCGTGCCTTGCCCCCATCGGCGCCTCGTCAATTTGCAACGGCTCCTCTTCAAATTCTTGTGGAAAGGACAAGTTCCGTAGATGAGGCGGTCCATCTGCTGCCATCACCCTCTACACGGAGGTCTGGGATTGCCGTGGCTAATGATGCGCAGACATGCGCTTAGGCTGCGACATCTCCAGATATTCTGTCTAAACGGTGAACAGTTGTGGTCGCCGTTTATCAGACAGGCCTTTCCGCATCTCGTTTCTTTGACTCAGCTGCAGTCCTGGGTCAAGAAGAGACCGAGACTAGGTACTGGCACCTAGAATGTTGCCAGGCACTCACTGCCCTCTACTAAGCGGGCAATACGATCAGTGCATTACTGACTTGTGGAGTTATGTCGAACAGCCACTGTCAAGTGTGGAACGGATCCGGCTATACGCCGAGTCCATAGTAAAGATCGACTCGCCGCTTTCCTTAGGTCAGGAAGAGCAGGAAATGTTCCTCTGTCTGGTGGCAGTTGCGAAAGAGGTTATATGGTTGACCAGATTAAAAGGACTGAAGACAGACACTTTTCTCTTCGGCCAATCCCTCATCAACTTCTTCAAGTTTCATCTGGAAAGGAAGGTGAGGGGGGAGAGAGAGAAGTGCTGCCCCCCAGTACATTTGCTAAAAGGTGGATGAATGTAGCGAGAATGGCCCGTGTGAATGAGCCTACTCTGACCATGCGTCTATAGGATAGCTAACTTGAGGAGAGGGGTGATCTCCCTGGGTTCCCTAGAAGCGCAGGGTGGTTCAGGATTGGTGGGGTACCTGAGTCACCCCTGGGTCGTCCACTTCCCATAGGGGAATTTATTTTGTTATATTTATGCATAGTTTATTTTATATTTTTATATCTTTATTACTAAATTAGTCTTGCCTTTGTGCACTTTTACTCTATTGTAAACCCCCACTGTCCCTGTCTTTTTATTTGTCCCCTACATATAAGCCCTTGTGGCTAATAAACGAAATAATCATTATTATTATTGCTATTATTATTATTGTTGTTATTCCTTGAATCTCAGTCATTGATGTTGGTTAACTGGAAAGTCCGTTGGAATGAATATCAAGCCACTACCTGCAGCCTCAGATATTCAGGACGTATCGGAGGGTTCTTGCTGTTCCAAGCAAGCATGCCTTTTGAAGCGTTCCAAAAAGCGTGAAGGGGCCGATTTTCTTTAACCATCCCTGGAAACTTTTGGAGATAGTCCCCAGTGCGCCTATGACAATCGGGATCACTTTGACTTCATGGCAGTTCCAAATCCTTTACACCTCCCACTTTAGGTCCTGGTATCGGTTAATTTTCTCCCTCTCCTTCTCTTGCACTCTCGTGTCGAAAGGGCAGGCCACATCCACAATCAGACACGATCTTTGTTCTTTGTCCACAACCACCAGGTCAGGTCTATTGTGTTCCAGTTTTTTGTCCGTCTGTATCCTAAAATCCCACAGCACCTTCACCTGATTGTTCTCCATCACCGCCTCTGGCCTATGCTCAAACCATTTCTCAGAATGTGGTAAATTGTTTACTTTGCACAGGTGCCAGTGGATCACCCTGCCCATCACATCGTGTCTCCAGCCCTTATAGTGGGTCTGGGCTAGGTGTTTACACTCGGACACAATGTGAGCCACAGACTCCTCTCTCTCTCCACAGATCCTGCACAGTGGGCTAGCCTCCTCCTTGTAAATATGATGCTTCAACCACTTCGTTTTGTGGGCCTGCTCCTGCGCAGCCATTAGCATTCCTTCTGTAGCCTTTTTGAGGTCTCCTCTTCTCAACCATTTCCATGTCTGTGGATCTCTGAATTCAGTTTTTCGAAGAAGTTACTATGAAGGGATTTTCCCTTAAGGCTGCTCTTCCTCCTTGATGTTATTTCCTCCTTGGACATCCCCTGGCCTACTGTCCCCTCCTTCAGTACAGTTCTGAGCATTGGCTCCTTACTATAGGTCACGTATTTGTATAGGTTGTTTTTCTCCATCTGAACACAGTCCTCTATGCTGATAAGACCTCTTCCACTCTCAGATCTCCTTAGGTAGAGTCTATCGACATCACTCCTCTTGTGGAACATGTTGTAGATAGTCAATAGCTTCCTAGTCTTCCTATCCATTTCTTTTTGTTCAGCAACATTCCATCTCAGAATTCCCGCACTGTATCTAATAATAGACACAGCTCGGGAATTTACTGCGCTTATGGCATTTCTGCTGTTCAGATGTGACTTCAATACGCTCCTTACTCTCCGAATGTATTCAGTTCTTAACAATTCCTTCATTTTTTTGTTCTTTATGCCATCAGCCTCCAGAACGCCCCAATACTTGTATCCTTCCTCAGAGTCAATTTCCTTTATCATCTCACCTGTTGGTATCTGGATCCCGTTACTTCTGCTCAACCTACCCCTCCTCATCACAATGACTCCACATTTACTAATACCAAACTGCATACATATATCACTGCTGAAAATACGGACAGTGTCAACAAGCACATCCAACTCCTTCTCACTTTTCCCGAAGAGCTTAAGATCGTCCATGAAGAGGAGGTGATTGATGGTAAGCTCTCCCTTTCCCAACTTGTATCCTGCTCTCACTTTTCGCAGCATAATGCTCAAGGGCATCAGGGCAAGGACAAACAACAGAGGGGACAGGCTATCTCCCTGGAAGATACCTCTCTTGATCTTCACGCTTCCCAAGGATACTCCAGTTGATGTCAACTCTGTCTCCCAGGACCCCATACTCCTGCACAGCAACTGTCTGATGTTATCTGCCACCCTGAAGATCTCCAGGCTTTTGGTGATCCAAGAATGAGGCACCATGTCAAATGCCTTTCTGTAGTCTATCCATCCCATGGCAAGATCAGTGTGTCTCCTCCTGCAATTCCCCATTACCATCTTATCAATAAGTAACTGGTCCTTTGTACCACGTGACTTCTTTCGGCATCCTTTCTGTTCGTCCGGTAACAAGTTGTTTGTGTGGAGGTGATGGTAGATTTCCTCAGACACAATGCTCGTCAACAGTTTCCACATTACGGACAGACATGTGATAGGTCTATAGTTGGTAACATCATTACCCTTGATTCGGTCTTTCATTATCAGAACTGTGGTACCTTTTCTCAACCACTCTGGCACCTCACCCGACACCAAGCAGTCATTGAACATGGCCGTCAGCTTCGGGTGGAGGGATGTTAAATTTTTAATCCAATACCCCTGCACACCATCTGGGCCTGGTGATTTCCAGTTGGTTAGTTATTTGGCCTGCCCCTTAAGAGTTTCAACTGTGATACTCAAATCAGTTTGTTGGTGTGCCTGCTCACCGATCTCCCTCTGTACTGTCTCAATCCACCCTGCCTGGACATTATGTCTAACATCCTGCTCCCATATTCCTCTCCAGAATGTTTTAGTTTGCTCCGCCCCAGGGATCAAGTCGTAGCCTCTTTCTTTCCCCTCAAGCTGTCCAAACATCATCTTCTGGTTGTTGTCGAACATGCGGTTCTGTTTGTACTGACTGACTCTGTTCTCGTATCGCCTCATTTTTGCACTCTTTGCTACAATGCGTTGCTTCAGTTCCTCTATGATAATATTTAGCTTTTTCCTCCTAGTTTTGTACTTTATTTCCAGTCTATTTTTAGTGCCTATGTTTTTTAGTGTCCCACTCAGTAGTGACTCAAGCTTTCCTATGTCAATTCTAATTTCCCCGATTTGTCCACTCAGTCGTTTCTTCCACCACGGCTCTGCTCTTTCTTGTCTGTTGTTTCCTCTCGCTTTTATACCAAGTAGTTTCCTCACCGTATTTGCTGTGGTTTTGAGGATATTGTTGCACTGGTGAAGGCTCCTCGCCTCAAGGTATGGGATGACTTTGTTTACCTTAGCTGTTGTTTCTTTTAACTTTTTCCTGTCTACAAATCTTAGGTTCATAGGTCTCCCACTATCATTGTTCAATTCATCTACCACTAAATTTAGGATGTCAACCGAATCTTGTCCTAGCCCGTCAGCATTCATCTCCTCAGTGGCCGTATCTCTGTTCCAGGTATTATTTATCTCAGTATTCAGATCATTGTCTGCTTCGGGTGGTTCCTCCGTTCTCAGGGCCTCTTCACATTCATTTCCCACTGGCTCGCTTGTCTGACATACTACACCCGCCATCTCCAAGCCATTCTCTCTGTTCAGTTCCTCCAGTTCCAGCTCGCTTATCCACCCATTAGTTCTTATTACCCGAGCCTGCCCGGCCAATTTTTGTTCATCTAATTTAAATAGACCAATCTCGTTCCAGATGTTATGCATCCGTCTCCTGTAGCCCCTCTCATTGGGGTTACTTTTCAGGTAACATTGCATAACAGTTCTATTCAATTCTTTAGTCCATGTTGGTTCTGGCCCCTTTCCTTCTTCTTCTTCCTCCAACATCAGCAGTATTTGGTTGACAGTCAGGTTCCTGCTGCTGAGCCAGGGGGCACCTGTTGGGTGAGAGTCTGTCACATGACGTTCTAGTCTCCATTTCACCGTTATTCGAACTGTTTATGTTCGATATTTAAACACTCTTATCGAGGATTGGCGAATGTATGGTTACATAACCATCTGTGGATTCGCCGTTCCACTTGGCCCTTGTGTGGCATTATCACCCCGCTGTATACGAACACACATAAACAAACAAACACACAAGCAGAAAGGGCCCCAAAAATGAATAAGCATCAGTTTCATTGTAATGTAGTGTTCGAATGTCTGACTTAGTTTTTGTTTTTTTAGTTTTAGTTTTTCCCCCCCTCTTCTCTGTCCGTCCGCCTGCTTCTCTCTTCATTCTTATTTTCTTTACGTTTTTTTTGTTTTTTTTTGTTTTTGTTTTTGTTTTTGTTTTTCTCTGTTTGTTTTTCTCGTTTTTTGCTGTTGTTGCTGTGCTGCTTTGGTTTTGTTGTTTGTTTTTTCTTTTTCCTTTTGAGTCTATCTATATATTTTGATGCCTTCCTCTTTTTTAGTAGTAGGAATTCTATAATGTGGTGGCAGCAGCCAGCTGGGAAAAGTGGGTGACCGGCGGCGGTAGCGATACTGAGACAGTGGTGGTGGTGATGTCGATACCGAGGCAGCGGTGGTGTTGATGTGATCGTATTACTGTAGTGATGGTGTTGTAGCGGTGGTAGCAGTGAAGGAGTGAAGGAGTGGTGGCGGCGGTGATGGGATAGTGGTGGTAATGATGGCAGTAGTGAGCGGTGGTGGTGAAATTGCCGTTATCTGGCTGTTGTGTTTAGTGTACACAGGTGATGAGGTGGGTGGTGTATCTAGTTTCTGGTGTTGGTGAGTTTGGCTGTTCTATATAGTGTAGACAGAGGATAGGAGGGGGGGGGGTTCTTCTTCCATTTATAGCCATTTTCTTTTTTGGATATACAGTGTACAATACAAAGTTGAATATTTGAATATTTGAGCCTTATAACAATATATTTTGGGTCCGAATTTTTTGGGGCTCAAGCCGGGTACTTTACGTAGCATTTGTACTAAGAGTTGCTATTTCACAAATGATTTAAATATGTTAAAAATTCAAAACTTACGGGAGCGATTTCATGACCCCCGCCACCTCGTGCGTCTTCTTCCCTTTATTATTATTATTGTTGTTATTCCTTGAATCTCAGTCATTGATGTTGGTTAACTGGAAAGTCCGTTGGATTGAATATCAAGCCATTACCTGCAGCCTCAGATATTCAGGACGTATATTATTATTATTATTATTATTATTATTATTATTATTATTATTATTGTTCTTTGAGTCTCAGTCATTGATGTTATTTAACTGGAAAGTTTGTTGAAATGAATATCAAGTCGCTACCTGCAGCCTCAGATATTCAGGACGTATCTGGAGGTTCTTGCTGTTTCCAGCAAGCATGACTGTTGAAGTGTTCCAAAATGCGGGCTAGACTAATCTTCTTTAACCATCCTTGGAAACTCTTTGAGATAGTAGGCCTATGACAATCGGGCCGACCTTGATTTCCTGGCACTTCCAAATCCTTTTTAACTCACACTTTAAGTCCTGGTATCGGTTAATTTTCTCACTCTCCTTTTCTTGCTCTATCGTGTCAAATGGGCAGGCTACGTCTACAATCAGGGGCGATCTTGTTTCTTTGTCCAAAACCACCAAGTAAGGTCTATTGTGTCCTAATGTCTTGTCCGTCTGTATCCTAAAATCCCATAGCACCTTCCCCTGATTGTTTTCTATCAACGACTCTGGCTTATGCTCATACCACTTCTCAGAATGTGCTAAATTGTTTACTTTGCATAGATACCAGTGGATCCTATCACATCATGTCGCCAGCCTTTATAGTGAGTCTGGGCTAGGTGTTTACACTCGGATACAAAGTGAGCCCCAGTCTCCTCTCTCTTCACAGATCCTACACAGTGAGCTAGCCCCCTCCTTGTAAATATCGTGTTTCACCCACTTCGTTCTGAGGGCCTGCTCTTGAGCAGCCATTAGCTTTCCTTCAGTAGCTTTTTTAAGGTCTCCTCTTTTTAACCAGTTCCGTGTCTCTGGATCTCTAAGTTCAGTTTTCTTAAAGAAGGGATTGTTCATGAAGGTAGCTCCTCCTCCTTGTTTTTATTTCCTCCTTGGACATCCCTTGGTCTATTGTCTTCTACTTCAGTACAATTTTGAGCATTGGCTCCCTACTGCCAGTCACGTATTTGTGCAGGTTGTTTTTCTCCATCTGAACTCATTATTATTATATAAATTATTTATATATATTTCTATATGCATTATATATGTGTGTATCTACGCTTGTATCTATACCTTCTTTAAAACTTACTTTAGTTCTGCGTACATGCATGTTACTAACGAGATGAGAACGTTTCTTTGTTTGAGTCCTAACAATTCCAAGAATTTGTGTTTATATATGTCAGCATATATGAAACTACTGTCATGCATATAATATGCGTTCAGTGAATTTTCAGTATCGGTAAAGGGTCGGACATGCTTTCCCGCATAGTTACGTCTCTTTACGGTCTGAGTTCAAATCCCGCCGAGGTTAACTTTGCCTATCATCATTAGGGGGTCGATAAAATAAAGTACCTGTAATGTACTGGTTAATTGATGGCCTTGTGCCAAAAGTAGAAACAATTATTTTACTACACGAGTGTGGGATTACATTTTATGTAAATATATATATATATATGGGTGGGATATTTGTGCATTTCTTTTTATTACCAACATAACGAAGCATTATTTTTTGTAATTTCCAAATATATAATTATATTGTCTTTTCTTTGATTCCATAAAAAATCTAGATTTTGCAAAGAGACATAATGCGCCATTTATGGCCACAGAAGTTTATTGTATTCTGCGGTTTATTCTTTAAGTATTTTTGATTATTTCTCTTTTTAAAAATATTCCTCCTGAAAGCTTGTTTCCATGCGACTTGTCAATTCTTCACATTTATGTATGCACGCAAGAATTAATTCGAACGAACATGTATCCACTGTGTACTCGAAAGAAATAATATTTGCCTATATATGTAATGTAAGATATTGTTCTATTTCAATTGTCAGATATAAAGTTCATTTGTCTTCTCTAGACTTATGTTGCTCATAATTGGTTGTATATATTATTTTCAATCGTTATGTAGATATGCCTATTGTAATAGATCATTAAACATTGCTTGAATATCTAGCTTTTTTAATCTATTTTACGCATATTTAATCTATTTCACGACGGTTACGTAATCTATTGAATCCTTGCGCAAGTGTTTTCTTTTGTTCCTTTATCATCCTTTGTTATTTGGGAATTTGCATAGCTTCATCTATAATTATTGTTTTCATGCTAGCTTGAGTGTAATTGAATGTAATTTTATCATTGCGCCAGTGATTGAAAACTGTATGGGATTGTTACGAATCCGAAATATGTAAATGTAATAAAACACGGAAATATTTGCATATTCGATTAAAATTGAACCTGATTAATGATAAGAAAATATTAGGTTCCTTACTGAAAATGTTGTATCACACACAAGTTAATATAGTTGCCTTTATCTATTGGTAGAAAACTACAGATATATAATCGAGTGAAACGTATTGCCTGTAAGAATGTTTTTCACGAATATCATCACCATGTGATTAAAAAGAGTTAATTAGGAAATTGAAACCATATTTCGGGTTCAGTTTAATGACAAAAAGACGTTGTGTACGCGTAGAATAAGAGGAAAAAAAAGTTATAATATAATATTGTCTTCAAAATGTTCATAGAATATATTTGAAAAACAAATTGTTCACACCAATATTTGAATGGCACATCTTAAATGTAAAAATTATTTGGATTGACGGTATCTGTAGAGCATCGGACGCCATGCAGCATAGAGTTACGGCCGTTTATGAACTGAGTTCAAATCGCGCCGAGATTAAATTTGCCTTTCATCTTAATGGGGTCGATAAAATAATGTACCAGTCACGAACTGGGGTCGATTTAATCGACATTACCCTCCTCCCAAATTGCTGGCCTTGTGCCTATATAAGAAACCATTATTTGGATAACGGTGTGAATCATGTGTGTGTGTATCAGTTTCATTTCCATCTCATTGTTCATGGTCAATAGAGAATGTAACATATATAACAATAATATTTTGTCTGGTGCATTGTATAATTATTGATTTCTTATAATCATGCAACCCGTAACGTTTATAAGGATGGGCTAAAGGTGTTTATCTCAAACTAAAAATTACCCTTATTTTGACAATCCCAGGAAGTTGATGAATTATAAAGTACGTCACAGCTAGTATTAAGCTGAGAATGAAAATAATAAAAAGAAGAAATGGAACCTAGGACTATAAGGTTAGTTCATGTATCCATTTAACCCACCCCTTTCTTATGGTGCAACATTAATGGGCGCGTATGCCTCTAGATTGTGAGATTCTTCTTCGAGTCTGACAATGAATAATCAGTCGTTCGATCAGCTGAACGTCTGACTCGCAATCTAAATGTTAGTGGTTATATATACTACAGAGCCATGATTCTGAACCAGAATCAGCGTTTCACACTACGTAACGAGCTTAGTTCTTTACTTTAAAGATATACTCCATCTGATCGTCTTTCGCACAGTTTGTTTTATACTCTGTATCACTTCTATAGTTTTGATCTACTCGAGGCTACGGTAAAGCAATTAGCCCAAGTTTCTACGCATTGCCATTGAACCTGTGACCTGATGATTGCTTAATAAATCTTTTAAATGATCAGTCATGCTTGCGTTCATGTAGATAGACATATGTACAATGCACATCTTTCCTCGAAGTCTCACAGAAATCCCTGCTGCAATATATACTCATAGTGTGTGATATCATATTCTTGTTGCTATTTTGCTATTTTGAACCTGTGTAATATTTTCTTTTAACTCTAGACGCAAGTATTTAGAATAAATGCAACACAACACGACCATCGATCTAATGATTTCGCCTAATCCTCGAAAGAATGAAAGCCAAATTTGAATTCTCAGAGGATTTTAACAGAATGCAAAATGCCGCCCATTGCTAAAGGGATTGTGCAATTTGAAAACGTATTAATTTTATATATAGTAAAAAGCATGTGGTTGCATGAATAGTTAAAAGGAATTATATGCATAACATTGAAAGCCTCATATTTTGTTTTAATGATTGGTTAGATTGCAAACTCCTTAAGCCTGATTGTTCTGATTCAGATTTTGATTAATAAATATATGCCTAAATGCCACTTGAGCTATCTCTCGCTGATAGTAGACGTGTGTTACTTCAGCTGCAGCCTTTTGGGATTTGTATTACGTTTTTGACTGTGAGTTTGTTTTTCATTTGCTTTATTTGTGTGACCTAACCTCCCGCCTGGCCTTGCAGACGAGTGGTTATATTATTTTTACCCCTTTTTGTGGGTAAAAACTACTTTGAAAATTTGTATACTAATTTACAATAATGGACACCATGCATGAAAACAAAACTGCCACGCCCCCCAGGGAAAGTGATAAAGAGGAACAAGTAACTCAACCTACTGAAGCTTCCTTTCTCTCGCTTTTGCATGCGAGTATGGAAGTGGATTTGGTGAACAATTCTAAAAACTTGGGTAATAACACCAAATTGAAAGAATGTATAAATTACACTGACACCAACAACACCAACACAAATAACAAAGAAAATAACAAAAACACACACAAAAGCCAAAACAGCAGCAACAATGACAAAGAAAACAACATAAATATGAACTCAAAACCCGAAAAAATGGGTGAAAACCCCAAAAACTGTACCGCAAACGACAACAACCAAACCGCAAACACCCGGGAAAACAAGAACAACAGCAACGAAACACAAAAAAAAAACCCACTACACGAATATCCTTTGCCCAGGTCGTTAAGGAGACCGAAACTTTCACCCCAGTTGACATCAATACTGCAGCGGCATTGCTAAAAGAGGGGAGAAAACAGGTGAGCTTTGGGGAAAACGGTGAATTCACCATAATCTCCCCTAAGGATATTAAAAGAGACACGGTCCTAAGGACAATTAATTTTAGAACTATATCAAACTCCAACAATATACAAAACAAAACCCCAAAATATACCCTTCCTCTCCAACATGGAAGATGATCCCTTAACGTCAGAAGACGAGGGGGAATCTATCCAAAAAATTAAACGAAAAAAAAAGAAAACACACCGCACCCACACAAAGGAAAATAACCCCTCCCCAAAACAAATGTAAAAAAAATACAGAACAAAAACCAACAACAATTACACAGACACAGCTATACACATACTTCAACACAAAAAATATAAAACTTGTAAACAAAATTGAACAAAACCCTTCGGTGCAAACCGTAGGGCCAACTTTCACGAGGGCCAGAGAGAACCCCTCGTTAAAAATGATTAAAACTCCGATAGACATTTATATAGAACTAAAAGACAATTTTCCTGAGGACGTGAGCCACTCCTGTGTAAAACCAATAAATTGACGAATTGAGTCGTCTTGACACCCCCCCCCCCCCCACCCAATACCCCCCCCCCCATCAGCCCCACCTCACCCAACAACACCTCCACCACTCCCGTGGAAATTGTGCGGCCTGGTCCCCGGGACGCAGAGCGGTAGGTGCCTCCTTATTCTCTTTACCACCAGCATGGCTGTATTGAGAGTGGCTTGTCTAAATGCACGTGGCCTGGCCTCATATTGGAAGCAAGCAAAACTTCTAAATGACCTCAGGTCACGCTGTATAAATGTGATGGTTATTTGCGAGGCCCGGATCAGCAGCGTGCGCCAGCTAGACCCCACCTTTCACGACTTTGAGATGCACGCATCTCTCTGTCAGCTCGGAGGTGGGAGTGGGGTTGTCGTACTGCTGCAAAGACATCTGGGTCTCGCTACACAGACGGTACACCTGGACCCGGAGGGTCGACTGGGGGTTTTAGAGGTTGGCAGTGGTGAAGGCGGAGCCTTTATGCTGGTCGCCGCCTACGCCCATTTTGGGTCTGCGCGGCCGGACTTCTTCCAACGTCTGGAGACTTTTCTAGGGACGTCCCGCTCCTTGCTTTTAGTGGGGGACTAGAATGGTATCCTAGATGCACGTTAGGACTATGTAGGGGCATGTCCTGATAGAGGGGTTGTAACAGCCTCAAGGGGTTAATCGGCCGATTCGACGTGGCCGATAGATATCGACTAGATTTTCCGACTGTGCCAATCTGGACTTGGACAAAACATAGCGGTCAATCTAGATCGTACCTAGATAGGTTCTTAGTTAGAAATAAGGATAGGGACTTTACAAGTTATCCAGAAATGCCTATGGTTGGCTATTCAGACCACAAGTTAGTGACCTCCATGGTCAACCTTGATAGAACGCATAGACAGGGACATGGTTACTGGAAGCTCAACTTGTCCTTACCGGCAAGTAAAGCTTACAGGGACCGGATTAGTACTTTAGTTAAGGAGCGGTTGACGGGCGCCATAGTCAACAGCAGGTGGTGGGGCTCTCTCAAAAGAGAGATTAGAGTAGCTTCAATAGGAGTTGGTAAGGAGTTAGCCTCAGATAGAAATAGGAAGGAAAGGGAGTTGGTAGATAGTGTAGAAGAGGCAATTAGAAGCGGCGACGTAGCCAGAGTGCTAGCGTTGAGAACGGCCTTGGGCCAGTTCTTCGAGGCGAAACACGAAGGCTGAGTTGTCCGAAGCAAAATACGTGCTCTGGGAAACGAGGGGACCAAAGCTGTTAGCTGGGCCCGTGTGAGAGAAGCCAAAAGTGCGATTACATCCACTATCCGGTCTTTGCGAGACCAGGATGGACGGGTGATCCTTGAACCAAAACAGATGTGCGAGGCCTTTCAAAGGCACTTTGCCCGATTGTTCGGAAGGGGCGAGGGGCCGGATGGGGATTTGGACCTCGGTCCATACCTCGACGGCCTGACGCGTCTTTCCGACGAGGAGGCGAAGTCCTGCGAGAGGCCGATCTCAACTGCTGAAATAGGGGATGTGCTGAGCCCATGCGGCAGACGCAAATCTCCGGGCCTCGATGGTCTTCCATACGAACTGTATTTAAGTATGCCGGACTTGTTCTTCGATCTCCTCGAGGCGGTCTACTGCAACTGGCAACAGAACGGGAGAATTCCCTGTTCTGTGACCAAGGGCGTAGTCTGGCTAGTGAGGAAGGACGAGAACAAGGGGGATGAAATAAGTAATGTTAGGCCTATAATTCTGCTAAATGCAGAGCTAAAGATTTTGTCCAAGGTGTTAACAAAGAGGTTGGCGCTTGTCGTGGGCAACCTGGTGGGAGATGCACAGACATGCGCCATCCCGTCCAGGTCAATTCACGACAAGCTCCACCTCTTGCGATACATCATAGAGAGGGTTTGGGAACGAACCCGGCTTTGGTGAGGCCCTTGATCAACTTGGATCAATCTAAGGCGTTCCATAGGGTCGACCATCGTTACCTGGATGCGGTGCTAGTGGCGGCAGGTTTCGGACCCGTTTTCAGGGGCTGGATCACTGCCATGCACAGCAGCCGCATCTGCTCTAGGGTTAGGTTGAACGGCTACCTTTCGGAGCCGTTCGAAATCACGCGGTCCATCCGACAGGGATGCCCTCTCTCCTCCCTTCTCTATGTATTGACCCTAGAGCCACTACTGCTGCAGTTGGAGTTGTTACAGGGCATCCCTTTGGAACCGGGATTGCGGAAAGCGGTGGCGGCCTCCGCCGATGACGTGACAGTAATTGTGTCAACCGCCTCGGAAATCGGGGTGATCGGCACCTTACCAGGGGAATACGAAAAGTTTACGGGGCTAAGCTGAACCGGGACAGGTCAGTCAGTTTGTAACTCGGCGAGTGGAGGGGAAAACTGATGGCCTTCAACGGGTCGTCGGACGTTGGACGGAGGGCCCGGTGAAGTTGCTCGGGGTCTGGTTCGGGCCAGACATCCAGGTGGAGAAGAACTGGGCTGAGGTATCGAACAGGCGGACATTGCTATCGGTGGAGACTCCACCCCGTCATTCTATAGAGGGCCAGTGGTTAGTAGGTGCGACGACGCTCTCGGACAAGCCCTAGGCATGGAAGAAGACGAACTGGCCAGCCTATTCGGGAGGACATTTGGCACGGGACCTATGGACAACTTCGAGAGGTCCCTGGCCTGGCAGTGCTACCTAGGGGGGCTGCCCGTTCGAGAAAATTCTACAGAAACAGGCGCCCGTGTAGGGACCCCTCGAAAAAGATCTGTACCAGATGCGTGCGCGACGAGGAAACCGTTGCGCACGCATTGGTACACTACTCGGGTGTTGCCGATCTGTGGGGCTATGTCGAACGACTGTTGTCATGGGTGGGACCAATCCGGTTGACCACCGAGTCCATTGTAACGATCAAGCTGCTTCCCCCCTTCAAAAATGAAGGAGAGTCGGTCTTCCTCTGTGTAATAGCCATGGTGAAAGTGGTGGTATGGTGGACACGTTTGAAAGGTCTGATGTCAGATACCCCTCTCTCCGGCCAACAACTGTTCCTTTTCTTTAAATACCATTTTAAGAGAAGGATCAATATGGAGAGAGAGGTGCTCCCACCCAGCAAGTTTTATGAAAGGTGGATGAAAGTAGCGAGAATGGCCCGTGTGAATGGGTCTTCTATCTTTATCAGCCTGTAGGTGGAAAAGTGGAAGTTCAAAGCAGCACCCCCTCTCTGTGCTCCTAAGGAAAAGGGTTGCACACTTTTTCGGGGGCGTGTGTAACCCACAAAACGCCTCTTTCCTATTGAGGACTGTTAATTTTATATTTGTTATTTGTTTTTTTACTAGTTTCTTTATGTAAACCCCCCCTTGTATTTGTCCCTTCTTTTGTGCCCTCGTGGCAAATAAATATAAACTTATCTATCTATATATCTATCCCTTTTCTCGCTTCATAAAGCGGGAGTATTTTAATGGTTTCTTCACATATAAGAACAGCTAGAATCTGAAGAGTTTAAGTCTGGGGTGTAAGGAGGCTATCGAATGAGCGCAAAATCCTTTATTGCCAAGAATCACATGGATAAGCTGTGATGAATGAACCAGGGCGTTCTCAAAATACTGCCCTCAGTTTTGCGAGGCTCATAGTTTCGGCCAAATACATCGAATGAGTAATGAATATGTGGGATGACTTCCTGAGAGTAGTCCCTTGTTTTTACTTTGTGTGTGTATTCACGAGGCCCAACCTTTCGCTAGTCGAAGTAAACAGTCCGCAACATATGCTGTTCTTTGTCATGAGGACGATTGGTTCTTCCACTGTTATGACTGATCAGAGATTTCCGAGTTATTTGTAGGAGAAACATGCATCCGGGAAAAATAAAATCGGATACCTTTCTGACACATCTCACATATATAATTTTCTGTGTGCAAGATTATTCGTGTTGTTATCTGCGAATATATATATACGTAATATCAGCTAATCTTTTTATCTTGCTGAAATCCATAAATATATGTTGGATTTATATTTGCGTATTCTAACATAAATGTATACGCATTCAAATCGATATATACGTAAACGTGTAGCGCACAAACAAAAATACTTTCATATAAAAAACGCAAATACATGCTTAAAATACAGCAACGCTCCCTCAAACACTCTTTCTCTAACTCCCTCTCTCTATCTATCCATCAGTCAATATCTCCGTTCTATTAATTTAGGTAATATTATATCAATCTGTCACTACATGTACCTCTCTATCAATTACCCCCCCCCCCCCTCTCTCTATCTATCTATCTATCTCTCTCTCTCTCTTTCTCCCTCTCTCTCTATTTCTCTCTCTCTCTCTATCTATCTATATATCTATCTATCTATATATCTAAAGAAAGATATCTATCTATATATATATTTATTTATCTATCTATATATTTATCTATCTATCTATATCTGGGATAGACACACGCGTGAAACTTGCTGGGTAAGTTCTGCCTAAATTTCTATAGAAATTCCTAACTGTAAACCTTCATTTTTATACCAATTTGTAGAGGGACTGCCAGGTCAAATTTTGATCTGGTCAGTCTCTCAAAATATTCTACACCTTTAGGCGAAATAGTACATGAAAAGTTTTTTCGGGAAAAGTTAACATTTTAAAAAAATGGCTGAAGCTTCTTCAACATTCGAAGGAGGAAAGGGGAAGATATGCTTACAACTTCCCCTGCCACTGTCATAGTAGCAGATGTCAAAGACAAAGGTCAGCCAGAGGAAGGATTTTCTCCACCTGCTGACTGACAACTTGACGTTGCTATGGAAACAAACCAAAACAACACAACCAGCGGCAACAACAATAACAAAAATGCTATGAACGAACACACAACTTCACAAATGAATTCCGCAACAATGACAACAACAACAACAGTAACAATGATGACAACAACACCAACAGCAGCAACAATAATGACAACAACACCAACAAGAACAACTCCACAAACAAGGAAAAAAGGTTTCGTTTGCACAAACTGTCCAAAAGTCAGAACTATATACACAGATTGACATCTCTAATGTCGGAGAATTGCTAGGGGATGCCAAGCAATATATAACTTTTGGGGAGGATGGCGCTTTTAGCATCACTTCTCCCCACTAATTGCGTAGAGACACTGTCCTGAAAACCATAGTTTTTAGGACAATCTCAAATACCACCAGAAAACCAGCTCAATTAACTCAAAACGAAATTGATTGGTTCTAAGAAACTCCATGAATGACATTACCTCCATACAGAAGGGAAAACTCTTCGGGAGTTTATCAATAATAATGAAGACCAATTGACAGCACAGAAATATTCTGTGTCGCCAATTGTGTGTCCCCCCCCACTCTACACCGTTTTCCCCACATATATGGGAAAAAAGACCTAAAAAATTAAAGTAACAAATATCACACAAAATGTAAACATCTGGTGGATATTAGCTGGTTTCATCAATTTTCATGAAGATACAGTCATTTCGGTAGGAAAGTCCTCCAGGGGCATATTCAACGGTACAAGCTTAGAAGTTCTGGTCCAAATGAGACCAGGACGGATAGCTAGAATACCACAACGTGTGCCTCTGGATGGAAATTCCTACATAAACATTTCTGTTGAGGGTAGGCGGCCTTCATGTTACCACTGTTTAAGCAGTGGTCACCTGAGGGCTTCCTGTCTCAATTAACTGCATTAAAAAAAATGCACTATTGTCGACACCCAACACAACAACACAACCACCACCACCACAGCAACAACACACAAAAACAAACCAATCTGCAAACACAGTCCCACCCACCCCTCCCCACCTAAAACAACCCCAGAAACACTCACACACATAACAACTCCCAAAAATGTACCCCTCCCCAACAACACGGATGAGGCCTCGTCATCGTCACCCAGTAACGATGAGGGAGAGCCTTTCTGACCAGTAAAAAGAAAAAAAGAAAAGACATAACACAAACAAAAATGCAACAAACGCACAAACACCAATACAAGCGACGCAAACAGCACGAACAAAAACACCCCCTCCTGAAAACAAAACACCTACTAGAAAAACGTAAACACACACAAGAACCACTGAAAAAAAGCAACACAACACAACAAAAATGTTACATCTACATAAATACTAACAATAAAACTTTACCAGACACAATATATAAAAACCCTTCGGTGGAGACCGAAGGGAAAACTTTTACACACTCGTCGGAGAATCCTAATCTTAAAATGATAGGATCTCCATGGACACACATAAAGAGTTAAAAGGAACATTTCCTAACGACGTAGGTAACCTCTGCGTCAAACCCTATAACCGCGTCCTTTTAAATGTTTCCCCACCCCAACCCCATACACCCACACCCCACCTGGCACACCACCCCACCAAACACCTCTGTACCCACACCGCCAGTGACAAACGCCCAACCAGACAACCCCTCCAACATCCCCATGGAAATTGTGCAGCCTGGTCCCCAAGAGACGAAGAGGTGAGTGATTTCTTTTCCTCTTCTTTTAACTTTTCAGCACCAACATGGCCAATATAAGAGTTGGGTGTGTGAATGTACGCGGCCTGGGGATGCTCTGGAAACAGGGCAAACTCTTAAATGATCTCAGATCGAACAGTAGAGATGTAGTAGCCATTTGCCGGTCCAGGATCCACAGCGAGCGACAACTGGCCCGCATCTTCGACGACTTTGAGATCTACGCATCTCTCTGTCAGCGGAGAGGTGGGGATGGGGTAGCCGTTTTGCTGCGGAAACACATGGATTTCGTAACACAGACGGTACATATGGACGCGGAGGGTCGACTGGTGGTCATAGACGTTGACGGTAGTGAAGGTGAAGCCTTCAGGCTGGTGATCGCATACGCCCCATCTTTGAAACCGCGGCCAGACTTCTTCAAACTTCTAGAAACTTTTCTGGGAACGTCCCGCTCCCTGCTGTTAGTGGAGGACTGGAATGGAACCCTAGATGCACGTTGGGACTATGTGGGAGCATGTCCCGATAGAGGGGGGGGGGGGGTGTAACAACCTCAAGGGGTTAATCGGCCGATTTGACCTGGCCGATAGATATCGACTAGATTTTCCGACTGTGCCACTGTGGGTGTTGACTAATCGCAGCGGAACATCTAGATCGTACCTAGATAGGGTTCTAGTTAGAAAGAAGGATAGGGACATGTTAAGCTGTCCACAAATGTTCATGGTTGCCTATTCAGATCACAAATTAGTGACCTGCTTAATCAACCTTGAGAAAACCCATAGACAGGTACCCGGCTACTGGAAGCTGAACTTGTCGTTACCGATATGCAAAGCCTACAGTAGACGGATTAGCACTTTAGTTAAGCAGCACTTTACGTGGGCCATTGTTAACAACAGATGGTGGTACTCTCTCAAGAGGGCAATTAGATTAAACTCGATAGGTTTTAGTAAATAATTAGTGTTAGATAGAAATAAGACCGAAAAGGAACTGGTAGATAAAGTAGAAGAGGCACTTAGGAGTGGCAACGTAGCCAGCGTGCTAGCGACAAGAAAGACCTTGGAGCAGTTCTTCGACGCAAAGCATGAAGGATGCGTTGTCAGACGCAAAATACGTGCTCTGGGAAACGAGGGAGCCAAAGTTGTTAGCTGGGCCCGATGACGGAGGCGAAAAGTGGCAACAAGTCCACGATGCACCAAGACGGACGCGTGATACGTGACCCGAAGAAAATGTGCGTGGCCTTTCAGCGGCACTTTGCTCAATTGTTCGGACAGGGCGGCGCGCCGGGAGGGGCTATAGATTTCGGTCCATACCTCGACGGCTTATCGCGACTCTCGGACAGCGAGGCGAAGTTCTGTAAAAGGACGATTTCGGCCGCTGAGATAGGGGACGCGTTGAGCCAATGCGGCAAACGCAAATCTCCAGGTCTCGACGGTCTACCCTCCGAATGTTACGTAGCAATGCCGGACTTGTTCTCCGGTCTCCTGGAAGAGGTCTACTGCAACTGGCAGCAGAACGGGAGAATTCCCATTTCTGTGACCAAGAATGCGTAATCACGTTAGTCAGGAAGGACGAGAATAAGGGGGATGACATAGGCAACTTCCGGCCCATATCTCTGTTCAACAGAGTTACAGATGTTGGTCAGGGTGTTGGCAAAGAGGCTGGCGCTTGTCGTCGAAAACTGGTGAGAGAAGGGCAGACATGCGCAATCCCGACCAGGTCCATACACGACAACTTCCACCTCATGCGATATATCATAGAGAGTGTAGGGTGTAAACCCTGCTTCGGTGAGGCTCTGATCAACTATATCAGTCTAAGACTTCGATAGGATTGATCATCATTACCTGGATGCGGTGCTCGAGGCGGCAGGCTTCAGACCCGTGTTCAGGAGCTGGATTGCTGCAATGCACAGCAGCAACATCTGCTCAAGGGTCAAGGTGAACGGCTACCTCTCGGAGCCGTTCCATATCACGCGATCCATCCGACAGGGATACCCTCTCTCCTCCCTTCTGTACGTACTGACTCTCGAGCCACTACAGCGGAAGTTGGAGCTATTGCAGGGCATCCCTTTGAAACCGGGACTGCGAAAAGCGGCGTCGGCCAACGCCGACGACGTGACAGTAATGGTATCGAGCACCTCGCAAATCGGGGAGGTCGGCACCTTACTGGAGGAATACGAATGATTCACAGCAGCGAAGCTGAACCGGGGCAAATCCGCTGGTTTGCAACTCGGAACGTGGAAAGGCAAACCGATGCCTTCCGATGGCGTCGTCGGACGCTGGACGGAAGGACCAGTAAAGCTGCTCCGGGTCTGGTTTGGTCCGGACCTCCAGGTGGAGAAGAACTGGAACGAGGTGACGCCCAAGGTGTTTGCGCTCACCCAGAAGTGGGCCGAGTGCAAATTATCCTTGAAAGGTGTAGCGGAGGTGGCGTACACTTTTATAGCGTCCGTCATCTCAATACCGCTTGACCGTCGTGCTTTGTCCAGCCAAAACGCTCACCAAAATGGAGCGCGCGCTCTTCCAATCCTTTGGAAGAAACGGGCTCCTTTGGTGAGAAGAATCATCTGCTACCAACACCCTTCAAACGGAGGGCTGGGTATGCCGTGGCTAACGATGCGCAAACACGCGCTCAGGCTGCGGCACCTCCACGTATTCCTCAACAGACAACCGATGTGGGCCTCGTTCGTGAAGAGAGCCTTCCAACGACTAGTCTCGCTGACCGAGCTGCAGTCCTGTGTCAAGCAAATACCGAGGAAACTGGGCGACTGGCACATCGAATGTACTCAGGCGCTCACAGTCCTCTGGCAAACGGACCCGGCGATCAGTGGAGACTCCACTTCGACATTCTATAGAGGGTTGGTCCGCAGCAAGTGCGACGACATGCTAGGAGAAACTCTAGGCGTAGAGGAGGACGAACTGGTCAGTCTGTTCGGTAGCACCTTCCGCCCGAGACCAATGGACAACTTCCAAATGTCTCTGGCTTGGCAGTGCTACCGAGGAGCTCTACCAGTTCGAGACAAGCTCTACAAACACGGGCGCCCGGGTAGCGACCCTTCGAAAAAGATCTGTCCGAGATGCGTGCGCGACGAGGAAACCGTCGCGCACACATTTGTACACTGCCTGGGCGTTACCGACCTGTGGGTCTATGTAGGACGGCTATTGTCGCGGGTGGGACCAATCCAGTTACCCACTGAGTGAATTGTCATTATCAAACCGCCATCCTCCTTCAAAAACGAGGGAGAGGCGGTTTTCCTATGTGTTATGGCTATGGTGAAAGAGGTTATATGGTGGACGAGGTTGAAAGGGCTG
The DNA here is from genome assembly GCA_964016885.1 of Eledone cirrhosa. Taxonomy (NCBI): domain Eukaryota; kingdom Metazoa; phylum Mollusca; class Cephalopoda; order Octopoda; family Eledonidae; genus Eledone; species Eledone cirrhosa. Next base: position 121,598,314 of record OZ024740.1, read on the forward strand.
AGATCAGATACCTTTCTCTCCGGCGATCAACTGATTCGTTTTTTCAAATATCATTTTGGAAGAAGAATCAGGGTGGAGTGGAGAGAGAGGTGCTGTACCCCAGCAAATTTTATAAAAGGTGGGTTAATGTGGCAAATATGGCCCGAGTGGTTGTGCCTTCTCTCTATATAAGCCTGTAGGTTGAGGAAAAAGAGGAAGAGAGGAAGGGAGTACTCACTCTTGGTGCTCCTGGAGATGAGGGTTGTACATTTTTTCGGGGTGTGTACAACCCCTGTTTAACGCCTCCCCCCTATTAGGGATATCAATTGTTATTTGTTATTTTATTAATATTTTTATTTTCATATACCTGTATGTAAACTCCCCATTTGTACTTTTCCCCTTCTTTTGTGCCCTTGTGACTAATAAAGAAATTTATCTATCTATCTATCTATCTATCTGATCACATTATCTAAATATCTCTGGAATGGACACATGTGTTAAACTAGCTCGGTAAGTTCTGTTTAAATTTCTTTAGAAATTCGTCATTGGGAACTTTTATTGTTATACCAATTTGTAGAGGGACTGACAGGTCAAATTTTGCTCTGGTTAGTCTCCCAATATATCGTGCCTCTCAGGGCAAAAACATCCAAAATATTTTCGAAAAATCTTTTGCAAAGAACTTCAAATTTAAAAAAATGGCTGAAACAAAGCACCTACTTCTTTGTCAATACAAGAAGATGGGAAGGGGAAAGCCATGCCTACTTGACCAGCAGGTAGTTGCAGACATTGACAAAGGAATGCCAACATTATCGCCTGAACATTTAGTAGAGGAACAAGCTTCAGCTGCTTGTAAGCAACTGAACACGCCTGACGTCACAAAGGTCACATGTATCCACACACAGAAGGAACTATATGTATCAAACATTAATACCACCACGCCCAACAACAACACAATAAATGAGAACAACAACACAACAAAAGGAATCAGTGGCAACACAACGAATGAGACCATCATCACCAACAACAACAACAATAACAACATTTCATTTGCAGCAAGAGTTGCTAAGCAACAGGATTTTAAATACTATTCCATGGACATTTCCCAAAAGTCCCAATATTTGGAAGAAGCTTCCAACTATGTGACGTTTGAGGGAGTCACACCACACATACACATACCCCCACAAGTAAGAGAAATGACACAGAAAAAGAAGCTAATTTATAGAACAGTTGACATCACTACCAAAAAACCCATAACGCTCCCAACAAGCACTATCGAAGCTGCACTAAAAGACATCAAGCCAGACGTGGCATACCTCCAAAGAGTTAAACAGTATGGAAGTGTGTCAGTGCTCTTTAAGAGCGAAACTTTGGCACAAAAACACTCTGTTCACCCAATAAAAACGGATCAATACATCTTCCCCACATACATGGGAAGAAGATCCTACAAAATAAAAATAACCAGCATCCCAGCAGAGGTCAACATATGGTGGATCCTACGCTGCATCCTGAAGAAGCATGAGGACACCTTCCTATCTGTAGACAGGACAGACCGGCATAACTGGTTTGGAACCTGCATCGAGGTTCTGGTACAAATGAGGCCAGAGAGAGTTGATAAAATAGCAGTCAGGATCGTCCTTGAGGAAGATATCATCTCCATTTTAGTGGAGGGGAAAATACCTCAGTGCCATAAGTGTGGGAAAACCACACACTTAAAGGCCTTTTGTCCTCTCTTAAACAAACCGAGGACAAAAAAGGTGTTATTACCAACACCAAAACCCCAACATCAACACTCCAAACCAAACACAACACAAACACCTGCAACATCCACTCCCACAGACCAGAGAAAACCACACACACAAAATCCCACTGAAAAACCCTTCATTGCCTCTTCCCCTCCCTGTCAAATACTTCCACAAACACCTGCACAAACACTCCACCACACAATATACCCTTCCCATCTACCCCTGATTCAGAAGTCTTAGATACGGGAACGTCTACATCTCCAAGTGAGAATGAAGAGGAACCCCAAAAATCCAAAAAACAAAAAAAACACACAAAAAACACACAAAAACATCTACAGAAAACACGCACACGCCCAACCCCACTATAAACACACCGCCACAAACGACAAACACACCAACAACACAATCACCACCAACACAACCAAACACTTCACCAACAAAACAAACACCCACACCACCACAATCACAAACCCCAACCACAAAAAGAAAACTACAAACAGAAACAGTACTAATAAAAAACAAAACACACTACACATACATAAAAAAAAAGAAACAAAGAACTGGTGGAAACTGTCCGAAAGGATCCCACAATACAAACAGAAGGGAAAACTTTCCCCACCAACGACCCACCCCCAAACCTCAAACTTATCAGGGTAGCAACTCTACAGTATGAAACTTTAAAAGAGAACTTCCCACATGATGTGGGCCAATTTTCCAAAAGCCCCTTAACCGTGTCCTGCTAAAAGGATTCCCTCCCTCCCCAAACACCACCAATCTGGACATGGAGATCGAACAACCCGACCTTCAGGAAACAAAAAGTTAAATGTTCCTGCTTTGTCTCTCCTTAACTCTTCTTCACCAACATGGCGACTATATAAGCTGGATGTTTGAATGTACGTGGCCTGGGCATGTCCTGGAAACAGGGCCAGCTTTTAAATGATCTCAGGTCACATTGTATAGATGTGATAGCCATCACCGAGTCCAGAATTCACGACAAGCAGCAGCTAACTCCCATGTTCGATCATTTTGACATCTACGCATCCCTCTGTCAGCAAGGTGGTGGAGGGGGACTTGCTGTTCTGTTTCGAAAAAACTTGGATCTCAAAATACAGACGATTCACTTGGACCCGGAGGGCAGCCTGGTGGTCCTGGATGTAAATGGTAGTGAAGGTGGATTTCAGACTGGTGGCCGTATATGCCCCGACTGGGACATCGCGACCAGAGATCTTCAAGCGTCTGGAGCCATTCCTGGGAACGTCTCGCTCCTTAGTGTTAGCGGAGGACTGGAATGGCATCTTAGACGCACCATTGGGACTATGTAGGAGTTGTGATAATGGAGGGTGGTGTAATAGCCTCAACATTCTCATTAGCCAATTCCAACTGGCTGATAGATATCGACTAGTCTTCCCAAATGCACCACTGTGGTCGTGGAGAAACCGCACTGGGTCTTTTAGATCGTATTTTAAAAGATTTTTAATTAGACAGAATGATACAGAAACATTAAGCTGTCCACAAATGCAAATAGTTGCCCATTCAGACCACAAATTAGTCACCTGCCTAGTCAACCTTGGTAGAACACACAGACAGGGACCCGGATACTGGAAGCTAAACTTGTAGCTCCCGGCGCGTAAAGGCCTACATTTTAAGGATTAGCCCCTTAGTTAAGTGCCTGTTGACGGGGGCGATCCTCAACAAGAGGTGGTGGAGCTTTCTCAAGAGAGCAATTAGAATATAATCAATAGCATTTAGCAAGGAAGTAGCTTTGGAAAAAAAAAACTGAAAAGGAACTGGTAGCTAAAATAGAAGAGGCACTTAGGAATGACTGTACAGCTGACGTGCTAGCGGCTAGAACGGCACTAGACCAGTTCTTCAACGTGAAACACGAAGGTTGTGTTGTCAGAAGTAGAAGACGTGCTCTAAGAAACGAGGGTGCTAAAGCTGTTACGTGGGCCCAAGTGGCAGAAGCGAAAGGTGGCAACAAATCCACAATTCGGTCTTTGCAAGACAAATATGGACGCATTATACTTGAATCCAAGCAGTTGTGCACGGCCTTCCAGCAGCATTTTGCACAACTGTTTGGGGAAAGAGGTAAATCGAGCGAGGTGATGGACTTCCGCTCCTACCTCGACGGCGTACCGCGACTCTCGAGCACGGATGCAGAGAACTGCGAAAGGCCGATCATAGCGGGTGAATAAGAAGATGCGGGAAACGCAAATCACCCGGTTTAGATGGTCTACTCTATGAGTTTTACATAGGCATGCCAGAGTTGTTCTCTGGCGTCCTCGAAGCGGTCTACTGCAACTGGCAGCAGAACGGGAGTATTCCCACTCCTGTAGGCAGTGGCGTAGTAACGCTGATCAGGAAAGATGAGAACAAGGGGGATGAGATAAGCAATTTCAGGCCTTTAACTCTGCTCAACACAGAGTTAAAGATTTTGGCCAAGGTGTTAGCAGCAGCGCTGGCCCTTGTCGTCGAGAACCTGGTAGGGGAATTTCAAACGTGTGCAATCGCGACCAGGCCCATACACGACAACCTCCACCTCATGCGATACATCATAGAGAGGTTAGGGTGTAAACCTGGCTTTGGGGAATCTCTGATTAATTTAGATCAGTCTAAGGCATTTGATAGGGTCGACCATGAATAATTGGAAGCAGTTCTCAAGGCGGCCGGCTTCGGTCCCGTCTTCAGAGGCTGGTTCGCTGCCATGCACACCAGCATCTGCTCGGCAGTCAAGGTGAATGCCTACCTATCAGAACCATTCTAAATCATGCGTTTCATCCGTCAAGGATGCTCTTTCTCCTCCATTCTGTATGTACTGACTCTCGAGCCCTTACTGCGGTAATTGGAGCTGCTGCAGGGCATCCAGATTGAATCAGGACTGCGGAGAGCAGCGTCAGCCTATGCCGACGACATAACCGTAATGGTGTCGAAAACCTCGGAAATCAGGGTAATCGGCAACCTATTACAAGAATACGAAACTTTTACAGGAGCAAGAATAAACCCAAACAAGTCTGTCGGTCTGCAACTCGGCACATGGAGAGGCAAACCCTTGCCTTCCGACAGTGACGTTGGACGCTGGACGGAAGGACCGGTGAAATTGCTCGGAGTCTGGTTCGGTCCAGACCTCCAGGTGGAGCAGAACTGGAACGAGGTTACGGAGAAGGTGTTTGCACTTACCCAGAAGTGGGCTGATTGCAAACACTCCTTGAAAGGTCGAGCGGAGGTGGCGAACACTTACATAGCGTCCGTCATCTACTACCGCTTGACAGTCATGCCTTGCCCCTGCGAATACCTTACCAAAATGGATCGCCTACTCTTCAAGTTCCTCTGGAAGAAACAGGCTCCATTGATGAGGAGATCCATCTGCTGTCAACACCCTTCTAACGGATGGCTGGGCATGCCGTGGCTGATGATGCGCAAACATGCACTGAGGCTACGCCATCTCTAGGTATTCCTGACCGGTGAACCGGTGTGGCTGTCGTTTGTGATACAAGCTCTTCCACAATTAGTCTTACTAACAGAGCTGCAGTCCTGTGTCTAGCGAAGACAGAAAATGGGTGCCTGGCACCTCGAGTCCCTACAGGCGCTCACAGCCCTCTACCAAGCGTAAACGGCAATCAGCAGAGACTCTACTTCGACATTCTATAGGGGATTAGTGGAGGATAAGCGCGACAACGTTCTCGGGGAAACTCTAGGCATCGAGGTGGGCGAACTGAACAGTCTGTTCGGGAGGACTCTCCGTCCAGGGCCTATGGATAACTTCCGGAGGTCTCTGGCCTGGCAGTGCTACCGAGGAACTCTACCAGTTCGAGATGAAATCTACAGGCACGGACGCCCTGGCAGTGATCCTGCCAAAAAGACCTGTCCAAGATGCGAGCAAGACATCGAAACCGTTCTGCACACAATTGTTCAGTGCCCAGGGGTGACCGACTTGTGGAATTATGTCGAAGAGCTGCTGTCACATTTGGGACGCATCCAGTTGTCAGCCGAGTCCATCGTGAGGATCACCACGCCGCCTTCATCTACAAACGAAGCAGAGGCTGTTTTCCTCTGTCTGGTGGCTATGGCGAAAGAGGTAATATGGTGGACGAGGTTAAAAGGACTGAAGGCAAACCCCTTTCTCTCCGGACAACAACTTATCCCCTTCTTTAAGTATTACTTCAGAAGGAAGGTGAGAGTGGAGAGACAGGTGCTACACCCCAGTAAATTCGCTGAAATGTGGGTGAATGTGGCCAGTATGGCCCGGATGAATATAAATAATACTCTGTATATAAACCTGTAGTTTGAGGGAGATAAACAGAGGGAAGACTGGAACACCTACAAAACGTGTTCCTGGTGTTGAGGGTCGTTCTATCCACGGGGGTGTTTAAACAACCCTGCAGTAACTTTCCCTCCTATTGGGGATTTCAATTGTTATTTTATTATATATAGTTTATTGTTATTTATTAATGTTAAAGTTATTTTTATGTAAAACCCCCGCCGTCACGTCTTGTAATGTCCCATTTGTGTACGCCCCTGTGGCATATAAAGAAAGATATCTATCTGATTACCTATCTGTCTGTCTTTATAAACGAACTGATCAAGTAATAATATTAGTCAAAATTACTTCATGTGTATGAGATATTTCGGATTGAAAAGAGGAAAGTGTATGGCTATACGATCTTTAAGCATTCTATTGCACAACGTGAAGTATTTACGTAAGCTTATTACAGTTAAATTCGATATTAGTCTTTATCTACGTAAATGTCTTCACGAGTTATGCGTAAAATCCATAAATGTTTTTGCATGTACAAATACGAGTAAGCTTATTCAATATAAACTTCCAAAAAAATCTAATTCCGTATAGAAGCAGTGCAAAATTAAGTTTTACATTAACGTATGATAATTTATATATCGTTCTCTCTCTCTCTCATACTCTCTCTCTCACTATATATATATATATATATAAATACAATATCGGAGAAAGCTTTTTAGCGATACTCCGGCCAAATTCCAACTCACTCAACAAACATTAGGAAATAAGTGATTTTATTCCCAATTATGTGTTCGGGGTGCTAACTAAAAGTATTGCGTGTAAAATTGGCTGTATTATTTCAAATGAGACATATCTAATATATCTCTTCCCAGACGGACGTCTCGTTTCATTATAGGATTCCTACAATTTGGGTGAAATTATACCAATTTATGTAGGAGCTTGTATACCATCAATAGATATATATTCAAGTGGCCTCCTATAATTCATCAGTGGGTGCCCCAATAATACTAATATTGATAATCTAACCGACATCAGCATTTAGCGATAATCACTTTCTGTGCCTGAGGTATCTGTCAGGTTGCCAGTCCAGCAGTTCTAAAGAAGTGCTCGAACTGATTCCAAAAATGAGGAAGTGAATTACCGCCAAAAAAAACAATACATGCGCGTGACAATGAACTCTGAAAGGAATTTAGGTCACGTGCTAAGAACTCAATTGGAAATTGAAAAAATATCTATGTGTGTACAACATTTGATGACACACACAGATATTTTCTCGGGCAAAATAACAGAATGTGATATAAGGAACAATCAATATTCATATATAAAAAATAAACAAAGAAATGCTAACCTTATTCCGGGAATTTTTTTCAAATGTGCTGCGCCAAGAGTAAATAAATAAATACAATATCGGAGAAAGCTTTTTAGCGATACTCCGGCCAAATTCCAACTCACTCAACAAACATTAGGGAATAAGTGATTATATTCCCAATTATGTGTTCGGGGTGCTAACTAAAAGTATTGCGTGGAAAATTGGCTGTATTATTTCAAATGAGACATATCTAATATATCTCTTCCCAGACAGTTAAACAAGATTCAATGAGTACATCAAAGAATAAGTTTTACAGTAGATTGGAAGCACTCTATAGTAAAAATATTTTCCAGAGTTATTAATATTAAAATATAAATATTAATAAAATAGATGCTCTTTTGATCAATTAAATTGAATTATACATATTTCAGAGGTACAATAGTACGTCTTCATCAGACACTCTTAACCATTTAACATCTCAGGTTATGTCATGCATCATTATATTTTGTCTGATGAGGACGTACTGTTGTACCTCTGAAATATGTATAATTCAATTTAATTGATCAAAAGAACATCTATTTTATTAATATTCATATTTTATAATATATATATATATAAATATATATATGTGTGTGTGTGTATATATGTACAGCCACCGGAAATAACATCTGTGAAATAAACAGCTCTATCTATCTGCTTAGCTAGCTACCTCACCGTGAAACAAACACATCTTAAAGCCACCAAAATAAAACGCCTACGCAGCGGCTAAACATCAAACGATTATTTTTGTATAAATAGAGTGATTTCAAACATTTGGCCAGTCGAATTTGGCAGTGTCAACTCGCGTATCGCTGTGCCTCTCCTCTGCCACGCTTGTCACTCACACCCGCCTTGTACCTCTGTATCGTTGCTTCATGTATGAAAATAAATAGCTGACCGAAACTACATCTCTCGCCTTGCTCGTCCTTTAAAATTGTGCTTTCTTCTGTTCATCCTTACCGTATGTAACAACAGTCCTTTTAAGGGCTATCCTCAGATGCGATCAGACTGTAGGCGATAACAGTCCTTTTAAGGGCTATTCTCGGATCCGAACAGAAGTAGTGAGCAGACAGACTGACCACATCGCTACATATATATATATGTCAACAGAGAGAGAGAAAGAAGTAAAGAAATACTTAAACACACACACACTTCTCTCTCTCTCTCTCTCTCTCTCTCTCTCTCTATATATATATATATATATATATATATATATATATATATATATATATATATGTATATATATTAAAATAACAGATTAAGGTTTAACCAAAGAATCGCTGCTTTCACCCTTAACGTTTATACCATTACTTATTTGTATAGGTAAGTATATGTTACCTGTATGTTTTGTGAAGGTACGTATACTTTCTCGTACGTATATTTGCTTATATATGTTATAGGCGTATATATTATATTATATTATATATAGTGGTACATGTGCATATGGTTATGTGTATACGGGAGTTTTGCGTCTGTGTGAGTATGCGTGTTCGTACGTATGTAGCGTGTGTGTATATGTTTACTTTGCGTTTTGCTTGACGTACGTTTAGCGAACATATGTGCATACACACGTATATATATATATTTTTTTATATATATTTTTATGTGTATTTGATGTATACGTTCGTATGTGTGCGGGTACAGGCGTTGTGTGTGTTCTGTATGTGCGTGCGTGTTTTTTTGTGTACGTGCTTGTATTTGCTTACCGATGGCGTGTGTTTTCGCGTATGCATGTGTATGTACGTATATGGATGCGTGCATGTATATATTTAATTTTTGTTTATTTCAATTATCTCTGTAATTTATTTACATTATTCTTAACTCTGAAGCCGAGATTCATTCGGTTTTCTAAATAGAATTTTAGTGTACTACTTCAGTTATACCATTAACGTGGTTTTGTCTTTGCGTGTAATTGTTTTCACTGCTCCGAATAATGACGTATTATTTTCGTTTTTTTCCATTCTTTGCCAGGGAACGTTTCCACGAACCAAAGTATCGCCTTCCTGTCTTCCTTCGGTCGCAACGTTTTTCGAAATATTTACTTCTGCGTTCAAAGATTGACTTTTTTTAGTTTCAGAAGATCCGTTAAGGGTGAAAGCAGCGATTCTTTGCTTAAACATTAATCTGTTATTTTAATAAATATTATTATTATTATTACTATATATATATATATATATATATATATATATATATATATACAATGATATTAAATAAATGGAAACTATACTTATAAAACCATATTTATTTTATTATATATATTTCAAAGGCAGCCAAGACAACATTGGTACGCTTTCATCAGATAAAATACAAAGTGTGTTTTATAAATAGAGACATACCCATGACAATCATACCTTATCGGTTGGAAATTCACTGGATATGTCTCTATTTATAAAACAAACTTTGTATTTTATCTGATGAAAGCGTACCAATGTTGTCATGGTTGCCCTTGAAATATATATAATAAAATAAATATTGTTTTATAAATATAGTTTCCATTTATTTAATATCATTGAATATTTACTCCAGTAAACTGTTGAGTGCTCTAACTCAGTTCTAAATACTTATATTTCTCGGGCTTCCAACAAATTAAATACGTCTTCTACTACTTATATATATATATATATAGAAAGTAGTTAGAGGGCTGGATTACTAATCGAGAGGTTGAGAGGCAATTCCCGGAAAGGGCGATGTATTCTCTTCTTGAATAAGATACTTTATTTCACGGTGCCACTGGTGCCAATTAATATTGGCCTTTGCCGTTCCCTTGGAAACATCTGAGGCATGGATAGAGGAGACTGGCATGCATAGGCAACTGCTGCTCGTTCTTTTGTGAACACATTTGCGCGAACTTGTGTTTGTGGGTGAGGGGGATTATGCAGGTGCACATTTCATGGCCATTCGTGAATAAAGTGGATCTTTACCCTTTACATATATATATATATCAATAAAGAAAAAGCGAGTGAGCATGAGAGATATATAGAGATAGATAGTGATAGATAGGTAGAGAGAGAGAGATAAAGAGAGAGAGGGGGAGGGAGGGAGAGAGAGAGAGATGGTTTGCGGTGCTGAGACCGGGGAAAACCACTATTCGTGGATGTACTCCATGCATGGAGAGGTCTAGAGTGAGGACAGGTAAAATTTCCGTCCATGCATATATATGTGTGCATATATATGTGTGTATATATATATATATATATATATATATATATATATATAATCGAATATATAATCGAATATATCCACATAAAATTGTTATGATGAATACATATTCGCATTGCTAAATGTGGCGAAGGCTTTGCTAAATAGAATATGATTTAACAAACGGTCATCCACACTCTAGTATAGTACTTGCGTATGAGTATGGTCTCTATATGTATACAGCATATAGTTATAGTAGCACACACATACACACATGCATATTTAAATATATACATGTATGCATATATATTTATACATATATATATATATATATATATATATATATGTATATATATATATACAACACTCACACACACACACATATATATATATATATATATATATATATATACAACACTCACAAACACACATATATATATATATATATATATATATATATATATATATATATGTGTGTGTGCGTGTTGTATATATATATATATATATATATATATATGTGTGTGTATAAATATATATGCATACAGGTATATATTTAAATATGCATGTGTGTATGTGTGTGCTACTATAACTATATGTTGTATACATATAGAGACCATACTCACACGCAAGTACTATACTAGAGTGTGAATGACCTTTTGTTAAATCATATTCTATTTAGCAAAGCCTTCACCACATTTAGCAATGCGAATATGTATTCATCATAACAATTTTATGTGGCTATATTCGATTATTATGTTTATCCAAATGTACACTAAAGATGCGGTTGTTATGAAATGGCAGTTTTACATGATGTTCGTATATTAGGTTTTGTATTTTTTCATGTCACTTTTCGTAAAAAACATTACAGATATATTACTACACTTTACACAATGGTTTTACTTATTTCCAGAACAAAACTGGTTTTGCTTAACTAGAGGTGATATTTACATATATATATATATATATATATATATATATATATATATATATATATATATATAGTTGGTTGTTTACCGACACCTCACTATGCAGATTGGAGCAGCGACGAAGTACACAGGTTGGTTTGCTTACTCCGGATAATGTAAAATACGTAGGTCAAACATGTAAAATTTGGCTTCGTTTATTAGAAATTCTCTGCTATATATATTTCGGTGACAGCTATTATTGGCTGTGACCTCTTTAGGCAGTACGAATTAATGTGGAAAAGAGAGGTTAACATGTTGTTGAAATGTATTCCACCCCATCGATATGTCCAGCACCTGGGTGTGTTGTTAGTCCTCTGAGGAACTGGAATCATATATATATATATATATATAGGAACGAGTAGGACGCCGACGGCTGAGCTCAAGCCGTTTCGACGGCTAATTCTGGACCGTATTACTTTAGAAATACGCAATTTCTATACATATTTGTATAAAGCTATGCTTGAAGCGAAATCTTATTATATATATATATATATATATATATATATAATAAGATTTCGCTTCAAGCATAGCTTTATGGAAATATGTATAGAAATTGCGTATTTCTAAAGTAATACGGTTTTAGGAAGCCGTAGATATGCAAGCACCTGGTCTTAGGCCCTCTTGTGGTGTCCTGCAGAAGCACGGGGGACAACCGTCTATTCATTTCAGGTTGACTGGCGTTCGTCAGGACGGTCCCTCCCACCGATTGCAACTGCAGGACTTGAAAACGGCCGAGAAAACTATATATTCTCGACTGTTTTCAAGTCCAGTATCTGCAAGCTGTGGACGGAACCGTCCTGACGAAGGCCAGTCAAGCCTGAAATGCATAGACAGTTGTCCCCCTGCTTCTGATGGACACCACCAGAGGGCGTTAGCCCCGGTGTTTGCATAGCTACAGCTTCCTAAAATCTACACACACACACAAACACACACACACACACACACACACACACACACACACGCACACACGCACGCACGCACGCACGCACACACACACACACACACACACACACACACACACACACACACACACACACACACACACACACATATATATATATAATAAATCTGAATGGAATCTGTTTGGAACTGGTTAGACTATTATTCAACAGAGTGCTGGATACTTGCCGTAGTAGAGAATCGTTACATTATATATATATAAGGCGGTGGATTGGCAGTATCGGTAGAGGGTCGGACGCCATGCTTTCCAGCATAGTTACGTCCCTTTACGATCTGAGTTCAAATCCCGCCGAGGTTGACTTTGCCTTTCATCCTTACGGGGTCGATAAAATATAGTACCAGTAATGCACTGGGTTATTGCTGGCCTTGTGCCAAAAGTAGAAACAATTATATATATATATATATATATATATATATATAAGGGTTAAAATACTGGAGCGTGTTGGTGTTAAACACCCTCTTCGTATTATAGAAATGACAGTAAAAGGTATAGCTCAATGTAATTAAACAGAGCCGAAGAATTATGAAAGTAAAACAAAGAAGCCTTCAATATATCAAAAGTCTTTATTAGCCAACAATGTTTCGTCCTATTAGGGACTGATCAGTGCAATTAAAACAACAAGAAGTATTATCGGCTAATACAAGCCAGAAACTCAGAAGAATATGGTGTGTACATACACTAAAGTATTGCAAGATTATGGGTAAAAATATATAATAAAAATCACTAAGGAGGTGTATAACATTTAGAACCATATTACAAATATAGTCAAAAGCAAAAAAGGCCTAGAGCTAAACAAAGGTGGTTATATAGAGCAGGAATTATATATAATACAATATAATATAATATAATATACTTTTACCAATATTAAAGTTACAATAAAAATCAAAAGGTACAATATACATATGTATATATGTACGCACACGTATGCACACATACACATACATCAATACACATATCCATCTTCAACAACACAAATTAAACCTTATTAAGAGTTTAAATGTAAATAAGCATGATAGGTATAAAAATAATAATAATAATAAAAATACATATACCCAATATACATGAGGTAATAATATGATATTATTATAAGTAGCACATATAATATATAATAAAGTATACAATTATATACTATATAATATAATATAATAGAATAGATAATCTCCGGTTAATTTACACAAACAATATAGATGTCACAATAATACTATAATAATAATATAATAACATATATAATATACAATATATAATGGCATTCAGGTTAACAAATCAATTCATATAGAGTTACAGAGTAGGTGAGGAAAAACAATACCCAAAATTATGATGGTACAAAAATTATGATGGTACAAAAATACAAACATCGTGCATGATATATAAAGTTTAACATATCACAATGTTACATATAATCAACGGTAAGTCATAAGGATCGATAGTACAATAACAAAATACAATGTAAAATATAATTAACATAATATAATATATAATTACTTATAATTACAAGGTTGGTAAACAGACATATATGTGGATGAGTGAGTAAGGGCCAGACAGTAAATAGAATGCACAGTAGTATTACAAATAAAATAAAATAAATAAATAGAATCAACCGGAAATTAAAAAAACAAAAATAAAAGTATACATTTAGGTCTCACATGCCGTTAAGTAAAAACTTAGGAAATAACCCCGTTAAATGACTCGAAAACCCTATTTGATAAATTAATATTAGAAATATTTAAAATATCCAATAAGGCAATACAATATTAGCTATGGTTTAAGTAATCATAGTTTATAAACGTTAATATTTCAATACAAATATTTACAAAAAGGAATGAAATTTTCTACTATCATATACATAACGATATCTAAAAAACTGACTTAAGCAGAATTATGGTAGGCTAATAGGGACAGAAATAAAGAAATATATGGAGGATACAAAGGGGCATAAAATCATAGTCAATATACTATATTAAATAAAGGAGCGTAAAAGAGGGGGAGATTAAATATCATCATAATCTATTTGGAGGGGTTGGCAACAAGTTTATGTGCGCATGGGGGTGGGGGGGGGTATCCCAAAAAGAATCCAAATAAAAATAAAATAAAATAAAATAAAATGAAATAAAATAAAATAATGTAAAATATATAATCAGATATATACTCATAAGGAGTTAATAGTGAACATTTAATGCGTAAGAAGATAGATATAGTATAGTAGCCAAAAGATTATGAGAGCTAGAATAAAGAGTTGTCAGAAACCAATGATTATAATGATGATAATAATGGTGGTAAACAAAGAACAAAAAGAACCTAAAGTAAAAAATAAGTAATGGAATATATCAGCTAATGGATACAATTTATACTACTAGAACCTTTAGGTTTATAATAAAAGTAAGAATAAATATATATATATATATATATATAAGAATAAATATAAGAATAAATATATATATATATATATATATATTTAGAAACACACAGATACATGCGGACACACACATATATACATGAATGCATCCGCACCCAACTGTGAGTTAAGGGTGCCAACTTCACCGATGTTGCTCAATGAATGACTGGGACAGACCAATTCAGTTGAACTAGACTGAACCAGTATCAGAGTGAGACTAGTAAAATGAGGTATCCTCTTGATAAGTCGGCAGACCTCGCAAGGACCCTATATCTTTATGATATATTGTTTTTGTTTATGCCACGAAACTACGTAGTCGAGGAATTTAGGAGCAGTTTAGGTATCATACATTTTATTACTAATTATATCTAAATGTTTCTTCTCTCTTCATAATGTATTTTTAACTCTGATACTGGTTCAGTCTAGTTCAACTGAATTGGTCTGTCCCAGTCATTCATTGAGCAACATCGGTGAAGTTGGCACCCTTAACTCACAGTTGGGTGCGGATGCATTCATGTATATATGTGTGTGTCCGCATGTATCTGTGTGTTTCTAAATATATTGTTAATAACTCCCTCTGGTCGAGCAATCTTTGAAGTGTGGGGACAGCTGGAAAGCTTCCATTACTCATACTTCTCGCCTTCTTCACCACCTCTTCTACGGCCTCGATATAAATACCCCCTCCGCCTCCGTGGTATTTTCTTCGGGGTTATAAGAGGCTTAGCTCTGTTTCTCGACCGTTATATCGCGTGACTATCTCCCCCTCCGCCTTTTGGGATTCTTTCTCACGTCGTGTAGACGCGTTCTTGAGACTAGTAAAATGAGGTATCCTCTTGATAAGTCGGCAGACCTCGCAAGGACCCTATATCTTTATGATATATTGTTTTTGTTTATGCCACGAAACTACGTAGTCGAGGAATTTAGGAGCAGTTTAGGTATGATACATTTTATTACTAATTATATCTAAATGTTTCTTCTCTCTTCATAATGTATATATATATATATATATATATATATATATATTGTAATAATAATAAATTTGAAGACTAAAATCCAAGAGTGCTGGATAAAGATAAATATATATCGAATATATAAGAACCGTAGAGCAAATATTTATTAAAATAACAGATTAATGTTTAAGCAAAGAATCGCTGCTTTCACCCTTAATGGGATCTTCTGAAACTAGAGAAATCAATCTGTGAACGCAGAAGTAAATATTTCGAAAAACGTTGCAGCCGAAGGAAGACAAGAAGACAATACTTTGGTTCGTGGAAACGGTCCCTGGTAAAGAACGGAAAAAGCGAAGATAATACGTCATTATTTGGAGTGGTGAAAACAATTACACGCAAAGACAAAACCACGTTTATGGTATTATTATGGTATAATTATGGGTCTGCTAATTTGCAGATCTGGATGATCAGGCAGTCTGCTAATATGCACATCAGGTCACTCTATCACTGTATATTCCAGAAAATATCATGTTTTCACTTGCTCTCTCAGTTGGCATGTAAACAATAGAAGGTACAAATGAGGGGTAATAACCCAGAAACATTAGTGCTTGCTCTTCTGTTTATATGGCAACACAGGAGCAATAATGGCGGTGTCATTGTACTGACAAGGCTAAGAGGCTGTTTGCCTAATTATAGTATTAATATTCGAAAAACCTATATTCATTAAATGCATACATTTTTTTATTTCGTGCGTCTCTCCTTTGTTCTATCCTACACCATATTTGACAATATATAAACAATCTTCAGGTTATCGAACCAACTGACCAGAAATTTATAATAAATTGAATAGAAAACCAACAGGTTAGTTAGTTTTTATTGGCAAAATGACCCTCCTGAAGTATAACAATATATATATATATATATATATATATATATATATATATATATATATATATATATATATATATAAAGGACGTAAAATAAGAAAATATATTTTTTTTTAAATTTTTAAAAAATTTTTTACTTACTTAAATTTTCACTCCAACTAATTAGTTTCTGCAATGGGATAAAGACAGTTACGTAATCCAACTGTCGAGAATTCATTGCGTCATCAGGGAGTCTATTCTCAGTTAAGTCTCCAGGCAATGCGCGGACACTGGCGGCTCATATAAAAATAATAATAATTCGGTAGATCGAACAGCTTGCGAGGACTGGATTCTATGTGCCGAAATTCTCACTGCTTCAAGTCAAATGGCCGATTCTAAAGAATCAATCACGTGACACAGAGGCTAGTTAGAAGGAATGGGATGGTAAGATGACTGACGCCTACTAACACCCCAAAAAAAATTTTTTTAGAAGTGGTTTTGACAAGTTTGCTCGACAAATCAGTGATTTGGAGATAAATATAGATAATTTAATATATCAACTAACATAAGCGCACAGATGCACGCCCATGCCAGCAAATACACAGGTTATGTCATAGTACCTAGGTGGTTCAATGCAGGAGAATGCAGAACAATAATATAAAGGACGTAAAATAAGAAAATATTTTTTTAAAATACATATATATATATATATATATATATATATATAGGAGTAAGTAAGACCCCGACGGCTGAGCTCAAGCCGTTTCGACGGCTAATTCCGTCGAAACGGCTTGAGCTCAGCCGTCGGGGTCTTACTTACGCCTATTACCCACTCTACTACCCTAAGTATTGAGTACTTTGGTGCGTTATGGTCCACCTAGTTCCTTACCACTTTTCCTCCGCTATATATATATATATATATATATATATATATATTGTTATACTTGGGGCGGGTCATATTGTTGTAATACTATTGACAGAAATAATAACAGAACACACTCACTGTTTGGTTGGTTTTCGCTTCTGTATCTTATATATCTCCACAGTTAATTTATTTGGTCTTCAATGTTTATCATTGATTGAACAACTCACACAAATACAGATATAATATAGATATAAACACATATATATAGTCTACCAAATTCTTTCATTGAACATCTGCAACATCATCAGTGGTACTATTATGTTCCTCCTGTTGTATTGTATTTGTACGCCATTTTTATTTTATTCGTTTATTTATTTTTTGTCCTTTTCTCTGCGCATCTGTTTGCGTGTGTGTATAGTGTTTGGTGTGTGTTCCGGTTTGGGTGACTGCGTTTTAGTTATTGTATTCTATCTTAGTTTACTAGTGTGTGTTTATATGTGTTTGTTGTTATTATGCTTGTGTATACATTTATTTATTTATTTATTTATTCAGTTATATTTCTCTTAAGTCAGAATCATTTGTTTGGGTGTTATCGTTATTCCATTCATTTTTTTCTGTCTAGCTTTGTCCTTCTACGCTCTCTTTCGCTTGCTTCTCTGATTTGCCTATTGCTTGGTCATTTCTATGTTTAGATATTATTTTAATTTCTACGTTGTGTATGTTACCGTCATGTTGTTGTCTGGCGTGTTCGTATAATACTGAGCCGTTTTTTCGTCCTTTTAATATATATGTATATATATATTTCTTAAATTAACAGATTAAAGTTTAAGGGTGAACACAGCGATTCTTTGCTTAAACTTTAATCTGTTATTTTAATAAATATTTGATATAAATTTATCCTTAACGAGCCCTCTTTGGATTTCAGTCTTATTACTATATATATATATATATATATATATATATATATATATATATATATATATATATATATATATATATATATATATATATATATATATATATATATATGTATATATGTATATATATATATACTTAGGGTAAACATTGATCCAATTCAATTCAAGCACTCAACGTACTTATTCCACATAGAAGTGGCGGAGTAATTATCGAATAAGGAAAAATGAAGTAGTTTCAGATGTCCAAGTCTTTTAATAATAATGCTGTGATATATATTTCAATGGCGAAAGTGGCCACACTGTTCGGTGCGCCAGTTTCGCGACATCGTCAGACAGCTTGTTACATAATAAGGTTATGTTTCCTAGGCAATCCAAATTGAATCGACATGGGAACGGACGAAGTATGTGCTTTTGGGTTCTTCATCCGTTCCCCCGTGAGTACCAATTCACCTCGACTGGTCTGCGCAAGCGCAGGTCCAGGGGCAAGTTGACCATTAGCTACCACAGATTTCAACGAAATTCGCTTAGTCAGTTCCCCCTCTCAGCCAAACAATGACCCATTCAAGCCTGCACCATAGTTTACTGCTACCCATCCCTTCTGTGGCAGTCAGCCGAAGGCCAGTGGAGATAGGAGAGTTTTAGTATTTACAGCTCTCTTTACTACCTCTCACTAAGCATGGACAGTATAACTGACCATCAACCCCTAAGAGAATATATTAAATTATATGCATCATGGTTTCATATTGGAAGTTATAAGTGAAATTAGAACTAAACTTATAATTTGAAATCGAAAATCCTAAATCAAGTATCAGAAATTAAAAATTAAAAAATTAACAATTAGAAATTAAACAATTAAAAATGTTTCAAGTGAGAATCCGGATTGAGGTGAGTAAAAAAAAATATAGATTTAAGTGAATAAATAATATGCAGAGAGACGTTTATGTAAGAAGTTCTGAAAGGTGTCCTAATGTTACAGTTACACTATCTACATACTGAACGATGGTACCGTACAGTAGAACTGAGGGTAAATTACAGTATTACGGGTAGTAGTCAATCGGGTACATAGTCGTAATTTCCATCACATGGAACAAAACCAATAAAAACATATATAAAGTACACAAAAGAAAAGAACCAATGAATGAATAAATGAATGAATGAATGAATGAATGAATGAATGAATGAATGAATGAATGAATGAATGCAAAAACACATAGAGTACATATATGCAAAATCATCCATATTATTGTCAATTTGTTCATGGATAGATTGAATTAAGGAGGCTTCAGTTCAAATGGGATTTGGTGCAGAAAAATAGGGGTTTATCTTTGTTTTTGTTTCCGTGTATTTATCCTGCCGAAAGTTATTATTATGTCCGCCCGGTGTCAGGGGTTTCCATCCCATGGTAGAGGGAATTTCCAGGTGTAGCTCGTGGTTGGTTCGCCTCCTCTCCACCATATCGGTTACATAACATAGCGCTCAACTAATTGGATCTAAATTCTTAGGGTAAAGTTTTATGCAATTCAATTCAAGCACTCAACGTACTTATTCCACATAGGAGTGACGGAGTAATTATCGAATAAGGAAAAACGAAGTAGTTTTTTAGATGTTCAAGTATTTTAATAATAATGCTGTGATATATATTTCAATGGCGAAAGTGGCCACACTGTTCTGTGCACCAGTTTCGCGACATCGTCAGACATCTTGTTACAAAATAAGGTTATGTTTCCGAGCCAATCCAAATTGAATCGACATGGGAACGGACGAAGTATGTGCTTTTGGGTTCTTCATCCGTTCCCCTCTGAGTACCAATTCACCCCCACTGGTCTGCGCAAGCGCAGGTCTAGGGGCAAGTTGACCATTAGCTACCACAGATTTCAACGAAATTCGCTTAGTCAGTTCCCCCTCTCAAACAAGCAATGACCCATTCAAGCCTGCACCATAGTTTACTGCTACCCATCCCTTCTGTGGCAGTCAGCCGAAGGCCAGTGGAGATGGGATAGTCTTAGTATTTACAGCTCTCTTTACTACCTCTCACTAAGCATGGACAGTATAACTGACCATCAACCCCTAAGAGAATGTATTTAATTTGATGTATCATGGTTTCATATTGGAAGTTATAAGTGAAATTAGAACTAAAATTATAATTTGAAATCGAAAATCCTAAATCAATTATCAGAAATTAGAAATGTATATATATATATATAGAATATGGATCATCATATTGATCATCTTGCACATATGTACTCTATGTGTTTTTCTTTTGTGTACTTTATATCTGTTTTATTTTTGTTTTGTTCCATGTGATGGACATTATGACTATGTACCCGGTTGACTGCTACCTTTCATACTGTAATTTACCCTCCGTTCTACTGTACGGTGCTATCGTTCAGTATGTAGATAATATAACTATAACATTAGGACCCCTTTCAGAACTTCTTACTTAAACATCTCTCTGTATATTGTTTACTCACTTCAATCTATATTTTTTTTTACTCACCTCAATCCGGATTCTCACTTGAAACATTTTTTAATTTCTAATTGTTAATTTTTTAATTTCTGATATTTGATATAGGATTTTCGATTTAGAATTTTAATTTTTAGACATAATTTCCAACTCTCACTCATAACATCCAATGTGAAACCATGATACCTAGAATTAAGTATATGTTCTCTTGGAGGTTGATGGTCAATTATACTGTCCATGCTTGGTGAGACGTAGTATTGGGACATGTAAATACTAACACTCTCCCATCCCCACTGGCTTACGGCTGACTGCCACAGACGGGATGGTAGCAGTAAACTATGGTACAGCCCTGAATGGGTCATTGTTTGGCTGAGAGGGAGAACTGCCTAAGCGAATTACATTGAAATCTGCGGTAGCTAATGGCCAAATTCCTTCAAAACTGCGCCTGCGCAGACCGGTAGGGGTGAATTGGTAGTCACATGGGAACGGAGGAATATCCCAAAAGCACACACTTCGTCCGTTCCCATGTCGATTCAATTTGGATTGCCTCGGAAACATAACCTTATTATGTAACAAGCTATCTGACGATGTCGCGACACTGGCGCACAGAACAGTGTGGCCACTGTTGCTATTTGAAATATATATCACAGCATTATTATTAAGTGGATTGGCAGTATCGGTAGAGGGTCGGACGCCATGCTCTCCAGCATAGTTACGTCCCATTACTATCTGAGTTCAAATCCCGCCGAGGTAGACTTTGCCATTCATCGTTACGGGGTCGATAAAATAAAGTACCAGTAATGCACTGGGTAATTGCTGACCTTGGGCCTAACGTAGAAACAATTATTATTAAAAGATTTGAACATCTGAAACTACTTCGCTTTTCCTTATTCGATATTTACTCCGTCAATCCTATTAAGAATAAGGACGTTGAGTGCTTGAATTGAATTGCATCAATATTTACCCTAAGTATATATATATATATATATATATATATATATATATAATTCAAGAAAAAATAGTGACATGGTTTGCTATACAATAAGGGTTCTATTCACATCGCTGACAATTGTTTCTTTGATCTGGTACGTCTAGAGTTCGCTACCCGCCTGAGTTTGTGTCAATCGATCTCCAATACTTTTTTTATAAGCAGTCGTTTTCATCAGAGCACAGGAAATGAAGTAGATACACAAGGCATGGCTTTTATATAGGGTGGTATTAAATCAGAACAATAATATCAATAATAAAATAAAATAACTAGATAGGAAATAGTTAAAATAATAACATCAATATAAGTAAGAAATAGAGTATAATGATGAATCTAGCATGTTAAACGAACTGATATGATACAGATGTATGAAATTGACATGTGAAAACTGCTATAGGGTACATTAGATATAGTGTTAAGGTGGCGAAGAGATAACAGTAACAACTAAAATGTACTTGGAGACATTATTTATGAGGTATCTGCTTTGCTGTAGGTATGCTGGCAATAAAACAGAGATTTACTTATTGTTTGAGAGATAAACATTTTCGTTGTATTAATTTAGTGAGAATGATAGTTTTTATGTGGTGTTAAGTGGAGTTGTAGATTCGTTACTTAAGTGTCCTATACTAAAGGTAGGGATTGTTAGTTCGAATCATGGGGGTTTAGTTTTCACAGCATCAATAACAAATTGTGTATAAATAAGACAATAATAACAACAATAATAGAATCAATAAAGGTAATAAAATAGTAAAATATGCATGGTAGATATAGAGAACATGATGAATAATATTAGGGATACATTGAGATGTTCATAATAATAATGAGACTAATAAGAGGAAAGTAAGATTTCAAGGAATGTAGGAGTAATAAGATAATGTACTTAGAGATCATGAGTGCTAATGTGAGATATAATTGTTTGGTCCGAAGGAGTGAACAATAGCAAAGATGGGATTGATTTATGGACTGATAAGATAGTTGTAGACATTACTTCCACATCCCAGTGGTATAGAATTAGGGAGGCTAGCAGGGGCTTATAGAAGATTATGGTTCTGTAGTGGGATGTGTGAGAATGCGGATTTCCTATGTTAAATGCTAAGTGATGTTGGTTCGAATCACGGTGGTTTAAATCTCGCGAATTTTGTAGCAATCCTATGTCTGCAGAAAATTAACCTTTCTATTTTGCTGTTGAATAGTATTTTATTGTTCCTTAAGATATGCAGCAATTCAAAGTTACAGAGCCCGCAGTAGGACATATCGAACGATTCAGCTCAAATAACTGATGTTGTGGGGATATTTATAGCACACAAACACCTACATAAATAATTTCATAACCTCCAAGGAGGAATTTATAGAGATGACACGCACCTTGTAGGTAGGAACTTAAATAACCAGTGCATGGAAAGATTACGAAAAAATATTAGAACATTCTTCAAAAAACTAGGCCTAGATATTAACTACGAACTGAATTCTAAAAAAGCAAACTTTGTAGACGTAACTCCCAACCCAAGCACGCGATTAATAGAACCGTTCCACAAAAATAATGAGAATCTAGCCTACATTAGTTATAACTCAAACCACCCCCGATCCATAATTAAATCCATAGCACGTATTTTATCCCTTAGAATATCCCGCTTATCCTGAAAGCAGGACATTTTTAAAGATCATGCTAACTAATATGACGCAGCATTACATAAACACAATCCCATCTTTGCTGTTATTCACTCCTTCGGACCAAACAATTATATCTCACATTAGCACTCATGATCTCTAACAGATGAACTTAATTCTAAGTACATTATCTTATTACTCCTACACTCCTTGAAATCTTACATTCCTCTTATTATTCTTATTATTATTATGAACATCTCAATGTATCCCTAATATTATACATCATGTTCTCTACCATGCATATTTTACTGTTTTATTATAATTATTGATTCTATTATTGTTGTTATTATTGTCTTTTTTATACACGACTTGTTATTGATGCTGTGAAAACTAAACCCTCATGATTCGAACTAACAATCCCCACCTTTAGTATAGGACACTTAAGTAACGAATCTACAACTCCACTTAACACCACATAAAAACTATCATTCTCACTAAATTAATCCAACGAAAATGTGTATCTGTCAAACAATAAGTAAATCTCTGGTTTATTGCCAGAATACCTACAGCAAAGCAGATACCTCATAAATCCTATCTCCAAGTACATTTTAGTTGTTACTGTTATCTCTTCGCCACCTTAACACTATATCTAATGTACCCTATAGCAGTTTTCACATGTCAATTTCATACATATGTATCATATCAGCTCGTTTAACATGCTAGATTCATCATTATACTCTAGTTCTTACTTATATTGATGTTATTATTTTAACTAAGGGCGGTGGATTGGCAGTATAGGTAGAGGGTCTGATGCCATGCTTTACAGCATAGAGTTACGGCCCTTTATGATCTGAGTTCAAATCCCGCCGAGGTTAACTTTGTCTTTCATCATTACGAGGTCGATAAAATGAAGTACCAGTAATGTACTGAGTAATTGCTGGCCTTGTGCCAAAGGTAGAAACAATTATTTTAACTATTTACTATCTAGTTATTTTATTATTGATATTATTGTTCTGGTATAATACCACCCCTATATAAAAGCCATGCCTTGTGTCTCTTCTTTATTTCACGTGCTCTGATGAAAACGACTGTTATAAACAAAGTATTGGAGATCGATTGACGCAAAATCAGGCGGGTTGCGAACTCTAGACCTACCAGATCAAAGAAACAATTGTCAGCAATATGAATAAAGTCCTTATTGTATAGCGAACCACGTCACTCTTCTTTCTTGAATTATTATTACTCCAAGTATAAACTACATAGAAATCACCGCGAACTCGCAACATCACTATGGAAACGTCTTGTTGAGTCAAACTAAGCCACACGTTTATACTATCCACTACACGGAGTACTCTAACTGGACTACATCTAAGTGGACGGCATATAACGATAACCTGTTATCCCGTATATATATATATATATATATATATATATATATATATATATATTTATGGAGAGAGAAAGAGAGAGAGAGAGAGAGAGAGAGAGAGAGAGAGAGAGAGAGAGAGAGAGAGAGAGAGAGAGAGAGAGAGAGAGTGAGAGAGAGACAGTAAGACAGTATGCGTAGCGGAGACCGGGATATCACTAATAAATGGAATACTTGAAGCAATTAGACACTGCAAATTATCCCTAAATATAAAATCATTCAAAAATACCAATACACAAATAAAAATCGTGAAACGCTTATACTTTGCACTAGGAAGAGTATCTACTCTATTTATTAAATCAAACACAAACATGCATGCACACCCAGACATTTCTAGTTTACTTTAAGCTTGATAGGTCTATCTGGAGAGCACTATATTTATCGATACTATTCAATATATCGAGCAATTACCTACAGGCAACAGCTTTTCTCAATCAGGGCTGAATTAATATATGCTACAGCAGATGCTTTTTGAAACACCTTATTTCCTAATCCGCATTTCACTATGATATATCTCGATTTATTGTCAACATCCATGCTGGAAGTTATGCGTCCATCACCTTTTGGAGGGACTTGCAGATAAGCGGATGCGAATGAATTCATCCCTACCTCGATATCCTGTTCCGAATGCTTGTAACAGTGTCCAATTTTCTAAAGGCTCCAAGAAGAAGGGGATGGTTTCAATCTAAAGCATTTAATTTACCACCAAAAGCAGAGATTGTCAATCTCATCCGACGGGCCTCCACAAGGTATCCAGCATGTTTTCTCTATGCTTACGTGCAGTAAACCAATTATGGTCTTCTTACATACCAGTCGTACCGTGCACAGACTTGAGGTTTCCAGAGCTCACTCTTACACACATATTTTTCCATTCACCTGAATATTTAAATCTGGATTTCCTTCATATTTTATTCATTACCATCTATATATTCAGACAATAAATTAACACATTATAACCACATATCCATCTGATACAACAAACAGTAATTTATGTCTTTCAATATAATTCTTTCTTTCTCTAACCTCTCCAAATTATTGTCACTTTATATGGCAATATTATAGAATTTAGAAATCTTGCAAAATTCCACGGCGGCACATAGAATATATATTTCATGATGATGTTCATAGCACAATAACATATCATTCTAATCTAGTTGAGAATATTCATTTATTAGGTACTACACTGAATAAGTGCATTAGGCACTACACAGGTTAACTGCATTAAACACTACATAGGATAAGTGCATGTCTCCTTTCATATCTGGCCTGGAACGTTACGATAAAAGTACTTCTGAGAACCTATTTGATAACTGAAGATAATCTATAACAAAAATAGATATTTTGAGATTTCTGCTTCCATAAGTTTAAAGTAAATATAGAACACATTCCTTCACTTAGATCCGCCTTTGAAAATATATTCGGATTAAAAGAAAATTTATAACGTGAATAGGATAAAGAACGTTAGACACTATCTCCCACTCGATGTTATAACAATTTGATTGCGTATTAAAACATAGAACTTGTATGCCTATAGCCTATTTGTCTACGAACTACTTCAATTCTTTAACATTCTTTTGAAGTTATCTTTTGATTGATAAACGTTTATAATATTAAAGCAAAATACACTTTTCTAAAAGAATTCACACACGTTGGGAACAAAAGTGAATTGAAGTATTGTCTGGCAGTTAGATTCAGTGCAATATAGATGACGTTCATTTCAAATAGAAGAAGTGAAATAAAATATGATAATGCATGTCTGAAAACCATTTTGCCAAGTCATTAAACGCTCGAAAAACGGCGAACTAAATAAACAAAATCAGCATAAGTTGAATATAAATCTCTTTTCGTGTAAACACATTGTTCGCTAAAGGAAGCGATGCGAAAATTCTGATCGTCATGACAAATCGACTAATTTGTATATGGGTAATTAATTGCTAACCAAAACATAAAAACATAAACTGGTAATCACAGGAGAAGAAATCAAGTGAAACACCACAAGAGTGAATTCAGCGAAGGTAGTGATTACAAATTCAGATGACATGAAGTTTAATAGCAAGCTACCTATGGCTGGTTACTTCACGCACCATACAATAAAACATTTTGCTTTACTTGTTTGTTATGTGATAATAGCTGGAAACACACCAATCGCATCAATGGTTTTACATACGTAAGTACTATACTAAAGAAAATCTCAGATAAGTGAAACCAATGAGAATATTTCGGCGTTGCGATTTATTGGATAACTTAATATACGACCATGTTAAAACAATAGCAGAAAGAAAGCACATGAATAAAAATAAAATAAAATAAAACTACAATAAGAGCAGTAGAATCTTATTTAGTTCAGTGATAAAACATGAATGTGCGCACAGGTAATATTGTTCTTTATTAACGAAAAAAATCCCAGCAGGAAAATATTCTGAGATATTAAAAAACTGTTGAAGCATCTAAAGGTTGCTGATATTGTTGCACAAGATCTAAGTTTGGCAATATATTAAATATGATGTTTAACAATATATCAAAGTCCAGTGTATACGTTTGAAGCTTTTAAAATTTAAATCATAAAAAAACAAAGTAAAATATATAAATAAATATTAAACATCAAATGATTAAAGTAAACATTGTAAGGTTGGTAAGTTGATAACTAAACGTAAAATAAGTAAAAAGGAATAAGTAGTTAATATATTTATTTCGGTAGGAAGTTTTCTGTATTGAAAAGTTTCTATTATATCCTTAAAAGGAAATACGAAGCTTACAGAAACAAGAATGCAATTCTTTAGATCTTATATTTGAAACAGTATCAACTTAATTTTCTAAACGATATAAAGAGAAAAATAAATTAAAAATAAAATTAATCTGTAATACTCACTCTGTATTTTAGCAATATTTTGCAAATCAATGCGCATATTAGCTAATTACATTCAGCCTTATGAATATAACTAATTATGTGCTACACTACATCGATAGCAATATGCAATGTAACTCCTGAAGTAGGAAATCAACAAATGTCTGAATACCGACTACGTTCATGCTTGCGTAATGAGTTTAAGTGACGGTTTTACTACTTGGATTTCCCTGTAAATGATAATCCTAAATGAGCCACGAGGCTGAAATTGCATTTGATGTGAAACATTTCTTTTGAAATAAAATGTTTTGAATAAACGTAATGTTTTACAATTTATATTCCGCACACAAGAAATACAAACACATACACTCACACACTCTCAAATAGCGTGAGAGAGAGGGGGGACGGAGAAAAGTGGGACGGAAAGGGAGAGAAGGGGGCAGGGGGATAGGTGTGTTTTCCAGTATGGTTTAGTTCAGGGGTAGGCAACCTTTTGGAGAGAGTGGACCAAACATCTATGCAGTGTCATGGAGGAGGGCCAAGTTATTAAATATGTAAATACATTTTCTGGAGGTTTAAAGCAAAACAAGGAATTTAATATAATTTTATTTTAACAAGGCCCCTTATTTTACTGCAGGAATAACAAAAGAAAAAAAAGAAAATTAAAACTACAAACACATTCAACAAAAAAAAAAGCAAATTCCTTATTTTACTGCAGGAATAACAGAAAAACAGCTACTATCACAATCAACAACAAAAAAAGCAAATTCCTTGCTACAAACGAAATACAGTTAGAAATGATAAATGATTTAATGAGACACTTGTTTTTGCTTATTGTGCGATAACTTCTCCACATCAGGTGAAGTATTTATCGATGAGAGGAGAAAAACATCATCCAGGTGGCCGTTACGCAACCTTGTTCTTAAATGACTTTTAGTATATTTTATTTTAGAAAAAAGTTGTTCACAAGCATATGCACTTCCAAATAATGATAACAGTTTCGCATTAGTCAAGATGTTTTTATATTTTCCGCTTGGCAATATATATTTCTCGTTGAAGTCAGCAGTGGATTCGAACTGAAATTTCGATTTCAAAAATTCGTCGCACTGTAAGTCAATTAACTCCAACTGATATTCTTCTGCTACTTTCACCACATCTTTTTCGTAAGGGGTACCAAATACCTCAAATAGAGTTCCATATTGCCGGAAGTCAGCAAAACGAGAGGAAAACTCACTTCTCAAATCCTTAATAGAGCTGACAAAGATGTCTAATATTATATATCTCTTGTGATTTTGGAGACTTGGAAAATGAGAGTAATTTCCTTTTTCAAGTTGTGATTCCCGGAGTCGAAGTTTTCTCTCAAAAGCAGTAATTTGACCAAACATCTGAAATACAACCTTGTTCTTTCCTTGAAGCTCTAGATTCAAAGTGTTCATGTGGGTCGTGATGTCCACTAAAAAATCTAACTTGACAACCCACTATGGATCCTGAAAATAACAATTATCTTGGTATTTTCTCTCTCAAAATATAGAAATCTCTTCTCTCAATACTCGGTCTATCAATTTTCTTCGGCTAAGCCATCGAACATTTGAAAAATATATAAGGTCAGCATACTCTGCCTCAATTTGTTTTAGAAATTCTTGAAACTGGCGATGATTTAGTCCTCTTGACAGTTTAAAATTCACTGTTTTGACGACCACTGCCATGTTGTCCTTAACATTCAGTGACTTGGCACATATTGCTTCCTGATGAATAATGCAATGTAGTTTGATTAGTTTTTAATCAATACCGATGAGGTTATTGAGCAATGTAACAAACCACTTTTTCTTTCCAACCATTGCTGGTGCTCCATCTGTGATTACTCCGGAGAGCTTTCATAAATCCCAATTCATTTCGGTAATCCATTTTATTGTGCTTTCCAAATATCTGCTCCAGAGTTAGTGTCCTTCATAGGAATCAATTGTACAAACTCTTCCACAATATCAAATGTTGGTGTTACAACCCTCACAAACACTTCAAGTTGACAAGTATCCTTGATATCTGTGGTTTCATCGATAGCAATGGAATAATACTCCAGATTATTTAAAATGCCCTCCAAGCCACTTCTGACATTTGCTGCCAGCTCTTCAATTCGCCTTGTTACTGTTCTTGCCGATAAACTGATCGCAGAAAATAATTCCCTTTTTTCTGGACAAACAACATCTGCTACCTTCAACAATAATTCTTTAAAGAAATCTCCATCAGTAAAAGGTTTCATCCTTTCTGCAATTTGTTTGACACCTCGTAGCTAGCACGAGTGTTTTAGTCACTTTCTTCAACTTTTCTAGTGAAAAAGGATGATTGCTTTGTTACATTATTTCTCAGCCGTGCAACTTCGTTTACTCGTGCTTCTCCAGTAAAACTGTCGTAATGATTATGACGAGTTTCATAGTGCCGTTTAATATTTGAAACTTTCTTTACGGCAATGGTTTCTTGACAAATTAAGCAAACACACTTTCCAAAGTGCTCAATTAAAAAATAGATAACTGTCCAGCCATCGTTAAAAGATCAGCACTCCAAATCCATTTTTCGTCTATTAGCTTCCATGGGCTTGTTTTTGTCCAAACAAAAAAGATTTATGGAAAGGAAAAGGAACAAAAAGTATAATAATCAGAATGAAGAAATAAGAAACAATGAAAACAAATGTAAATGCAAATACAGTAATGTGATAAAATATGATAATTGTGAATAAATTATATAAAACCAGGTTTCTAACGACGTTGTTCAGGGTTGCCATTTGTTTTTTTAACCACTTTTGACCTAATTCTAATAATAATAATTCACAGAATTTATCACAAATAATTAAATAAACGTTATTATCGAATAAAAATACCTACTGTATAGTTGTTACACCACCAGACAACAAACACCAATGAAAATACTCTGGAGGGGAGGGAACGAAGTAATTTTTCCAAGGACAGCTTTACCCTGTGCCGGGGGGGGGGGGGCACAGGTAAGGTCAGGCAAACGAAGACGACAATAATTCACGAGTGATTTTATTGAATGCCAATATGAGTATAAAAGCGAGTCATGCGAACCGTAAGGTAGTATACATTTCAGTCGCTGACGAAAATGTATACTTCCAGCCAACGTTTGTGTTTGTTGACTGGAACAAAAACACATACATTAAATCTCAGGAAATAATAATACAGGTGATATAATGCTTGGCGGAAAGCCCAGAAAACGATGGATAAGAGGAAGTAATAATAAATGGAAAATATAATAAGGTTACAAAGGTATCTGTAAATATATAGGGTATGAGCAGCGATTTGTGATGGGCATCAGGTCGGCACAACATTCAAGAGAACTACTGTATCTGTATTCAATACTAATTAGATAATTAGTGCCCAGTGTAAGATGGCGGGCCGGAGAAAAATCATTCGGGGGCCGGATGTGGCCCGCGGGCCGGGGGTTGCCGAACCCTGGTTTAGTTGATTGAGGAAACGAATTTGATAATTTTAACGGTCAGAATAAAGCAAAATACTTACGTATATTAGTGTTTCACATTCGGATTACCAAGATTTATATAATGATCCATATCATTCTAGTATCTTCTTTTCCTTCTTTATCTTTTTATCCTTCTTAATTTGCTCAACTCAATTGAAATAATTTTCTCCCTCTCTCTTCTCTCTCTCTCTCTCTCTCCTTCTTTATTTCTCTCTCTCTCTCTCTCTTTCTCTCTCTCTCTCTCTCTCTCTCTATCTATATATATATATATATATATATATATATATATAATATATAAGATCAAAAGATGGTTTAAAGAGTTCCATGTATTTTATTATGCGCATTTCAAAAACAAATATCATCATGCAATAACATTTGCGTTTTCGTCAGATAAAATAGGGAGACATGATATGAAGGTTAAAACACACTTGTGAATAGTGCAGTTTTAAATCAATATATCAACATATAAATATACACGAGTTGGAATAGAACTGTGCCTGTAAATAATATTATTTCTTTCCCATTACCTTATCATGTTACACATCACCCCCTTTTTTTTTTTTTTTTTTTTACTTCAAAAACCTTGTTTGTAAATAATAATATTCTTTCTTTACCTTTTCCTTATCATCTTCAACACCACATTATTTTCTCTCCAACATTTTATACCAATACAAATTCCCCCATTTGATAATACATAAACTGCTGAAACCGGTAATAGACAATTATTAAATTCATAAATAAATAAATAAATGCCCTTGTTAATCAATAAATAAATTAACTAATACCTGAACACTTCACACAAAGTAAAATATTTTGTTTTAAACATTTTCTAACCCAGAAAAAAGAGAAACAAATAAAAGTAAAATAATCGTCTTTTTGTCCTTATTTATATATATATATATATATATATATATATATATGTATATATATATATATATATATATATATATATATATATATATATATATATATATATGTGTGTGTGTCTGTGTGTGTGTGTGTGTGAATATATAAACATGTATGAAAAATGGCGTGCTGCGTATTTGCAAATGGGTTACATATGAATAACATTAGTCCTTCAACAGTGAGCTTCCAACATTCATTGGTATTTCTTCGTTTTAAAGATCATATGCCTCTGGTTTGTGCGAGCAATAATAGGGTGAAGCTAGCGAGACATGTAAACAAACTTAGATGGTAATGCAACGGAAAGAGAGGAAAAGGAAAAATAAGTCCATTATATCTATGAACTTAAGTACGGTGCAATCATAGACGAGAGATAAAGCCCATCCGACCTGGGTGAGATGTCAGCGAGAAAAGGATTTCACACAGGTCAAACGAGACGAGGTAAGAGAGGGGGAGTAGCAGAGAGTGAGTGAGTAAAAGTGTGAGGAAGAGGCCAGCTGAGAGAGAGTGACTGACTATACCTCTAGTTGGTGAGAGCAATAACTAAAAAAAAGATATTGGGACACATAAAATAGGGAGAGAAGGGGAGTAACAGGGAGTGAGTGAGTGAAAATGTATATATATATATGTGTGTGTGTCTTTGTGTGTGAGACTGTGTGTGTGTATATATATATATATATATATATATGTGTGTATG
The DNA here is from genome assembly GCA_964016885.1 of Eledone cirrhosa. Taxonomy (NCBI): domain Eukaryota; kingdom Metazoa; phylum Mollusca; class Cephalopoda; order Octopoda; family Eledonidae; genus Eledone; species Eledone cirrhosa. Next base: position 121,631,109 of record OZ024740.1, read on the forward strand.
TGTGAGTATGTAAATATATGTATATGTCTGTATATATGTATATATATATACATATGCCAGAGCATAGCCTCAGCCGGATATATATATATATATATATATATATATATATATATATATATATATATATATATATATATATATATATATATATATATATATGCCACAGCATAGCCTCAGCCAGATTAAAAGAGTAATACATATACATATATATATATATATAAATATATGTGTGTAAATTATGTATGTAGGTATATATATGTATGTGTATGTCTGTATATTTTACCTTATTCTTACTTTTATACCTTATTATAGTGTAATTTTCCCCATGCCTTATTATACATTATTAATTATAGATTATTATTATTACTCTTATTCCATTTCTGATTACCTCATGTACTTTCTCCTCCGTTATATATATATATTGTATGCCCTTTGTGTGTGTGTAGCCTCTGCACACCCTCTGCACCCTACTATCGACGCCACCCCATCTATGGCTCCAGTAACCACTCGACTTCCGGGAATGAGTATGACCACGGCTACTAAACAAGGACCCACACCACACCCTCCAGCACCAAAATTAGACTTATCGACCCCTGCTTTTGCTCTTTACTCTCTTTACTCTTTGTTCTTGAATGTTTAGTTGGTAGAGTCCATAACACCAATCAAACCCCTTTTATAGCTCTGAAGAATCCTATGGTTACGTAAGGAAGAAACATTGTAAGCCAATAAAAATATTTTGATGTTGTAGACGCTCTTGTGTTCTTTATCATATATATATATATATATATATATATATATATATATATATGAATACATATATATATATACACGTTTTGTCACATCTCGTGTTCATTATTTCCTATCGGTAGAGGGTCGGACGCCATGCTTTCCAGCATAGTTACGTCCCTTTACAATCTGAGTTCAAATCCCGCCGAGGTTGACTTTGCCTTTCAGCCTTACGGGTTCGATAAAATAAAGTACCAGCAATGCACTGTGTAATTGCTGGTCTTGTGCCTAAAGTAGAAACAATTATTTCCTTGTACACGATTGACATGCGCAGCCGGGTTGGAGGTGGTATCATGACTGGTAGGTGTATAATCAGTCGTGACATGGTATTATTGAACACGACAGAAGGCGATCCCCATTCGCGTTTGATAGGTTTGATGCCGAGTGGTGAATGGCTGGAAGGAAAATATGTGCAACAAAATGAGAAACACTCGTCCTCTTAAGGAATCCTCCACAGCGTTGTCTACTGGTGAACGGATTATCACTGAAGCAGGTGGAAGAGGTCAAGTATTTCGAAGCTGTGTTCACAATGGGCATATGAATAGTATGTCACAGGCAAGGGTCACTAAGCAGATATCTACGGGAAAATCGAACAGCAGCAGAATCAGGGGTTGACCGCAAGTAAATCATTTAATAACATTCATGATCTCCGGCTGCATCGTTTGTGAACATATCCGGATATGTTGGAAACAGTTGCTCCTGTCAGGAGCCGCTGGAAGGATTCTGTCTGCCAGGATTAAGTAGGTAATGAAGGATATATATATATATATATATATATATATATATGCATATATATATATATATATATTTATATATATATATATATATACATGTCTCTGTGTGTGTATGTGTGTTTGAGTGTGTGTATGTATGTGTATGTATATATATATATATATATATATATATATATATATATATATATATACGGTGTTACATAATTATGACGAATGTCTTATTCGTGGGATATCTTTTTTATATCAATAGCGCCGTGAATCCATTTTACAACTATGCCGCACAGGCGAAAATACAAGAAAATACAAATATATTTAGGTGTTGCACAATATCGTGAGTTGTAAACGGTATGCCAAATATTTGCAATAGGTTAGTGTAATATTAGTTGCAGTTTTGGTTTGTTTTCATTTGTGTACAAGGTCCTCAATGAATTTAAACTAAATGTGGAGAAATAATGTTACATCGCTGAATTGTTTTAATTATTCGTATATAGCTGAAGTATTTGCCATTACTTTTATGAGGCGAGCTTTTCGATATTTGTTTTGATTTAACAAGATAATGAAGACCATTGCACTGTTGCTTCCGTGCTGGTTTTGTTGGCGAGTGATAAACAAGCTGATTCTTTTCAATTCCATCTCTTGTTATGATGTTACAAATTATTTTTCTTCTCTTTTGATTTCGTAACCGGAATTGATTCAAGAATTGTGTGAACCAAAAGGCTCCTTAAAAGTAAGTTGATTGATTTATTTTGCTCTTCATCTATCACAATGTATAAGAAAATGGTTCGCAGAGAGGACACTTAGTGCATGAGAAAAACTCCGATGGGCAGTTACCACAGACTCAACTCTCCTCCAAACATCACGTGGGATTATGCTTTTCTTACCATCACGTCGAAGTCGGGGAATCAATTTCAGTTACCGTAAAATCACTAGCCAGAAGATCCGGGATGTGTGGGTGGAAGCAAATTTCCCTTCCAAACGGGAAAATGAAATATCCGCACTTCAATCAGAAAATTATATAATGAGTCTGAAGAGCGGAAATACAAGATGTCAAGGATGGTTGACAAACAATTGCAGATCCGGAGATTTAGAAAAGTGATCTTGAGAAAAGGTTTGATATTGCAAGCCAGAACATTCTCGAACAAAAGGATGTCTCATCTGAAGACAACGTTTTTGTTGAGACATAGCGGGAAGATCGGATATCTCCATTCCTGGCTGTGGTTGATGCAGGACATATGAGAAACATCCAGATGAGTGAAACGAATATTTATTATATGAAAAGAAAACAAGGTGCAGAAATCAAGGTTTTGTGTGAAAAAGTAGCTCTTGAAAGTTCGTCATCCAGGTCTGTTATTAATGATTAACGATGGGATCTTCATGTAAGAACCACCCCCAAAATCACCATTAATAAAGCCGGATCTCGGTGCCATCTTTGTTGCCCCAATAGAACGGGAGAAACTGTCGGTATGACAAGCAAGTACTTTTTACATCACAATTGTGAAGAGTGTTGGTTATGATATGTTAGAAGTCTCGGTTTCCCCGTCAATTGTTTATCGAACAAGAAAACGTCACCATGAGGAAACTTCTCAGGATCCTGTGTTATCTACAGATTCTGGCTAGTCCTCCACTGGGATGAAGAATCATTACCATCGGCTTCACCATGCCGCATACTCGAGAACTGATTGCAGTTATAATTATGAGAAAAGGGAATTAGGAGCTATACGGCGTTCTGATGGCAAGGGAAGGATCCGGATAGCAAAATGCTGAAGTCGTTTTGAAGGAAATTCAACGTAACAAATTGAGTATAGAATAATTGACATGTTCAGCAACACTACCACCACTAACAACGGCATGCAATAAGGAGCTTATGCAAAAATTGAAGCGGTTCTGAAAAAAGTTTAGAAGAAAGTCTTCCAGATATGTTTCCCATCATCAGACTTGTTTCCCAATATTCAAAATGTTCCATGTATGAGATTTATTATCATACTATCCCGAAAGTTGAAACGCCCATGGAAGTATTTTCCAAACAAAAATGGGGGAAATGAATATCTACTGCATGCAATGCTTTCTGGATATCATCCACGAAAAGACAATGGCGAGATCACTATCCTGGTGGTTGGCTGTCTCCCTAGTTCGCTCTCTCTGTCACATGAGCTTACCAGTAGGCTCGTTTGATGGCTTAGACCATATATGTGATCAAGATAGTTATCTTCAAAAACATCTTTAGCTTACACTACGGGAGTCGAAAAAGATAAAAAAAAACAATATTATTGTGTATTGCGAACCCCTTCTTTCTGCATATTTTTATTTCATTTGTCTGTTTATTATCATCTCAACAAGTCCCTCAAAGTGCAAAGGGAGCTGTATTTGGTAGTAAATTTCATCCATAGAAAGCAATTCGATATTTAACTCCTAAATATTATTCTATTAAAATATAATTCGGCATACCCCATTATTTTATCAATTCGAACACGTGCGTAATCGGCATGATAACATAAGATGAATGTCAAACAGTTTGCAATCATTACTCCAATACACATGTCCTTGGTTTCAATGGCTGCTGCGCTTGAATCTGGCTTTGAAATGGTTGATCAACGTCCCTATTCTTCTGACTTTTATCTGTTTCCCAACATGAAAAAACACTTGGCTTGGAACCAGTGTCGCAGTGATTATGACATCATATCTGCTTTTCAGGACTTAGTTTGACAAAAGGATAAAATATTCGCCAATCGAATCCAAGCACTGCAAAACTGAGGGAAGGAATGTGTAGCCTAGAACAGGAACCGTGTTGAAAAATAAACCCCATTTGGTCACATTTTATGAGAGTATTTCGATCAGCCTACGAACTTTGCAGCCGGCCTTCGTAGAATGTTTTTGTTGCAGGGAGTAAGTTTACAAATCAAGGAACTATGTTTTGCATGTTTGTTACAACGTACATAAAGTGAAGAGTCAGAATACCAACACGGATCTCAGTCGTTACAATTTGGTTTTCATAAGTATTTCAATATTTTCAAGAGAATGATTGTTGAAAAATACTAGACATACTATTGGAATTTTAACGTGTCACTATATATACTTACATATATAAATAGCGAGAAAGAAGGAGAAAAAGATATACAGACAAAGAGAGCATAACAGATGTATGCGTGTGTGGGTGTGCGCACTGATGGATCGGTGGACATTTTGATATATAATTATACAACTTAATGAATAATTTCTTGCAGTGGTTTAGAAATAAGACATGTACGACTGTGACTGTCAGAAAGAAATCATTCTACAGCTGATTTTTCGACATAAGACCCAGTCATTTTATTCAAATATTTGAAAGTATTCAGTATCATACATTAATATATCATGCGGCGTATATTCAATTACAGACACCAAGTATATTCATTTGCTTATATCTTACTTCGTATTCTCGACGATTATATTTTTTTGTGTTATTTATATTTTTCTATCTATAATTCTCCACCGGAGAAGACTTTATGAATCATCAATTTAGTATCTTTTCCATTTGCTTGTTCAGCTGAATGAATAGTTTCATAAGTTATCGTTACTAAAATGCACACATCCTTAACTTCAACTGAAGGGTTTTACTCAGTATCTTATCGACAATACCATAAACTTTAGTGCGATATAAATCGTAGTGGGTATTACAAATTTTTGACCACTAGTTTCACCTCTCTTGATATTAACAGATGAAACCATATATGGACAAACAGAAACGAATAGAATAGTTTGCAAATAATTGGTGATTAGTCTCAGCGACAAAGATATGGTGTGAGGTTGTAGCTATTTAATGCAATCCGCAACATTTACTTAAAATTCTCCGTCATCTACAATCAGTAGACCTGATCACCGTGTGATAACACATGGTCAGACTTTAGAACAACACTAGAATATAAAGAAATGTGTCTGTAAAAGTTTTGATGGCAATAGAAAAATCGAATAATTGTAGATATGTAAATTCGATTTTTTTTCTGGAAATAATAGATAAAGATACGGTATTAATAGAGGAAGATATGTCCAAGTCTATTATTTCCGGAGTTACGTCCCTTTACAGTCTGAGTTCAAATCCCGCCGAGGTTAACTTTGCCTTTCATCCTTACGGGGTCGATAAAATAAAGTACCAGTAATGTACTGGGTAATTGCTGGCCTTGTGCCTAAAGTACAACAATTATTTCTGAAAGAGCAATACATCACGTTCTAACGTAAACACCGAAGCAGACAAAAATGCAAACACGCACATGCAACACCCAACACATACTGCGTAGACTGTCAGCAACAACGTCAGGATTCTGATGTGAAGTGGCACATTAACTTAACAAATCTCAGTTAATATGAACATTCCAAATACATAACAACATAGTTAAATTTCCTAAGAAAAATAATGCCCTCATACTCTAAGACGGGCACATTACGTAATACAAGAATAGTATATGGGAAAAATATGGGATGCTCATAGATACATTAATTTATATATATATATATATAAATGTATCTGAGTTTTTCGAATATTAACAATGACATTCGATTCGTTTGCAATTATGCAAACAAGCCTCATTGTTATAGCCATGTCAGTGGAATGAACCCTTCATTTTTCTTCTTGTGTTGGCATGTAAACAGAACTGCAGACATTAATGTTTCTGGGTATTACCCTTCACCAGTACAACATTTTCACTAGCGCTGACAGATGGCAGGTGACCAATGAGCTGTACTAATAAAGGGTGATATCCAGAAACATTAGTGTCTTATAGATCTGTTTACATGCCAACACAAGAGCAAGAATGAAGGGTTCATTCTACTGACATAGCATTAAAAATGAGGCTTGTTTGCATGTCTGCAAACGAATCGAATGGTATTATTAATATTCGAAGAACTCAGATTACATTTATTGTATTCAGCCATGTAGAGCGAAATTTGTTTTAATTATTTGAATGTGGCAAAGCCGACCATTCATTGCTCATATACAGGAAATTGACTGGCCAGTCTGCTGCTATGCAAATCTGGCTGATCAGCAGGTATGCTAATATGCAAATCAAGTCGATCAGTCACTATATTTTAGAAAATAGCATGTATTTTCACTAGCTCTGACAGTTGGGAGCTGTACTGATGAAGGGGTATGCCCAGAAATATTAGTGTCTGCAGTTCGATTTACTTGCCAACAGAAGAGCAAGAATGAAGGGTTCATTCTACTGACATGATTTTAAAAATGAGGCTTGTTTGCATAATTGCAAACGAATCGAATGTTGTTATTAATATTTAAAAAACTCAGATTAGATTTATTCATTTCATCTCAATTGTTAAGTTAACTCAACAAGATATGACTTAGAGTTTTTCGTTCTCTCATTTTCTCTGTCTACTCTCTCTATATATATTTCTCTCTCTGTTGTTCTGTTCTTTCTCTCTTTTTCTTTCTCTATCTTTCTCTTTCTCCGTAACCCAACCGATTATTTTAAATATCCAATACTAATAATATAATTAAGCTACAACTCCACTATCCGGGAGCTTCCAACAGTAATGGTTGCATTCTTTAAGTGTATGTCAATATTTATTTATAAAACTGATCTATATTATATTTTATCTGATGAAAGCACACCATAATTTAACTTGGTGTCCTTGAAATATGTATAATTAAATAAATATGGTTTTATAAATATAGTTTCCATTTGTTAATATCGTATTTTTACTCCAAATATTTGTTGAGTGCTTTATATCAGTTATAAAATTATTGGCTTGTTGTATCCCAACAATTTAAATAGAACGTTTACATATATATATATATATATATATATATATATATAAAATTAGAATTGGTGCACTGAAATAGCAATATATATCTATGAATGTATATACAGTGTATTTTGCAATACACTGTATGCTTAGAGTAGTGACAGTCTCACTTACTTTAAATGTTCAGCAAACAGGGGAGATAAAGCTGACAGAGTTCTGTTTCGTACTTTTTGGTACTTATCAAAACTAACTACTCCACCTGTTTGCTGAAAATCATGAATGTTTGATTCCTATAGAATTCTAGTAATAATCAGTAACTGGTTATACAGAGCGGTTGCCGGTCAAGCAGAAATTGAAAATTAGAATTGGTGCTCTGACATAGCGATATATTTATGAATATATGTATAGTGTATTTTGCAATACACTGTATGCTTAATTAAAAGCATTTCGAAGACATTTCATGAATTTCAGCAAACAGGTGGAGTAGTTAGCTTTGATAAGTACCAACAAGTACGAAACAGAGCTCTGTCAGCTTTGTTTCCTCTGTTTGCTGAAAATTTAAAGTAAGTGAGACTGTTACTCTAAAACAAATAGCGTAAGGTCTTCGGAATGCTTTTAATTGAGCATACAGTGTATTGCAAAAGACACTGTATGTACATTCATATATATATATATATATATACACGTATTAATTGGACCATGTGTTGGTTAATTACCGACACTCAGTAGTATATATATAAACAAGACGTGTAAGTCAACAGGTTTAATCTGACTTCGTTGCTGTTATATACATGTTATATGCTATAAAACAACATCACATATCTGCACGGAACATATATAAAATAATCGAGATAACAGAAGTAAATGTGTTCTTCTGAATTTTCTGTTCAAATTCTAGATGTCCGATGAGATCGTATCTGTCGCATCATAGTTATCACAGACATATATAAAACAGTGACTATCAATAAACAAAGTTAATTTTAACCTGTCAACTTACATCTTTTCTTTATATATATATATATATATATATATATATATAGAGAGAGAGAGAGAGATGTATATATATATATATATATATATATACGCACACACACACACACACACACACACACATATATATATATATATATATATATATATATATATATATATATATATATATATATATATACATATACGTATATGGAAAAAATGAAATTTCATTTCTCACTCTTAGTACGGTTGATACTTAAATATAAGTATTATACGCACATACATATATGTATACAGACATACAGTAGTATTTATATTCATACATACATACACACATATATATATATATGTACGTATAGATTTACCGAATATTTATTATAATGCTCGGTTTGTTTGTAAACAAACAGCCCGAAATTATTAGCCGTACAGTGTTCGGCAACCATCTTTGCCCCTTTGTTCAACACTGACAAAGGAACGATGAACTAGTTTCTAGCGTATTAACTGTCATCAGCACCGTATACCTTTCTGTCAGTCGATTGAACGTTTGAAAGTATTTACTTTCGTTATGCATATTAACGGGTGAGCAGCCTAATTTGAATATCAAGGGAGTTAGTCGGCCGGGTGTACCGAAAACGATAAATGGAAAAAATGAAATTTCATTTCTCACTCTTAGGACGGCTGATACTTAAATATAAGTATTATACGTACATACACATTGTATACAGACTTACAGTAGTATGTATATACATACATACATGCACACATATATATATATATGTACGTATCGGTTTACCGAACATTTATTATAATGCTCGGTTTGTTTGTAAACAAACAGCCCTAAATTACTAGCAGAACAGTGTTCGGCAACCATCGTTTCCCTTTTGTTCAACACCGACAAAGGAACAATAAACTAGTATCTAGCGTATTGGCTGTCATCAGCACCGTATACCCTCCTGTCAGTCGATTGAACGTTTGATAGTATTTACTTTCCGTATACATATTAACGACAGACAGGAAGATATACGATGGTTGATATCAGTTGATGCTGGCCTTTTGAGTATGATTTATTTTTTTCGAAAAGTGGATGATTGAGGGTGTCTACCTGAAATGGAAAAAGCCGTTTTGTAAAATGTATTATACTTGTGCGCGTGCGTATTCATTTGTGTATTTGCGTTACACATCCGTACGAAGCTAAGTATAAATGTGTGTGTATATAAAAGTAAAAGAGTGGGTGTGCATATTTCGGTCTGTATTAGTTGTAAGAGAATATCTTTCTGATCATAAGAGAGCAATAGGAATCTAGGGGTGATGGTACATATAAATAAATATATATATATATATATATATATATATATATATATATGAGTCTCTCTCTCACTCTCTCTCTCTCTCTCTCTCTCTCTCTCTCTCTCTCTCTCTCTCTCTCTATATATATATATATATATATATATATATATATATATATATAAACGGAAAAAATGAAACGACGAAATTTCATTTCCCACTCTTAGTACGGCTGTTACTTAAATATAAGTATGTACACGTACATACATATATGTATACCGACGTACAGTAGTATGTATATATATATACATACATGCACACATATATATATGTACGTATGGATTCACCGAACATTTATTATAATGTTTGGTGTGTTTGTAAACAAACATCCCGTATTAAGCCGTAGAGTCTAGCAACCATCGTTGCTCGTTTGTTCAACACTGACAAACTAGCTTGAAACTAGTACAGCGTTCCTTTGTCAGTGTTGAACAAACGAGCAACGATGGTTGCTAGATATTACGGCTTAATACGGGATGTTTGTTTACAAACACACCGAGCATTATAATAAATGTTCGGTGAATCCATACGTACATATATATATATATATATGTGAGCATGTATGTATATATATATACTTAGAACTGTACGTCGGTATACATATATGTATGTACGTGTACATACTTATATTTAAGTAACAGGCGTACTAAGAGTTGTAAAAGAAATTTCGTTTCATTTTTCCGTTTATCATTTTCGGTGCACCCGGCCGATTAACGCACTCGTTATGAAAATTGGGCTACTCAGCCGTTAATATGCGTAAGGAAAGCATATGCTTTCAGACGTTCAACAATCTGGCAGGAAGGTATACGTTGCTGACGATAGCTTATAAGCTAGAAACTAGTACAGCGTTCCTTTGTCAGTGTTGAACAAACGAGCAACGATGGTTGCTAGACACTACGGCTTAATACGGGATGTTTATTTACAAACACACTGAGCATTATAAAAAATGTTCGGTGACTCCATACGTACAGATATATATGTGTGCATGTATGTATATATATATATACATACTACTGTACGTCGGTATATATATATGTAAGTACGTGTACATACTTATATTTAAGTAACAGCCGTACTAAGAGTGGGAACTTAAATTTCGTTTCATTTTTTCCGTTTATCTTTTTCGGTGCACCCGGCCGATTAACCTCCTCGATATGCAAATTGTTGGGCTACTCAGCCGTTAATATGCATAAGGAAACCATATGCTTTCAGACGTTCAACAATCTGGCAGGAAGGTATACGTTGCTGATGATAGCTGATAAGCTTGAAACTAGTACAGCGTTCCTTTGTCAGTGTTGAATAAACGAACAACGATGGTTGCTAGACACTACGGCTTAATACGGGATGTTTGTCTACAAACACACCGAGCATTATAATAAATGTTCGGTGAATCCATACGTACATATATATATGTGTGTGCATGTATGTATATATATATATATACATACTACTGTACGTCGGTATACATATATGTATGTACGTGTACATACTTATATATATATATATATATATATATATATATATATATATATATATATCAGTTACGTTCACTTAAGAATATTTTTTTAAATCATGTTCACTTAAAAATGATTTTTAAATAATACACAGACATGTATATAATGTAAAATGAAATTGGAAGATCCATTTCTCTACTATTTTTCTTTCTTTCTATTTATGAAGGTACTCGGAGAAATCTTATATCACGTGAATCCGTGTTTCTATTTAGGCAAAACTTGTGTTATTCGGTTTGTATTCCCATTTCAGGTGCAAATCTACTTTCGAAGTATTTTCCCATCATTCGCCGTTATGGGTGTATTACATTATAGACAAGCACACGTGCACACATACATCCTTAATAATTCGCGTGCCCATGCAAGTATGCACATGAATACCGGTGAACATACACCGCATTTCCGCCCCATAAATCACACATGGATATACACATACGCATACGCACCAAAAATAGGGCCAATGCCTATATATATATACATTCTCAGTCCACAAACCACAACAAAACATTTTCTTTCGTCGCATCACCAGTCTAAGTACCAGATCGAAACTTGAGACGTGTCCATAACTCCTATGGGTCACCATGAGCCAATCCTCTGGGAAACGCGCGTAGCAGGTCGATACGCAATAAATATTTTTCATATATAAAAGAAACTTCCTCGTTTTTTCTATGATATATTTATATGTATATATATATATATATATAAGTTAATATATATATAAGTTAGTTTTTAAATTTTCTTATTATACGTCATCCATATATATATATATATATATTATTATTATTATTATTATTATTATTGTTATTTTCATTTTCTTTCATTATTGTCTCTGAGATATATGCCGAGTGTCTTCCTGACACCTAGGGCAAATACATTCACAGTGTGCATTGGCAAGCCAGTTAATACAGCACATTGATTATAATTAAAAAAACAAAAAACGGTATACATATATACACATGTGCATATGCATATGTAAATAAAAGGAGGGATAGAAATCTTACAGAGATAGTGCTCTTCTCAATACGTGTGCAGTACCAGTCAAAACAATTTTTTACACCTCGTGCAGAGAGGGTAAACCAGAAATAATTCGCAAATATTGTTCTGTTCCTTTCATGATCATTCCCAGTCCTCCTACAATCACTGGTATTGTAACGGCCTTGAGGTGCCACATTTTCTCAATTTCAAAAAAGCAGATCTTTATATTTTCGTAGCTTGTCAAATTCTTTTGCCGCGATATTGTGATCACATGGGATGCTCATATCTATCAGCAAACAGACATTGTTATGTTGATCTTTTATAATGATGTGAGCTCTATTTGCTTTTAGGGTCCTGTCAGTATATGCAGGAAAGTCCCAGAGAATTGTTACTTTTTCTCCTTCAGTTACAGCCTCAGGGTGATGATTGTACCACATGTCTTCAGTTTGATTTTGTAATGCCGGCATATTACCCAGTGTAGATATTGGCCAACTCTGTCATGTCTATATTTGTATTCTACTGGTGCTAAAACTTTACATCCAGAGAGTATGTGATCCAGTGTTTCAACCCCAGCATTGCAGAATCGGCACTTTGGGTTTATTCCGTTTCTCATCACATTGGCCTAGTAATTACGAGTCAATAAGCTTTGATCTTGGGCAGCTAAGATGAAGCCTTAACTCCCCGCCTTTAGCCCTTAACTACGTAGCCACTGATAGGTTTGCTTTTGGTCAACATCAGCTTGTTTGCTACGGGCCATACATTTGCCATGCAGAGGTTTCTGCTCCCAATTTGATGCTAATTGGTCCTAGCCCTTTTGCTTTAGCCAGTGATTTTATGTGCCTAGCAGCATCCGTGTCAACAGTTTCTTTAGTCTCTCCATCCTGGGTATCAAGAATGAGATCAGTAGCATATTGTTTGCCCTCCTTCAATATAGATGAAATCTTCTTACTTCTCTCATGCTTTTCAACAAGTTTCAGCATACAGTCGTTAGTTGTTTCAAGGTATTTGGCCAGTCCAAATGGCGGTCTTGTAAGCAAGTTCAAATTGGATCAGGCCACGGCCACCTTGAGTTCTAGGTAGGTAAAGACGATCCACATCTGCTTTTGGGTGGTACATCTTAATACAGGTCAGTAGCTTACGGACTTTGGTGTCGATTCTTTTGATTTCACTCACGTTCCAGTTCAACACACCGAAGCTATGACTTACAAATGGCACTTCCAAAGAATTTATGGTAAGTACACTGTTACGAGCGTTTAGTTATGATCTCAGAACTGCACGTACTCTCCTGCAACATTATTTCCTTATCCTCTCTTTCATACTTGCATGCTGTATGCCAGAGCCCTTATTAATCCTGCAGTATTTATAGTTTTGTTCCTGCTCAAGTTCCTTTATGATTGTTTCAGCATCCAATTCAACTGAGTCTGAGTTGACAAGCTTCCTCTTCTTGAAAGTGGCTTTTGCACGCTTGTTAAGTCCAAACTCCATCCTCGTGTGATCGCTAAAGGTTTTTACTGTCCGCAAAAAGCCTTCCAGTTCCTCATTATCTTTTCAATATAGCTTCAAATCATCCATATAAAATAGGTGGCTTATTTGTTGTTGTCAATTCTATAACCGTACCCTGTTCTATTAAGCTCGGATGTAAGGGATATTAAAGCTATGCAGAAAAGCAACGGTGAAAGTGAGTCACCCTGGAATATACCACCGATGATGTTTATATTCCTAGAGCACAGTACCCAGTGGAATGAGACAATTGGATATTTGTGTTCCATAATGACATATTGTACTTCAGGAACTTTGAGATCACAGGTCAGATTTTATTATTATTATTATTATTGTTCTTTGAGTCTCAGTCATTGATGTTAGTTAACTGGAAAGTTTATTGCAATGAATATCAAGCCACTACCTGCAGCCTCAGATATTCAGGATGTATCGGAGGTTTCTTGCTGTTCCCAGCAAGCATGCCTTTTGAAGCGTTCCAAAAAGCGTGGCTCGGCTAATTTTCTTCAACCATCCCTGGAAACTTTTTGAGATAGTACCTAGTGCGCCTATGACAATCGGGACCACTTTGAGTTTATGGTAGTTCCAAATCCTTTTATACCTCCCACTTTAAGTCCTGGTATCGGTTAATTTTCTCCCTCTCCTTCTCTTGTACTCTCGTGTCGAATGGGCAGGCCACATCCTCAATCAGGCACGATCTTTTTTCTTAGTCCAAAACCACCAGGTCAGGTCTATTGTGTTCCAGTTTCTTGTCCGTCTGTATCCTAAAATCCCACAGCACCTTCACCTGGTCGTTTTCTATCAGCGACTCTGGCTTATACTCATACCGCTTCTCAGAATGTGGTAAATTGTTTACTTTGCATAGGTGCCAGTGGATCACCCTGCCCATCACATCATGTCTCCAGCCCTTATAGTTAGTCTGGGATTGGTGTTTACACTCGGATACAATGTGAGCCACAGTCTCCTCTCTCTCTCCACAGATCCTGCACAGTGGGCTAGCCTCCTCCTTGTAAATATGGTGTTTCAACCACTTCGTTTTGAGGGCCTGCTCTTGTGCAGCCATTAACATTCCTTCTGTAGCCTTTTTAAGGTCTCCTCTTTTCAACCAGTTCCATGTCTGTGGATGTCTGAATTCCGTTTTCTCAAAGAAGGTACTATGAAGGGATTATTCCTGAAGGCTGCTCTTTCTCCTTGTTGTTATTTCCTCCTTGGACATCCCCTGGTCTATTGTCCTCTCCTTCAGTACAGTTCTGAACATTGGCTCCTTACTATCAATCACGTATTTGTGTAGGTTGTTTTTCTCCATCTGAACACAGTCCTCTATGCTGATAAGACCTCTTCCACCCTCAGATCTCCTTAAGTAGAGTCTATCGACATCACTCCTCTTGTGGAACGTGTTGTAGATAGTCAATTATTATTATTATTATTATTATTATTATACAGGGCGGTGGATTGGAAGTATCGGTAGAGGGTCGGACGCCATGCTTTGCAGCAAAAAGTTATGCCCCTTTATGGTCTGAGTTCAAATCCCGCCGAGGTTAACTTTGCCTTTCATCCTTGCAGGGTCGATAAAATAAAGTACCAGTAATACACTGCGATAATTGCTGGCCGTGTGCCAAAAGTAGAAACAATTATTTTTATTATTATTATCATTATTATTATTATTATTATTATTATTATTATTATTGCCGACCTACGTAGTAAATCGTATCATAGCGGTGGATTGGCAGTATCGGTAGCGGGTCGGACGCCATGCTTTCCAGCATAGTTACGTCCCTTTACGATCTGAGTTCAAATCCTGCCGAGGTTGACTTTGCCTTTCATCCTTACGGGGTCGATAAAATAAAGTACCAGTAATACACTGGGTAATTGCTGGCCTTGTGCCTAAAGTAGAAACAATTATTATTATTATTATTATTATTATTATTATTATTATTATTATTATTATTATTATTATTGCCGACCTACGTAGTAAATCGTATCATCGTGAGCGCCGCAAATGTTTGTTATTTTCAGTTGTTTAAAATTGCCATTTATGTAAATATTTTATTGTTAACTGTATATAAGTGCACATACTTTGATTTCTGAAAAGGACGCTCAAATATATTGGGGCCTTGAGCCCAAAATTTAAACTTTTTATAATTATCAAGCAAAACATTTTTCTTTGAAAAATCATGAATGACTCAGATTCACTCCTTCCTCACAATCTAACACCTCACACCGACACCACCATTGTAAATATTGCTACGTTTGCCAACACTGGGAATGTAAGCAGTAGCAATATTTTAAATTTGTCTCAGGCAGACGTTCATTTCCCGCCATTACCAATGACTGCAGATGTTAAAGCCGCCACCACCACCGCCACCACGACAACCACCACCCCCACCACCACCACAGCGACAAAAGAAACAAAAGAAAAAATAAATTAATTCGTGATATCGAAATGAATTCAACCAAAATGAACTCTTCCACACCGAACACCACTGACGCCACCACCACCACAACTGAAACTAAAATTAACAATATCAAAAATAACGATAACAACAGCAGCAACAATGAAATTAAGAAAACTACCCTGAGTTTTGCCAGAGTAGCAAAAGCGTACGAAGCGATCCAGGTAACTCAGGAGGAATTAGAAGAAGCCAAAGGAATGGTAAAGAAAGATGGGTACAGTGTCAGCCTCCCCAATACCTAATAAAATGGAGCAACGTCGCCTATGCACCATGTCTTATCGGACAATTAACATAAAATCGCGCCGAGTGTAACGGGCATCAGAGTCCCAAATCCAAAAAGCTTTGGGACATGTGTGGGCAAAAAACCCCAGATCAGACGTGGGCAGAAGTATGGAACCGTGGACGTGTTCTTTGAAACATCACTGGAGGCCAGAGAACACTCCATGGCCCCATTAAGAAGTGACGACTTCACACTCGTCCCAAGCTATTGTGGCCAGAGACTTGTGAAGATCAGGGTGACCCACGTTCCACCGGCCATCGAAATTCCCTGGCTAATGGCTGCCGTCCTCGCCGGCATCGAGGCCAACACCAAGATAATTGAGATAGCGAAAGAAAAGCAGGAGAACTGGTCCGGATCTGGGATGGAGCTCCTGATCCAAGCGGACCATAAAAGCATTGAGGAGATCCCAGAAGTAATAGAAGTCACTGACGGCAGCCACCTCACCGTAATCGTCGAGAGCAGAAGACCTAGGTGTGTCGTTTGTGGTAAAGGAACCCACCTAAGGGCTTTCTGCCCTCAGGCTAAAAGCTTGAGGCCACCTCTCTTACCCACCCCAGTGACTCAACCATCAACACCACCAGCAGCAGAAAGGGCAGCAACAAATGTAGCAGCAACAAAAGAAGCAACTGTAACAGCAACAACCCCAGCAACAGTAGCAAAACCAACACCACCACCACCCAACCCTCCAGAACTAGCACCAGCACCTACACCATCCACCACGCCACAAACAAAACCAACGCCTATGGAGGATTTTCCACTTCTCGGCTTATCGCAACTGGAGACAGATTGTGACGACGAGGAGTGGGAAACGGTATCAGTAAAAAAGAAAAAAAGAAACCAAAAAAGAAACAATTCTCTTCCTTCCCCCTCCAAAAACAAAATACAGAGGGAAACAAATAAATTATCAAAAGAACCAAAACGATACACATTACACAGCATTAAATTTGAACAACGACCAATTATTACACTACATGCAACACAACACCAGCATCTCAGAAAAAGACTACACAACAACCCAAAAGTTCACACAACCTCCACACATACAAATCACTCGCATCACACAGAAAACGTACATGACACTAAAACAAAAATTCCCCAAAGACATCGGAGACTTCCGACAAGCACTCTCCAGGAGGATTTATAAGGACATCCTTCCTGAGGAGGCCACAAGCAGTGAAAAGGATGGAAAAACCGTCCTTCCTCTACGAGAAGTAAGGTAAGTGGTCTTTCCCATCTTTTCCACTCCATTTCAACATGACCTCACTCAGAATAGGCAGCATAAATGCGCGTGGGTTGGGGTCGTCAAGGAAGCAGGGCCACCAGCTCAACGATCTCAGGTCACTAAACATAGATGTAGTCGCCATCAGCGAGACCAGATTCTCCGAAGCACGGGCCTTCGCACCGATCATCGGCGGCTACGATGTGTATGCATCTCCCAGCCGTCCGGGATCGGGGGCGGGGAGTTGCTGTGCTTTTTCGAAGAGGTTTGGATCTCGCCATACGGGCCATCTTCCAGGACCCAGAAGGTAAGTTGGTGGTGCTGGACGTGACCAGCGGAGACGTGCAAGCTTTCAGGTTAGTGGCCATCTATGCCCCGACAGGAGCAGGGCGGCCTGATTTCTTCCGGCGTCTGGAGACCTTTCTTGGAACGTCCCGCTCTTTAGTGTTAGTGGGCGACTGGAACGAGATCTTAGAGGCACGCTAGGATTGTGTGGGATTAGTGGATAGGGGAGGAGGGTGCATAAGTCTCACCAACCTCCTCAGGCGTTTTGAACTGTCTGACAGGTACCGATTGGATTTCCCGAATGTACCAATGTGGACTTGGACAAATCGCATAGGGTCATCCAGATCATATCTAGATAGAGTATTTTGTAGGGAAATAGATAGGTCTAGCATAGGCTGTCCACAATTCAAGATAGTCAGCTACATGGACCACAAATTCGTGATGTGTGTGCTTGACTTAGATAGGCTTCATAGACGAGGACCCGGCTACTGGAAGCTAAACGCGTCCTTACAAGCGCGCAAGGCCTACAGAGACCGGATTAGCGAACTAGTTAAGCGGGCGTTGACAAGGGCCATCATCAACAACAAGTGGTGGTTTGCTCTGAAAAGAGCAATTAGAATAAAGGCCATTAGGTTTAGTAAGGCTTTAGCAATAGAGAAAAATAGAGCAGAGGGAGAATTAGTTAGAAAATTAGACGAGGCGCTTAGCAAAGGCATCGCGACCGACATGCTTGCGGCAAAATTGGCATTTGACCAATCTTCAATGCAAAGCACGAAGTGTGTTGTCAGAGCTAGGGTGCATGCTCTCAGACACGAGGGGACGAAAGCCGTTCAATGGGCCCGAGTGGCGGAGGCGCCTCGTGGCAACAAAGCCCCGATCTGGTTTTTGGTGGACCACGACGGGGTCGCATGCTACTCGATCCCGGGAAAATGTGTGAAGCTTTTCAGCGACACTTCGCTCAACTGTTGGGGGGCAGCGGCGGGCCGGGTCGAGGGGTGGACTTTAGTGTCTACCTTGACGGACTGACGCGGCTCTCGGCCACTGAGGCGGAGTGTTGCGAAAAGCCGATAACAGCCCCTGAAGTACGGGAGGCAATGAATAGCTGCACAAGGGGTAATCGCCTGGTTTGGATCGTCTGCCCTATGAACTTTACTTACAGATGCCAGACTTGTTCGGAGACCTCTTGGCGGACGTCTACTGCAACTGGCAACAGAACGGGAGAATTCCCAGCTCTGTGAGCCGAGGAGCTGTGGCACTGCTGAGAAAGGATCCGAACAAAGGGGATAACATAGATCATTTTAGGCCAATAACTCTGCTAAGCAAATAGTTCAAGATTTTGACCAAGGTGCTAGCAAAGAGGTTGGCGCTTGTCGTTAGTGGTCTGGTGGGAGAGGCGCAGACATGCGCCATTCCCGACAGATCCATCCACAACAACCTCCACCTCTTTCGATACATCGCAGAGAGGGTAGCTAGGGAACCTAGCACGGGTGGGTCCTTGATCAGTCGAAAGCATTCGATAGGGTCGACCATCGCTTCCTAGTGGCAGTCCTGAGGGCGGCTGGATTTGGGCCCGTCTTAAGAGGCTGGATCGCTGCCATGCACAGCGACATCTGCTTTGTGGTGAGAGTGACCGGTCACTTTTCGGAACCGTTCAACATCATGCGTTCGGTCTGCCAGGGATGTCTCGTCTCGTCCCTCTTGTACGTATTAACTCTCGAGCAATTACTGCACAAACTGGAAACGTTGAGGGGGTTCTCGCGCGAACTAGGATGTGGAAGATCCGTGTCAGCATATGCGGACGATGTCACCGTAGTGGTGTCGAACGCCAAACACATCGAGGCGATCGGCACTACACTAAGAGAATACGACGCGGTGACAGGAGCAATGATCAACCAGGAAAAGTCAGTAGGCCTGCAGCTTGGCACCTGAAGAGGCAGGTCCATGCCGTCCAACAGCATCGTCGGGTGCTAGACGGACGGACCAGTTAAATTGCTCGGTGTCTGGTTCGGTCTGGATCTCCAGACGGACAAAAACTCGGACGAGTTGACGAGCAGGGTGGCTTCTCTCACCCAGAAAATGGCGGAGAGGATGCTATCCCTGAAAGATCAAGTGGAGGTGGCTAACGCGTATATCGCGTCCGTCATCTACTACAGCCTGACCGTCATACCTTGTCCTAAGCACCGCCTGACTGCGTTGGAGCGTTTGCTCTTTCGCTTTTTGTGGAAGGGACGCACTCCGATGGTCAGGCGGTCCATCTGCTGTCAACACCCGCTACGTGGAGGGCTGGGAATGACGTGGCTGATGATGCGTAGACACGCGCTCAGGCTACGATATCTCCACCTCTTCCACGACGGTGATCAGGTGTGGTCACCCTTTGCTTGATGCGTCTTTCCCCAGCTCGTCTCCTTGACGGAGTACCAGTCCTGGGTCAAGCGAAGACCGAGAGGGAGCGCTTGGCGACTGGAATGTCTTCAGGCGCTCACAGCCCTCGACCAATCGGGCAATGTGATCGGTGGAAACTCCACCTTGGCGTTCTATAGAGGATTAGTGGAGGGGAAGAGCGACCAACGTACTTGGAGAAAGTCTAGGCGTCGACGAAAATCAACTAGCCAATCTCTTCGGAAGGACTTCGGGCCGGGGCCTATGGACTACTTCCAGAAATCCCTGGCCTGGCAGTGCTACCGAGTAGCTTTGCCAGTTCGGTATAAACTCTACAGTCATGGCGGTGCCGTCATCCGGGCATGTCCGAGATGCGCGCAGGGCGACGAAACCGTCCTGCACGCACTCGTCCAGTGTCCGAAAATTGCTGACTTGTGGGTTTATGTCGAACACCTGCTGTCGCGTGTAGGAAGGATCCGGCTATCATCTGAGTCCATCGTAAGGATTGCCCCGCCCTCTTCCTTTAGCCGGGAAGGGCAGTTAGTGTTTATCTGTCTGGTGGCCATGGCGAAAGAGACAGTATGGTGGACACGTTTGAAAGGGCTGAAGACGAGCACTTAACTCTTCGGTGATGCCCTGATTAACTTTTTCAAATTTCATTTGAAAAGGAAAATCAGGGTAGAGAGGGAAGTGCTCACTTCCCATCATTCTGTTGAAAGATGGGTGAGAGAAACAAGAATGGCCCGAGTGAATGGGCCTACTCTGAGTACGTATCTGTAAATTAAGGGTGGAAAACTGGGAGAGGGCACTTGCCTTGGTGGTCAGGGTCACTGTGGCCTTTTACTGGGCTTTCTCCACAAATGTCCCTCCGAAATCTCCCCCCTATTGAGGAATTTTTCATTGTTATTTTTTGTTACATCCTCTGTTTTTGTTCTTTACACGCAGAAATGCCCATTTGTACCGTCCTGTATTGTCCTGCACTGTCCTTAATGTCTACTTTATATAAACCCTTGTGGTTAATAAAGAAATCATTATTATTATTATTATTATTATTATTATTATTACAGTTGCATTTATCTTGCTATATGTTCATACGAGTTATCACCAAGTCACAATCAGTGACCTAAAGAGACAACAAGGTCCGCCTTGTTCCATAAAGAACAGACATAAACACACATGCATCTTTAGGTGTTTAGACTTGTGATGTAGTTATATTGACAGAATCTTCCTTAGTATATGGGCAGTTCCCAGTAGTACTATATTTGGTATTTCTCCTATACGCGGGTTTCCTGGGATTTGCGATAAGTAATAACTAGACCCCTTAGGTATCATTCCTAGAGCGCCTACAACCACTGGTATTGTTTTAGATCTCAATTTCCACATTTTTCCAATTTCTATCTCCAGGTCCTTATACTTGCTCAATTATTCAAATGTTTTTATAGATACATTCTTGTCTATTGGAACGTACATATCAATTAGCAGGCATTCCCTATTTTTAAAGTCTTTCAGTATTATATCAGGTCTATTTGCATCTATTTTTCCGTCTGTTTGGATGCAAAAGTTCCATAAGATTGAGATGTGATCTTTTTTCAAGTATGGGAGGTGGTTGATGCTCCCACCAATTCTTTTGATGGGGCAGGTCAAAATGCTTACACATTATCCAATGTATGTATTGTGCAGCTCTGTCATGCCTGTTTAGGTATTTGCTTGGAGCTATAGGACTGCACATTGAAATTATATGATCAATGGTCCCGGGTTGTTTTTTTTACATACACGGCATAATGGGTGCATTCATTTTTTATTATGTTGGCTTGGTAATTTTATGTTGGGACTGATTATATCTTGTGCTGATATAATCAGTCCTTCAGTCTCCGATTTCAGTCCAGAGGATGCCAACCACTGATGGGTTAAAGTATTTTCAACATCAGGATTGTTAGTTTCTGTAGCAGTTCTTTCTTTGCAGTTATTTTTACCTGCTTTGCTTTTTCTTTTTTTTCATTTCAGCAGTAAATGGAACTTCTGAATTGTGTAGTCCATTACTGTATCTTTGTGCATCTTTTGATGGTTTTGTGTTTCAAAACGAGTTTGATTATACAATCATGTGATTCCCTTAGATATGTAGATATTCCAATTGTTGCAGTTTTCAACGCAATATCTAACTGGATTAACCCACGTCCTCCTTCTTTCCTAGCGAGATATATTATATCTGTATCTGCCTTAGGGTGATGCATTCTGTGCATGGTTAAGAATTTTCTAATTTTTGTATCGATCCTACGGATCTCTGTGCTTGACCATTTGATGACATTGTAACTGTAGGTTACTACTGGTATGGCAAGCGTTTTTATGGCATCGATCCTATTCCTTGCGTTCAATTCCGTTCTTAAGATTGCTCTTACTTTGCGTTAACATTCCTTCCTTATCCTTTCCCTCATTGTCGAGTGCTTGATTCCATCCCCTTCACAAAGACCTAGATATTTGTAAGTTTTTTCTTGATCAAGTTCTCTTATTACATTCCCTCGATCAAGATTAATGTCTGGACTTTACAGCAGCTTACCTCTGGCGGACGTTGCTTTGGCACATTTATCTACTCCAAACTCCATTTTAATGTCATCACTGAACTGCTTCACAGTGGATAATAGCCCTTGCAATTGTTCATCATTTTTTGCAAATAGTTTCAGGTCATCCATGTAAAACAAGTGATTAATGATTTTGTCATAGACTTTATATCCATGTTTTGTTTCATTGAGCATTTCAATTAATAGTATAAGTGCGATGCAGAATAAAAGCGGAGATATAGAATCACCCTGAAAAATTCCACAATTAATATTAACTTCTCCAGCTTCCAGTGATTTTTCACTATTCAAAAGGAGTGCCGCTTTCCATCTCCGGAATGATCGGAACCTACTGTCAACGGGAGATATTTTGGTCATATGTATATTCAGTTAGGACTGATGTTAAAATTTTATACATTGTGGTCAAGCAAGTTATCGGTCTGTAAGTTTTGGGATTGTTTGTCTCATCATTCTTCGGAAGCAGGAATGTAATGCCGTTAACTAGCCAGGGTGGTATCTTTTCTGGCTCCTTAACTATTTCATTGTAAAGTTGGTCTAACAATTCATGAGACTGTGAAGGCATTTATCCAAAAATCTGGTATTTTGACTTTTCCTGGGGATTTCCATTTGCTGGTTTTTCTAAGAGCCAAACGTAACTGTTCAACTGTTATATTTTCCCATATTTGTTCCTCAAGGTGAGCTCTATCTTTCATTTGTCGGTCTATCCATGAGGCATGTATATTATGAACTTTTTCTTCGGCTCAGATCTTTTCCCAGAATTATTGCCCTTCCCCCTTGGGTGGTATTTATTTAGCAGTTATTGTTGACTTGCCAATTTTTCTGTAGAAGTTTCTTTGGTTGTTTTTGAACATCTTATTGTCCTTATAGAATCTAGATCGTTTTTCAAAGCGCTTTGGCCGACACTTTTTGCTTGATTATTTCTATCAGCATGTCTATGTTACTTGTTGATTTTATACTGTATTTTCTTTTCAATTTTCTAAGTTTAGTTTGTTTAACATGTTCACCTACTTTGTAGTTTGTTAAAATTTCTATGTCAGATTGGAGAAGGTTTATTGGCGATTGATGTTCTGTTGCCAAGTAGATTTCTTGTGGGAATTCCTATGTTTTTTCATTTTCACTCCACATAAGTGAGTGGTGACTTTAGCCGATGCATAATAGAGATGATTTAAATCAGTAATGTTTAGTTTGTATGTGATAATAATGTTTTTGAGAATTATGTTTGTCTTGTGCATTATCTTTTGGTTCTGTTTGGACTTATGGATCTTAGGGAGGGTGTCTCGTTCCCCCATGTCAGGTTCTTTCATTTTCATCTATTAGATCATAATTTCATCCTTCATGTTGGAAAGTTGATTCTCATTCATTTCTTTATCATTTACGATCTCATTGTTTTCATTTTGAGTTTCATCTTGAGCATGCACTCCCTCCACTTTTTCGATCCTTTCTTTAATTTGTTTTGTTGTCAGTGATTCCGCCCCAACCCTGGGATTCGAAGTGTTACACTTTACCTCGTTTTCACTGACACATATTTCATTTTCCCTTCGCTGACTTTGTGCTAATAGCTTGATCTGATCAATTTCTATATCAGTTAGTAACTTTTTTTTAGCAATATTTCCTTGTATGTTGGCTAGTTTGTTACTGTCAATACAGCCTCTGTTTTCGGGATGTTTCTTTTTCCAGTTGATATATGTCTGTTCTGTATTCGATTTATTTGATGGGTAGTACATGGCAGTGTAGAAAGCCTCAAGGGCTTCATTATTATCTTCCCTTGACCATTTTCTCTCCTTTTCTTTGGATATCTTGGTGGTGATCATGGAGGGCCAACAGTAGGAGTGTTCCGGTTATGGGAGGTCTCCAGCTCCAAAGTGATGGGAAGGTTTGAACCATTAGCTTATTTTTCGACCCCATTCCGGTTCCTCTCTGAGGGAGGCGGCCCTTTTTGACTCGGGTGACTGCCGATCCGGTATGAGATTTTATCTTTAGACATTTACTTTATTTTGTCGCGTTTTATACTTATCCGCAAAGGGGTAATCATTTCGTGTTACCACTTCTAAGACGAGTGTCAACCAAGACTAGAGGGGTCGTCCTCCCCTAGAGACACGGCTATTCCACGCCGGCCGCCATCCCGGTATATCTTGGTCAAGGGGTTTTCTTTTTTGTTGTTTTTTAAATTGTTATTACCATGAGTGGTTCCTTAATGTGAGCATTGCGTGGCTTAAGAATGCAATTATGGATTGCCAGTATCGGTAGAGGGTCGGACGCCATGCTTTGACGCATAGAGCTACGATGCTTTCCATTCTGAGTTCAAATCCCGCCGAGGTTAACTTTGTCTTTCATCCTTACGGGGTCGATAAAATAAAGTACCAGTCGCTGATGGGATAGTGGTAGCAATGATGGATGAAGTGGTGGCGGCGGTGACTATAGTGATAGCGTTGTCGTTACTGAGTTTTGTTGAATAGACTGAAGTTTTATTTGATCTGTGTATCTATGCGTTTGTCGCGTATGTTTAATATATGTGTTGACATTTTTTTCTTAATATTGGAATTAAACATTTTGTTAAAACTTGAGACAATTATAATAGTAATTATTATTATTTTGCTGGGAGAGGTGGTGGTGGTGGTGGTGAAATTGCCGTTATCTGGCTATTGTATTTAGTGTACGCAGAGGGGTAATGGGATAGGTGGTGTATCTAGTTTCTGGTGTTGGTGAAATTGTTGTTATTTGGCTGTTCAATATAGTGTAGACAGAGGGGTTTTCTTCCATTTATAACCACTTTCTTTTTTGAATATAACATGTTATAATACAAAATTGAATATTTGAGCGATATAACAATATATTATGGATCCGAATTTTCTGAGACTTGAGTCTGGTGCTTTATGTATCATTTGTACAAAGAATTGTTATTTCACAATTGATTTAAATATGTTAAAAATCAAAAACTTACGGGAGCGATTTCATGACCTTCTATCCACCACATGCGTCTTCTTTCCTATTCTTCTTCTTCTTCTTCTTCTTATTATTATTATTATTATTATTATTATTGAATGCCATGGTTGACGGAGGCTCGGCTCTGTAAGGTATAGTAATTTTTAACCGTTAAAACAATTGTAAATTGTTTAAAACTTGAACCAAATTGTTGATAAAGACACCCTCCTCCTCGTGAGAGGGGTCTTTCTGTCCGTTATTTGGCCCTTCGGGGTTAAATAACCAGTTATTGGAGTTTTGTACCCCAAATTTCATTTTAAACAAAAAAACAACATGGCTACGAAAAAGAAATTTCATACGTCACTCCCACTCATTCCGTCTTCTTCTTCCTCAATCATCACTACAGCAGAGAGAAGATTGTCTCTCTCCCTCCCTTCTTTAAATGTGTCTCTCTCCCTCCCTTCTCTTTCGCAAGTGACGAAAGAAAAGAAAAGTCTCGTGCAAAGTGTGCAAGGTTTCTCCACGACGACGACGACAGCGACGAAACAGGTGTGCGGGAAATACGAAAACCCAGTTCATTCGTCTGACGTCAGGAATAATAGCAGTAGCAGCCGTAATAACAACAGCAACAGTGACAATGAAAACAACAGTAGCAGCCGCAACAGCATCACCAGCAGCATAAACAACAATAGCATTAGCAGCAGCAACACCAACAACAACCACAGCAACAGCGGCGGAGGCAGTAGTCGTAGTACCTGCAGCAACAACAAAAGTACCAGCAGCTCTGACGACAACAACAACAGCAGAGAAAAACCAATCTCATTTGCAGATATTGCGAAAAACTTGGAAACAATCCTCATAACAAATGAGGAATTAGAGGAAGCGAAGAAGATGGTGACAAAGAACGGACACCGAGCAATCTGCAAGGCAGCGGAAAAATTTTTCGAAACCCAAGAGCACTGTACGGTCACGTACCGTACATTAAGTACAAAATCCCGTAGGGTGGAAAGAGCCACAGAGGCCCAAATACAAAAAGCCTTGGGGTCTGTGTGGCAGCGGAAAACGCACATCACCCGAGGCAAAAAATATGCCACCGTAGACGTACTTTTTGCCACACCCCAGGAGGCAAAGGCCCAATCAGTAGTGACCCTAAGGAGCGAGGAAATGGTGTTGGTGCCCTCCTACTGCGGGCAAAAAATTGTGAGGGTCAAACTGACCCACGTCCCCCCCGGAATGACCCCTTCTTGGCTGGCCGCGTCTGTCCTCGTCGGAATCGAGGACAAAATAACTGTACTGCAAGTACAGAAAAAAGTAAGAGAAGATTGGGTCGGCTCCTCCATTGAGATGCTAATCCAAACCAACCAGGAGTGCATCGAAGCTATCCCGGATGTGATAGACTTCGATAACGGCACTCAACTGCCCATAAGTGTTGAGGGCAAACGCCCGAAATGCTTTCGCTGTGGATCGAAGACTCACCTCAGGGCCTTCTGCAACGAGAAGACCCTGAGAAAGGAGAAAACCCCCCTCCTTCCGAATCCGGCTCCACGGCTACCAGCAACAGGACAAGCGGCAACCAGGAACGATAGGTCCGTGGCACCCATACCCACTCCACGGAAATCAAAAACAGCAGCAGCAGTGGAAATATTAACAACAACAACAGCAATACCAAATGCAGCTGCAACAGAGACTCCAGTGCAAACATCACCAACAACAACAAGTGAAAGAGTGGAGCTGGTACCCCTCCCCGACCTCACAGAATCAGACATGGAGTGTGAGGTGGGAGAGGGATGGCAAAAGGTCGTAAGAAGGCACAAACGCAGAAGCAGCGCATCGTCGCCTTTGAAAAGGGAGGAAAGAAATGAGAAAAGGGTAAAGTCTACTGCAAAGTGACCCACAGCAGCAACAACACCAACACCATCACCACCCACACTAGCACCACCATCACCACCGGCGACAACCCCACCGCCAACAACACCTTTAACACCACCACCACATGCACCAACATCGCAAACACAACAACAAAACACACACACCCAGCAACAACGACAAGAAAATAGCAGAACCACACCCACCCCTAGAAAAACAAATGCACGGCAATAAATACACACAACAAGAAACTAATGACTTACATAATTGAACACACAGACATTTCACAACAGGACTACATAATACCAGCACCAATCAAAACGCCAACTAACATAAGACTGCTAAAAATAGCACAGAAACAATACACAAACATTAAAACGAAATTCCCCAACGCAGTTGGTGATTTCAGGGACCTAGGAGGAACCATCAATCGAAGAGTATATTCAGACATTCTCTTAGAAGAGCCGACGACCAGCCGAAGGAAC
Organism: Eledone cirrhosa; assembly: GCA_964016885.1. Taxonomy (NCBI): domain Eukaryota; kingdom Metazoa; phylum Mollusca; class Cephalopoda; order Octopoda; family Eledonidae; genus Eledone; species Eledone cirrhosa. The sequence continues at coordinate 121,659,117 of OZ024740.1, forward strand.
GATTCAACGGTCCCTTCACCAGACGATCAAGTGAAAAGGGATGTAAAAACCATCCCTCCTCTACCAAAAGTACGGTAAGTGGTCTTTCCCATCTTTTCCACTCTATTTTAAACATGACCTCACTCAGAATAGGCAGCATACATGCGCGTGGCTTGGGGTCGTCATGGAAGCAGGGTCACCTGCTCAACGACCTCAGGTCACTAAACATAGATGTAGTGGCCATCAGCGAGACCAGAATCTCCGAAGCACGGGCCTTCGCACCGATCTTCGGCGGCTACGATGTGTACGCATCTCCCAGCCGTCCTGGATCGGGTGGAGGAGTTGCTGTGCTTTTTCGGAGAGTTTTGGATCTCGCCATACGGGCCATCTTCCTGGACCCAGAGGGTAAGCTGGTGGTGCTGGACGTGACCAGCGGAGACGGGCAAGCTTTCAGGCTAGTGGCCGTTTATGCCCCGACAGGAGCAGGGCGGCCTGATTTCTTCCGGCGTCTGGAGACCTTTCTTGGAACGTCCCCCTCTTTAGTGTTAGTGGGCGACTGGAACGGGATCTTAGATGCACGCTGGGACTATGTGGGATTAGCGGATAGGGGTGGAGGGTGCAAGAGCCTCACCAACCTGCTCAGGCGTTTTGAACTGTCTGACAGGTACCGATTGGATTTCCCGAATGTGCCAATGTGGACTTGAACAAACGGCATAGGGTCATCCAGATCATATCTAGATAGAGTATTTTGTAGGGAAATAGATAGGTCTAGCATAGGCTGTCCACAATTCAAGATAGTCAGCTACACGGACCACAAATTCGTGACCTATGTGCTTGACTTAGATAGGCTTCATAGACGAGGACCCGGCTACTGGAAGCTAAACGCGTCCTTACCAGCGCGCAAGGCCTACAGAGACCGGATTAGCGAACTAGTTAAGTGGGCGTTGACGGGGGCCATCGTCAACAACAAGTGGTGGTTTGCTCTGAAAAGAGCGATTAGAATAGAATCGATTAGGTTTAGTAAGGCTTTAGCAATAGAGAAAAATAGAGCAGAGGGAGAACTAGTTAGAAAATTAGACGAGGCGCTTAACAAAGGCATTGCGACCGACGTGCTTGCGGCGAAATTGGCCCTTGACCAATTCTTCAATGCAAAGCACGAAGTCTGCGTTGTCAGAGCTAGGGTGCGTGCTCTCAGACACGAGGGGACGAAAGCCGTTCAATGGGCCCGAGTGGCGGAGGCGCGTCGTGGCAACAAAGCCACGATCCGGTCTTTGGTGGACCACGACGGGCGCATGCTACTCGATCCCGGGCAAATGTGTGAAGCTTTTCAGCGACACTTCGCTCAGCTGTTCGGGGGCAGCGGTGGGCCGGGTAGAGGGATGGACTTTAGTGTCTACCTCGACGGACTGCCGCGGCTCTCGGCCACTGAGGCGAAGTGTTGCGAAAAGCCGATAACAGCCGCTGAAGTAAGGGAGGCAATGACTGGCTGCACAAGGGGTAAATCGCCTGGTTTGGATGGTCTGCCCTATGAACTTTACGTACAGATGCCAGACTTGTTCGGAGGCCTCTTGGCGGACGTCTACTGCAACTGGCAACAGAACGGGAGAATTCCCAGTTCTGTGAGCCGAGGAGCGGTGGCACTGCTGAGAAAGGATCCGAACAAGGGGGATAACATAGACAATTTCCGGCCCATAACTCTGCTAAACACAGAGTCCAAGATTTTGGCCAAGGTGCTAGCAAAGAGGTTGGCGCTTGTCGTTGGTGGTCTGGTGGGAGAGGCGCAGACATGCGCCATTCGCGACAGATCCATCCACGACAACCTCCACCTCATGCGATACATCATAGAGAGGGTAGCTAAGGAACCTGGCACGGGTGGGTCCTTGATCAATTTAGATCAGTCGAAAGCTTTCGATAGGGTCGACCATCGTTACCTAGCGGCCGTCCTGAGGGCGGCTGGCTTTGGGCCCGTCTTCAGAGGCTGGATCGCTGCCATGCACAGCGACATGTGCTCTGTGGTGAGAGTGAACGGTCACCTGTCGGAACCGTTCAACATCATGCGCTCGGTCCGCCAAGGATGTCCCCTCTCGTCCCTCTTGTAAGTTTTGACTCTCGAGCCATTACTGCACAAACTGGAGACGTTGAGGGGAGTCCCGCGCGAACTAGGATGCGGAAGATCCGTGTCAGCATATGCGGACGATGTCACCGTAGTGGTGTCGAACGCCAAACACATCGAGGCGATCGGCACTACACTAAGAGAATACGAAGTGGTGACAGGAGCAATGATCAACCAGGAAAAGTCAGTGGGCCTGCAGCTCGGCACCTGGAGAGGCAGGTCCATGCCGTCCAACAGCGTCGTCGGGCGCTGGACGGACGGACCGGTTAAATTGTTAGGGGTCTGGTTCGGTCCGGACCTCCAGACGGACAAAAACTGGGACGAGGTGACGAGCAGGGTGGCTTCTCTCACCCAGAAATGGGCGGAGAGGAAGCTATCCCTGAAAGGTCGAGCGGAGGTGGCTAACGCGTACATCGCGTCTGTCATCTGCTACCGCCTGACCGTCGTACCTTGTCCTAAGCCTCGCCTGACTGCGCTGGAGCGTTTGCTCTTTCGCCTTTTGTGGAAGGGACGTGCTCCGATGGTCAGGCGGTCCATCTGTTGTCAACACCCGCTACGTGGAGGGCTGGGCATGCCGTGGCTGATGATGCGCAGGCACGCGCTCAGGCTACGACATCTCCATCTCTTCCTCGACGGTGATCAGGTGTGGTCGCCGTTTGCTAGGCGCGTATTTCCCCAGCTCGTTTCCTTGGCGGAGCTGCAGTCCTGGGTCAAGCGAAGACCGAGAGGGAGCGCCTGGAGACTGGAATGTCTTCAGGCGCTCACAGCCCTCGACCAATCGGGCAATGTGATCGGTGGAAACTCCACCTCGGCGTTCTATAGAGGATTAGTGGAGGGTAAGAGCGACGACGTACTTGGGGAAATTCTAGGCGTCGACGAAAATCAACTAGCCAATCTCTTCGGAAGAACTTTCGGGCCGGGTACTATGGACAACTTCCAGAAATCTCTGGCCTGGCAGTGCTACCGAGGAGCCTTGCCAGTTCGGGATAAACTCTACAGGCATGGAGGTGCCGTCAGCCGGGCATGTCCGAGATGCGCGGAGGGCGACGAAACCGTCCTGCACGCACTCGTCCAGTGTCCGAAAATTGCTGACTTGTGGGTTTATGTCGAACACCTGCTGTTGCGTTTAGGACGGATCCGGCTATCATCTGAGTCCATCGTGAGGATTGCCCCGCCCTCCTCCTTTAGCCGGGAAGGGCAGGCAGTTTTTATCTGTCTGGTGGCCATGGCGAAAGAGATAGTATGGTGGACACGTTTGAAAGGGCTGAAGACGAGCACTTACCTCTTCGGTGATGCTCTGATTGACTTTTTCAAATTTCATTTGAAAAGGAAAATCAGAGTAGAGAAGGAAGTGCTCTCTTCCCAGCATTTTGTTGAAAGATGGGTGAGAGAAGCAAGAATGGCCCGAGTGAATGGGCCGACTCTGAGTATATATCTGTAAACTAAAGGTGGAAAACTGGGAGAGGGCACTTGCCTTGGTGGTCAGGGTCATTGTGGCTTTTTACTGGGCTTTCTCCACAAATGTCCCTCCGAAGTCTCCCCCCTATTGGGGAATTTTTTCATTGTTATTTTCATTGTTATTTTTGTTACATCCTCTGTTTTTGTTTTTTTACACGCAGAAATGCCCATTTGTACCGTCCTGCATTGTCCTGCACTGTCCTTAATGTCTACTTTATGTAAACCCTTGTGGTTAATAAAGAAATCATTATTATTATTATTATTATTATTATTATTATTATTATTATTATTATTATTATTATTGTTTGAGTCTCAGTCATTGATGTTATTTAACTGGAAAGTTTGTTGAAATGAATATCAAGCCATTACCTGCAGCCTCAGATATTCAGGACGTATTGGAGGGTTCTTGCTGTTCCCAGCAAGCATGTATTTTGAAGCGTTCTAAAAAGCGTGAAGGGGCCAATTTTCTTTAACCATCCCTGGAAACATTTTGAGATAGTCCCTAGTGCGCCTATGACTTCATTGCAGGTCCAAATCCTTTTTAAGTCCCACTTTAAGTCCTGGTATCGGTTAATTTTCTCCCTCTCCTTCTCTTGCACTCTCGTGTCGAATGGGCAGGCCACATCCACAATCAGGCACGATCTATTTTCCTTCTCCCAAACCACCAGATCAGGTCTATTGTGTTCCAGTTTCTTGTCCGTCTGTATCCTAAAATCCCACAGCACCTTCACCTGATAGTTTTCTATCACCGACTCTGGCTTATGCTCATACCACTTCTTAGAATGTGGTAAATTGTTTACTTTGCATAGGTGCCAGTGGATCACCCTGCCCATCACCACAATCTGCAGCCCTTATAGTGAGTCTGCGCTAGGTGTTTACACTCGGATACAATGTGAACCACAGTCTCCTTTCTCCACATATCCTGCACAGTGGGCTAGCCTCCTCCTTGTAAATATGGTGTTTCAACCACTTCGTTTTGAGCTCCTGCTCCTGCGCAGCCATTAACATTCCTTCTGTAGCCTTTTTAAGATCTCTTTTCAACCAGTTCCATGTCTGTGGGTCTCTAAATTCAGTTTTCTATAAGAAGGTACTATGAAGGCTGCTCTTTCTCCTTGATGTTATTTCCTCCTTGGACATCCTCTGGTCTATTGTCCTCTCCTTCAGTACAGTTCTGAACATTGGCTCCTTACTATTAGTCACGTATTTGTGTAGGTTGTTTTTCTCCATCTGAACTCAGCCCTCTATGCTGATAAGACCCCATCCACCTTCAGATCTCCTTAAGTAGACTCTATCGACATCACTCCTCTTGTGGAACATGTTGTAGATAGTCAATAGCTTCCTAGTCTTCCTATCCATTTCTTTTTGTTCAGCAACATTCCATCTCAGAATTCCCGTACTGTACCTAATAATAGACACAGCTCGGGAATTTACTGCACTTATGACATTCCTACTGTTCAGATGTGACTTTAATACGCTCCTTACTCTCCGAATGTATTCAGTTCTTAACACTTCCTTCATTCTTTTTGTTCTTGATGTCATCAGCCTCCAGAACACCCACATACTTGTATCCTTCTTCAGAGTCAATTTCTTTTATCCTCTCACCTGTTGGTACCTGGATTCCGTTACTTCTGCTCAATTTACTCCTCTTCATCACAATGACTCCACACTTACTAATACCAAATTGCATACATATATCATTGCTGAAAATACGGACAGTGTCAACAAGCACATCCAAGTCCTTCTCACTCTTCCCGAAGAGCTTAAGATCGTCCATGAAGAGGAGGTGATTGATGGTAAGCCCTCCCTTTCCCAACCTGTATCCTGCTCTGACTTTTCGCAGTACACTGGTCAGGGGCATCAGGGCAAGGACAAACAACAGAGGGGACAGACTATCTCCCTGGAAGATACCTCTCTTGATCTTCACGCTGCCCAAGGATTCTCCAGTTGATGTTAAATCTGTTTCCCAGGACTTCATACTTTTGCCCATCAACTGTCAGATGTTATCTGCCACCTTGAAGATCTCCAGGCTTTTCGTGATCCAAGAATGAGGCACCATGTCAAATGCCTTTATGTAGTCTATCGATCCCATGGCAAGACCAGTGTGTCTCCTCTTGCAATTCCTCATTACCATCTTATCAATAAGTAACTGGTCCTTTGTACCACGTGAATTCTTTCGGCATCCTTTCTGTTCGTCCCGTAACAAGTTGTTTGTGTGGAGGTGATGGTAGATTTCCTCAGACATAATGCTTGTCAACAGTTTCCACATTACAGACAGACGTGCGATAGGTCTATAGTTGGTAACACCATTACCCTTGATTTGGTCTTTCATTATCAGAACTGTGGTACCTTTTGTCAACCACTCTGGTATCTCACCTGACATCAAGCAGTCATTGAACATGGTTGTCAGTTTTGGGTGGTGGGATGTTATATTTTTAATCCAATACCCCTGCACACCATCTGGGCCTGGTGATTTCCAGTTGGTTAGTTATTTGGCCTGCCCCTTAAGAGTTTCAACTGTGATACTCAAATCAGTTTGTCGGTGTGCCTGTTCATTGATCTCCCTCAGTACTGTCTCAATCCACGCTGCCTGGTCATTATGTTTAACATCCTGCTCCCATATTCCTCTCCAGAATATTTTAGTTTGTTCCGCCTCAGGGATCAAGTCGTTGCCTCTTTCTTTCCCTTCAAGCTGTCCAAACAGCATCTTCTGGTTGTTGTCGAACATGCGGTTCTCTCTATACTGACTGACTCTGTTCTCGTATCGCCTGATTGTTGCACTCTTTGCAACAATGCGTTGCTTCAGTTCCGCTATGATAATATTTAGCTTTTTCCTCCTAGTTTTGTACTTTATTTCCAGTCTATTTTTAGTGTCTATGTTTTTTAGTGTCCTATTCAGTAGGGACTCAAGCTTTCCAATGTCATTTCTCATTTCCCTGATTTGACCACTCAGTCGTCCCCTCCACCAACGCTCTGCTCTTTCTTGTCTGTTGTTTCCTCTAGCTTTTATACCAAATAGTTTCCTCACCGTATTTGCTGTTGCTTTGAGGATATTGTTGCACTGGTGAAGGCTCCTCGCCTCAAGGTATGATATGACTTTGTTTACCTTAGCTGTTGTTTCTTTTAACTTTTTCCTGTCTACAAATCTTAGGTTCATAGGTTTCCCACTACCATTGTTCAATTCATCTACCACTAAGTTTAGGATATCAACTAAATCTTGTCCTAGCCTGTCAGGATTCATCTCTTCAGTGGCCGTATCTCTGGTCCAGGTACTATTTATCTCAGCATTCAGATCATTGTCTGCTTCGGGTGGTTCCTCCGTTCTCTCGACCTCTTCACCTTCATTTCCCAATGGCTCGTTTGCCTGGCATACTCCACTCACCCTCTCCAAGCTAATCTCTCTGCTCAGTTCCTCCAATTCCAGCTCGCTTATCCACCCATTAGTTCTTATTATCCGAGCCTGCCCGGCCAATTTATGTTCATCTAATTTAAATAGACCAATCTCGTTCCAGATGTTATGAATCCGTTTCCTATAACCTTTCTCCTTGGGGTTACTCTTCAGGTAACATTGCATAACAGTTCTATTCAATTCTTTCGTCCAGTTGGTTGTGGTCCCTTTCCTTCTTCTTCTTCTTCCGACACCAGCAGTATTTGTTTGACATCCAGGTCCCTGCTGCTGAGCCAGGGAGCACTCGTTGGGAGAGAGTCTGTCACATGACATTCTATTCTCTATTTCACCGTTATTCGAACTGTTTAGGTTCGACATTTAAACACTCTTATCGAGGATTGGCGAATGTATGGTTACATAACCACCGGTGATGTCATCACCTCCAGTGATTTCGTCACTCCCGGGGATTTTTGTGTGGCATTATCACGCTGTAGACGAAATTATATAAACAAACAACCAAACAGGCCCCCCCCCCCCCCCAAGAATAAGCATAAGTTTCATTGTAATGTAATGTTCGAATGTCTTACTTAGTGTTTCCCTTCCCTTTTCTGTCCGTCTGTCTGTTTCTCTCTTCATTTTTCTTTTCTTTACGTTTTTTGTTCTTGCTGTGCTGCTTTGATTTTGGTTTTTGGTTTTTTGATTTTGACCGGGTGATGAATTCAGTCTATTTATATATTTTGATGCCTTCTTCTTTCAGTGGGGACACTGGGACACTACGATGTAGCAGGGGCTAGCGGGAGAGAAAAGCGACGGTAGTGATAATGAGGCAGTGGTGTTGGTGGTGGTGATGGTGCTGTGCTATCAGCACCTAGCAGGAGGTAGTGGGAGAGAATAACGGCGGTAACGATAATGAGGCAGTGGTGGTGGTGATGTGATCGTAGTATTGTAGTGATGGTTTTGAAGTTGGAGTAGAAATAGCCGTTGAGGCGACTTGACCAGTGTTTTTATCGTGGTAGTGGTGGTCGTGTTGGTGGTGAAATTATCTTTAGCTATTTAGCTATTTATTTCGACACTAACATTCCTGATCCAAAATTAAATATTATTCTTGTTTATTAATATTGTCTAGTGATACCGCCACCTTCCCCTTTCATAAGTTAACAGAAGGTAATGGGGGAATAGTGGTGGTAGCAATGAAGGAGTGGTGGCGGCGGTGATGGGATAGTGGTAGTAATGATGGTTGGGTGGTGGCAGCGGTGACTGTAGTGATGGCGTTGTCGTTACTGAGTTTTGTTGAATAGACTGTATTTTTGTTTGATCGGTGGATCTATGGGGTTAGTCGCGTATATGTGTTGACATATTTCTTTAATATTGGAATTAAACATTTTGTGAAGACTTGAGACAATAATAATAGTAATTATAATTATTATGCTGGGATTGGTGCTGGTGGTGGTGAAATTGCCGTTATCTGGCTGTTGTATTTAGTGTACAGAGAGGAGTGATGGGGTAGGTGGTGTATCTAGTTTGTGGTGTTGGAGAAATTGCTGTTATTTGGCTGTTCTATATAGTGTAGAGAGAGTGGGTTTTCTTCCATTTATAACCATTTTAATATTTGAATGTATAATGTATATTAAAAAATTGAATATTTGAACGATATAACAATATATTAAGGATCCGAATCTTCCTGAGGCTTGAGTCTGGTGCTTTATGCATCATTTGTACTAAGAATTGTTATTTCACAATTGATTTAAATATGTTAAACATCAAAAATTTACGGGAGCGATTTCATGACCTTCTTTACATCACGTGCGTCTTCTTGCCATTACTTCCCATTATTATTATTATTATTATTATTATTATTATTATTATTATTACAGCTGCATTTATCTTGCTTTATGTTCATACGAGTTATCACCAAGTCACAACCAATGACCTCAAGAGACAACAAGGTCCGCCATGTTCAAGAAAGAACATACATACTCACACATGCATCTTTAGTGTTTAGACTTGTTATGTAGTTATATCGACAGAATCTTCCTTAGTATATGGGCAGTTCCCAGTAGTACTATCTTTGGTATTTCTCCTATACGCGGGTTTCCTGGGATTTGCGATAAGTAATCACTAGACCCCTTAGGTATCATTCCTAGAGCGCCTACAACCACTGGTATTGTTTTAGTTCTCAATTTCCACATTTTTCCAATTTCTATCTCCAGCTCCTTATACTTGCTCAATTTTTCAAATGTTTATATAGATACATTCTTGTCTATTGGAACGTTCATATCAATTAGCAGGTATACCCTATTTTTAAAGACCTTCAATATTATATCAGGTCTATCTGCATCTATTTTTCGGTCTGTTTGGATGCTAAATTTCCACAAGATTGAGATGTGATCTTTTTCAAGTATGGGAGGTGGCTGATGCTCCCACCAATTCTTTTGATGGGGCAGGTCAAAATGCTTACACATTATCCAATGTATGTATTGTGCAGCTCTTATTATTATTATTAGTATTATTATTATTATTATTATTATTAAGGCTGTGCTTTGCTAATCGTAAGATTTGCCTCATGGTCTCATACGTCACGTACATAAGTATCTATTTCTAGATCTCTACTTTTCTCTCTCTCTCCCCAACTCTCTACCTCTCTCTCTCTCTCTCACTCTCTCTCTCTCTCTCTCTCTATATATATATATATATATATATATATATATATATATACATACATATATATATATATATATATATATATATATATATATATATATATATATATATATATATATATATATATATATATATATATATATATATGTATATATATATATATATATATATATAAATATATATATATATATATATATATATATTTATATATATATAAATGAAGTATTTCAGTTGGAAAGTTATAGGAAAAGAGAGTGGTCTATGGAGGCTGCATAGCTTTTTAGTTATGTAATAAACAACATAAGATAATGATTTCATTTACCAGTGTTGTCTTGAGGACAGGTATTTATATCGGTCTTCAGTCGTCAGAACGAATAAATAACGTGGTGTGTTTATTAAATGCGGATTTGAAAATAACATTTAGGAAATATGAAAGTGAGGATGAAATGAAATAAGGGGCAAAAAGGATTGAGGAGAAAAAATATATTAATAAATATCCACAACATAAATATACAGACACTCAACCACGTGCTTAAACGTAATAGTACGTAGACTTATACCTTCTCACAATATGTGCGCCAACATGGAAATACGAACAGACACATGAAATGTGTGGTCTTTTGCTCACATATGTGCACACACAGATGCACACTCACACATGTACACACAAATAACGTACAATCTATATATAGACAGATGCGTTTCTCTCCATACTTATATACATATATATATAAATATATATATATACATACACACATATACACAAATATATACGCACCCATATATGTATACACAAACACAAACGCACATATATATGTGTACACACATACACATACATGCATGCAAACACAAAAGGCTCTATACATACGCACACGTATATATACAGACACACATATATATATACACACATATATACACATACAATACATACATACATATATACATGCATGTATATCTATATATATATATATATATATATATATATATATATATATATATATATATATATATTTATATAGGCATACCGTCTATGGAAGCATCTTAGCTACCTTCAGACACACACACCCATATATATATATATATACACGATATGTATATATATATATATATATGTAGGCGTATGTGTATATATATATATATATATATATATATATATACACGTACACATACACTCACATATACAATAATATATATATATATATATATACATATGAATAAAGTGGTCGTTCATCAGTGATCTTCCAACCATCGTCGGTATTACTTCCCTTTAAAACCATGTATATATATATATATATATATATATATATATATATATATATATATATATATATATATATATATATATATAGGAACCAATAAGACCCGACGGCTGAGCTCAAGCCGTTTCGACGGCTAATTCTGGACTAAATGAAAATTTATTCTGGTATTTAAATAGCCGAGCTTCTCAAGGGGTAATTCCATATATGGTCAAATTGACAACTCTCATAGGGAAAATATTCTTTAGGCTCATTGAAAAACACTTCCCACGACAACACCGCTACCACATCACATTTAACAAAAATACCATCAAATTCTCTTACAGCACTACACCAAACTTCGCACAACATCTTCTCCTCCAACAACAAAAAACTCAACCCCAATGGAAGAAATAAGCAAAATAGCAGTGGAGAGCCGACCAGGAGGTGCAACTGTCCTGATAGATCCATTTTCCCCCTCGACAACAGATGCAGAGACCGTAATGTGATCTACCAGTGCAACGTGAGGACGGACACCTCCAACAAAGTTTATATAGGATTAACCGCATGTGACTTTAAGACCCGGCTATACCAACACATACATGCCTTCCGAAACCCGACCCGGCGTCACGCCACTACACTTTCGGGCCACATATGGGACCTTAAGGACAACAACATCACCTATGATCTCACTTGGAGATTACTGTCCAGAGCCAACTCTTACACGGGAGGACGCCGTCCGTGCAATTTATGCTCGGAGGAAACTTTACAAATGTTGTTTTCGACGGACCAACTCCTAAACAAGATAGAAGAACTGGTTACTGCATGTAAACACAGATTGCGTAGGACCTACCTCGCCCTCAAACCCCATAATGACCCGGGGGGGGGAGACTAGGGCTATAACACCCCACTTGCCGATTTTGTAATGGGTAACCCCTGCTTGCCAAGGGAGACGTAAGATCTTCTTTTCTATTTCTTTTATCGCTTCCTCTATATTTCCTTCTTACCCCCATCCCTCCCTAGTCCTTCTACCCCAGTTCTTTTTCTTTGTCGGCGTCTTTTTCTCGCCCACCCGAGGCAGCCCCTGGGCCCCTTGTAGCCTCAGTGCCCCCCCCCCCTCCCCTAGTCTATGATAGATTTGGCGGACTCCGCTTTTTATAGCATTTGTGTTAGACCTCGGATACTTGCGCCTTTTTTCCGTGCCTTCTTTATTTCTTAGTGGCATCTTTGCTTTAATTTCTCGTTTATTCAGTATTTCTGTCTTCTCTTTTCTTTCGGGCGGGGTGGATCCTGAATTAATTTTCCGTATTCCACTTTTACTTCGTACGACCTTTCTTGTAGCTTGTATGATAACCTTTGTAACGTGGCGTTACACTTAGTATTAGCATTAGTATATTTTTTTCGGGACTCTCAATTATTATTTCGTACTAGTTTACTTTTCTGCACTGGATGGTTGCTGGCCTTGTGCCCGGGGTAGAAACCTTTATTAATTATTTCGTGGTAGTTTCTTTAGTAGTTGCCCCCCCCCCCCCCCTTTGTTGAACCGTCACCGTATGATATACGTACTTATACCTCTTAAAAGGGTCCTTTCCTATTCCGTTCCACCTAGTCTATTTATTTATTATTTTTTTATTTATTTATTTATTTATTTATTTATTTATTTATTTATTTATTTAGCTTAGCAATAGCGAGAGACTTTGGTCGTAAGAATTGCTTATCTTTTTTCTTTACATTTATTCGCTTTTTATCACTCTCAATATTTTTATATATATTTTTACCCTTCATTGTTCTACTTACCGTTTCGACTTCCTCCCCCTCCCCCTCCCTAGTATCTTCTTTGACCTCACGCCCAGCTGTAGCCGGCACTACCAACGCATGATTGGGTCTACTCCACGCCCTCCCCTTTTTCTCCTACTGGCAGGTTTAGCTACCCTTTTCCCCACAAATTTGCCATCACATAATTACTACTAACTTGTGACCAATCCTTGTGACAATCACTTTAGCCATATATGGAATTACCGCTTGAGAAGCTCGGCTATTTAAATACCAGGATAAATTTTCGTTTAGTCCAGAATTAGCCGTCGAAACGGCTTGAGCTCAGCCGTCGGGGTCTTACTGGTTCCTATTACCCACTCTACTACCCAGATATATACACACAGATATAGAGATCTACACACATACACACATACACACACACACAAACACAACACACCCAGACATACAGGTATATATGTATAAATACACATATTTGTGAATGTACACATATGCCTCCCTGCATATGCCCCCTTATACAACCATATGTAAGAGCACTTAAAAACACAAGTGGGTATGTATGGACAAGGGGCAGTATAATTGAAATAAAATAATATAAAAAACAGGTGAGGGAGAAAAGGGAGAAAAGAGGTGTATAAGTCGTGGTTGAGAGTAAGTGTTTGTGAAGAGATCTGGATAAGGGCATATAGTTAAAAACTGATCTGGGTAAAGGTAGAGAACAGGATGAAGGTAGTGGTTGTGTATGTGTTAAAGGTATGGTAGAAAATAGGGCAGGTGGTTATAAGTCAAATGAAAAAAAATATAGATAAAGATGAGGGAGAAAAAATGTATATATTGGTAGAAAGTATGTGTTCATAAGGTGATGATGTTGGTAGTTAATGGAAGGCGTAATATGTAAAGAGGAAGCTCAGGGTGGTTAAGTAATAATTGGTGTGTTAATCCAGCTAAAAATTAGATGCGGTTTCAAGTGCGGACCACATCTAAAGATCTCGGTCTTAGAGTTGAGGCAAGTGGGAGGGGTTTTTACATTTTGCAGAATTCTGAAATTTTCCATAGTACACAAAGGTATTGTGCCCTTTTGGCATTCTCTTGAGTGGTCTAAAATAGAATGTTTTTGTCTTTAAACTCCCACACTTTAATTGCCAGCGCCATTGCTGTCTTTTCTCAGGGTGTTTGAAAGAAGCGACATGTTCATAGCACCTGGTTTTAAATCTGTCCTGAGTTATGCCAACATATTGCTCACCTCTGACTAGCTGGTTATTAATCATCGGTGTCAACTCGACCTCATACACAATGGATTTGGTATTACATTTGCTATGTAATGGGCATTCTTCCGGTTTCCTGCAGCTTCATCCTGGATTTACTCTAGTACCATTTGAGTTGGTAAATTTAGTTTTCATTGTCGGGTAGTAAGAGTACCTGATTTATCTAAATTTCTATTAAATATCATATTATATCTATGATTAGGGGGAAATATTTGTCTAGAAGGTCGAGGAATTTTCTTCCTGCGTTAGATTTAACAGTTAGAGAGAAGGGAGGTGTAAACGAAATAAATTTTCTTTTCCTGTTATTGTGTTTAGTGTTAGAAAGAGAAGTAGGTAAATATTTAATACGTTCGATGAAGCCGCTGTTATTGAGGGCCTTATTATAATAAGGGGCATCTTTGTTAAAAATACCTATTGACGAAGATAGGGTAGAGATCCTACGGCTGTTAGAAATATATATATATTTATATATATATATATATATATTAGTGAAAAAGAACAAAGGAACTATTATGACATTATAACAAGTTTATTGCCGACAGCCGTTTCGTCCGACCACATGGTGGGACTTTTCAAGGCATATAACATGTGACTGTAAGATCATTATCTACATCAACGTATCACTCAAGGCTAGCAGTTTGAAATTGTGGTATACATCAGCAGCTCGGCTTGTATAGTTGGGGTCTATATTCTAAGGGGGCTCTTTTATATTAGTTGTCGGGGTCAGGGATTGAAGGTTAAAAATTAGATAATATATAATTTACGCATTAACAGTAAACTAAAAGACTTGGGGTCCCGTAGAAGCACCTTAAAAATCCCTCAATAAGTGCATAAAGCTTACAGGCTCCAATAAACCTACTAAACTAGAAGAAATTAAGAGGCTAATAAAATAAAAAATAAAAATATAAGGTTTCCCTAAAAAAATATATAAAGTTTCCTATGAAATTCCTTCGGGCGAAAAAAGTTTTTTTCCCGAAAGAAAAAAACTTTCTTCCCGCGAGATCACGTTTACAAATTTCAGAAAACTTACAAAGTTTTGATATTCCCTACTAAGTTGAAAGAAACTAATCAATTTAATGTTAATTCAAAGAGCCTTCTATAGTTCTCTCAGAAAAGGCCCCTTTAATATTTTTAATAGGAACCTCCTCCGAGAGACCCTTCGAAGAATTAAATTTTAGAGAGCCTTTAAGGATATATATAAAAACGAATTGAGGAAAACTATACATTAAAAGTTAAAAATTACGGTATTTGGGATATCCGAGGAATTTTCAAAGGGCTGCTTCAACAGATACAACTTAGGCATAATAGATACAATAATTTAAGTAATTTAAGTAATTTAATTAGGGAGCAATAAACTTGTTATAATGTCATAATAGTTCCTTTGTTCTTTTTCACTAATATTTCTGCTCTGCGTATACGCATAGAGCTTAACTAGCTACCGTCACATATTTGGTAGGTCAGACGTGATCATCGCGATTCACATACGACCTACCATACATCTTACTTATATATATATATATATATATATATATCGCCCACTTAATCCTCAGAGGGTCGTGGGGCAGAGTCATCAAGTACTAATTCCAGTGGGTCTTCTCAGAAGCAACCGTCTGCAACTGATCTGGCGGGAATGCCAAGGGAGACCTGCCAAGCTCATTTATGTTATCCAACAATTTTTGTCAGGGTCTATCGCTGGGGTCTCCTGCCGGTTGGTTTTGCCGGTAACATCTGTACAGATTTTCTTTCCTGCGACATTTAAAGCAATTGTCTATAGCATCGGATATGTCTTCTCTCCATCAGGAGAAGTATCAGCTCTACCTGGAGTGAATCTCTGATCTTTTAGCTACAAACTCTATCGAGTAATGTTTCTCCTAAAGACTTTCAGAGGGACCCTATTTTTATCAGTTTTTATTCCCGATTTTACGTAATTAAATCAGAAATAATGTTACCTCCCTTTGCAATATATGTTGATGCTAATGCACCCCCCCCCCCCCCAAAAAAAAAATCAAAATATTCAACGGGCTATACCTTATTTCACTAAATAACGCATCAAAAGCAGGAAAGTTGTCTTGTTTTCTACAACCGAGAATCTGGTCATTTATTGAGATCTATCCGTTCTGAAATTATTATAATTCATTGAATATATCCTCATGTCATTCCTTTAGAAATTCTGATGTAATAATTTATCCAAAACAACAATATTAAAGCAACTATTTTTCGTAGAAAGCATCCAATTTTATATTTTGCAGAGTAATATTAATGTATTGCCGTATACCTGTCCACTACGTATTCAAATGACGAAGGCACTATAATTTTAATGAAATGCTACTTAGTAGAAATGCTATTACTTTCACACATGTGACTTCTTTTAATTTTATGGGTATTCTCTTTGAAATAGAATGATTAAAATATTCATTTACCACAATTACCATTTTGATCTATCCTTATATGAAATTCATTTTATGAAATACGATTACAACATTTTATAACATTCTATTTATCAGCACTAATGATTGCACTAACATTTCACGCCATAGTATACACTAACATTTCTACAACATATAACATGCAATAGCTCTATTCCTTTTCAACTTATATCACATTAAGCCAGCTCGTGAAGGCAACGGTCAGGATCACGTCTTCTGAGAGTTGATTCATTAATTATTACTCCATTTTGAATATTCTCCAAAATATTAAATTGATTGATTGTAGTGAAGTGAGATCCACTGTTTAAGGCTTATAGATTTGGTGCGTTAAATGTTTGAAATATTGGAGTGATTTAAGTGGTAAAATATATAGAAGCTCCCCCTCCAGTTCCCTTATATTTCTATATTATTTATAATGCGAATTCTATTCACTCATGAAAATATGTAGGAATTAGAGAACCTCAATATATTTAAAACATGGTGTAAATTAAGATGATATGAAATCATATTGAGAATTATGTATTATAAATGTTGAAAAATTAGTCATACATTCAAGATTATGCCATAGAAAAATATTAATATTCATTACAAAAAAAGAAACAATTTGTCCGGCTGAGGCCATAATATCACTAACTCAAGCACACATACATACATTCATACAATCATACATACATGATGATGGCTAACCTCACGTTATCGAGTATGGCCATTGCTCGATAAAAAACAACATATACACACACACACACACACACACACACACACACACGCACACACACATTAATAATTAATTGTGATACCATCGAATGCGGAATTTTAGCCCTACCAATGATCTAAACTGTCTTGCACAGATTGGCATCCATGATAAAAAACATGTCCTGGTAATAGCCGGCTGTGGTTGATCGTCATGTACTATTGCATGTCGTTTGAGCCCTACAGCTAATCTACAGTCCTTTTCTCATGTTTTATAGGTATGATGAGTAGCATCTGCGACAGCAGCCTGCTGGTCAACCATTATTCTCAATTTATGATTGTGGAGACGTCTATTGTGTCCTGCTTTGGTGAGGCAGAGTCTTGCACAGACGCTGCATGCCAGCGCCAAAGGAGGACCTTTGCTATCTGGAAATGTAACATCAACGACTTTACTGACATCCCTTCTCACTTTCTCGTATGCGATTCGAGATGCTCCCAAAGCATCTTTCCCCTCATGTACAATCTTTCTCCATTTATTACGATTACCAACTATTTCGGCTCTGTAATATAGTTATTTTACATTGAGCTATTCTCATACTTGTAATTGGATAATATTAAATATTACCTACATTATGTATATATATATATATATATATATATATATATATATATATATATATATATATATATATATATATATATATATATATACACGAACGTTAGCAGTTATTGAATTACTTTCAGCATTCTTAAACCATCAGATTTCAAACAATTGTTCTTGTCTATATAAAGTAACCATTTCTATTTAGTAAGGTTTAACACTATGTATAACATGCACTTTTGTAAATATTTTTGAATATTTCTTTGATTGAGTTGGATCCTATGCACTGGTAGTCAGGTCAGTTGACATTTTACAGCAACTTGCTACTAATAGCTATTCATGCTTTAGGTTTAATATTTTGTTACATAGTATATTTCATTTTAACATATTTATCTTTTCCTTCTTTTGTGTCTATTCCTTTAATACGTGCCTTGTGATCTGCAGTTATAACAACACTTTACATCCAGTCGTTTTTCTATTCTAATTAATTTATAAATTAATCAACGAAAACAGCTTTGATTCGATAACCTTAGTAACATATTTGTATCCCTTTTTTGCCGTTTTATATATTTTGTCGGTCCAATCCAATTTGCAAATATTACTATTTATTGAAAACAATCTCAAAAAGCTAGCAATCACTAATTATAATTAACTAATAATGAAAAACTAACATGCATCCTTCGTAAAAACTGCAGATCCCTGATAGTGAAAATAACAAAACAATTTATTCTATCAGATATTGCTTGTGATTCATGCAAGTATAATGTCCATATAACCCTTGCAGGAAACCATATAAGACAAATATAATTAGCATACCATATTTACAAAATTAACGTTTATAAAATGTGTAGCTGAATAACACCATTACATTATATTATATATATATATATAAATATATATATATATATATATATATATATATATATATATATATATATATATATATATATATATATATATATATATATATATATATATATGTATGTGTGTGTGTGTGTGTGTGTGTGTGTGTGTGTGTGTGAGAGTCCCGGCTTCAATCGTTTATAAAATGTGTAGCCGAATAACACCATTACATTATATTATATGTATATATAAATATATATATAAATATATAAACAATTAAGTTAAAAATGTACATCCACATATGTATACTGAAATACTAGTATGCATATGAATACACATACGTATACATATGTAGATGTACCAAGTCTTTCACTGGTTACTTTACTGTGAGTATCCAGTTATTCTGTATGTAAACACACAGACAAACCGGTTTTTAGAGTCATACTGGTTTTTGAGCAAACACCTTTCCTCTATTCTCCAGAAAGCCAGACAAGGAATATTGAACTAGTTTCGTTGTTGTTACAACTCATCAGCAATATTTACCTATCTACCGGCCTTTCTGGAGAATTGTAAAAGCACATATTGTTATATGCTTTTTCTATGAAAATTAGTAGTGGGCAGACTAATTTGCATAGAGTGTGAGTACGTACCGGTTCAACGGAGACGATAAAAACAAATAACGAAACGAAATTAAATTTCGTTTCGTTTGTAACTCACTTTTGTATGACTGACGCTTAAACAATTAAGTTAAAAATGTACATCCATATATGTATACTGAAATACTAGTATGCATATGAATACACACACGTATACATATGTAGATGTACCAAGTCTTTCACTGGTTACTTTACTGTGAGTATCCAGCTATTCTGTATGCAAACACGAATACATACAATACATAAAAATGTACATCCATATATGTATACTGAAATACTAGTATGCATATGAATACACACACGTATACATATGTAGATGTACCAAGTCTTTCACTGGTTACTTTACTGTGAGTATCCAGCTATTCTGTATGCAAACACGAATACATACAGAATAGCTGGATACTCACAGTAAAGTAACCAGTGAAAGACTTGGTACATCTACATATGTATACGTGTGTGTATTAATATGCATACTAGTATTTCAGTATACATATGTGGATGTACATTTTTAACTTAATCGTTTAAGCGTCAGTCATACAAAAGTGAGTTACAAACGAAACGAAATTTAATTTCGTTTCGTTATTTGTTTTTATCGTCTCCGTTGAACCGGTACGTACTCACACTCTATGCAAATTAGTCTGCCCACTATTAATTTTCATAGAAAAAGCATATAACGATATGTGCTTTTACGATTCTCCAGAAAGGCCGGTAGATAGGTAAATATTGCTGATGAGTTGTAACAACAACGAAACTAGTTCAATATTCCTTGTCTGGCTTTCTGGAGAATAGAGGAAAGGTGTTTCCTCAAAAACCAGTATGACTCTAAAAACCGGTTTGTCTTTGTGTTTACATACAGAATAGCTGGATACTCACAGTAAAGTAACCAGTGAAAGACTTGGTACATCTACATATGTATACGTGTGTGTATTCATATGCATACTAGTATTTCAGTATACATATATGGATGTACATTTTTAACTTAATTGTTTAAGCGTCAGTCATACAAAAGTGAGTTACAAACGAAACGAAATTTAATTTCGTTTCGTTATTTGTTTTTATCGTCTCCGTTGAACCGGTACGTACTCACACTCTATGCAAATTAGTCTGCCCACTACTAATTTTCATAGAAAAAGCAAATAACGATATGTGCTTTTACGATTCTCCAGAAAGGCCGGTAGATAGGTAAATATTGCTGATGAGTTGTAACAACAGCGAAACTAGTTCAATATTCCTTGTCTGGCTTTCTGGAGAATAGAGGAAAGGTGTTTCCTCAAAAACCAGTATGACTCTAAAAACCGGTTTGTCTGTGTGTTTACATACAGAATAGCTGGATACTCACAGTAAAGTAACCAGTGAAAGACTTGGTACATCTACATATGTATACGTGTGTGTATTCATATGCATACTAGTATTTCAGTATACATATATGGATGTACATTTTTAACTTAATTGTATATATATATATATATATATATATGTGTGTGTGTGTGTGTGTGTGTGTGTGTGTGTGTGCGTGCATGAGTGTGTGTATGTGTATATGTGCGTGAGTCCCGGCTTCAATCGGGTGTATCCAAAGTAAATAAGGTACTCAATCCATTTGTAGAGTGTATATAACAAATTTAATATAGAAATGGCTTCCGTAGCACTAAAACTGTTTTCATTCGGATAAGTGAAATACGTTCTCATGAGATTTGTAGGCCGTCCTTACAATTGAGAAATTCATCTTGAATGTTTTAGGCTAACAACTCCTGTTTACACGTGACTAGTGATAGTTTTCACAAGAGAAAGTGGGTGAAATTACCTAACATTGGATGGAGAAGTTTAACGTTTAGTAAAACTATAGAGAAAAGAAGAGATGGGTTCAATGAATAAGCCGGTATGATATATATCCTATTGTATATAAATACATAGGTAAATACAGAGAGAGAGGGTGATGAGGAGAAGCAACATGCCCTAGGGATATGACTGACGTGTTGTTCAGTGTCATTTTGCCCCCTAACCTGTAGCGTTCTACGCTGCATATGATTTTAATGATAGCATGTTCTGAGTTTGAAAATATCTCAATTTGAGTATTATTTGAATTTTTTAAAGAGTCAGTAACAGGTTCCAGGTTCCAATTGTCCAGATATGCTCCCTTTCGGAGGCTCTTTGGGTCTCGAGATACTCAACATGTGTGCATCTATCTCAAGCCTCCCAGGGCGAGTCGCAGAGACATTGGCAGATTTTACAACAAGAAATAATGACTACAATTTATTAATTGAACAAGCCCCTCTACCTAAGGCCTGTACGCATCCCTTGTAAACCAACGTGAACGACGATCCAGTATGTTTTCTGTGTTTCTTTATTTCACCATATTTCAGTTGCAGGCTCGGTAATCTCATTTGCACCAGTCATGAATCTGGTACATTTTCAAACCCCCGAAGACTAGTCCTTTTCAGAGCCGAACTTTACACGCGTCGTCATAGCTAATTTACTGGATTGTGGAAGTTATCTTGGGAGCTACTGGTGTTACCTATTGCTCCATCTCCCATAGTATTTTACAGTTGTTTGTCCATGGCTGCTTATTTGTCTCGTGGCTTTTTCAATATTAGCCACATCTGACCTGTTATCTAACAGAGCAGCTTTCAGTTTGGCGCCAAGTGCTGCATGGCTAGAATGAAAATCAGTGGTTTGAAAGGTGAGTCACACGGAGTAGAAGAAGAAGAAGAAGAAGAAGAAGAAGAAGAAGAAGAAGAAGAAGAAGAAGAAGAAGAAGAAGAAGAAGAAGAAGAAGAAGAAGAAGAAGAAGAAGAACTTTATAAAATAATTCATTGCTTACTCTTTCATACAGTTGTTCAACTGATGAGATCTGATGTGTTTCCTGGCCATGAACAAGGTGGATGATTATCCGAGCGTGTTCATATTATTTGGAGCTTTATTTTGTATGTTAACATTTTAAAAGGACTGAAAATGCCATCGGTTTCGTAGGGTTGACCAGGTGCATATATATGGCTAAGTTTTTGTGAATTGATACGGATGATATAATTTTTTGCGTTAATTTGCTAATGCAATAATTTGGATTAGTTTCCTTGTAATTATCCAGCAAAAGATTCATGTCAAATGCCATATACTGCAGCTAGGCATAATCATGCTTACTCTTTCATACAATTGTTCAACTGATGAGATCTGTTATGTTTCCTGGCCATGAACAAGATGGATGATTATCCGAGTGTGTTCATGTGATTTGGAGCTTTATTTTGCATTTCTGGACAGTTCGTTTTTGCTGTGGTGTGCTTAAACAATTTTTAGATAAAATAAAACCTCCAAAATACTCATGCATATGTCAACGTTTTTTTGCAAAATGAAATACTGTTCATCTGAGTTACAAATGTATTATTATATTGATGATCTTTTTTTCTGTTAAACTGTTAGTGTGTATAAGTAATAAATGATCATATTCACAATAGATCTTCAACGACTTCGTAGACTGTTGGGTCACAGCTGTATACCCGACCAATTCAAGAGCGATTTGCTGAACCTTTTAATTACTTTCATATGACTTAATAGACATGACTATCACAAAATCTCAGCATATCATCTTCATCTCAGAACTTGTTCAAGTATTACAAAGGATTTACTACGTCATTTAGGTTTACCAGTTTGTCATTCGATTCCAACTCACCAATCAGAGTTGCGTGTTTGGATTTGTAGGTACAAACAATCACACAAACACGTTATATATATATATATATATATATATATATATATATATATATATATATATATATATATATATATATATATATATATATATATATATATGTAGATAGATAGATAGATAGATAGAGAGAGAGAGGGAAAGAGAGAGAGAGAGAGAGAGAGAGAGAGAGAGTGAGAGAGAGAGAGAGAGAGAGAGAGAGAGAGAGAGAGAGAGAGAGAGAGAGAGAGAGAGAGAGAATAGAAATGGCTGTATTTGCTATTTAAGTTATCTAGTGGGGTCTCGGATATTTCTACGCTTTAAAGACAAGATATCTCACCTCAGGGCGTCGATAACTGGATAAGGTATTGGGAAAACGGAGGAGGGAGGGAAGGAAAGCAAAATGGGATAAAAGAGAAAACAGTGAAAAAACAGCGAAAAAAAACAACAACAAACCGAGCAATGTGCGAGCAACTTAAGGTAAGGAAATCCAAGACCAGTCGATAAGAGAACTTAAGTTCAAGACTGAGTGGTCGTGAGAAAGAAGACACACGTCTGATCCCCGCAGTTGTAAGGGAGAAAAGAACTACTAAAGGGTCAGTCGAGGGGGTGAAAGTGAGAAGGACGAAGGGAGAGGGAGAAGGTGGGGTAAGAGTAGATGGGGAGAAAGGGAGTGGAAGAAAGAGAGGTGACTGTAGAAAGTAGCGAAATAGGTAGTGTAGAAGTGGAGAGAGAAGGATGGTCATAGCAACATCATAATAGAATATATGGAGAATAGAAATGGCTGTGTAGTTGCTATTTAAGGTAACTTAAAATGCAGTGGGAATAAGAAGAAATCAAGAACATGGGGGAGGGGGAGTTCTCCTCATCAGTTGTCTATTGGGGTCTCGGATATTTCTACGCTTTAAAGACAAGATATCTCACCCTAGGGCGTCAATAACTGGATAAGATATTGGGAAAAAGGAGGAGGGGGAAGGAAAGTAAAAGGGGAGAAAAGAAAAAACAGTGAAAAAACAGCGAAAAAAACAGCAAACCGAGCAATGTGCGAGCAACTTAAGGTAAGGAAATCCAAGACCACTCGATAAGAGAACTTAAGTTCAAGACTGAGTGGATATGTGTGTGTGTGTGTGTGTGTGTGTGTGTGTGTGTGTGTGTGTGTGTGTGTGTGTGTGTGTGTGTGTGTGTGTGTGTGTTTGTGTCTGTCTGTCTGTGTGTGAGTGTGTGTATGTGTGTGTGTATCAATGCATTTGTTTGTATGTGCATGTGCGAGCGTTGTTGTTCAATACCAGGTCAGCTTCGATTAATAGGCCCTGTGGTCAAATATTATCTAGCCTTGACCTTCCAGTTCCAGCAAGTCACATAACTGCGTAGAAACCTAGGTGTTGCGATGTGTTCATGTTTCTTTACGTATGTGTATGTATGTACACAGTCATATATTGATTGCAGGACGTAAAACGTGCTAGAGTGTGGACAATAATTCTCATCGGTATATGTGCTAAAATTCGGAATTAACATTGAAAATACTACATATATAAAAAAAAGCGCAAATTATAAAATATTCCATCTCAACAATAAGTCATTGCATACAAACATATAAAGTTTACTGTCTCAGCGTGCACTCTTTAGCATGTGAACACCGTTAATAATATAGCACAAAAAAAGGCGGATGGATATATATTTCTGTTTAAATAAATTCAATTCGAGGAACTTGTTGAATTTCACAAAATTACATTGATATTTTTAACACGTCATATGTTATTCTTCTTTCATTTATCTTTTCTTTCTATTTAAAAATGTCACTGTTTTCTTTCTTTTTTGTCTTACGAAATTTCATCCTGCCGCAGGATAAACTATCATATTTGTTGTAAATGCTCACCGATGGCACGTTGAAAATCTTTTGTCGCCAAATAGAATGTTTAAACATTGAATATGAAAAAAAGAGGAGCGCTGATAATTCAAAGTCGTTGCATTTGTTCATTTTGGTTTTCGATGATTGTTAAATCTCAGGCAAATAGTCACATGGATACGTGATATGATGAATGAGGGCATTTAACGACGTACGAAAGTGCAATTTAAATAAATTTATAGCTAAAATATTTGTTTCATGAATCGTTTACATTTCTAAATGGTATTCAAAGCAATAAGAAACGAAAATTAAAAATCACGTGAATGATTAAGAAAATTTATCCGCTAGGTATGAATATTTTACATGAAATACACTAAAACATAATCGTATATATATGTAAATATATAAATAGCTCATATGAATCGTGGATTTATTAATGACTGGATATATATATATATATATATATATATATATATATATATATATATATATATATATATATATATATATATATATATATATATATATATATATATATATATATATATAGATATATATATATATATATATATAACGAATGAATAATAACAGGTAGACATCATAAAAATACCTAATATATATATATATACATATATATATATATATATATATATATATATATATATATATATATATATATATATATATATATATATATATATATATATATATATATATGTGTGTGTATATATATATATATATGTATATATAAGTATATATATATATATATATATATATATATATATATATATATATATATATATATATATATATATTAGAAAGTGAGGTTTTTTTTACAAAATGAAAAATAACCGAGGTGTCCTACACGAGTGAAAGTATAAGGAAAAAAAGATGAAATCGAAAATGCAGCTGCAGTCTTATTTTTTAAAAAAATATATGTATTTATTTGGTTCCTTTGCCGGTGTCGCAGTTCTTCTGCTTTTCAAAAGTAGAATTGAGATGGCCGGTCTGTGGTTTTTCTTATAACTGGTTGGTCTCTGAATGAAGGTCTCTGAATTATAGTCTCTGAATTATATGGAAAAAGTGGCTCGAAATGCCAGGTTTTTCGAGAAGTAATTTGATTGGTTGGTCAATAATTATAATAAATTTCGCGCCAGTTCGCGTTACAAAGTTCTTCAAAAAAGTAGTGGGGGGTGTCACAGGTTTTTTTTTTTCATATATGCGTGTTTGAATTTCTTTTTACTTAAAAGAAGGGGGCTCACGGATGCTTTTTTTAATAAACGTAATTTGAATGGTTATAAATGAAATTATGGCTGTCACGTGAACAAGATTTCATTAAATTTTCGCACCCATATTTGGAAATCTATTCTGTAGCTGTTTAGAGAATTTTATGACAAGCAAAAGATAATGGTCAAGAGAAATTGGATGGGAAAATTGTTCTGGTTCAGTGAATATGGTTAGTTCGCTGGGGCGTCAGAATTCAGATTTTCTATTGAATAAAGAAAGTAAAGATATGTATGTTTATTTATACGTGTGTGTGCGTGTGTGTGTTGTGTGTGTGTGTGTGTGTATATTGGAAGATGATTCTATTAGTAAACATGAGGGAGGGAGATGTGTGCGTGTGTATATGGGTGTTATGTGTGTGTGGGAGGGGGGAGTATGTTAAGATGGAGAGAATATATATATTTTGTGTGTGTGTATATATGTGTGTAGGAAAGTGATTTTATTAGTATAAATGGGGGAGGGAGTTGTGTGTGGGGGGTGGGGGTTGTTATGTGTGTGTATGGGTGTTATGTGTGTGTGAGTATGTTTAGCATGTTAAGATGAAGAGCATATATATATATACTGTGTGTGTGTGTGTGTGTGTGTGTGTATGTGTGTGTGTGTGTGTGTGTGTGCGTGTGTAGGAAAATGATTCCTTTAGTAGGTATATTTTTGAATGAACATATTTTCCTTACTTATTCGTATTTGTTCTGTTGTATTGTCAGTGCAAACTTATGTTAAGGTTTATTTAGTTCGGGTTTTTATTTTCTAAAGTAGAAGGTGTTATGTGTGTGTGTATGTGTCTGTTTGGATGGTTAGCATGTCATGGTGTTGACATAATGTATATTAAACCATATTTAATGCTGGTCTATATTTTTGAATAAACATATTTTCCTTAATTATTCGTATTTGTTCTGTTGTATTGTTAGTGCAAAGGTAAACTGGGAGGACTTGGAATGTGGGTGTCTTATTACTTGCGCATATGTCTAGATATGCGCTTAGTGGTATCTGTCTCGTGGTTGGATCTCGTAATTGTTGGCGATGAACTGTCATTCTGTTTCTGAGTGTGAGTTTAGTTTGTCCTATATAATATTCATTGCATCCTTTACATTTAATTGCATGAATTAGATTTTTTGATGAGCAAGTGAAGTGATTTTTTACAGTAAAATGTTGTCCTGATTTAAATGTATACGTGTTGCCTTCAATGAGGTGAGTGCAGGTTCCAGAATTAGTGCGACCACATTTTTTGACACTTGGTTGTGGGTTTGTGGTAGGTTATTTGGCATTGGTGAGTAATGTTTGCAGTGATGTCGGTTATCTTTTGCTTTTGATTATATTGTGTGTTTCAAGGGCTTCTTTCATTCTTGGGTTTCGTTTTAGTAGTGGGATGTTCTTGTGAATAGTGTTGTAAGCTTCCGCATTTCTTGGGTTGTGTGTTGAGATATATGATATAATATTGGAGGTACCGTGAATTGGTTTCTGTTTTCGTAATTAATCAATGCCTATTGTTTTATCCCTTTCTATTCCATTATTTATTAGTAATGGTGGGTACTCTCTTTCGAGTAGAATTTCTTTTAATTCTTGAAGTCTTTTATCTCGCGTTTTATAATTGGAGACAATTGTGCAAATTCTTCTTGCTAGGTTAAAAAGGAATGTTCGTCTTCGTGTGCTTTGGATGGTTGGAGCTGAATAGCAGGTATTGTTTGGAATCTGTTGGTTTGTAGTGTATGTCAGTTTCAATATTTGTGTCTGTTTTTAAGATTAAGATGTCCAGAAATGGGAGTTGATCTTGGCTGTATTCCATTGTGAATTGGATGTGGTTATTGATGCCGTGTATTAAGTTTTTGAAATCCTTCAGTTGGTCGAGTGAGCAAGACCAAAGAATGAGACAATCATCCAAGTAGCGTTTCTAATTCTCTAATAAATATTTGTGGAAGTTCAATCCGTATTTTGATTTGGACTGTTCATATATCTGGACTTCTAAGTATGTCATGACTAATTTGGCATAAGTTGGAGCGGCTTTTGTACCCATGTAACTACTGCCATCGAAATCAAAAAAGTTGTTCTGTAAGATGAATTTTAATCCCTCGGTGATGAAGCTTTTTTCTATTCTGCCATGTATCTCATTGGGATATTTCTCTAGCCAGAATCCTATTGCTTCTAGTCTGAATTGGTGTGAGATCGTTGTGTAGAGATTCACTACATCGAAAGACAGAATAATAGTGTCGTTGTTGACATGTTTGGGGAGGTGGTTTAAGAGGTCCAGATCGTCTCTTACAAGGCTTGGTATGTGTTTGAGAATTGGTTTTAGTAGTATGTCTATAAAGTTGCTCAGTCTGTGTGTTTCACATTGTGGGCTCACTACAATTGGTCTTAATTTAAGCTATGTGGGGTATTGTGTGTTCACGCAGGCTGAGGTGGATTCTTTACAGGTATCGTTAATTATTTTACACATGTGGATCTTCGGAAGTCCGTAAAGGTTGCTGGTTTTGTATTCAAAATGTGTTAAATAATCGCGTTCCTTTTTTGTTAGGTCTTCCTGGTATCGATAAATCAGAGTGTTTAATCTGGTCATTATTTTTGATTGCTGGTAGTTTTTTACTATTTCATAGTAATTAGTATTTTGTAAGAGAGAGAACATAGAATTTTTATATTTTTCAGCCTCCATAATGACAACAGCACCTCCCTTGTCCGCTTCCTTAATTATAATGTCCGTATTGTTTTTTAGTTCATGGATAATCTCCCATTTCCTTCGACTCGTGTTGGGTTTGGGTTTAGGTTGCGGTAGTTCATGGTATGGGAAAGTAGCTATGTGGTCAAAACATTTGTCCAGAACTCTGTTTCTACTTTTGTTTGGTTGTAGCTGCTTTTATTCCGTACAATTGATTCGTCGTTATTCTCCTTATCAAAGAATTCCTCTGTGAGACGTAATTTTCTACAGAAGAGTGAGATATCGTCATTTATCTCTTTGGGGTTAGAGTATTGTGGTGTTGGTGTGATTTTCAGTCCTTTGGAGATAACATTTACTTGTTGGGCTGAGAGGTTTGTATATGAAAGGTTGATTATTTTCGATTTTTCAAAATCGGTTTGTGCCACCGGGTGTCGTGGGTCCTGTAGCCTTGGTCTGAAAAAATGATTTTTCTGGAATGTTTTTTTTCAATGGTATTATTATATCTAATGGTATTTCCCCTGTTGTTGTGTGGTCTTGTATAGAAGTTTCGGGGGGTATTGAGGTTTGGTTTGTTGATAGTCCGGGTTGTAGATTTTGTTCCTTTGTGTGGGTTGGGATCAACGGTTTTGGAACAGGTTCTGTGTGGGCAGGGGTCTACGGTTTTGGAATAGGTTTTTTGTGGGTTGTATCTGCAGATCGAGTCCTGTCTTGTGTTCGGGGATCTTCGGTTTTTGTTAGTAGGGTTATAGTTTTGTCTATGGTTTCTGGGATTATCGTTATAGTTTTCTGGGGGTATGTTGGACGTTTTGTTACTTTTTTTATTATTTGTTGTGCATGTTTTGTTACTTTTTTTGTTATTTGTTGTGCATGTGGTGTGTGAGTTTTAGTTTGTTTTAAAAATGGGTTACCTGTATGTTGTTCATAATTGAAGTCCATTTCGTAGTTGTTGAACCAGGTGGCGTTTTTTCCCCATCGCTGGAGGGATGTTAGTTCTTCATCCTCACAGTTTTCTTTCCAAAGTTTTAAGGTATTTTCGTAGAGTAGGCCTTCAGAGTGCTTTGAGATTTCTGTGTCCATCTGTTGGTCGAGTGACTTGAATTTTTCTTCGTGGAGTTGGCTCTTAATCGCAACAGTTCTATTTCTATTTTAAATTTTTCTAACGCCAACTTTTCCCTAAGTCTTTGTTGGTTTTCTGGATCATTTGGGATGGGTTTTATTTGGAGTTTTTTGGGAAGGATTATTGGGGTAAAGTTTAGCCAATTTTCATATATGATTGCCTTGGCATTATTTTTTAGGAGATTCCAAAGGGCAAATTTGCGGGCTGTGAGCTTTTGAGTCCATATTTTGATTAGGGTGTTTTTCACTGAGTGGACATGACGTAGATTAGGTTCTAAAGGTAACAAACGTAAAAAAAGTCCAACAAAAGTAACAAAAAGTCTTACATACCCACAGCAAACTATAACGATAATCAAATACAAACCTCTCAGGCCAACAAGTAAGAATTCTCTCCAAAGGACTGAAATTCACACCAACACAACAATACTCTAACCCTAATGAGATAAATGAGGATATCTCACACTTCTGAAGAAAATTACGTCTCACAGAGGAATTCTTTGATAAGGAGAATAACGACGAATCAATTGTACGGAATAAAAGCAGCTACAACCAAACAAAAGGTAGAAACAGATTTCTGGACACATTTTGTGAACACATAGCTACTTTCCCATACCATGAACTACCGCAACCTAAACCCAAACCCAACACGAGTCGAAGAGAATGGGAGATTCTCCATGAACTAAAAAATAATACGGACATTAAAATTAAGGAAGCGGACAAGGGAAGCACTGTTGTCATTATGGAGGCTGAAAAATATAAAAATTCTATGTTCTCTCTCTTACAAAATACTAATTACTATGAAAGAGTAAAAAACTACCAGCAATCAAAAACAATGATCAGATTAAACACACTGATTTATCGATACCAGGAAGACCTAACTAAAAAGGAACGTGATTATTTAACACACTTTGAATACAAAACCAGCAGCTTTTGCGCACTTCCGAAGATCCACAAGTGTAAAATAATTAACGATGCCTGTAAAGAATCCACCTCAGCCTGCGTGAACACACAATACCACACATACCTTAAATTAGGATCAATTATAGCGGGCCCACAATCTGAAACACACAGACTGAGCAACTTTATAGACATACTACTAAAACCAATTCTTCCACAAATATTTATCAGAGAATTGGAAACGCTACTTGGATGATTGTCTCATTCTTTGTACCCACACACTTGACGAATTGAAGGATTTCAAAAACGTAATAAACGGCGTCATAAACCACATCCAATTCACAATGGAATACAGCGAAGATCAACTCCCATTTCTGGACATCTTAATCCTAAAAAATACACAAATATTGAAACTGAGATACACTACAAACCAACAGATTCCAAACAATACCTGCTATTCACCTCCAACCATCCAAATCACACGAAGTCGAACATTCCTTTTAACCTAGCAAGAAGAATTTGCACAATTGTCTCCAATTATGAAACGCGAAATAAAAGACTTTAAGAATTAAAGGAAATTCTACTCGAAAGAGATTATCCACCATTACTAATAAATAATGGAATAGAAAGGGCTAAGGCAATAGGCATTGATGAATTACAAAAACAGAAACAAATTCAATGTACGTCCGATATTCTATCATATATCTCAACACACAACCCAAGAAATGCGGAAACTTACAACACTATTCACAAGAACATCGCACTACTAAAACAAAACCCAATAATGAAAAAAGCCCTCGAAACACACAAAATAATCAAAAGCAAAAGACAACCGAAATCACTGAAAACATTACTCACCAATGCCAAATTACCTACCACAAACCCACAACCAAGTGTCAAATAATGTGGTCGCTCTAATTGTGGAACCTGCACTCACCTCATTGAAGGCAACACGTATACATTTAAATCAGGACAAATTTTTTCTGTAAAAAATCACTTCACTTGCTCATCAAAAAGTCTACTTTATGCAATTAAATGTAAAGGATGCAATGAAGATTATATAGGACAAACTAAACTCGCACTCAGAAACAGAATGAGAGTTCATCGCCAACAATTACCAGATCCAACCACGAGACAGATACCACTAAGCGCATATCTAGACATATGCGCAAGTAATAAGACACCCAAATTCCAAGTCTTCCCATTTTATCTTTGCGCTAACAATACAACAGAACAAATACGAATAAATAGGGAAAATATGTTTATTCAAAAATATAGACCAGCATTAAATATGGTTTAATATACATTATGTCAACACCATAACATGCTAACCATCCAAACAGACACATACACACACCCATAACACCTTCTTTTTTAGAAAATAAAAACCCGAACTAAATAAACCTTAACGTACGTTTGCAGTGACTATACAACATAACAAATACGAATAAGGAAGGAAAATATGTTCATTTCAAAATATTCCTACTAAAGGAATCATTTTCCTACACACACACTCACACACACACAGTATATATATATGCTCTTCATCTTAACATTCTAACCATACTCCCACACACATAACACCCATACACACACATAACAACCCCCACCCCATACACAACTCCCTCCCCCATTTCTACTAATAGAATCACTTTCCTACACACATATATACACACAACATACATATATTCTCTCCATCTTAACATACCCCCCCCACACACACATAACACCCATACACACACACACAACTCCCTCCCTCATTTCTACTAATAGAATCATCTTCCAATACACACACGCACACATGCACACACACACAACACACACACACATACACACACACACACACATAAACAAAGATATCTTTACTTTCTTTATTCAATAGAAAATCTGAATTCTGACACCCCAGCGAACTAACCATATTCACTGAAGTAGAACAATTCCCTCATCCAATTTGTCTTGACCATTATCTTTTGCTTGTCATAAAATTCTCTAAAAAGGCTACAGAATAGATTTCCCAATCATGGCGCGAAAATTTAATGAAAACTTGTTCACGTGACAGCCATAATTTAATTTATAAAAAATCAAATTACGTTTATTAAAAAAAAAGCCTTCGTGAGCCCCCTTTTTTTTAAGTAAAAAGAAATTCAAACACTCATATAGGAAAAAACAACATGTGACACCCCCCACTACTTGTTTGAAGAACTTTGTAACGCGAAGTGGCGCGAAATTTATTATAATTATTGACATACCAATCAAATTAATTCTCGAAAAACCTGGCATTTCGAGCCACTTTTTCCATATAAAACAAGTAACATTCAGAGACCAACCAACTGTGAGAAAAACCACAGACCCTCCATCTCAATTCTACTTCTGGTTTTATAATTTCACAAATTGTTGCCAATAGAGGGAGAGACTCGGTTTCTTACATAGACAAAATACTCTCCCATTGGAATTTAATCAACATCAACTAGGTAGATATGTATGCTTGCATGCATGTGTAGATATGGATGTTATTGTATGTGTGGATTTGTATGCTTTGAGTTGTATGTGTGCATGCTTAGTATCTGTACATGTTTATATGCAATTATTAGATGCAAATCTTTGGAATGTTTTACATATTTTCATTGTTCCATGAAAGGATTGCACTTGTAATTTCGTAACTAGTTGTGTTCTTTCTGTTCCTGTGAAGCCTAGCTCCTCAAGATTTGTATAGAGGCAGTTAATAACATATCCCAGTGCCCCAATAAACACAGGCATCACTCTGAATGTATAATCAGGGTGCAGTGTCTGCAGATTTCTCATCAGTTCTTCATAAATATTCTCCTTTTCTCTAATCTCTGTTAGTATATTGGCATCTGCTGGACAGCTAACTTCCGCATGCCTTCTTTTCCCTGACCCATATCATAATATGTGGTCTGTTATGCCTGCATCTTATTGGGATTTTTACTGGAACATTCCACCAGTACTCTTTCATATTATGTATATGTATGTCTTCCACATTGTTGTAACTTTTAATGTCTTTATTATCGGGGCTCTCTTTTCTACGGATTGCATTGTACAGTGTTTTGGCCACTACATCATGCCTCATGATAGTACCGCGAGGTAGATAGTACCGCGATGACATCTTTGAGCAGCTGCTTATGACATGGGTGACATCTTCGATGTTAATTCTGCAGAGACTGCACTTGTTATCACATCTAGGTGTTTTGCCTGCATCCCTATCTCTCTCTTTTGTGAATCATGTATTTCCTATTGATTTGCTGTTCTTGGATTGCAAAAGCGTATCCTTCAAAGTGGGAGCCAATATAGCGGTTGTTGCTCCAAGATAGAATACTTTCTTTATCTATATTACTCTCACTCTGGAGCTTCCTGGCAACATATCCATGCATGATTTTTGCTGATAAGCATGCAGTTTTTCATCCATGGATTCACAGCGATACTGCTGAGCAACTTTGATGGGTATGAGATTTTGATGATCACACAGGGAATACCTCTCGAGGAATTCCTTCCCAACTCTCATGATCTTATCTGTTTCATGCAGATACACCTGCTCGAGAGACAAGCTCCTACGGTTTGAGCTTCGTAGACGTCGGAGTGATATGATGCAACATTCAAATGCTGTCTGAACTGAGATGTATGTATGTATGTATGTATGTATGTATGTATGTATGTATGTATGTATGTATGTATGTGTGTGTGTATGTATGTATGTATGTATGTATGTATGTATGTATGTATGTATGTATGTATGTATGTATCTATGTATGTATGTATGTATGTATGTATTTATGAATGCATGTATGTACGTGTGTGTATGTGTGTGTGTGTGTCTGTGACTGTGTATAGAAAAAGTTAGATAATGTTTGAAAATCCGGTACAATGCTGCAGAAAAAATGAAGGGCAAATGATGACAAATAAAACAATGCAAATTAATGTTTTACCCATTGTAATCTAGCATATTTCATTTTGCTATTCAGCTTACTATATATCGGGCTATATTGTATTCTGGAAGTTACATTGTTATTTCCTTATTGATCTCTGATGTTATCTGAATGTGGACGTCTAGAAATAGAGATTACCCGAACGGAATTGTCGGGTTTAAATATAGTAACCATTATGTTGATGATGATGATGATAATAATAATAATAATAATAATAATAATAATAATAATAATAATAATAATAATAATAATAATAATAATAATAATAATAATAATGTACTGCTGGCTGCCACTTCCACATTATAGAATTCCTACTACTAACAAAGAGGAAGGCATCAAAATATATAGATAGACTCAAAAGAAAAAAGAAAAAACAAACAACAAAAGCAGCACAGCAACAACAGCAAAAAACGAGAAAAACAAACAGAGAAAAACAAAAACAAAAAAAGAAACCCCAAAAACGTAAAGAAAGTAAGAATGAAGAGAGAAGCAGGCGGACGGACAGAGAAGAGGGGGGAAAAAGTAAAACTTAAAAAACAAAAACTAAGTCAGACATTCGAATACTACATTACAATGAAACTTATGCTTATTCATTTTTGGGGCCCTTTCTGCCCGTGTGTTTGTTTGTTTATGTGTGTCCGTATACAGCGTGGTGATAATGCCACACAAGGGCCAAGTGGGATGGCGGATCCACAGATGGCTATGTAAAGATACATTCGCCAATCCTCGATAAGAGTGTTTAAATATCGAACATAAACAGTTCGAATAACGGTGAAATGGAGACTAGAACGTCATGTGACAGACTCTCACCCAACAGGTGCCCCCTGGCTCAGCAGCAGGAACCTGACTGTCAACCAAATACTGCTGATGTTGGAGGAAGAAGAAGAAGGAAAGGGGCCAGAACCAACTGGACGAAAGAATTGAATAGAACTGTTATGCAATGCTACCTGAAAAGTAACCCCAAGGAGAGGGGCTACAGGAGACGGATGCATAACATCTGGAACGAGATTGGTTTATTTAAATTAGATGAACAAAAATTGGCCGGGCAGGCTCGGGTAATAAGAACTAATGGGTGGATAAGCGAGCTGGAACTGGAGGAACTGAACAGAGAGAATGGCTTGGAGATGGCGGGTGTAGTATGCCAGACAAGCGAGCCGGCGGGAAATGAAGGTGAGGAGGTCCTGAGAACGGAGGAACCACCCGAAGCAGACAATGATCTGAATACTGAGATACATAATACCTGGAACAGAGATACGGCCACTGAGGAGATGAATGCTGACGGGCTAGGACAAGATTCGGTTGACATCCTAAATTTAGTGGTAGATGAGTTGAACAATGATAGTGGGAGACCTATGAACCTAAGATTTGTAGACAGGAAAAAGTTAGAAGAAACAACAGCTAAGGTAAACAAAGTCATCCCATACCTTGAGGCGAGGAGTCTTCACCAGTGCAACAATATCCTCAAAGCAACAGCAAATACGGTGAGGAAACTACTTGGTATAAAAGCGAGAGGAAACAACAGACAAGAAAGAGCAGAGCCGTGGTGGAAGAAGCGACTGAGTGGGCAAATCGGGGAAATGAGAAATGACATAGGAAAGCTTGAGTCACTACTGAATGGGACACTAAAAAACATAGGCACTAAAAATAGACTGGAAATAAAATACAAAACTAGGAGTAAAAAGCTAAATATTATCATAGAGGAATTGAAGCAACGCATTGTAGCAAAGAGTGCCAAAATCAGGCGATACGAGAACAGAGTCAGTCAGTATAAACAGAACCGCATGTTCGACAACAACCAGAAGATGCTGTTTGGACAGCTTGAGGGGAACGAAAGAGGCAACGACTTGATCTCTGGGGCGGAACAAGCTAAAACATTCTGGAGAGGAATATGGGAGCAGGATGTTAGACACAATGCCCAGGCAGGGTGGATTGAGACAGTACAGAGGGAGATCGGTGAGCAGGCACAGCAACAGACTGATTTGAGTATTACAGTTGAAACTCTTAAGGGGCAAGCCAAAAAACTAACCAACTGGAAATCACCAGGCCCAGATGGTGTGCAGGGGTATTGGATTAAACATTTAACATCCCTCCACCCGAAGCTGACGGCCATGTTCAATGACTGCTTGGTGTCGGGTGAGGTGCCAGAGTAGTTGACAAAAGGTACCACAGTTCTGATAATGAAAGAGCGAATCAAGGGTAATGATGTTACCAACTATAGACCTATCACATGTCTGCCCGTAATGAGGAATCTGTTGACGAGCATTGTGTCTGAGGAAATCTACCATCACCTCCACACAAACAACTTGTTGCCGGACGAACAGAAAGGATGCCGAAAGAAGTCACGTGGTACAAAGGACCAGTTGCTTATTGATAAGATGGTAATGGGGAATTGCAGGAGGAGACACACTGATCTTGCCATGGGATGGATAGACTACAGAAAGGCATTTGACATGGTGCCTCATTACTGGATCACCAAAAGCCTGGAGATCTTCAGGGTGGCAGATAACATCAGACAGTTGCTGGGCAGGAGTATGGGGTCCTGGGAGACAGAGTTGACATCAACTGGAGTATCCTTGGGAAGCGTGAAGATCAAGAGAGGTATCTTCCAGGGAGATAGCCTGTCCCCTCTGTTGTTTGTCCTTGCCCTGATGCCCTTGACCATTATGCTGCGAAAAGTGAGAGCAGGATACAAGTTGGGAAGGGGAGAGCTTACCATCAATCACCTCCTCTTCATGGACGATCTTAAGCTCTTCGGGAAAAGTGAGAAGGAGTTGGATGTGCTTGTTGACACTGTCCGTATTTTCAGCAGTGATATATGTATGCAGTTTGGTATTGGTAAATGTGGAGTCATTGTGATGAGGAGGGGTAGGTTTAGCAGAAGTAACGGGATCCAGATACCAACAGGTGAGATGATAAAGGAAATTGACTCTGAGGAAGGATACAAGTATTTGGGCGTTCTGGAGGCTGATGGCATAAAGAACAAAAAAATGAAGGAATTGTTAAGAACTGAATACATTCGGAGAGTAAGGAGCGTATTGAAGTCACATCTGAACAGCAGAAATGCCATAAGCGCAGTAAATTCCCGAGCTGTGTCTATTACTAGGTACAGTGCGGGAATTCTGAGATGGAATGTTGCTGAACAAAAAGAAATGGATAGGAAGACTAGGAAGCTATTGACTATCTACAACATGTTCCACAAGAGGAGTGATGTCGATAGACTCTACCTAAGGAGATCTGAGGGTGGAAGAGGTCTTATCAGCATAGAGGACTGTGTTCAGATGGAGAAAAACAACCTATACAAATACGTGACCTATAGTAAGGAGCCAATGCTCAGAGCTGTACTGAAGGAGGGGACAGTAGGCCAGGGGATATCCAAGGAGGAAATAACATCAAGGAGGAAGAGCAGCCTTAAGGGAAAATCCCTTCATAGTACCTTCTTTGAGAAAACTGAATTTAGAGATCCACAGACATGGAACTGGTTGAGAAGAGGAGACCTCAAAAAGGCTACAGAAGGAATGCTAATGGCTGCGCAGGAGCAGGCCCTCAAAACGAAGTGGTTGAAGCACCATATCTACAAGGAGGAGGCTAGCCCACTGTGCAGGATCTGTGGAGAGAGAGAGGAGACTGTGGCTCACATTGTGTCCGACCCACTATAATGGCTGGAGACACGATGTGATGGGCAGGGTGATCCACTGGCACCTGTGCAAAGTAAACAATCTACCACATTCTGAGAAATGGTATGAGCATAGGCCAGAGGCGGTGATGGAGAACAGTCAGGTGAAGGTGCTGTGGGATTTTAGGATACAGACGGACAAAAAACTGGAACACAATAGACCTGACCTGGTGGTTGTGGACAAAGAAAAAAGATCGTGCCTGATTGTGGATGTGGCCTGCCCGTTCGACACGAGAGTGCAGGAGAAGGAGAGGGAGAAAATTAACCGATACCAGGACCTAAAGTGGGAGGTGAAAAGGATTTGGAACTGCCATGAAGTCAAAGTGATCCCGATTGTCATAGGCGCACTGGGGACTATCTCCAAAGGTTTCCAGGGATGGTTAAAGAAAATCGGCCCCTTCACGCTTTTTGGAACGCTTCAAAAGGCATGCTTGCTTGGAACGGCAAGAACCCTCCGATACGTCCTGAATATCTGAGGCTGCAGGTAGTGGCTTGATATTCAATCCAACGGACTTTCCAGTTAACCAACATCAATGACTGAGATTCAAGGAATAACAATAACAATAATAATAATAATAATAAAAAGGGAAGAAGACACATGGTGGATAGAAGGTCGAGAAATCGCTCCCGTAAGTTTTGATTTTTTAACATATTTAAATCAATTGTGAAATAACAATTCCTAGTACAAATGTTGCATAAAACAATCAGCTTGAGCCCCCTAAAATTCGGATCCACAATATATTGTTATATCGCTCAAATATTCAATTTTGTATTATACATTTTATATTCAAAAAGAAAATGGTTTTAAATGGAAGGAAACCCACTCTGTCTACACTATATAGAACAGCCAAATAATAACAGCAATTTCACCAATATCAGAAACTAGATACACCAGCTACTCCATCACCCCTCTGTGTACACTAAACACAACAGCCTGATAACGGCAATTTCACAACCACCACCACCAATCTCAGCATAATAATAATAATTACTATTACTATCGCCTCAAGTTTTAGTGTTAACAAAATGTTTAATTCCAATATTATGGGTAAATGTCAATACATACACGCGACTAACGATAATTTCACTAAAGATAATTTCACCACCAATACCACCACCACTACCACGATGAAAACTCTGGTCAAGTCGACTCAAAATTCTACTCCAACTTCAACACCATCACTACAGTAATACGACCACATCACCACCACCGCTGCCTCACTATCGCTACCGCCGCTATTCTCTCCCATTACCTCCTGCTAGTTGCTGCTAGCACAGCAACGCCACCGCCGCCGCTGCCTCAATATCACTACCGCCGCTATTCTCTCCCGCTACCCCCTGCTACATTGTAGAATTCTCACTAAAAGAGGAAAACATCGAAATATATAAATAGACTGAATTGATGACCCGATCAAAATAAAAATGAAAAAAAAAAACAATAATCAAAATCAAGTTTTAGTTTTAACAAAATGTTTAATTCCAATAGTATGTGTAAATGTCAACGCATATACGCGACTAACGATAATTTCACTAAAGATAATTTCACCACCAATTCCACCACCACTACCTCGATGAAAACTCTGGTCAAGTCGACTCAAATTTCTACTCCAACTTCAACACCATCACTACAATAATACGACCACATCACCACCACCGCTGCCTCACTATCGCTACCGCCGCTATTCTCTCCCACTACCTCCTGCTAGTTGCTGCTAGCACAGCACCGCCACCGCCGCCGCTGCCTCAATATCACTACCGCCGCTATTCTCTCCCGCTACCCCCTGCTACATTGTAGAATTCCCACTAAAATAGGAAAACATCAAAATATATAAATAGCCTGAATTGATGACCCGGTCAAAATAAAAAAAAACAACAAAAATCAAAATCAAAGCAGCACAGCAACAACGAAAAACGTAAAGAAAATGAAAATGAAGAGAAAAACAAACGGACGGACAGAGAAGACAGAGGAAAAACTAAGTCAGACATTCAAACACTACATTACAATGAAACTTATGCTTATTCATTTTTGGGGTTTCTTCTGCCTATTTGTTTGTTTGTTTGTTTGGGTTCGTCTACAGCGTGATAATGCCACACAAAATGCACGTGGAGTGACGAAACCACCAGAGTCAAGTAATTCACCGGTGGTTATGTAACCATACATTCGCCAATCCTCGATAAGAGTGTTTAAATGTCGAACGTAAACAGTTCGAATAACGGTGAAATGGAGACTAGAATGTCATGTGACAGACTCTCACCCAACAGGTGCTCCCTGGCTCAGCAGCAGGGACCTGGCTGTCAACCAAATACTGCTGGTGTCGGAGGAAGAAGAAGAAGGAAAGGGACCAGAACCAACTGGACGAAAGAATTGAATAGAACTGAAGAGTAACCCCAAGGAGAAAGGCTATAGGAAAAGGATGCATAACATCTGGAACGAGATTGGTCCATTTAAATTAGATGACCAAAAACTGGCCGGGCAGGCTCGGGTAATAAGAACTAATGGGTGGATAAGCGAGCTGGAACTGGAGGAACTGGGCAGAGAGATTAGCTTGGAGATGGAGGGTGGAGTATGCCAGGCAAACGAGCCAGTGGGAAATGAAGGTGAAGAGGTCGAGAGAACGGAGGAACCACCCGAAACAGATAATGATCTGAATGCTGAGATAAATAATACCTGGAACAGAGATACGGCCACTGAGGAGATGAATAATGACGGGCTAGGACAAGATTTGATTGATATCCTAAACTTAGTGGTAGATGAATTGAACAATGATAGTGGGAGACCTATGAACCTAAGATTTGTAGACAGGAAAAAGTTAAAAGAAACAACAGCTAAGGTAAACAAAGTCATCCCATACCTTGAGGCGAGGAGCCTTCACCAGTGCAACAATATCCTCAAAGCAACAGCAAATGCGGCGAGGAAATTACTTGGCATAAAAGCGAGAGGAAACAACAAACAAGAAAGACCAGAACCTTGGTGGAAGAAACGACTGAATGGTCAAATCAGGGAAATGAGAAATGACATAAAAGGTTTAGAACGGTTGAAAAAGAGGTAAAACGTTGAAAAAGACTGGAGGCGA
Source organism: Eledone cirrhosa (assembly GCA_964016885.1). Classification (NCBI taxonomy): domain Eukaryota; kingdom Metazoa; phylum Mollusca; class Cephalopoda; order Octopoda; family Eledonidae; genus Eledone; species Eledone cirrhosa. The sequence goes on from OZ024740.1 coordinate 121,700,359, forward strand.
AAAGAAGCGTGGCTTTACCAACCAATAATAATAATAAAATAATATTAATGATTTCTTTATTAACCACAAGCGTTTAAACAAAGTAGACATTAAGGACAGTACAGGACAATACAGGACGGTACAAAAGGGAATTTCTGGTTGTAAAAAAAGTGAGGATGTAATAATATAACAAGTGAGGATGTAATAATAGAGCAATTAACAAATTCCCCAATAGGGGGAGACTTCCGAGGGACATTCGTGTAGAAAGCCCATTAAAAAGCCACAGTGACACTGACCACCAGGGCAAGTGCCCTCTCCCAGTTTCCCACCTTTAATTTACAGACACATACTCGGAGTAGGCCCAATCACTGGTGTGATTCTTGCCTCTCTCACCCATCTTTCAACAAAATGCTGGGATGAAAGCACTTCCCTCTCTACCCTGATTTTCCTTTTCAAATGAAATTTGAAAAAGTTAATCAGGGCATCACCGAAGAGGTAAGTGCTCGTCTTCAGCCCTTTCAAACGTATCCACCATATTATCTCTTTCGTCATGGCCACCAGACAGATACCAATTACCTGCCCTTCTCGGCTAAAGGTAGAGGGCGGGGCAATCCTCACGATGGACTCAGCTGATAGCTGGATCAGTCCTACACGGGACAGCAGGTGTTCGACATAAACCCACAAGTCAGCAATGCTCGGACACTGGACGAGTGCGTGCAGGACGGTTTCGTCGCCCTTCGCGCATCTCGGACATGCCCGGCTGACGGCACCTCCATGCCTGTAGAGTTTATTCCGAACTGGCATAGCTCCTCGGTAGCACTGCCAGGCCAGGGATTTCTGGAAGTTGTCCATAGGCCCCGAAAGTTCTTCCGAAAAGATTAGCTAGTTGATTTTCGTCGACGCCTAGACTTTCCCTCCACTATTCCTCTATAGAACGCCAAGGGGGAGTCTCCACCGTTCAAATTGCCCGATTGGTCGAGGGCTGTGAGCGAATGAAGACATTCCAGTATCCAAGCGCTCCCTCTCGGTCTTCGTTTGACCCAGGACTGCAGCTCCGTCAAGGAGACAAGCTGGGGAAAGACGCGTCGAGCAAACAGCAACCACACCTGAGCACCGTCGAGGAAGAGGTGGAATGTCGTAGCCTGAGCGCGTGTCTGCAAATCATCAGCTACGGCATGCCTAGCCCTCCACGTAGCGGGTGTTGACAGCAAGTTGACCGCCTGACCATCGGAGAGCGTCCCTTCCACAAAAGCGAAAGAGCAAATGCTCCAGCGCAGCCAGGCAGGGTTTACGACAAGGTACGACAGTCAGGCCGTAGTAGATGACGGACGCGATGTACGCGTTAGCCACCTCCGCTCGACCTCTCAGGGCTAGCTTCCTCTCCGCCCATTTCCGGGTGAGAGAAGCCACCCTGCTCGTCACCTCCTCCCAGTTTTCGTCCGGCTGGAGGTCCAGACCGAATCAGAACCCTAGCAATTTAACCGGTCCGTCCGTCCAGCGCCCGACGACGCCTCTCCAGGAGCCTCTCCGGGTGCCGAGCTGCAGGCCCACTGACTTTTCCTGGTTGATCATTGCTCCTGTCACCGCTTCGTATTCTCTTAGTGTAGTGCCGATCGCCTCGATGTGTTTGGCGTTCGACACCAATACGGTGAAATCGTGCGCATATTCTGACACGGATCTTCCGCATCTTATTTCGCGCGGGACCCCCCTGAACGTCTGCAATTTGTGCAGTAATGGCTCGAGAGTCAATACGTACAAGAGGGACGAGAGGGGACATCCTCGGCGGACCGAGCGCATGATGTTGAATGGTTCCGAGAGGTGACCGTTCACTCTCACCACAGAGCAGATGTCGCTGTGCATGGCAGCGAACCAGCCTCTGAAGACGGGCCCATAGTCAGCCGCCATCAGGACTATCGAAAGTTAACGATGGTCGACTGATCTAAATTGTGCAAGGTTCCCTCGCTACCCTCTCTACGATGTATCGCATGAGGTGGAGGTTGTCGTGGATAGATCTGTCGGGAATGGCGCAGGTCTGCGCCTCTCCCACCAGACCACCAACGACAAGCGCCAACCTTTTTCTAGCACCTTGGCCAAAATCTTGAACTCTGTGTTTAGCAGAGTTATTGACCTGAAATTATCTATGTTATCGCCCTTGTTCGGATCCTTTCTCAGCAGTACCACCGCACCTCGGCTCACAGAGCCGGGAATTCTCCCGTTCTGTTGCCAGTTGCAGTAGACGTCCGCCAAGAGGCCTCCGAACAAGTCTAGCATCTATACGTAAAGTTCATAGGGAAGACCATCGAAACCATACGATTTACCCCTTGTGCAGCTAGTCATTGCCTGCCGTACTTCAGCGGCTGTTATCGGCTATTTGCAACACTCCGCCTCAGTGGCCGAGAGCCGCGGCAGTCCGTCGAGGTAGACACTAAAGGCCATCCCACGACCCGGCCCGCCGCTGCACCCGAACAGTTGAGCGAAGTGTCGCTGAAAAGCTTCACACATTTGCCCGGGATCGAGTAGCATGCGCCCGTCGTGGTCCACCAAAGACCGGATCGTGGCTTTGTTGCCACGATGCGCCTACGCCACTCGGGCCCATTGAACGGATTTCGTCTCCTCGTGTCTGAGAGCACGCACCCTAGCTCTGACAACGCAGCCTTCGTGCTTTGCATTCGAGAATTGGTCAAGGGCCAATTTCTCCGCAAGTACGTCGGTCGCGATGCCTTTGCTAAGCACCTCGTTCAATTTTGTAACTAATTCTCCCTCTGCTCTATTTTTCTCTATTGCTAAAGCCTTACTAAACCTAATGGACTCTATTCTAATAGCTCTTTTCAGAGCAAACCACCACTTGTTGTTGATGATGGCCCCCGTCAACGCCCGCTTAACTAGTTCGCTAATCCGGTCTCTGTAGGCCTTGCGCACTGGTATGGACGCGTTTAGCTTCCAGTAGCCGGGTCCTCGTCTATGAAGCCTATCTAAGTCAAGCACACACATCACGTATTTGTGGTCCGTATAGCTGACTATCTTGAATTGTGGACAGCCTATGCTAGACCTATCTATTTCTCTACAAAATAAACTATCTAGATATGATCTCGATGACCCTAAGCTATTTGTATAAGTCCACATTGGCACATTCGGGAAATCCAATCGGTACCTGTCAGACAGTTCAAAACGCCTGAGCAGGTTAGTGAGGCTCTTGCACCCTCCACCCCTATCCGCTAATCCCACACAGTCCCAGCGTGATCTAAGATCCCTTTCCAGTCGCCCACTAACACTGAAGAGCAGGACGTTCCAAGAAATGTCTCCAGACGCCGGAAGTAATCGGGCCACCCTGCTCCTGTCGGGGAATAGACGGCCACTAGCCTGAAAGCTTGCCCCTCTCCGCTGGTCACGTCTAGCACCAGCAACTTACCTTCTGGGTCCAGGAAGATGGCCCGTATGGCGAGATCCAATCCTGTCCGAAAAAGCACAGCAGCTCATCCTCCCGATCCCGGACGGCTGGGAGATGCGTACACATCGTAGCCGCCGAAGATCGGTGCGAAGGCCCGTGCTTCGGAGATTCTGCTCTTGCGGATGGCCACTACATCTATGTTTAGTGACCTGAGGTCGTTGAGCAGGTGGCCCTGCTTCCATGACGACCCCAAGCCACGCACATTTATGCTGCCTATTCTGAGTGAGGTCATGTTGAAATGGAGTGGAAAAGATGGGAAAGACAACTTACCTTACTTCTCGTAGAGGAGGGATGGTTTGTCCATCCTTTTCACTGCTTGTGGCCTCCTCAGGAAGGATGTCCTTATAAGTCCTCCTGGAGAGTGTTTGTCGGAAGTCTCCGATGTCTTTGGGGAGTTTTTGTTTTAGTGTCATGTACGTTTTCTGTGTGATGCGAGTGATTCATATGTGTGGAGGTGGTGTGAACTTTGGGGTTGTTGTGTAGTCTTTTTCTGTGATGCTGGTGTTGTGTTGCTTGTAGTGTAATAATTGGTTGTTTTTCAAATTTAATGCTGTGTAGTGTGTATCGTTTTGGTTGTTTTGTTTTGTTTGCTTTTGTTGTGGGTTTGTTTCTGTTACGCTTTTTGGTGACTTTTGTGGTGTTGGTGTGGTGGTGTTGGGGTTAATGATGGTGATGGTGTTGGTGTTTGTGGTGATTTTGTTGGTGATGCTGGTGTGGAAGGTGGCATATCTGTCTTAACTTTCTTGTTCGATATTTTATTTGTTTCCCTCTGTATTTTGTTTTTTGAGGTGGAAGGAAGAGAATTTTTTTCTTTTTTGGTTTCTTTTTTTTTTTTTTACCTGATACCGTTTCCCACTCCTCGTCGTCACAATCTGTCTCCAGTTGCGATAAGCCGTGGAGTGGAAAATCGTCCACAGGCGTTGTTTTGGTGTGGCGTGGTGGATGGTGTAGGCGCTGGTGCTAGTTCTGGGGCGTTGGGTGGTGCTGGTGTTGGTTTTGCTACTGTTGCTAGGGTTGTTACTGTTACAGTTGCTTCTGTTGTTGCTGCTACAGTTGTTGCTGCTATTTCTGCTGCTGGTGGTGTTGATGGTTGAGTCACAAGGGTGGGTAAATGAGGTGGCCTCAACCTTTTAGCCTGAGGGCAGAAAGCCCTTAGGTGGGTTCCTTCACCACAAACGACACACCTAGGTCTTTTGCTCTTGACGATTACGGTGAGGTGGTTGCCGTCAGTGAGGTTTACTACCTCTGGGATCTCCTCAATGCTTTTATGGTCCGTTTGAATCAGGGGCTCCATCACAGCACCGGACGAGTTCTCCTGCTTTTCTTTTGCTATTTCGATTATTTTGGTGTTGGCCTCGATGCAGGCAGGGACGGCAGCCATTAGCCAGGGAATTTCGATGGCCGGTGGAACGTGGGTCACCCTGATCTTCACAAGTCTCTGGCCACAATAGCTTGGGATGAGTTGAAGTCGTCACTTCTTAATGGGGCCATGGAATGTTCTCTGGCCTCCTGTGGTGTTTCAAAGAATACGTCCACGGTTCCATACTTCTGCCCACGTCTGATGTGGGGTTTTTTTGCCCACACATGTCCCAAAGCTTTTTGGATTTGGGACTCAGATGCCCGTTCCACTCGGCGCGATTTTATGTTTATTGTCCGATAAGACATGGTGCATAGGCGACGTTGCTCCATATTATTAGGTGTGGGGGGGGGGGAGGCTGACCCTGTACCCATCTTTCTTTACCATTCCTTTGGCTTCGTCTAATTCTTCCTGAGTTACCTGGATCGCTTCGTACGTTTTTGCTACTCTGGCAAAACTCAGGGTTGTTTTCTTATTTTCATTGTTGCTGTTGTTATTATCGTTATTTTTGCTATTGTTAATTTTAGTTTCTGTTGTGGTGGTGGTCGCGTCAGTGGTGTTCGGTGTGGAAGAGTTCATTTTGGTTGAATTCATTTCGATATCATAAGTTAATTTATTTTTTTCTTTTGTTTCTGTTGTTGTTGTGGTGGTGGTGGGGGTGGCGGTTTCAACACCTGCAGTCATTGGTAATGGCGGGAAATGAATGTCTGCCTGAGACAAATTTAAAATATTGCTACTGCTTATATTTTTAGTGTTGGCAAACGTAGAAATATTTACAATGGTGGTGTCGGTGTGAGGTGTTGGATTGTGAGGAAGGAGTGAATCTGAGTCATCCATTATTTTTCCAAGAAAACATTTTTTGGTTTGATAATTATAAAAAGTTTAAACTTTGGGCTCAAAGCCCCAATATTTTTGAGTGTCCTTTTCAGAAATCAATGTATGTGCACTTATATATAGTTAACAATAAAAAATTTACCATAAATGGCAATTTTAAATAACTGAAAATAACAAACCTTTGCGGAGCTCACGATGATACGATTTACTACGTAGGTCGCCAATAATAATAATAATAATAATTAGGGAAGAAAACGCACATAGTGGATATATCGTTATGGAATCGCTCCCTTAAGTTTTTGATTTTTACTTATATAAAACAACTGTGATAGAATAATTCTCATTACAAATGAAGTATAAGTTTACAGTTTAACGCTCAGCAAGCCACAACGCATCACATTACGGCATAGGGCCCCAATATTTATTATTTAATTTTGGATCAGAAATGTTATAGTCAAAAAAGAGAAAAATTGTAAAATGGCTAAGTGGACAGACAGACAAATAATTTCACGACCAACACCACCACTGCCATCAACACGACTACCACGCCAAAAACTCTAGTCAGATTACCTCAACTTCTATTTCTAGTTCAACTTCAACACCATCAAAACAGTACTACGATCACATCACCAACACCACTGCCTCATTATCGTTACCGCCGCTATTCTGTCCAAACTACCTCCAGCTAAGACAGGCATCGTAGTACCCCACTAAAAGAGGAAGGCATCAAAAGATATAAATAGACTGATTTGATGACCCGGTCAAACAATCGGAAAAACAAACATCAAAATCAAAACAGCACAGCAGCAACGAAAAACGTAAAGAAAATAAAAAATAAAAGAAAAACAAACAGACACACAGAGAAGGAAAAAAAAACTAAGTCATGTGACAGACATGCTGATAGAAATAATCAAGCAAAAAGTGTCGGCCAAAGCTACTCGTATAAGGCGCTTTGAAAAACGATCTAGATTCTATAAGGACAATTATAATGTTCAAAAACAACCAAAGAAACTTCTACAGAAAAATTGGTAAGTCAACAATAACTGCTAAATCAATACCACCCAAGGAGGAAGTGCAAGAATTCTGGGAAAAGATTTGGGCCGAAGAAAAAGTTCATAACATACATGCCCCATGGATAGACAGACAAATGAAAGATACAGCTCACCTTGAGGAACAAATATGGGAAAATATAACAGTTGAACAGTTGCGCTTGGCTCTAAGAAAAAACAGCAAATGGAAATCCCCAGGAAAAGACAAAATACAAAACTTTTGGATAAATGCCTTCACAGAGTCTCATGAGCTGTTAGCCCAACTTTACAATGAAATAGTTAAGGAGCCAGAAAAGATACCATCATGGCTAGTTAACGGCATTACATTCCTGCTTCCGAAGAATGATGAGACAAACAATCCCAAAAATTACAGACCGATAACTTGCTTGACCACAATGTATAACATTTTAACATCAGTCCTAACTGAATACACATATGACCACCTGATAACAAATGACCTATTTCCCATTAAGCAGAAAGGGTGTAAACGAGGCTCATATGGCTGTAAGGATCAGCTTCTGGTTAACAAAATGATACTGGAAAATTGTCATAATAGACACAAAGATCTATCGATTGCTTGCATAGATTATAAAAAAGCATTCGATAGTTTGCCACACAGTTGGATTGAAAAATGTTTAGAGATTTTCAAAATATCTCCCGTTGTCAGGAGGTTTTTGTCATTCAGTATGAAGACATGGAAAACGACACTCCTTTTGAATAGTGAAACAAAATCACTGGAAGCTGGAGAAGTTAATATTAATTGTGGAATTTTTCAGGGTGACTCTTTATCACCGCTTTTATTCTGCATCGCACTTATACCATTAAGTAAAATGCTCAATGAAACAAAACATGGATATAAAGTCCATGACAAAACCATTAATCACCTGTTCTACATGGATGACCTGAAACTATTTGCAAAAAATGATGAACAATTGCAAGGGCTATTATCCACTGTGGAGCAGTTCAGTGATGACATTAAAATGGAGTTTGGACTAGATAAAAGCGCCAAAGCAACGTTCACCAGAGGAAAGCTGCTGAAGAGTTCAGACATTAATCTTGATCGGGGGAACGTTATAAGAGAACTTGATCACGAAAAAACTTACAAATATCTAGGTGTTTGTGAAGGAGACGGAATCAAGCACTCGACAATGAGGGAAAGGATAAGAAAGGAATGTTACCGCAGAGTAAGAGCAATCTTAAGAACGGAATTGAATGCAAGGAATAGGATCGATGCCATAAACACGCTTGCCATACCAGTAGTAACTTACAGTTACAATGTCATCAACTGGTCAAGCACAGAGATCCGTAGGCTCGATACAAAAATTCGAAAATTCTTAACCATGCACAGAATGCATCACCCTAAGGTAGATATAAATAGAATATATCTCCCTAGGAAAGAAGGAGGACGTGGGTTAGTCCAGTTAGACATTGCGTTGAAAACTGCAACAATTGGATTATATACATATCTAAGGGGATCACATGATTGGATGATCAAACTCGTTTTGAAACACGAAAGCATCAAAAGATCATATTCCATTACAAAAGATGCACAAAGATACAGTAATGGGCTACAAATGTCAGAAGTCCCATTTACTGCTGAAATGGAAAACACAGAAAAAGCAAAGCAGGTAAAAGTAACTGCAAAGAAACTGGCTAAGAAATGGCAAGAAAAGCCTCTGTATGGAAAATATCCAGAGCGAGCTAACAATCCTGATGTTGACAAAACTTTAACCCATCAGTGGTTGGCATCCTCTGGACTGAAATCGGAGATTGAAGGACTGATTATATCAGCACAAGATCAGTGTCTGCCAACAAAAAATTACCAATCCAACATAATAAAAAATGGATTCAGCCCATTATGCCGTGAATGCAAAAAACAACCAGAGACCATTGACCATATCATTTCAATGTGCAGTCCTATAGCTCCAACCGAATACCTAAACAGGCATGACAGAGCTGCACAATATATACATTGGATAATGTGTAAGCATTTTGACGTGACCCATCAAAATAATTGGTGGGAGCATCAACCACCTCCCATACTTGAAAAATATCACATCTCAATCTTGTGGAAATTTAGCATACAAACAGACCGAAAAATAGATGCAAATAGACCTGATATAATATTGAAGGGCTTTAAAAAGAGGGTATGCCTGCTAATCGATATGTCTGTTCCAATAGACAAGAATGTATCTATAAAAACATTTGAAAAATTGAGCAAGTATAAGGACCTGGAGATAGAAATTGGAAAAATGTGGAAATTTAGAACTAAAACAATACCAGTGGTTGTAGGCGCCCTGGAAATGATACCTAAGGGGTCTAATGATTACTTATCGCAAATCCCAGGAAACCCGCGTATAGGAGAAATACAAAAGATAGTACTAATTGGAACTGCCCATATACTAAGTAAGATTCTGTCAATATAAGTACATCACAAGTCTAAACACTAAAGATGCATGTGTGAGTATGTATGTTCTTTCTTGAACATGGCGGACCTTGTTTTCTCTTGAGGTCACTGGTTGTGACTTGGTGATAACTCGTATGAACATAAAGCAAGATAAATGCGACTTAATAATAATAATACTAATAATAATAAGATAAGGGAAGAACACGCACGAGGTGGTAGAAGGTCATGAAATCGCTCCCGTAAGTTTTTGATTTTTAAGATATTTAAATCAATTGTGAAATAACAATTCTTAGTACAAATGTTGCATAAACCACCGAATGAAGTCCCATACAATTTCGGATCCATATTATATTGTTATATCGCTCAAATATTCAATTTTGTATTATGTATTTTGTATTCAAAAAAAGAAAATGGTTATAAATAGAAGAAAACACCCTCTGTCTACACTACATAGAACAGCCAAATAACAGCAATTTCACCAACACCAGAAACTTGATACACCACCTATCCCATCACACTAAATATAACAGCCAGATAACGGCAAATTCACCACCATTACCATCAATCCCGGCATGATAATAATAATTACTATTATTAGTGTCTCAAATTTTAACAAAATGTTTAATTCCAATTTTACGGGAATATGTCAACACAATATATATTAAACATACGAACACAAACTCATAGATACTACATATGACAAAACCCAGTAACCACAACGCCACCGCCGCCACCACCCCATCCTTCATCTTGCTACCATTATCCCATCGCCGCCGCCACCACTCCTTCATTGCTACCACCACTATTCCCCTGTTAACTTGAGAGAGAAAGGGGAAGGTGGCGGTATCACTAGACGAGGGAGAGGCTAGCAAAAGATATAAATAGATGGACTTAGTGACCTGGCCACCGGCCAAACGTCAACATCAACAACTATGGGACTGCTGGCTCACCCCTTCCTCACCAACAATATAAAAAGCCCCGGCACCACCTCCGACATAGCCAACAACAATAACAGGCAACTACAGCAAAAGTATATTATATTATTGTAATGCACTGGGTGATTGCTGGCCTTGTGCCTGGAGTGGAGACAATTATTAATAATTTCATTCTTAAGCAACGCAATGCTCACATTAAGGAACTACTCATGATTATAACAATTTAAAAAACAACAACAAAAAGAAAACCCCGTGACCAAGAAATAACGGGATGGCGGCTGGCGGGGAATAGCCGTGTCTCTAGGGGAGAACGACCCCTCTAGTCTTGGTTGACACTCGTTCTAGAAGTGGTAACAAGAAATGATTACCCCTTGGCGGATAAGGATAAAACGCGACAAAATAAAGTAAATGTCTAATGATAAAATCTCATACCGGATCGGCCGTCACCCGGGTAAAAAAGGGCCGCGTCCCTCAGAGAGGAACCAGACTGGGGTCGAAAAATCAGCTAATGGTTCAATCCTTCCCATCACTTCGGAGCTGGAGACCTCCCATAACCGGAATACTCCTACTGTTGCCCCTCCATGCTCACCACCAAGAAATCCAAAGAAAAAGAGAGAAAAATAGTCAAGGGAAGATAATAAAGAAGTCCTTGAGGCTTTCTACACTGCCATGTACTACCCATCAAATACATCGAATACAAACAAACATATATCAACTGGAAAAAGAAACATCCCGAAAACAGAGGCTATATTGACAGTAACAAACTAGCCAATATACGAAGAAATATTGTAAGAAAAAAGTTACTAACTGATATAGAAATTGATCAGATCAAGCTAGTAGCACAAAGTCAGCGAAGGGAAGATGAAGCATGTGTCAGTGAAAACGAGGTAAACTGTAACACTTCGAATCCCAGGGTTTGGGCGGAATCACTGGCAACAGAACATATTAAAGAAAGGAGCGAAAAAGAGGAGGGAGTGCATGCTCAGGATGAAACTCCAAATGAAAATAATGAGATCGTAAATGATAAAGAAATGAATGAGAATGAACTTGCCAACTTGAAGGATGAAATTATGATCGAATGGATGAAAATGAAAGAATCTGACATGGGGCAACGGCACACCCTCCCTAAGATCCAGAACTCCAAACAGAACTAAAAGATAATACACAAGACTAACATAATTCTCAAAAACATTATCATCACAAACAAACTAAACATTACTGACTTAAATCATCTCTATTATGCATCGGCTAAAGTCACCACTCACTTATGTGGAGTGAAGATGAAAAAACAAAGGAATTCCCACAAGAAATCTACTTGGCAAGATAACATCAATCGCCAAATAAACCTTCTCCGATCTGACATAGAAATGTTAACAAACTATAAAGTAGGTGAACATGTTAAACAAACTAAACTTAGAAAATTGAAAAAAAAGTACAGTATAAGATCAACATGTGACATAGACATGCTGATAGAAATAATCAAGCAAAAAGTGTCGGCCAAAGCTGCTCGTATAAGGCGCTTTGAAAAACGATCTAGATTCTATAAGGACAATAAGATGTTCAAAAACAACCAAAGAAACTTCTACAGAAAAATTGGTAAGTCAACAATAACTGCTAAATCAATACCACCCAAGGAGGAAGTGCAAGAATTCTGGGAAAAGATCTGGGCCGAAGAAAAAGTTCATAACATACATGCCCCATGGATAGACAGACAAATGAAAGATACAGCTCACCTTGAAGAACAAACATGGGAAAATATAACAGTTGAACAGTTGCGCTTGGCTCTAAGAAAAACCAGCAAATGGAAATCCCCAGGAAAAGACAAAATACAAAACTTTTGGATAAATGCCTTCACAGAGTCTCATGAGCTGTTAGCCCAACTTTACAATGAAATAGTTAAGGGGCCAGAAAAGATACCATCATGGCTAGTTAACGGCATTACATTCCTGCTACCGAAGAATGATGAGACAAACAATCCCAAAAATTACAGACCGATAACCTGCTTGACCACAATGTATAACATTTTAACATCAGTCCTAACTGAATACACATATGACCACCTGATGACAAATGACCTATTTCTCATTGAGCAGAAGGGTGTAAACGAGGCTCATATGGCTGTAAGGATCAGCTTCTGGTTAACAAAATGATACTGGAAGATTGTCATAATAGACATAAAAATCTATCGATTGCTTTGATAGACTATAAAAAAGCATTCGATAGTTTGCCACACAGTTGGATTGAAAAATGTTTAGAGATTTTCAAAATATCCCCCGTTGTCAGGAGGTTTTTGTCATTCAGTATGAAGACATGGAGAACGAGATTCCTTTTGAATAGTGAGACAAAATCACTGGAAGCTGGAGAAGTTAATATTAATTGTGGAATTTTTCAGGGTGACTCTTTATCACCGCTTTTATTCTGCATCGCGCTTATACCATTAAGTAAATTGCTCAATGAAACAAAACATGGATATAGAGTCTATGACAAAACCATTAATCACCTGTTCTACATGGATGACCTGAAACTATTTGCAAAAAATGATGAACAATTGCAAGGGCTATTATCCACTGTGAAGCAGTTTAGTGATGACATTAAAATGGTGTTTGGACTGGATAAATGCGCCAAAGCAACGTTCACCAGAGGAAAGCTGCTGAAGAGTTCAGACATTAATCTTGATCGGGGGAACGTGATAAGAGAGCTTGATCAAGAAAAAAACTTACAAATATCTAGGTGTTTGTGAAGGAGACGGAATCAATCACTCGACAATGAGGGAAAGGATAAGGAAGGAATGTTACCGCAGAGTCAGAGCAATCTTAAGAACGGAATTGAATGCAAGGAATATGATCGAATCCATAAACACGCTTGCCATACCAGTAGTAACCTACAGTTACAATGTCATCAACTGGTCAAGCACAGAGATCCGTAGGCTCGATACAAAAGTTCGAAAATTCTTAACCATGCACAGAATGCATCACCCTAAGGCAGACATAGACAGAATATATCTCCCTAGGAAAGAAGGAGGATGTGGGTTAACCCAGTTAGATATTGCGTTGAAAACTGCAACAATTGGATTATCCACATATCTAAGGGAATCACATGATTGGATGATCAAACTCGTTTTGAAACACGAAAGCACCAAAAGATCATATTCCATTACAAAAGATGCAGTAATGGACTACAAATTTCAGAAGTCCCATTTACTGTTGAAATGGAAAACACAGAAAAAGCAAAGCAGGTAAAAGTAACTGCAAAGAAAGAACTGCTACAGAAACTGGCTAAGAAATGGAAAGAAAAGCATCTGTATGGAAAATACCCAGAGCGAGCTAACAATCCTGATGTTGACAAAACTTTAACCCACCAGTGGTTGGGATCCTCTGGACTGAAATCGGAGACTGAAGGACTGATTATATCAGCACAAGAACAGTGTCTGCCAACAAAAAATTACCAAGCCAACATAATAAAAAATGGATGCAGCCCATTATGCCGTGTATGTAAAAAAAAAACAGAGACCATTGACCATATAATTTCAACGTACAGTCCTATAGCTCCAACCGAATACCTAAACAGGCATGACATGGCGGACCTTGTTGTCTCTTGAGGTCACTGGTTGTGACTTGGTGATAACTCGTATGAACATAAAGCAAGATAAATGCAAATAATAATAATAATAATAATACTTTCTTTATTAACAAAAAGGGTTTACACAAAGTAAGACATTATGGACAATACAGGACAGTATAAATGGGTATTTCTGCCTGTAATAAAAACAGGTTGTAACAAAAAAAGAAACAATGAAAAGTTCCCCATTAGAGGGTAGAATTCCGAGGGATGTTCGTAAGATAGCCCATTAAGAAAGCTACGGTGACCCTAACCACCAGGGCAAGTGCCCTCTCCCAGTTTTCCACCTTCAATTTACAGGCACATACTCAGAGTAGGCCCAATCACACGGGCCATTCTTGCCTCTCTCACCTATCTTTCAATAAAATGCTGGGAAGAGAGCATCTCCCACTCTACCCTGATTTTCCTCATCAAATGAAATTTGAAAAAAGTTAATCAGGGCATCACCAAAGAGGTAAGTGCTCGTCTTCAGCCCTTTCAAACGCGTCCACCTTACTATCTCTTTCGCCCGGCCACCAGACAGGTAAAAGCTGACTGCCCTTCTCGGCTAAAGGAGGAGGGCCGGCCAATCCTCACGATGGATTCAGCTCATAGCCGGATCGGTTCTACACGCGACAGCATCTGTTCGACATAAACCCACAAGTCAGCAATAATCGGACACTGGACGAGTGCGTGCAGGACGGTTTCGTCGCCCTGCGCGCCTCTCGGACATGCCTCACTGACGGCACTTCCATACCTGTAGATTTTATCCCGAACTGGCAAAGCTTCTCGGTAGTACTGCTAGGCCAGGGATTTCTGGAAGTTGTCCATAGGCCCCGGCCCGAAAGTTCTCTTGAAGAAAGGGAACAGCTGATCGTCTTCGATTCCCATGGTCTCTCCGAGAACGTCGTCGCTCTTCACCTCCACTAACCCTCTATAGAACGCCGAGGTGGATACCACCAATATCAGTGCCCAGCTTGTAGGGGGCGGTGAGGGCTTGGTGTCATTCCAATTTCCATGTGCTATCCCTCGGTGTCTTCCTCATCCAGGACTGCAGCTCCGTCAAGGAGACGAGTTGGATAAAAGCGTGTCTGGCAAACGGCGACGACACCTGTTCACCGTCAAGGAAGCACTAAATATGTCGCAGTCTCAGCGCATATTTGCGCATCATCAGCCACGGCATGCCCAATCCCCCACGCAACGGGTACTGACAGCAGATGGATCGTCTGACCATGTTAGCACGTCCCCCCATGAAAAACGGGAATTTCCTGGTTTATCTTTGCTCCTGTCACCGCTTCGAATTCTTTGAGAGCGGGCCGAACATCTGGAGGTGTTTGGTACTTGACAGCACTACGGTGAAACCGCATTCCATTTCAAGTGGGACGCCCAGTATCGTCTACAACGTGTGCAGTAACGATCAGTGCAAGAGGGACGAGAGGGGACAACCTTGGCGGACAGAGCGCATGGTACTGAATGGCTGCGATAGGCGACCATTCACCCTCACAAACGAGCAGATGTCGCTGTGCATCGCAGAGATCCAGCCCCTAAAAATGGGCTCGAAGCCGGCCGGCTCGAGGACCGTGGCCAGGTGCCGATGGTCGACCCTATCAAATGCTTTCGATTGATCCAAGTTGATCAGGGTACCACCCGTGCCAGGTTCTTTAACCAGCCTCTCTATGATGTATCGCATGAGATGGAGGTTGTCGTGGACGGATCTGTCCGGAATGGCTCACGTCTGCGCCTCTCCCACCGAGCACCGACGACAAGCACCAATCTCTTTGCTTACACCTTGGCCAACATCTTAAACTTTGCGTTTAGCAGTCAATGGCCTGAAGTTGTCCATAACGTCCCCTTGTTCGGGTCTTTTCTCAGCGGCGCCATCGCTCACTGGCTCACAAAACTGGGAATGCTCCCGTTCTGCTCCCAGTTCCAGTAGACATCTGCCAAGAGGTCGCCGAACAAGTCTGCCATGTACGCATAAGACTCGTAGGTCAGACCATCTAAACCTGGCGATTTACCCCTCGTGCAGTCAGACATCCTTCCCGTATTTCACCTGCTGTTATCGGCTTTTCTCTGCATAGCGCTGCGGTTGTTGTTTATAGTCTTCCAGTTTAATTTCGACAATTGTAATGTTTTGGGGTAATGTTCTTGGTGTTGGTGAGATGTGGTAATTTAAGTCTCAAATATCGGTGTGATGTTTTGTATGTTCCATTAATCCTTTATGTGCAAAGTTTATGGCTGTGTCCTTTTTTCGTGTGGGCGACGGGGGGTGGGGTGTGTGTGTGTGTATGTGATGTTGTGTGTGTGTGCATTGTGTTTGCGATGTTGCTGTTTGTTTTGATGCTGGTGGTGGTGTTTGTTGTTGGTGGTGATGCTTGTGGTGGTGGTGTTGCTGCAAGTCTCCTTGAAACCTTTACTTCGCTTTCTTTGCTTTCGCTATTGGAGAGAGAAGCTGTGGTTTTTTTGCCTTTGTTTGTTTTTTGTGGACAGCCGTTTTCCACTCCTCAGTCACCTCATACTCCATATCCGACTGTGAGAGGACGGGGAGGGTATGAGTTCTACCCTTTCTTTGTTCTTTGTTGTTGGTATTGGTGGTGGTGGTGGTGGTGGTGGAGCCTGGTCTGCGGTTCTTGGCACAAGTGCAGCTAGTGCAATTGTTTCTGTTGCAGCAGCTCCCGCCGCAGTATTTATTGTCGGTGACTTTGGTTTGGGTGCCACGGACATTGTCTTCCTACTCTCTGTAGAAGCTCCCGACATTTTCGCTGACTGCTCTGTTTCTGATGGCAGTGGTTCCGGCGTTAGGAGGAGGGGTTCCTTCCCCGTTATTATTTTCTGTGGGTAGAAGGCCCTGAGGTGAGACTTCAATCCACATTTGAAACACATTGGGCACCTTCCTTCCACAGATATGGGAAGTTGGGAGCCATTCCCGAGGTCTATTACGTCAGCAATAGCGCTGATGCAGTCCTGGTCGGTTTGGATGAGTATCTCCTTTCCAATACCGGATCAGTCCTCTCTCCCCACCTTTTGTACTTGCAGAATGGTTGGTCTATCCTCGATGCCCGCAAGAACTGACACGCACGACCAGCCAAGGTACGGTTCCGCAGGGTGGAATATGGGTTACCTTGTTCTTTGCAATGTTTTCACGCAGAAAAACGGGACTAACTTTATGTCATCACTTCGTAGGTTCATCAGTGAGTGCGAATTTACTTCCTGGGTGGTAGCAAAAAGGACGTCCACGGTAGCATATTTCTTGCCTCGGGTGATGTGGGTTTTCCGTGTCTACACAGTTCCCAAGGCATTCTGGATTTGGGCCTCCAAGGCTCTCTCCACACGACCCCATTTCGTAGTAATCGTGCGGTATGACACTGTGCGTCGCTCTTGTTCCTCCAGGATGTCGGTTGATGGTTTCAAGGACACTGAACATTCAGTTCTGGTTACCATGTGTCTTGCGACTGCCATCTTCTCCTCTGAGGCCAGGACTGTTTCTACGTTGCGAGCCACTTTTGCAAAAGAGATGGTCTTGTTGTTTGTGATGTTGCTGTTGTTGTTGCTATTGCTACAAATGGTGTTGTTGGTGTTGCTGCTGTTATCACTGTTGCAGTTAGTTGTGTCGTTGGTGCCGCCGTTCTTGTTATTCTCCGTGCAATTTGTATTGTTGCAGTTGGTGTTGTCGTTATTTGTTTTAATGTTAGTGGAGTTAATATTGTTGTTGCATTTGTCATTTTTGGCTTACAAATATCAAAACAAATTATTCGAAAACATATTACATAATCGTGCTTAATTTTTCGATTTATTTTAACCGGATACGATACTGAATCATAAGTCATCTTATAAACTTCGACTCAAATAGAATTCAATGTTAACAGTATTTATTCGAGTAGAATAATTTTTTATTAGTCGTCTCTTCCTCTGTTTCTGAAGAGTCCGCCATGTTTCGAGAACATCTGTCTTCATGTAAAAATAGGTGGCCCAAAAGGTTCTGGCGGTTCAAAGGAAATCAAAGATAAATACGCTGTTCATGTCATATTGTTTACTCGGTTATATCATAATAAACTACTTCTTCTTCTTCTTCTTCTTCTTCTTCTTCTTCTTCTTATTATTATTATTATTATTATTATTATTATTATTATTATTATTATTATTATTATTCTCCTCCTCCTCTCCCCTCCTCATCCTCCTCATCACCACTACTACTACTACTACTACTACTACTACTACTACTACTACTACTACTGCTGCTGCTACTACTACTACTACTACCGCTGCTGCTGCTGCTGCTGCTGCAACTGCCGCTAGTTCTACTTACAATGATATTAATGTTTACTTCATTTATGTATCGTAACTTTTCAAAATTTATGAATTTCCTTATATTTACAGTAAAATGCATCAAGCAACATTGTTATAACTAATATGTTATACTTTATTTTTTATGGCTCTTAATCTTGATCCGCATTAGTCTTACAAATTATTGAAGTTTAATTTTTAATGAAATGTCCGTGTTTGATAGACCAGTAGTAACCAATAGAGGTATTGCATCAATTAATAGATATGTATTCAAGCCAACGTTTGAGATCTTGTTTCATTCTTAGCAATTTCTATTTAATCGCTCCAAAACCTTAAATAATTATTGGATAACTATGATATTATTTACCATCTGTAACCTCTAGCAATAAATAAAAGAATCTAACATTAAATTGCATTAGAAAACCAATAAAACTTGATATATACTTATTCTTTTATACAATATACAGGCAATTTATTACACCATTTTCCTAGTGCACCATGCACAAATAATGTGAACTGTAATTTATTTCACGATTTTAGAAAGATTTTGTATTTTCAGGATGCATCTTAAAACCTAACAGACACATTGCTATTTTTCTCCAACAAACAGGCAATAGTAGAATGAATGAGCGGGCACAACTGGTTCCTCGCCAAAATAAAATATTTTGAAAATACTCAGGAATATAGTCTAGATAATGGGAAAAATTTCAAGTGTACTTTCAAGCGGAAATTCGATGTGATCAATATCACTAGCAAGGTATATAATGATCTAAACGACAACGAAATGTAATAATTTGGTTTACTTTACAGAAATACATAGTACGAGAGCATCCTAAACTCAATGTTATGAATAAAATACGAATGGTATATAAAGGACACGTTCGACAACATACAGTTAAAATATTTCATTTTTAAAATATTAGATTTGAAGCTATATTATTTAAAACGGAATCTATTGAAACTTACATCAAAAAACCTATGCAGTATGCACGCAAGAAGGACAACGTCTTCCTGCATAGCTAAAAATACATATATTGTTTATGGGTTTAGTTTAAGAAGATCCCGTTAATGTTGAAATCAGCGATTCTTTGCTTAAACTTTCTTTCTTTCTCAACCCCTCTCCCTTTTTTATCATACCCTCTCTCTTTCGCTCTTCCTCTACAGAATGGAGAACAATAAAGAACGCGCAGATCTCTCTCTCTCTCTCTCTCTCTCTCTCTCTCTCTCTCTCTCTCTCTCTCTCTCTCTCTCTCTATCTGATTATATTGTACCTCCCTCTGTATAACGACCTATCTCACTCTTTCTCTCTTTACATCTCCCTTTATCTCTTTAGATGTATATATATATATGTGTGTGTATATATATGTGTGTATATATATAGAGAGAGCGAGTTGCAACATGTATGTAGTTTCATAGATTTTTGAGGGTAGTGAGAATGAAAATATAAATAAATTTACCTTAGAATAACATAACAAATATATTTTAAATATATACATAAATAACATTACAAATGCCTCGGTAACACTACATAGGATGATACAATGAAATATATATTCCTTCAATGCTACAATATTAAAGAAAATGTAAAGGAAGGGGTGAACAACGGAGCCAACACCAGAGCAAAAAACAGCATTGTCACGAGTACTGGGCAACCTCTTTAATGACTTTAGAGGCAAGCCAGCACAATCGCAGCGTTGCCTCAGGTGATGGTGAGGCTGAAGCGTTGAAATATTGTTTTAAAATACTTTTTAATGGAAATGAAGCAAAATGGAAGCTTAATGTTTAAACTTCGAACTCATGAATTTTGCAGGTTAATATTTGGCTGGCCCGAAAACTGTTCGCGTATTTTTGAATGCGTAGTTTCTTCGTAACGTAAATAGATAAACAAATTACGCCATAAAAGGGAAATAACTCGTCTCTCATCTCTATTTATACATTTGAACTGAAAAATCAATACATTAAAAATTCGATTTTGGCACTTGGCGTGGGTCGATTTGACAAATGTTTTGACCGATGTCTCCGCCGGACCTTCATCTATAAGTGTAGCAATTTCACCGAAATTTGAACTTACTGTTTAAGAGATGTGTGCCTACAGTTTTAGTAAACAGACAGACAACCTCAGTTTTATATATATAGATTACTAGCAGAGGTACCCGGCGTTGCTCGGGTATTAAATAGCAGTTATGTATACCATTTATGTCAATATTTCAGTGCTACTTCGAAAACTATACTTTTACAAAATCATCGGCTTTTTCCAAAATGGGGTTCCTGCCCCCAGGGGTCCCCTACTCAATATGTGCCAATTCTGAGAGTTCACATTCATCTGTAGAACAAACGTAGCCCATGTATCAAGTTTTGTGTAAATCGGTTTCGAACTCCAGAAGTTGTGACGTTTTGTTGCATTGCACTGCAGTGCTTCAGTCGACTCCAAGGAAGTGGTTAAATGTGGTTATCTGCCGGGAGGCTCTGTAATCAATATCTGGAAAGATGAAAGAGCCCATGACCATCCGGAGTACATAAGTAACCCATGTCTTAAGTTTGGTGAAAATACTGTAGAAATGCATAAGACTTACACACACACGCGCGCGCGCGAGCACGTGTGTGTGTGTATGTATTTGCATGTGTGTATGTATATGTATGTGTTTGTTCGTCGGCGCATACGTATGTACTGGCCTAAATCTTCACTATTTACTTTTACTATGTTAAGGCAAAGTTAAAATCCTGTCGAGGTTAACTTTGCCTTTCATCCTTACGGGGTCGATAAAATGAAGTACCAGTAATGTACTGGTTGATTGCTGGCCTTGTGCCAAAAGCAGAAATAACTACTTTAATAACCTGACATTTTCGTTTACAATTTTCTTTACATCATTCTTAAACTTCGGGGCTGGAAATCATTCGGTTATTTTAAATAGAATATTAGTCTCACGACCCCATTTACACCATAAACTGGGAATTTGTCTTTGCATAACATTTTTCTTCTCGGTCCACCGCGTCGTTTATACGTAACATAAATAGATAAGCAAATGACGCCATAAAAGGGAAATAACTCGTTTCTCATCTCTATTTATACATTGGAACTGAAAAATCAATACATTACAAATTCGATTTTTTCACTTGGCGTGGGTCGATATGAAAATGTTTTTGGCCGATGTCTCCGCCGGACCTTCATCTATAAGTCTAGCAATTTCACCGAAAATTGAACCTACCGTTTAAGAGGATATGTGTGCCGACGGTTTTAGTAGACAGACATTCAGACAGACAGACAACCTCAGTTTTATATATATAGACTAGCAGAAAACCACCCGGTGGGCGGTTTTCAGCTAGCAAATCTAGTGTATATACTGATATTGTTGAGATTTGGATGAGAAATATTTTCTGCACCACATG
>OZ024740.1:121726635-121854135 GCA_964016885.1 Eledone cirrhosa
TATTTATTATTGTTTTATAACAGTAGGGACGTTATGTTACCATTATTTCTAATAAGGAAAACAACTCCACTATTGGAATTATGGCATTATATATTTCAATAAAACTTATAATTTTAGTAAAGAGATTTAAATCCCTCCTACAATATTCCACGAAGAAAACAATCGTCGAACCGAGTTCTTCCTGAAGTAAAAGACGGAGGATTCAAGAAAACATAAAAACCCTGAAATCTGAAATCTAGTAATAGAAAGGGAAATGAAACACAGCAGGAGTGTAGCAGTATTATATGGAGGTGCAGAACATAACATACGTCGCAATTTTGTGACAACAAACTATATTATTTTTTCACTTTCAATGCCACTTTAATTCCACTTTCCCACCTTCACTCCTTTTACTCGCGTCAATTTGTAAAATACTGACTGACATACCACACTCTCTCTCTCTTTCCTCTCTCAGAAACTGATAGAAAATCCCTCTCATTTCCTCTTTTTATGTATTTGTATGCATGTCCATGTGCCAAGGTACGTGTATGTATGTATATATAAATATATATATATATATACATGTGCGGTGGTGGTGGTGGTTGGGGGGGGGGGGGGGGCTGTCGAAATTGAAGTCGATAAATGGGTTTCAAGAATGAAAGCTGTTGGGAAATATTTGGAACACTCCAACCTGCTTCAGCGTAATTGCAGTCACACATAAAGTGCAATAATTATCGTTCCTGCTGTGCAGCACTCGGCAGCAAACCGATACGTTTACTTGTTTAAATATATTTCCATTTAAACATTTTCGTTCACGAAATATCTGGGCGGTCAGGAAAGGTGTATGTAAATGATGATGAATAGCAAATCTGTTCTAGATTTATATATATTTTACTATACCAGAGACTAGAGAATGTAAATTAAATAACTTAATGAAGTAACTTTCCACAGATACAAATATCCACAGAATAAATTATCACAACGGATTCATTGAAAAGTATACCTAACTTGAAACTGGCGCCATGATTTCGGTATATATTGTTACCACAACATGAATCATACATAACAGCGCAAATTTACAACTAAAAAAAATATATTTATTTTGATATATAGTAAAAAGGTATCCAAGTATTCCAGAATGAATTTAAATAGATAATTTACACACCAGTCTGAATCATTATGGTAATCCATTAAAAAACTATCAAAAGCATATCTAAAAACTATTCAAGAAAATACATCTAATACATGTACATAATATATGGATGATAGGTTTTCATTGTTCGGAAGAAGTGGAGAGTTGCTTATATGGAACAGTTTTACATGACAATGACAAGGAGAGAGAAAGGAAAATCTAGAAAAATTGACTTCGATAGAAGAGATTAAAAAAACCGTACGTATTTTCTGCAATAGCTCCATTGGTGGAAAGGCAAAACAGATGGAAAAAGAATGAAAGAATATTGCTTAACGA
The DNA here is from genome assembly GCA_964016885.1 of Eledone cirrhosa. Taxonomy (NCBI): domain Eukaryota; kingdom Metazoa; phylum Mollusca; class Cephalopoda; order Octopoda; family Eledonidae; genus Eledone; species Eledone cirrhosa. The sequence continues at coordinate 121,728,083 of OZ024740.1, forward strand.
GATTTGAAAAAGTGGCGGTGAGATTAGCGGAAAAGAATTGTTGATAATTGTATACACACACTTAAAAAACAGAATAGTCTCTGTCGTTCGAAGAGGCCGAACAAAGAGACAATGAGAGAGAGAGTGGGAGAGAGAGAGAGAGAGAGAGAGGAGAGAGAGAGAGAGAGAGAGAGAGAGAGATGAGGAGTAAGACGAACATAGAGCGATAGACGAAGGGATTGTATCACAGTGTTCCTGGAGAATATTATTTTTTCAAAATAGTTTGATACGAGATCCTGGCTATTTTCTTTTCACTTTTTTTTTTCATTATGTAGAGCAAAAACATCTACTAGAATACAATGTTATTGTTGCTACAATATCAGAAATGTCTGCGACTAGCAAGACAGGCACAGCACACCACATCAAAACAACAGCAATGAACTTATTTTTTTCAAAGCGGTTATCTTTATCATATCTTTCATTAATGTAATGTATTGATGCAAGCTGAACTATAATAGTTATAATGAAAGGAACCCCAAAGGAGAAAGGTGTTGTATATTGATTCAGTACAAATGATATATCAGATGCAGACGTTACTATAATTTTATATAGTAGTACATTACTGTTGTATATAAATATATATATATATATATACAACAGTAATGTACTTCTATAAACAATTATAGTAACGTCTGCATCTTGATATATATATATATATATATATATATATATATATATATATATATATATATATATATATATATATATATATATATATATATATATATATATATATATATATATATATGCAGTCATATTGCTTAGTGGTTAGGGCATCGGGCTTACAACCATGATGGCTCTGTGTTCTTGAACAATACTCTTTATTTCACGATGTTCCAATTTACTCAACTGCAGAAATGAGTTGCGATTACTGGTGCCAAATTGTATCAGCGTTTACCTTTATTTTGGACAACATTGGTGGCGGGATGAGGGAAGGCGGGTATGCATGGGTGACTGCTGCTCTGCCACAAACAACCTGACACGGGCTGTTGCCCATAGGACAAACCACTAGGTCATTCATGACTGAAGGTTGCCTTTACTTTTTATATACATCGGGGCGATGGATGGTATGTATGTATGTATGTATGTATGTATGTATGTATGTATGTATGTATGTATGTATGTATGTATGTATATATTCTAGGAGAAGGAAAACTCTGATATAACACCTGCAACCCTGATGGTATCCAATGATGTTGCCTTGTTCTTTTTTGGTAAATATCATCTTGGTTAAGAGAGTGGGAGTGGCTTTGTGCAGTGCCTTTGCTCACTATAAAAGCTTCACAGCACAGGCATTGCTTTATATCTGGAGATCTCTCTTCACTTGTCGTCACATGGTACCATGGGCCCAGCACTATGTGTCAATAATTGTCACAAGTGTAGTGTTTGTACCAGAGTTTTCAAGTCGCTGGCTGGACTAAAAAGTCACACTCGTTCAGCGCATCGGTAGGGGTTCTCCTACATGGATATAAACTAGTGGCCGTACTCGAAAGCGTGTTGGCAGCCACCATATATATATATATATATATATATATATATATATATATATATATATATATATATATATATATATATATATATATATGTATATATATATATATATGTATACATGATGGGTATGCATGTTTCAATATATATAAATAAATACATGTATATGTGTGCGTGCATGTGCGTCCGTGTGTGTATGTATGGGAGGGGGGCGTGTGTGTTTGCAGGATATATAGCGTGAATGCGTGCAGGGAATCTCTACGTGTTGCGTATGTGTTACGTTTCCGTGGAGAAACAAAAATATACAACTAGAACATGATAACGTACAATAGCTAAAACAAAGAGGGGTTAAAGCGGTGTGTTGAATGAATTCACAACGTGGAAATCATATACCAGCTCTGATTGAGACTAATTTCTTGACATAGCACTTCAACAATAAAAACATTTATTTCATTACTTTCTGTTAGACACGCAGCTTTGCACAAACGTGTTTAATTGTTGATGTCCCACAAGAATAGAGCCGCTTTAAAAATTTACTTGCTGAAGTGATAACGACAAAATATTTATTATAAGCTAAATTAGAATTCCTTCTGGACAGTAATAGATTTCTAAACAGCCCTTACTATACAATTATTGTTAATAAACACCTTTTAGATTATTTGTTGCGTTTGGAAAAGAAAACATACTATGTTGCTTTAATTTGTTTCGATATTCATATGTAATTAAATCAAAATTAATTATAAACCCTTTGTAGCCACTAATAATGTGAAAATAACTTACTCTGTTGTATGTTGCATGCATATATTTGTTGAAAATCTATGATGTTTTTTTGTTATTGTTTAGCACCTGGTCCTTCCTGATCCAGAAAAAAAAACATTTCAAAAATTGATTATAACACTCGTTTCCAAATGAAATATATATTTGGAAATATTATTCTGTTTCCTTCCCTGTTTAAAACATTGGAGATTATTTAAAACGCATATGGATTATATTTCTGACAGATAATGCACCATAAATGCATCTTTGTTCGTTTGTTGTATTTGTTGTAATTTTGGGTGTTTCTATTGTTTAGTTCCAGTGAGCAATGAATACATACACCAATGATCAAAAGAGCCTTCGCCCTGACCAACTCATCGTTTTTTTATTAGGCATAATATATCCCGGAATATCTTATACAAAATATCCTTCCCTTCTCAGGATGTTAGCATGTTATTTCAATGGGATTTGACAGAACTTTCTAGCACCTGTTTTATCAGCTGATAATCTATATATATTTGTATATTACTGATCTTCTGAATAAATATTTCCGATGTTGGAGAACGTTTGTTTAAACTGTGCCACACAAAATGTTTTATACAACGAGAATAGTTCCTTTTGAACACTATGTCTTCTTTTAAATGCTCTTGTCTGTAGTTTCGTCTAACGCTTCTATATTTTATGCATACACAATGTAGTGCTACAATGTTCATGTGTAGTTGTTACATTTATTCTTGTTTAGTTCATAACAAGCCTAATTAAGATGTTTTATGATCACAGCCGCCTGAGCTATTAGCACACCGTCCTTTATCAAGCACATTTTCTTCATTGAAGAATGCGTACTTTAATTTTTAAATGAATTAAACATTTCTTTGCTCTTCAAGTTATTCATTCGAAGAAATTAAAGTGGAATGCTATACAATCTAGGTTATGCAGATACTACCGTTCGGAAATTTATCAATATTAACATTATCTAGTGAAGGCGTGTGGCTGATTGGTTAGAGAACTGGATTCGCAATCGTGAGGTTGTCAGTTCGATTCCCTGATCGGGCGATAAGTTATGTCATTGAGCAAGACACTTTATTTCACGTTGCTCCTTCTACCTTCAGTTGCGAGCGATATATAGTATTAACAATTGGAGGGACCAACGGAAACATTGTTTGCTCGGTCCGATTTGACGAAAGCTGATCGACTTCCTCCCTAACATTATCTTCTCTAATTTCTGATAAATCCCAACTTCTACACCTGTATCAGAAAGAGTAAGTAATGCATAAACTTTATCGCAAAATCTTATACCTGCTGGAACATGTATCTTGTTTACATATATATTTGTGATATATTAAAATATGGGGTTCTCTGAGTTCAACACTTTTAAACATACTTTTAGTTAATAATGTTTATTATGAATAAATGAATTAATTTATAAAGTTGTTGTTGTTGTTGTTGTTGTTGTTGTTGTTGTTCTTCTTCTTCTTCTTCTTCTTCTTCTTCTTCTTCTTCTTCTTCTTCTTCTTCTTCTTCTCCTTCTTCATCTTCTTATTATTATTATTCTTCCTCTTACCTCCACCATATCCCTAATTTAATATTTCCTGATGAAGAAGCGGCGTTCAAGTATTTTTCTCGGGTCCTACACTTGGGTCTTATTTCCTGAGACATTCTAACCACATGAATTTATTTATCTAAATTCGAAACTATACAATCAATATTCAGTTGTTGTGAAGTTTAGTATCAGAGGAAACATAATACACGGATTATTTTCTTTTATATTACAGGTATCCTATTCGATAGCTTTCAACTCATAAGAATGTTATATGCAGTCAGTTGATGTTTCTTATTATACCAGATTAGTAATAATTGATTCTACTTTTGACACAAGGCAAGCAATTTCCCAGTGCATTACTGGTACTTTATTTTATCGACCCCGTAAGGATGAAAGGCAAAGTTAATCTCGGCGGGATTTGAACTCAGAATGGCAAGGGCCGTAACTCTATGTGTCAAAGCATGGTGTCCGACTTTCTACCGTTACTTCCAATATGTAAAATGACAAAAATATCTACGTTTCTTAATGTATTTACTAGCCTGTTTCATGCTAGTAATCGCAACGCAATAACAAAGCGGAGTCAAATAAATCTATAGTTTTCACACAACCTAAAGAATACATACCAGGTGGATTCATATATATATATGTAAATTAATAAAAACAATGAATAAAAACAAAGAAACAGTTCCTTATATTAAAATTCATCATTTTACGCTCGTTTCTAGGATATATATTTGTGGGTTGGTATGTATATCATATAGAACTATGTAAAGATTTTACAAACTATCAGAAGGAATATACATACCTACACATATATATGCTGTCTTCAGAAATAATGATATTTGTTTATTGAAAAAAACCAACAAAGATTTAATATAATAGGTCTGTTTGGGAACAGGTTTTGAATTGACCAATAGAAAAGTAGTAAGTGGTCAAGTTGATAGAATAGTAGTAGTAGAAATTTAATTTAGGCTGTAGAGGAATGGAGACTTCAGTTTTGAATGGAAAGAATATTTTGAATGAAAAGATTACTTTGGGGATGAAAAGAGGTCAAGCCGGTGAAAGGTACACGAAAATGTGATGTTATTAAAGAATGTTGTAAAAAACGAAGGGAAAAAAATGTTTGCGGATAAATGTATTAGTGAGAAATAACAAACTTATATAGACTACAAGGAATTTAGATTCATAACAGGAAATTAAAATAGTTTATATGTGTACATATAAGTATTAATTTTAGGAAAATATAGCTGTAAAAGGGAAATAAAATTATGAAGTTCTCAGTAAAATACTAATTATAGGTTAACTAAATTTAAAAAAAACTAATTATAATAATTATAATATTTGAAAGTTCTTCTAATTCTATGATTGCACGATATAATTAATTGTTGTCGCTTACTTAATAGGATATCCTTAGATTTCTTCATTTGAAAAAGTTCCTGGGAACATAATCTACACTCATATCTGTTATTTTGATAAGGGGTGGCCCTTTTGAGCACACTCCAGCTCAGGTTATAATCGATATTCTTTTTACTATAATTATTAATTATTTCAGCCAAGGATGCATTAGCTAATGTGGCATTTTTAAAACTGTGTTTGTGGGTATTAAATCTTACTTTAAATTGGTTAGAAGTAGCTCCTATATATGAATAAGTTGAGTCCTTAGTGCTAATTTTACATTTATATACTATGTTATTAATAAGGCAATTTCATTTTAATGGGTAATTTGATTTGTTTTCAATTCAAAACCTGTTCCCAAACAGACCTATTATATTAAATCTTCGTTGTTTTTGTTCAATAAACAAATATCATTATTTCTGACGACAGCATATATATATATGTATATTCCCTCTGATAATTTGTAAAATGTTTACATAGTTCTATATGATATACTTACCAACACACAGATATATATCCTAGAAACGATCGTAAAATGATGAATTTTTTAATATAAGGAACTGTTTCTTTGTTTTTATTCATTGTTTTCATTAATTTATCTTGACTCTGTTTTCCTGTGATTTTCATCGAAACAATTTTTGAATACATCTCTTTTCATGATATTTGGATTACATTGAGTTATTCATACGGATTGGACACTACCGTATATTTTGGTATATATATATATATATATATTTATATATAACGTAGGATGTGAGATTTATTGTAGAACAATAAAGCAATGCAAATATCGGATAAGTAGCACACATCAAGAATAATATACTTGATCTATTTAAGCACCATAACCTAAAAATTGAATTTGATAACAACGTTAATTTAGCTAACTTCTTAGATATATTCACTAATCTTGACACCGGCCTATATTACCCATACCATAAGGATAATGCGAACCTAAATTATGTTAATTTTACATCAAACCACCTTATTAATGTTAAAACTGCTATATTCAGAAATGTTGAAAAAAGAATTTCTAATCTATCTTCTAATAAACTTATCATTGGCGCTAAAGCCATTTATTACAATAATGCGCCATCTAGGGGTGGTTATCCAAACATAATTAAATACCCAGTCATGGCAGAACTTATAGTAATATAGCTAGTTATAAGCATTCCAATAACATTAAAAGGAGACCTAGGTATAAAAATATTATTTGGTACAACGCTCCTTTTTCTCTTTCTATTATTAGTAATATTCCTAAATTATGTTTTAGGGCGTTAAATAATTGCTTCCCTCCTTCTCATATGTATAGTAAGATCTTTAATAAGCATACAATTAAATTCTCTTATTCCACCACTTTCAAAATTTCTAACATTATCTCAAAACATAATACTAAACTATTAAATAATAACTCATATCCATCCAACCCTGAGTGTCATAGTAATAACACTATAGGGCCTGACGCCAATGTAAACTCTAAACAATATATCTTAAATATAAATACTATGTCAAACGTAATTTCGATGAATGCTCGTAATAGTATTCTAAATCAGGAAACATTAGCACCTCTTTTAGTTAATTTCTCCACTACAATTATTTCTATAAATAATTCTGGGCCACTTGCAAATAACTCTGTTAATAACATTAATCGTAAATGCAATTGCGCTAATAGAACTAAATATCCTCTTAATAATTACTGTCTCGATAACAAATTTAGTATACGAATGTAAGGTGATAACTAGTACCAATTCTTATACCTACATTGGCTCTACTACTTCCTTGAAGACAAGATTATATAACCATTCTTCGTCTTTTAAATACCCACTTAAAAGAACAAACACTGCACTCTCAGAACTCATCTGGTCCTTAAAAGACAAACACATTAATTACAAAATTTCTTGGCGTAAAATTTGCAATGCTTCTCCATATTCCAATGCTGCCATATCTAGAACTTGTAATGTATGTCTAGCGAAAAAATGTACCATTATCTCTAATTTTAACTCTATAATAAATAGACACACAGATTTATTTTCGCTTTGCATCCATAAATTGCTTAGGTCATTTCACAAGTATACAGCTAATATCCTACTCCATAATTAAGGTTAAACAACTTTTCTCACACATATATATCTTTTTTACACATATACCCCTTTTTTTCGTATATTCTACAAGTTCATTCATACTATGACGTTTTTGGTCTCCAATTTTTTAAATTCACTATAGCAAACTTCTTTATCTTATTGGGGATACACATTTTTTTGAAATAGTTCATCGCTACTTCATTTCATCTCAATATTACTTTTTCTTAAGCCGCTATATTTCCCAATTGTTTTACTTCAAATCTATTAATATTAACATTAGGTGGATTTTTGTAAACAAATGTTGACGTCATATTTTCTTCCTCGTTTTTTTTCTTTCTTCTTCTCTCTTTCCGTGCTTGTCTTTGCTTAAATAATTACTTTTTCAGAGAAATACTTTTTCAATTACAATCTATTTAAACAAACCAGGACCCTATATCATCTTCTCAGCTTATAAATCATTTAATTTTATTTTTATTCACCTTATCTTATTTTACTTTATTTTATCTTAATAATTGTTCCTACTTTAGGCATAAGGCCAGCAATTACCCAGAGTGCATTACTCGTACTTTATTTTATCGACCGCGTAAGGATGAAAGGCAAAGTCAACCTCGGCGGGATTTGAACTCTGATCGTAAAGGGACGTAACTATGCTGGAAAGCATGGGTCCGACCCTCTACCGATACTGCCAATCCACCAATTTGTATCTTAATATTGTTTCTACTTTAGGCACAAGGCCAGCAATTACCCGGTGCATTACTGGTACTTTATTTTATCGACCCTGTAAGTATGAAAGGCAAAGTCAACATCGGCGGGATTTGAACTCAGATTGTAAAGGGACGTAACTATGCTGGAAATCATGGCGTCCGACCCTCTACCGATACTGCCAATTTTTATCTTAATAATACATTTTAATAACACTTTTTCGCACATCTTAATAAATCCTTCACTATATAAACCCTAAATAAATAGTATACTTAATTTCTATATCTGTAATCATAAATATCATCAATCATAAACCTCATCAATTTTTTTTTTTTTTTTTTTTTATTTATTTATAAATTTACAACCGTTTTTTTCATTTATTTCTCAGTGGAGACAGCGTTTTTCAGTTTAAATGTTTATCTCCCTCTCTTTCTCTCCTTTCTCTTCCTCTCTCCTCCCACCTTCTTATACTCTTCCTCCGTTATCCTTTCCTTCCTTTTCCTTCTTTCCTTTCTTCCTCTTCCTTCCCTTTTTTCCAATCTTCTATATCCTTTTAAATTTATTTATCATATGTTGATTAGACACTACCTTGTTCACAAGTGTTTTTTTAAGGATCATATCATGTCTCCCTATTTTATCTGATGAGAACGCAAATATCGTCCCAGGAGGATATTTGTTTTGAAATGCGCATAATAAAATACATGGAACTAATTTAACCATGTTTGCATTTCTTCTTATATATATATATAAATAAATAAAAATATATATATATATATATATATATATATATATATATATATATATATATATATATATATATATATATATATATGTGTGTGTGTGTGTGTGTGTGTGCATATATAGCGTATTTTGCAATACACTGTATGCTTAATGAAAATCATTTTGAAGACCATACGCTATAGTTTAAAATAGTGATAATGTCACTTATTTAAATTTTCAGCAAACAGGGGAGATAAACTCTGTTTCGTACGTGTTGGTACTTATCAAAGTTCACTGTGAAACTTTAAATAAGTGACATTGTCCATATTTTAAAACAATAGCGTATGGTCTTCAAAATGCTTTTAATTAAGCATACAGTGCATTGCAAAATACACTATATATATATTCATATATATATCGTTATTTCAGAGCACCAACTCTAATTTTCATAAATATATATATTGTCATACTTGGAGAGGGTCATATTGTTGTAATAATAATAATATTGCCAGAATAAATAACAGAACACACTCACTGTTTGGTTGGTTTTCGCTTCTGTTTTTTTTGTATTCACACGAGAGAGCCCAAATTCTCCACTGACACCACGCTAAACCCATGGCCATTAAATACCTGATACTCAAAAATATTTATATTAAAGATGCGGGCACTAACAGCTTATGTCGTTCAGTTTGAACAGGTAGTTCTAGACTGTGCATATATATGAAGGTCCTGATTGAACCTACTACTCCATATTTTAAATAACGTTGAGTGTCGAGATTATTATAAGTTATACAGGCCATACGGACAAGCTCAAATTGTGTCAGTAACGCATATATAGTAATACATATCAGTAATATATATATATATATATATATATATATATATATATATATATATATATATATATATATATATATATATATATATATATATATATCACAGAAAAAAGAGAATCTGTGTTGCGACGAAAGGAATTTATTGGACATATTACAATTGCTACTCGGGCGACCAGCTCGAGGCACGATCGATGTGGTGATCAACCCTGACTCTGAATTCGCGCGGAACTACTCGGATACGTCTCGATTCTACGAACTGAACTAAAATTGTGTTTTAACAAGATATATATATATATATATATATATATATATATATATATATATATATATTAGTTCAGTTCGTAGAATAGAGACGTATCCGAGGACCGCGCGATATGCAAATTAGGCTGCTCAGCCGTTAATATACATAAGGAAAGTATATATTTTCAGAAGTTCAACCAACTGGCAGGAAGGTATACGATGCTGACGATAGCCTATACGCTTGAAACTAGTACATCGTTCCTGTCGTCAGTGTTGAACAAAAAGATGACGTGGTTGCCTAAACACTGTACGGCGTAATTCGGGCTGTTTGTTTGTTTACAAACAAACAACCCTTGCATTATAATAAATGTTCGGTAAACCGATACGTGCATATATATATGTGTGCATGTATATATATATATATATACATACTGCTGTACGTGTGTATACATATATGTATGTACGTATACATACATGTATACTTATATTTAAGTAAGTGCCGTACTAAGAGTGAGGAATTAAATTTCGTTTCATTCTATTCGATTTATCGTTTTCGGTGTGCCCGGCCGACTGAACTCATTCGATATGTGAATTAGGCTGCTCAGCCGTTAATATGCATAAGGAAAGTATAAACTTTCAGACGTTCAACCATCTGGCAGGAAGGTATACGATGCTGACGATAGCTAATAAGCTTGAAATTAGTATAAATATATATATATATATATATATATATATATATATATATATATATATATATATATATATATATATATATATATATATATATATATACATATATATATACATATATACCTTGTTAAAACACAAGTTTAGTTCAGTTCTTAGAATCGAGACGTATCCGAGGACCGTGCGATTTCAGAGTCAGGTTTGATCACCACATCGATCGGGCCTCGAGCTAGTCGCCCGAGTAGCAATTATAGTATGTCCAATAAATTCCTTTCGTCGCAACACAGATTCTCTTTTTTCTGTTATTTATATATATATATATATATATATATATATATATATATATATATATATATATATATATATATATATATGCATATATATATATATTTATTTATTTATTTGGATGTTTAGTATGCGGACATTACAGCAGATTTTCAGTTATGCTGTTTATAACTCTAATGAGTTGTTTAGTTATACATGATTGCTATGAAAAGTACTGAAGGATAAATGAAAATAAACGAAACGCATATGCGAATAAAGCATTAAACAAATAACTACATATATTTTTCATTTGTTTGTTCGCAGAAATCATCGATGCATGTGTTTATTATTCATTTAATGCACTTATTGTGAAATATTATTGTAATGATAACAAGTTGTTTAATGATTTACTGGATAGCATTTTGTGTTACAACGATCAAAAAACAAACAGCAAGGAATTATGCAGGTAACATATTCTATGGTAAAAGAAGTGGTTCTAGTATAGATAATCTCAATAAATTCTCAATGGAAATTCATGCCATTATGACTTTCAAGCTTTGCTCTAAAATGATAATGCATTCCTACGGTAATCATTAGTGAGGATGGATGTGAGCATAATTTTATTTATTGTGGGGATGTCAATATCCTAATATCAGTATTCAATCAACTGTTGGACGATTCGTACCATAGGCGTAAGAGTTTAATATATACATAAATTATATGAAGTCCACCAAATTGGAAAATAGTTCACACATACGGTGATATAATAGTAAAATATTCGTATAACAACGTTCTGATCCCTCTCTCTCTCTCTCTCTATATATATATATATATATATATATATATAAAGAAAAAGGGATGAAATCGAAAATGCAACTGAAGTCTTATTTTTAAAAAAAATATATATATTTATTTGGTTCCTTTACCGGTTTCGCAGTTCTTCTGCTTTTCAAAAGGTGAGTTGAGATTGAGGGTCTGTGGCTTTTCTCACATGATTGCTATGAAAAGTACTGAAGGATAAATGAAATTAAACGAAACGCATATGCGAATAAAGCATGTGAGAAAAACCACATACCCTCCATCTCAACTCACCTTTTGAAAAGCAGAAGAACTGCGAAACCGGTAAAGGAACCAAATAAATATATATATTTTTAAAACAAATAAGACTTCAGTTGCATTTTCGATTTCATCCCTTTTTCTTTATACTTCCACTCGTGTAGGACACCTCGGTTATTTTTCATTTTGTAAAAAAAACCTCACTTTCTAATATATATATATATATATAGATATATATAGATATATATATATATATGTATATATATATATATATAGATATATATAGATATATATGGTATATGTATATAGAATGTACAGATATAATGACCTTGGTACTCCACGAATGGAGGAAAACATTAATTTGAATATTCAGCTTCCTAAAACATAGCTGTGATGTTTCATTAACGCGAACTGTTTGATGACGGATCTTCTTCGGACAAAGGCTATATTGTATTCAAGTCTATTAGTATATAGTGTTTGCGATATATATATATGTAGGCCGTTGTAAATGGTTGAGAGCTGATAAAGGGAGAACTGTAGTAACCAAAGGATGGATATATAACTGAAACTATCATACTATTAAAGGACCCTGCAAGACTAGGTTATATGTTTCTCTATTGCCATCGAACTGCAGTTTACAAGTTAGGTATATCAATATCCGTAGGGTTTATTGATTATAATTGCTACGAGTTGTTTAAGAGATTTTAATTTTTGACTCTTTCTTACTCCTTTTTTATATTGGTACTTGACACAATATTTAGTCTATTGCATCAATTTGATTATTAGCTATAAGTTTGGATGTATTCTGAGTTAAATTACTATGATTTGAAGTTATTCATGTAGAGACTGTTCTAACAGCACGGTTTTGCTATGACCAGTTCGATGGTCAGTTGTAGGTAGTATCTCAGTTTGCTGTATTTTAATTCTTTAGATTCTCATGCTCGTATGTATATTTCTTTCTGTGTGATTGTTACATTAATTTACTTGTGACTATTATTAGAAATTAAATTTTAACTTCCAATAGTATATGAAATTTTAGAAAAGCCGCCGTTTTGTGCAATCTTTATTATCATTATATTTATTAATTATTTAGGGAGTATATATAAGATATATATACATACAAGTCACATATACTTAACGAATTCATTTATGTCTAAATACTACATGTATGCAGGTACACGTGCATATATATAACGTGCATAAAACATTGTTTCTTCTTTATAGATTAGATTGCTAGTAATTGATTTGCTTTTTTATAATATTCAATATTTAAAATTTAGTTTAAAGGCATTATCAAGATATCTTGTTTTATATTTATTTATTTTTACTAATCGATTAACTTAAAATGTTTTAATAGTTTATATATTCAAACATTCGTTATCATTACAGACACATGAAAACAATATGTATCCATAAATCATCCACACGCCGTGTATATATGCATATACATAAATATATATACAGAAACATAAGAAAAATAACAACGGCAGGACAAGTCAACGAATGAAACAGATATTTTAGGGCAAGCCATACACACGCACACACACTCACACACACATACACATATATATATATATATATATATGTAAGAATGTTTTGAAACAGTGAGCCGGTTTGAAATTAGAAAATAGAATAGCTTTCACCGTGTTTTTGACTAAAGGAATTTTAGCCTGATGATGGGGTTTAGAACCCTCAGATAAATGGGAAAAGATGAGTATTGACGTACATGGGAGTCCAACCCACATCTTTGGTTATCGCGACCACTGTGCTATCATTACACCAACACATCACCCATCTCTTTCCATTCAAATTAGAAGCTACATTCTTAGCGAGTTTAAATGGCAAGTAAGTATGTTTTGAAACAGTGAGCAGGTTTGAAATTAGAAAATAGAATAACTTTCACCGTATTTTTGACTAAAGGAATTTTAGCCTGATAATGTGGTTTAGAACCCTCAGATAAATGGAAAAAGATGAGTATTGACCTACATGGGAGACGAACCCAGATATCTGGTTATCGCGACCACTGTGCTACCATCTTTTCCCATTTATCTGAGGGTTCTAAACCCCATTATCAGGCTAAAATTACTTTAGTCAAAAATACGGTGAAAGCTATACTATTTTCTAATTTCAAACCTGCTCACTGTTTCAAAACATACTTACTTGCCATTTAAACTCGCTAAGAATGTAGCTTGTAATTTGAATGGAAAGAGATGGGTGATGTGTTGGTGTAATGGTAGCACAGTGGTCGCGATGACCAAATATGTGGGTTCGACTCCCATGTACGTCAATACTCATCTTTTTCCATTTATCTGAGAGTCCTAAACACCATTATCAGGCTAAAATTCCTTTAGTCAAAAATACGGTGAAAGCTATTCTATTTTCTAATTTCAAACCTACTCACTGTTTCAAAACATACTTACTTGCCATTTAAACTCGCTAAAATGTAGCTTTTAATTTGAATGGAAAGAGATGGGTGATGTGTTGGTGTAATGGTAGCACAGTTGTCGCGATAACTAAAGATGTGGGTTCGACTCCCATGTACGTCAATACTCATCATTTTCCATTCATCTGAGGGTTCTAAACCCCATTATCAGGCTAAAGTGCCTTTAGTAAAAAATACAGTGAAAGCTATTCTATTTTCTAATATATATATATATATATATATATATATACAAGAGTGTTGTGGCTTGCTTGAAGCATTGTTGCATAGGAAACACGTTCTTAAATAATTTTGAAAACCAAACAATGCACTAGAAAGGAAACTAATAGTGCATTGTTTCGTTTTTTAAATTATTTAAACGTATATAAATATATTTGAATACATACTAACACGCACATATATATCCTGGTCACGTCCGTTCATTCCAGATGATCCTGGATTTAATGCGTTGCTTCTCTGTACTCGGTGCAAACATTGCACGACGGTGCACAGGATGCAAAGGTGAAATCTACGACTTGGTTTCGTCCAGGCTTAATTGTTTAATACCCGCACATAATCCCAAACTTACCAATAACAACTAAATGTGTGTGACCTGAACTACGAATTGGTACTTTGGAAATGCAAATCCCGTGAAATCATCGAGCGAGTAGGACGATTATATATATATATATATATGTGTGTGTGTGTGTGTGTGTGTGTGTGTGTGTGTGTGTGTGTGTGTGTGTGTGTGTGTGTGTGTGTGTGTGTGTGTGTGTGCACGTGTTTGTGTGTGCACGCGCACACAGGTGTGTGTGTGTGTGGTTGTTTAAATGATGTAATTATATGTATGTAATTATATATTAGATATTCTAGTGTTTTTTGACGCATATTTGTGGACAATATATATATGGATGGGCAGTCATGTGGAGAATTGCATGTTAGCTCATTGAAACTTTGCATTCATCCATGAAATTATAGAAGAGGATAATGAGCGTTAATCCAACCGGTGTATATTTAGTTCTTACCTTATCAATCCCATGGAATTCAGACCTTCAATTATGTTATCCGATATGGTACTCTTTGAGTAGAAGCGAAAACATCGACATTGCCACCACACTCATTGCTGATGCCTACCGCGTCTGGTTTGTAATTACGAAGTTTATTCTCTACAATAGCCGAATTGGACCAATGATATCTCGTTCTAATCTCAATGATGATTTTCTTTAACACAGATTACCATTCGTACATACCGTTTCCTTTTTTATTTTTTCTTTCGTTGCAAAATCACTGAATAATGTTTTCTGACTACGAAAGTGTTTTCTATATACCGTAAAGTATTTATCCAATGAAACGAAACCGATCTATCCATTCTACGCCGACAAAGTGAATAATGATGATGTAAGCATTCCTGTTCTATCATCTGATAACTGATCATTGCCGAGTCAAATCAGCAATGATTTAAGCTGGAATTCGTTACATAACAGCCTTGGGTTCGAAGACAATTATTTTCAAATAAGAATGCTGCGAGCAGATGCATCAGGAAGTTATATGCATAGGTTACTATGACATGCATATTCTGAATTGCAAATTATTTCTTTGTACTTTAGTAATAACTTCGATAGCTGAAAAGCGAATAATACTTCGCGAGATAGGAAGGATTTAATAAAATATAGCAGTGTGGCTATGGGAATAATGAGTGAATGCTAAAATATAGTTGAGCTTTGCACAACTAATATAAGGAATTTGTTAGTTAAATAAAAGCAGGCAAGGCTGGATTACAAAGAAAAGCTATCCAAGTCGTTTTCAAATAAATAATACAGTCACAAGAATAACCTATACAGTGTGGAGAACGTAATATATAGCTTTTTAAAGGTGTGATATGAAATAATAGTATTTTACTTCAGGAGACAAGGAGTTAGTAGAAGTTGCATGAAGTCATTATTCTTTAAAAAATTATAATCAGAGACAGTCCTAGAAACATTCCCAAGAAAATACAATTTGGAGCACATAATATTGTAGTTCTGCTCGAATAGATCAACTAGAATATTTTCGGATATTCTGTCATTGAAATAACGTTTAATAAGCTTCCAAATATCGTTTAATAAGATACATTCCATTGACAGACAATTCTTTATAACTGTAGCCGACAAAGAAGTTTCTTCCTTGTGCCTTCTTATCTTGAAATTTTCCTATCACTGTCTCGAGGAGGTATCATCATTGATCCTGTATGTGTTTGGTTAAACCCAGGACTAACAGTTCATTAGGATCTCTTTCAGCTACACTGCATATTGTTCAAACTTCTTTTCCTAACCGCATATTTTCCCCCGGAAAGAATCCATGTACTTCTGCAACAGAGAGGTCGTTGAAATCTATTGATTTCCATTTATAATTCTATAGACTGATGTTTAGTTTCGGCTGAATCTTTTATTAATGAAATTCCTCTCACCCAATCTCTTTTGATATCGGTATTTTTCTCTGACAGCCCTTAATTCTTGTTTAAGTGCGATCAAATTGAATTGACGAGTTCTGCTTGTACTGTTTCCAAACACTATTCCTATTGTTGTTTCTCACTCTTTATAGGTGGGGAATATAGACTTACTTTTGTTTTCATATGATAAGCATTGTCACATTTTGTCATAGAGCAGCGGTCATCAATTTTCAATTTTTGAAACATACGATGGCATTTCTGTGTTATTTTGTTTCTATAAACTTCTGTTATCACAAAGATAATGTTTTACTGTCGTTGCTAGGTCATGTAGACACGTTAATTTGACAAAATGTATGTGATTAAATTTACCGTAAATATTCACCTCCAATTTCATGGATAAGACGCAGATTTTATTTATTTTATTTTATTTATATAATGTCGTTTTATGTTGTTGTTTTTTAAAAAAAATGTTTCATACATAAAATTACTCTCCGCCAGGAATGTTTCACGTAGAAGGTAATTTTACTGCTTGCACTCTTAATTTTCCCAGCTAATAGTAGACATATTTTAATGTTGGTGGCTAACGTGACTGTGAGATATAGCAGTCGCGGTTGTGTCTGTTGTGACATGTGGGGTCAAATATCTCGCCGCCGGGGCTCTTTCAACTTGTTCGTGTATTGCCATTGTGTGTTACTGGTCGGACTAACTACAAGTAAACCTACTATTATTGTGGCTTTTTGTGATACATGTTGATTGTATGTCAGGTTTTGGAGACTGCTACCTTAGTGTTGTTATTTGTCGATGCTTCACACTTTAATTATCGTTTAAAATAATGTGTTATTCTTACGTTAGACAAAACAATGCTTGCTAGAGTAATTGTTTTGGGGTGAAATAAAATAAATTTGGGAGGAGTTCGTCTCGGCGTAGCTTTATTCTATCCATATCATCAGCAGAGCCATTTTCTTGCCATTTCATAAAAGTTAAATAGATATTTACTGAGTGTGTAGCTGCAAGAGAATTGCGAATTATAGTTTCGGTTCCGACAGAAATCCAAATAAACTGAATCTGGTTAATTTTTTTGTAGTGGTTTTTCATTTGGTTCTTTAATAGAGGTGCTGATGTTAATGTTGTGTCTAGCCATGTTGTCTAAAGCGAATCCTTGTAAGGTGAATTCAATGTTTAGAGGGATATCTCTACAATTCTGAATAAAGGGTATCTTCATAGATTATCATCAGAAGAATATCCAGATATTTAGCAAAGCTGGTATTTGTGGCATTATTATTGGAATCAGTATTTATAATAAGTATGGGTATATGTGTGTATGTATGTATATGATTCTAGGCATGATCATGTGCATATGCTTGTATGTCAGATCGCTCTTGGGTACTACTGGTAACATGTAAGCCAGTACAACATGTCACATGGTCGGGTCGTCGGCGACTAAACCGGCAACGTCACCAAATTTGCTTGGGGAGGATGGTGACATTAGGGCACCCAGCGGGATGAAATACAAGACCCGGCAAAGGGCGGAGGAACTCAGCAGAGTCAACGGCCATGCAAATAGTACTTGTCACAACACCTTTCTAGGAGAAGTAGTGTTTTCGATGCTCAGAGAGTGGGATTGGTCGAGTGTAAGGTCTCTCTCCACTTAAAAAAAACATCAAAGCACAAGCATTCTTCTTCATCATATGTTACAGGTTTGTGGCTGGCGGTAGCCTAAAAGTGCACCAATCTCTATTATCTGACAAGTGATAGCGAAAGCAGAGTTTACAGCCATCATGTATAGCCGATTCCCTCATATACTGTTAGCTTAATAACATTTGCTCACGGGTACACACAGGTACTCATACGCACACATATGTATACAGGAAACAGATCTTGAAGTGGAAACAATAAAATAAAAGGAAATATCTAGCGAGTGTAAAAAAAAGAACGATTTATATGGAAACAAAATATAGGAACTGTTTAGGATATCCTAATGTTTTACGTAGCTTAGGAAGCCCGTTCCCTTCCAAACAAAAATATCTGTTATTTCTCTTGTTGCTGTTTAACCCCAAGTCACCTTTAGCTCTAGCATAGCATTCTTATGGATTCTAGCATCCAGCATAGTGTATTTAAGAATATATCATCCAATGTGTTATTGGGCAATATAGGCTTTGATATGAGGCATATTTGGCTTCATTACTATGCGTCGAACAATCATATAGACATTTTCTAGTTGATTCATGGTTTCATGTTTTATGTGTTAATTAATCATAGCTCGAGGCTGTTGAATATTCGGGCAGATTGATGACGAGCTCTATTTTTTAATTTATATCAAACTAATACTTTTTTTATATGGAACTCTTGATTTTCTCCAAATATTGAACTAAATAATAGAAGATCCTCTGTATGAAACCTAACATATATCAAGGTTATACAATAAAAATGTTCACGTACATTTCATTACATTTTCTAAACATGAAAAAGAGAAATATTCGTTGCGTGATGTATTTAAATATTTATATATTTCTCTGACTTTATCAGATATATTCTTAATTAAGTGCAGATTTCGTGTCTGCTGTTATGAATCCTGTTTATACATGTGAGTGTCTCTAATTAGCTATTAATTATGCAACAAGAAACCTAATAACAGACTTGCCAGCTGGAGTTCTGTTTTTCTTTTGTTTCTGCATGACTGGAACGTTCCCACATGACCAAGAACAACATAAAACTGACGTAAGGAGAACAGATCGATAATAAATACATTAGCGATAAGTAAAATTATAGTAAGCGCTGACTACTTCCACGATAAACAAGGTTATATTTTTTAATACCACGCTTATGTATGATAAACAGAGTCAATTATTTCACGTTTCGCAATTAATATCCACCAGGGAACTCCTACATATTTGCTAGAACTGTTAGAGTTATTAGCCAAATCACCATCAGATGGAAACCTCCCATCTTGAAAAGAAAGAATTGATTGGATACTACAATTCTAGATATATTATGCCTACAAGAATTACAGGAAGGCCGTATCTGGGATGTCTTTGAATATAGTGCATCACATGGAGCTAAATAACAACAAAGGCTATAACTAGGATTTTCCCAATTAGGCATAGCACTGTAGTGTTCAACTTATACAATTTCTTAAAAGCGCACAAATAATAATTGTTACAACATGAATAAATAATGGTTAACTAACGCGGTTCACGGGAAGCTTATTAACTCTATAGTCTAAAAATATGAAATTATGCTGTATTTACTTATTCTTTTCCACATAAACTGCTTACAATATATTTTTCATTTCCAGACAAAATATGGAAGCTACTTAATTCGGTTTTCTTTTCTTTTTCATTTTTTAGGTATTTATTCTCGAATGTGATAATGGCCTTTGCACGTTCTTCGTAATTAGTCTATTCTCGAATAGCCTGACGTACATGCCTGTAGGAAAAACATGACCAGGGATAACATTCTGCGGTGACTTGCATTTGAAGTGAGCCATGCTGATCGATAGCATTATCAGAAAGTCGTTCTGGTAATCTACCCTATAGTGGATTTGCCTTCCTATAAAGGATTAGCTGCTCTGTTTGAAGTTTCTTGGCTTTTACCTTCACAGTCATAGCTAGAAGTGCAGAACTTGTGTATAATATGCCATATTATTTGTGAGGGGATCTAAATCTCTTAGAATTGTGGACTTTAACCTTTCCCCAGATATTTGCCTATAAGTGTTCAACCTCATCAAGCTCAGGTGGTTGTCTTATTTCAATATATTTCTTACCTAACTCTCTGTAAAATATTTTGGCATATTCGGCCAATATTTTGTTTTATTTAAAGAAGTTATCTCATTTTTGGCATCTTCTTAATCACTTCGCCTTTTCCTGTATCTTGCTTGATTGATTCAGCAATTTCTGTCGAGTCTGCTTCCCGTTTGGACTTATTTATATTCCTCAGCCTAGAAGTCTTTTTTTTTTGTTTGTGTGGGGTGGGGGTGTTGTGTCAGTTCCCTTATCTACTTCGGAGCGACAAGTTTGATATCTACCTGTCATATTTAGGGAGGAGAGCGGTATCGGACAATATCTCCGAGAGACCTCAGAGGTGAATGTCTGGAGGAGATTTGCCTGCATCGTCATATAATGAAGCAGTATTCTCGTACAATTGACACAGATCTGATGTGAAAACTAATTTGGGATCAGTACGGTAGTTATACTCCACATCAACCTGAAAGTATACGCCAGATCCTAGATCATTCGTCTTCCAGGAGATAATATTTACATGTTATGGTTAAGGTCAAATGCCTCTTTGTGGGAGACTGGCCACTTAATCCCAAATGCCATATTGACAACAGCACCTACAGCAGAAGCAATCTCGGAGGCAGCAGCACCATGAACATTAGTAACAGCAGAACCAACAAGTACAGGAGCAAATCAACACCAAAAACTGTATCAATACCATCAACACGACCAACCTCGGCAGCAGAAGGACCAACTAATTTCGTTCTAATGAGGAGGGCCGACGAAGAACTGATGGCCACCATAGCACAAAATGAAGACGATCAGAGTGAAAGTTTTGGAATTAGCACGCCTAATATTCCTCAGAAGTTAGTGAGTAGAGCACGCAGCAGAACGAGATAAGTGCAGAACTTGTGTATAATATGCCATATTACCAGTCAATGTACACCACTAACTCAGAAGGAATACATGAGGCTTCACAACAACACAGCAAGGATAGTCTATTGGGGACTTTGTGGAAGTATGTATTTGAGAGGGCAGAGAAGGTGTATGAACATAAACCTGGGCATGTTATTAAAAATGATAATTCAAAGATCCTATGGAACTTTGTGGTAGAGTGTGGCACTGAGATAGAGCATAGAATATCATATTGTGATAAATGAGAAAGAAAGCAAATAGATATAAATCAGAGATTTAGCCTAACCTGCTCCTAACAAGGTATACAATAATGAGGAGGAAATGTCAATAGAAACTATAGGTTAGTAGTTGTAGACACTGTTAATACCAATAATAATTTGAGTCTTAGTAACAGTAAGCAATTATCATGAGAAATAAATTAAACAAATAGGAGATCCTATGCTGCTGGAGCACATGCAGAAAGCAGCACTGATAGTAACAGCTCGAATATTTGGAGGATGCTTAACAAATATTGATATTACCCCCGATTTCACTGGCAGGGAAATCTGAAACTGGGATACATCATCAGCGTTAGAGGCTGCGCAAAGCAAACAAAATAATAGTACTATTCCAAGCGGATTCGTGATGATGCGAGGCTATCGCCATTATTTCCTATCTACTAACTAATTTTTGAATAGACGTAGGCATTGCTGGCAATTATTTAACATTCATTCAAAAGACATGTAATATAAAAACGATGGACATAATTTAAATATCGCAAATCATATCTATCGATAATTTCAAACTAGGCTAAATCAATGGTGTTTTCATGTAAATGAAAGTTAATATCCAGCATGTTAAAGATTCCTCATTATATGCTTAAGTGGACTTTATATATATATATATATATATATATATATATAGTTTTGCGAAGTTTTTTATATGAAATCGTGTGTCGAAACAAATATACCCTCCCCAAGTATAACAATATATATATATATATATATATATTTATATATATACAAGTGGAAGCTTAGTAAAATCGAAGCTTTGTCTGTGGCCAAGCAAAGTCGACGTACAACAGGAATGAGTTAGCAAAGCACTCAATGGGGGTAGGTCCTTAGACTAATAACATACGTTTAAATAGCTTGACAAATTGAACATTGCGGTAGGCAAAACCCTACCATACAGTACCAAAGTAACGAAAGAACTAACAGGTTAAAATACAGACCTGGACAAATCAAACCATATACGTCAGAGGTGTTTGCATGATCCGAAATCAATTATCCAACTTACGTAACATGCAAGCTTGTGGTATTCCATGATCGAACAGAAGATTCATTTCATCAGCAGGGATTCCGTTCTGCCTCGAACTGGTGTGAACAAACTAAATGCGACAGAAAGCAGCCTTCGAACACTTCGTTGTTACGTGTTATTTCCAACAAGGGAAGCAACTCCCGGTTTTTGGTGGGTATATTCAAAGTGTTAACAAGGGAAATATTATAATTACCGCTCAAACATTCCCAATAAAAGCTCTCAACCAAATGTTATTAAACAAACACAAATAATTAAACAAACAACACAATTGTCTAATTAAATTAATTTGTTAATTATTAAATCTCACTATATATATACAACAATCTATATATATATATATATACAAGAAAATGAAATTTATTTTAATATTAAAAAAAGCGAGATGTCCTACACGAGTGAAAGTATAAGGAAACGAAATCGAAAATGCGACTGGAGTCTTTTTAAGAAGATTTATTTGTTTCCATTACATGTTTCACCATCTCAATTCTACTTTTATATATATATATATATATATATATATATATATATATATATATATATATATATATATATATATATATATATATATATATATATATATATATATATATATATTGTTAAACGGAATAGAAAATGCTGACAAATTGTTCACAGTTGAAAAATGGTTTAATTAGGAATAAAAGAGTATTAGTGATTGTATGGGTTAGTATTCAGTTGTGGTTTTAAGTTTTTAAGTTTTTACCGGTTGCGCATTTCTAAATGCTTTTCAAAAATAATTTTGAGATAGAGTGTCCGTGCTGTTTGCTCTGATCTGATTAGTTTTGGGAATTCTACCTGTTTTTATGTTAAAAAAGTGGCTCCAGCGTTATGTTTGTGTTGCAAAAATGCTTGTGGTCAAAACAATTTTGATTGGTCGGTAGAGGTCATGTGAATGTAAAAAGTTGATTTTGAGCCAAGACTGTTTTTATGTTAAAATGTAAAAAAAGTGGCTCCAGCAAAAATTCTTGGTCAAAACAATTTTGATTGGTCGGTAGAGGTCATGTGGATAAAAAATTGGTTTTGCGCCAAGATTGAGAAATGACTCTTTCACAACAAATATGTGTGTGTGTGTGTGGTTGTGTTTGTGTGTGTGTGTGTGTGTGTGTGTGTGTGTGTGTGGTTGTGTGTGTGTGTGTGTGTGTGTGTGTGTGTGTGTGTTTGTAGTAGTAGTAGTAGTAAGGTGTTCGATGCTGCGACAATGGCCAGCAGCGATGTGTGTGTGTGTGTGTGTGGGTGTGTGTGTGTGTATATAGCAGTGTCATTCGAAGGTCAAAATATATTTTTCAGCTTTTGTCTTATACGGAGAAGTGCGTGTGTGTGTGTGTGTGTGTGTATAAGTCTCTTTGTATGTTGATGTACGCGTGTGTATGTGTTTGTGTATATATATATATGTGTGTGTGTGTGTGTGTGGGTGGACCAGTATGTTTTTCCCCCTGGTAAAATGGTGTACATTATTCGATTTTTTCAGTAAAATCGGTTCTCTTAATAGAACATCAAAAATCTTAACAATAAAAGGTGTGAAATGATATTCACCATATATATATATATCTATACACACACACACATATATTCACTACATATATATATATATATATATATATATATATATATATATATATATATATATATATATATATATATATATATATATATATATATATACATATATACATACATATATATGCACACATATTTGTTTGTATTGCACCATAGAGCATGTGTGTTTACGTTTGTCATTGTGTTTATATGTGGGTAGAGATGTGTGCTGATGTAGGTATGTATGTTGACGTGTGTATGTTGTGGGTTCGTCTTAGAGAGAAGTGTGTAGACGGGGTCCGTATTTATTAATGAAGTAAGATTCCTTGCTGATGCGCTGGGTGTGGGTGGCATTATCTTTAAATTTGTAGAGGGGAAAGATTCTGAAGTTGGGATGATTTTGGGCGGCACAGGTATCAATGTGTTCACTCAGTGGTATTTTCCTGTATTCCCGTATTTTAATTTGGGATCAATGGACAGTCATGCGTTGGCGGAGGCTGTGTTTGGTCTGGCCTATGTATTGTTCTCGACAACCTGAACAAGTTAATACATATATTAGATTTTCCGATGCACATGTGAAATTGTGTTTTACTATAAAACGTTGTCCATCTTTGAAATAGAATTTCGAACCCTCTATTAGGTTGATGCAAATTCCACAGTTGGGTCTATCGCATTTTTTTACTGTGGGTTTCGTTGTTGTGGTTGGCAGTACTTTGGCATGTGTTAAGATGTTTTTCATTGACTTGGATTGTCTTTTGCTCTTTATGATATCGATTGTTCGTAGAATTTGGTTCATTCTATGGTCCTTTTTCAATACAGGGATGTTCTGGAGGATGGTGTCAAAGGCCTCATTGTTGAGGGGGTTGTGTGTGGAGATGTATGGAAGAGCTTTTAGTTTTGGTTGATTTACTTTAGGGTGTCTAAGGTCCTGGGTACTGAGTTTTAGGGCACGTTGGATTCCATTGTTAATTAGTGATGCAGGGTAGTCCCTGCCTATGAGTGTGTCCTTTAGTTCTTGTAGCCGTAAGTAGCAGATGTTTTTATTGGAGACTATAGTACAGATTCTCTTGACTAAGTTGTAGGGAATATTAATTTTAACGTGTCTAGGGTGGCAAGAGTTGAAGGGGAGGTATTGCTTGGAGTCTGTGGGCTTGTAGTATATGTCTGTTTCTATTTTTTTGTTATGGATCTTAATGAGGATGTCGCGGAAGGGGAGTTGTTGATGGCTGTATTCCATCGTGAAGTTAATATTTGTGTTGAGCCCATTTATAAGGGTGTGAAATTTTTAAAGTTTTTCGATGTTTTCGTGCCAAAGGATGGAGCAGTCATCTAGATATCGCTTCCAGTTCCTTTCAATGTGTAAGTGGAGGGTGTTTCCAAATTTATATATATTAAGCAGCCTTTGACAAATCCGAGACGCGAAATAAACTAAAAGCTGAGAAGATATCGTACTATTTAGTATCATCTACTGTTACATATCATCAAAATATTTGTGGATTCGATTGAAATATAACAGTAGGCTTTAATAGAGAGAGGAAGGAAAATATTGGATTAATTGATAACATGTAAGAACAAACAATATAAAACGAGCGACGAAACGATATCCCCGCAATCACGACCACTGTCTACATATGTGTGTAGAATAACAGTGTATTAGAAGTACATGTAGAAATATTTAAATAATATAATTAAGGAAGCAACGTCACTGCATATCTTGTAATATATGCAGAATATGACTAGCAATGTATGTGTATATATATATATATATATATATATATATATATTTATATATATATATTCAAGGCTGTCTTTATGTATGTATGTATCCATATGTATGTATCCATATCGAACGAATATTTCTTAAAAATTGACAATGGATCAGTGGACACTATATAGCGTATGTGTGTTTGTTTTCAGTTTATTTATGCTCTGCAAGGGCGTGGAAGATCAAACACATATAAATTGATGATAATGAGAAATTAAATTGTGCAACGCAAACGGTTATGGAAACTGAGCTCTCAATTTCTAGGATGGGGTTGATAACCATGACGATATTAGTAAAAGTAATAGCAGAATATATGAGGATGATGTGGGAGTATTGACAATGTGTTTGATGGTCAAAACGACAAATATTTATGATATCGTAACATCGTAAACGGGAATGATGGCGAAGATAATGTTTACTCTGATTGTTTTCATTATAGTACCATTTCTGATGAGGATAATGAGAAAGGCAATAATTGCCCTGTTGATGATAATAATTAGGATGTGGAAATTAAGTGCAGCATTAATGAGCTATGTTGCTGTTTTCCTAGCTTGTATCGTTGGTATTTGAAGTATTGGCAGCTGAGCAGTTTCTGAAGCATATGATTAATGAAACCATTAATACCATCGTTCTTTTCAGTTTTATGTCCTTGGCGAAGATATGGTATTTAATGTGTGGCAGACTAAATCCAAATGATTTCAAAGTGAAATAAATAATTGCTTTTCCAATGGAATACACCAGGGTTTTGCATACACATTGGTGCTCACACATGTACGCACACACATATAAATGCACGTATATATATATATATATATACTGATCATAGGCGTGTCTGCTCTAACAGGGCAATTAACAACGGCAATGACAATATGTTTTAGGATGCTGAAATAATAAATCTATTGACAATAAATTTGAATAGTGAAATAGGAACTAAATAACTTATATTACTATATGGCTGTATTTTATAAATATAACCTTCATCATACTTACGAGAACAATAACCACAAATTCAATAAATAAAATCCCTGTCCTCACTCGCTTAACGAGCGGGAAGAACTCGTGAAACCGAAAAAGGTAACAATGGCCCGCTTGCAATTCCTGACAGAAGGAGCGAGATGAAAAAGGCGTCATGCTGAAGGGCATAACACATCGTTCGGTACTGGAACCGAACAAGCAAACTCATGATTATGAACCCAATACTCTAATAACTACACCACGTGACTTAACTTAGTCCCTCGCATTTTTCTAATCATAAAAATATCTTTCATCCTACAAATAGCTTTAAGAACTCTCCCTACTTCAGCCACAGTACTACCAATCCCCGATGTTATTTATTAGGTGGTATCAGCAAGATTTACTGCTGACCAAGATGATTAGCTGAAACTAATGTCTGCTTAACATGCAAGTGTCTCTTTGTAAAGATACCGGTACAGCAGTCACCAAAGTGTTGCATTTTATTTTCATTTGATTCTTGTCAGAATAATGACATATTGCAGAGTGTAGACGTAAATACAACATCCGAAGATCATTCCATCTGTAGCATCTATGTATCGTTCAGAACAACACCTAACTAAATATAGATTAAGGAAATACGTGAAACATAAACGAAGAAAACGATAACCCAAATTGTTCTGTTATTGCTTCTGCCCAAAACAAGGGTGGTCCTTTGTTAGCTAATGGATAACTCGATGGGACTACCGGTTGTTAAACATTGCTCTAAATTAAAGTGATCGTCTTCATATCCAATATACGTACTGCAGGTGATAACGAGCTACAAATGTGTGCCTTTATATCAATGAAGAACGGCTAACTTTCATGTCTTTCTTGCATGTAAATTTCCAATCAGAAAATATAAAAAGGAAAAGCATCGGTTAAGCCATTACGTTTTCGTGACAAACATATTGTGTTCATCGACGCATTTTTCAATTGAACAAGTATCTGCATGTGTCTTAACACAGGAAGCACAACTGTCTTCTATCATTATTTTTATATTTTTATTAGATTTATTAAATAGACAGGTGAGACTTAGCTCAGCACTAAACAATTCAGTTTCCTATCATACTCTCTTCAAATAAACCATACACATTTAAAACATAGCCGTGTGCTGTATGATTAACTATGCATCGTAACATTTTTTTATTATTTGCGTTCAAATCACATATTCGGCGACGTTTCCTTTACTCTCTTTTCTATGACGATAACAAAGACGTAACAGGATTCTTTTGTCATCTTTTTCAGATCATTTGAACAATAAATGGAATATTAATATGATCAAAAATCCAAATTCCTCTTTAAATTAATAAGAATATTGGTATACATATACATCATAACTAAGAATAAATATGGAACATGAAAAACAATATTAAAGTGAATTGGCAGTATCAGTAGAGGGTCGGACGCCATGCTTTCCAGCATAGTCACGTCACTTTACGGTCTGAGTTCAAATCCCGTCGAATTTAATGTTGCCTTTCATCATTACTGGGTCAATAAGATAAAGTACCAGTAACGTACTGTGTAATTGCTGACCTTTTGCCAAAAGTAGAAACAATTATTTATACTATTAGACGTAAAATTAGAATTTGGTGTATACACGTATACATGTATATATATATATATATATATATATATATATATATATATATATATGTGTATGTATGTATGTATGCATGTGTGTATGTGTGTGTCTAGTCAGTTTCGTAAGAGACTGTGGTTCTTCTGGGAGGTTTGTTGTTCAAGTAAATAATAACTTTTATTAAAAAAATGATAATTAGTTTAACAGTCTAATAGTATAAATAACGATTATCTGCAGAAATTGTGTAGATGATATATGTACATACATGTATACCTACACACACACACACACACACACACACACACACACACACACACACACACACACACACACACACACACACACACACACACACACACATACACACACACACACACACACACACACACATCAAACAATCTCCAACAGAAAATAAGCAACTACAACATTTATAAATTAAAAAGATAATATGACCACACTACCACAACATAATTTAAATAAGACTGCACTTTTTAAAAGCACAAATAATACAATTATTCAACCTGGAAGACACAACCACCCAAATCACCAACACAAAAACAACATAACACAAAATCACTCAAACAGCACTCATTCTCTCTCTAACTCTAATTACAATAAGAATAGCTCAAGGATTAATGAGAATTATGTAGGTAGCTCCAACAACCATCTTACGTATGGTTGTAATTGCAGAAGTAGAAGCGTTTGCCCCTTATATAGCAACTGTTTGATTAATAATGTAATATATAAATGCACTGTGTCTAATACTGACTCCAACAAATCGTATATAGGATCTACATCGAATACATTTAAGAAAATATTTTACGCACACTCTAGTAGCTTTAACAATACTAAACTAGCTAACACCACATCTTTAGCTGAAGCAGTAAATAACTTTAAAAAGAAAAACATAGATTTCAAGCTCTCGTAGGAACCCTTCTACAAAGAACTCCATATTTTGGGAACATGAGAGAATGCAGATTATATTTCGGAGAGATCTTGGAAATTACTAAAATCTAAGGACGATTTATTGAATAAAAGACAAGACCTGATAATAGCTTGTAATCACCGTATACGAAAAACATTTAAGTACTATAAACCTAATTAAACATTCTGAATAGCAGCTCACTATAGTTCTATGTGACGTACCTTTTTGTTAGTATCCCCTTCTCCTAATTATACGCCTTCCTGTTAATTTGTTAACCTTTTAACTTTTTAGCTTCCATTGATTCACGCGCTCCTGTCTAAGGGTACCAAGGTACATAACCACCTGTAATTGCATGGGTATACATGTATCTATGTATGTATGATAAGAGAATATTTATATATATATATGTGTGTGTGTGTGTGTGTGTGTGTGTGTGTGTGTGTGTGTGTGTGTGTGTGTGTGTGTGTGTGTGTGTGTGTATATGTGTATGTGTGTGTATGTGTATGTACATGTATGTGTGCGTATATATATATGTATATATATGCATGTATATATATATATATGTATGTGTGCGTGTATGTGTATATATGTGTATGTATATATCTATGTATGCGTATGTATGTTTTTAATGGAGTATCTATGTAGTTATACCGCTATCTATATATGTGAGTATATGTACTTTTGTGATCTAAAAAAATTATGCGTTTTGGCTATATGTCAACATGCATTTATCTGGGATTGATTACTTATACGTAGACCCACTTGAAAATATTTACTTTTTTATATTTTATGATACATCATACGCTATATTATATTATATACAATGTACCATAATGCACTTTACTATATTACATTATATTATATTATTATATTATTGTATTTTATTATCTTACTATAATTTTCATCTTTTAATATACTATCCTTCCTAGTTATGACCATTACTATACCTATCTATATTTATCCTAGTTATATCCGTATATTTTATATTTCTTTATGTATATTCACCTAAAAACTCGATACAAAACAACTCAACATATAATTGTTACATCCCTGTTTAAACTTCACTCCACCATCTACATTCCACTATCAATACAACAATCCCTTTTCTTCATAGGTTTTTCATAGTAATTCTATTTTTAACACCATTTAACCATTCCTTTCAAAAGGTCATGCCATTAACTAAAGTGAGTTATATTTCGTCTTAACATCATATGGCAAAACACAATTTGTTTGGTTTGTTCTTCAGCCACCTCTAAATAAGGTCACAGAACTCAATTTATTAATGATTTTGAATAACATTTTCATTGCTTTTGACAACGGCTGACGATATACACGTAGGGAAATATATTCCTTATTTGATATTTTGTAACTAACCTTACATAGATCGATAACGAAATATGCGTACGATGTATTATTATCACCTAGATACGATCGTAAAGCAGTGAAGAATATTCCTAATGACTTGAATTTTTATTTCATTGTTTTAACTTATATCATGACTCAGTTTTCCTTTTGATGTTTTATTGTTTTCCGGGATTTATTTTAACCTACAACATTTTCAACATATGGATTACATTAAGTTCTTCATGCAGACTAGACCCACAACTAACCGTGGATATTTCTGTGTATATATATATATATATACATATATAAATCAATGATATTTTTGGATATCCAAACGGAACCTGAACTGCTAATGTCTGATTCCTGGGTATGTCACTATTTATAAAACAAATTTGTATTTTATCTGATGAGTCCGTACCAATGTTTTGGTACACTTGAAATATATATAATAGAATAGATATGGTTTTAGACATATAGTTTCCATTTATTAATATCATTGATATTATACTCCAGAAACTGTTGGGTGCTTCGTATTTGTTATAAATATATTTGTGGAATTACCATCAAATTAAATATCTTTTTGATTACATACATACACACACATATATATATATATATATATATATATATATATATATATATATATATATATATATATATATATATATAGATGTATTTTAATTATGTCTCATATAAAATAATACAACTGGCTATCCGCAAAATACATATAGTTAGCACCCCAAACGTAAAATTGGGATTATACTTAGGTATATCCTAATGTTTGTTGAGTGAGATGGAAGCCAGTCAGAGTATAGCTTGAAGCTTTAAGCTTTCTCTGTTAATGTATTATATATAGATATGTATATATATATATATATAGGAGTGTGTATGTGTATGTCTGTATTTGTAGATACAAGTATACTATTATATGCAACTAACTGTAAAAGCCTATACCTGGCACAGTGTAAACATCAACGAAGTTGATAAATATTATAAAGTCTATCAAACAGAGAAGCAATATTGTTCGTTATGTATAAATACATAAAAATAGAACACGTGTCTGTGATATTTGCTCTTGCTATTTGTGTAAAGAAAAGTTCAATTTTGTATTCAGTTTGAACAGTAAAAAATTAATACGATAGAGTTAATAAGTCAAATACGCAGTATATGACACGTAAGATATCAATTAAATAAAAGTGACTCTAAACGAATGCAATACAGTAAATACTATCACAAAGTAGTTTAGTATGAAGTAGAATAATGTTGCAAAATACTTAGGTACAATGTAATTCTTATATAGACTTTGATGTAAAATATATTAAAACAGACTACGAATGATCTGAAATAATATATGAGTATACTGCTGAAAGATCAATTATATTAAAAATGGTTTGAAGGAGATAATAACTATATTTACTTGCATTTAAATGAGACTATATCCTTAAAAACAAAAATGAACAGGGATTTAAATGTCGCAAAATTTATAATTAAACTACCATTATGAGTAGAGTGTTATGCAAAGCT
The DNA here is from genome assembly GCA_964016885.1 of Eledone cirrhosa. Lineage (NCBI taxonomy): Eukaryota > Metazoa > Mollusca > Cephalopoda > Octopoda > Eledonidae > Eledone > Eledone cirrhosa. Next base: position 121,760,342 of record OZ024740.1, read on the forward strand.
TTCCCTCTTGGCGTAATTGCTGAGAAGGTCTCCCAAAACAGACACATTACGAGAGCTTAGCAAAATTCATTATATAATCAAAATCATTTCATATATGACGTGAACTTATTTTCCAAAAATGTTTATTTATGTAATTGTATTGGAGTTATGTCAGTTTATATATATATATATATATATATATATATATATATATATATATATATATATATATATATATATATATATGTATGAAATTATTTCTGTCACGTGAACAAGTTTTCATTAAATTTTCGTGCCCTTATTTGGAAATCCATTCTGTAGCCTTTTTAGAGAATTTTATGATAAGTTAAAGATAATGGTCAAGAGAAAGGGATGGGAGAATTGTTCTGGTTCAGTGAATAAGGTTAGTTATCTGGGGTGTCAGAATTCAGATTTTCTATTGAATAAAGAAAGTAAAGATATGTATGTTTATTTGTGTGCTTGTGTGTGTGTGCGTCTGTGTGTGTGCGTGTGTTGTGTGTGTGTGTGTTTGAATTTCTTTACTTAAAAAACAGGTGGCTCACGAAAGCTTTTTTTAACGTTTATTAAAAAAAGCCTTCGTGAGCCACCTTTTTTAAAGTAAATAAATTCAAACACACACACACACAACACACACACACACACACGCCCACACAAGCACACAAATAAACATACATATCTTTACTTTCTTTATTCAATAGAAAATCTGAATTCTGACACACCAGCGAACTAACCATATTCACTGAACCAGAACAATTCTCCCATCCCTTTCTCTTGACCATTATCTTTCACTTATAAAATTCTCTAAAAAGGCTACAGAATGGATTTCCAAATAAGGGCACGAAAATTTAATGAAAACTTGTTCACGTGACAGAAATAATTTCATACATATATATATATATATATATATATATATATATATATATATATATATATATATATAAACTGACATAACTCCAATACAATTACATAAATAAACATTTTTGGAAAATAAGTTCACGTCATATATGAAATGATTTTGATTATATAATGTTCACGTGACAGAAAATAATTTCATTTATAACCAACCAAAAAAAAAGCCTTCGTGAGCCCCCTTTTTTCAAGTAAAAAGAAATTCAAACACTCATATATGAAAAAACAACCTGTGACACCTCCTCTCTTATTTGAAGAAGTATTGTAACGCGAACTGGCGCGAAATTTATTATAATTATTGACAAAACTGTCAAATTACTTCTCGAAAAACCTGGCATTTCGAGCCACTTTTTCCATATAAAACAAGTAACATTCAGAGACCAACCAGATGTGAGAAAAACCACAGAACCTCCATCTCAACTCACCTTTTGAAAAGCAGAAGAACTGCGAAACCGGTAAAGGAACCAAATAAATGTATATATTTAAAAAAAAAATAAGACTCCAGTTGCATTTTCGATTTCATCTCTTTTTCTTTATACTTTCAGTCGTGTAGGACACCTCCGTTATTTTTGATTTTGTAAAAAAACCTCACTTTCTAATATATATATATATATATATATATATATATATATATATATATATATATATATATATATATATATATATATATAATATATATATTATATATATATATATGTGTGTGTGTGTGTGTATGTGTGTGTGTGTGTGTGTGTGTGTGTGTGTGTGTGTGTGTGTATTTGTATATGGTTTATCGCTCAGAGAAAAGAGTACTAAATACCGAAGTAAAGTTTTGATATTCATTTTCTTAAGGCTAAATATTTACTCTTGTTATTCTGGAGCTTCAACTGTTTATCACAGGCGTATTCGTTAAGAACTGAATAAAGTGAATATTAAAGTGAATATATATGTAAAAAAGGTGGTTTGGGTTGGTAATCGATGATACAGTAAATTAATTAAAGCATTCAACGTTATGCAAATCCTCCATCGTAGATATGGTATCCCATGAAAATATTCATTATAACAACAGGATACCGGACTGGAAAATTAAATTCAGAATGTTAATACTGTGAAAGCACTATACATATTCCGATTGTCCAGCCCTATCATCTACTTCTGATGAAAAGATGGACCATTTCATCAGGCGTTATTTACAGAAATTATATAAACGTTTAACGATGAACACAAACAGAGAATGGAAGGTCGAATATAGATAAACAGATTAACAAAGTAAATGATTGCCTCGATTCGGGAACAGCTTGCTAGTTTGGAGTTATGTAGATGATACACAGTCCACGAATGTCACGTTATCATTTAACGCCAGCATTGTGGACTGGTAGCGTGGTGAAGAGGGTGAGGGTTGACATGTGATCAAAATAATACAACCGTCCTTAAGAATGCCAATCATTAATTAGAACTAAATTATATATATATACATATATAAATTATATATATATATATATATATATATATATATATATATATATATATATATATATATATATACATATATATATTATATATATATATATATATATGTATACGGGGTAACAGATTATTGTTATAGGCAGTCCACTTAAGAGTAGTCCAGTTATGGTACTCCGGGTAGTGGATGATATCACCGCTTGGCTAAGTTTAACTCAACAAGGCGTTTCCATAGTGATGTTGCGAGTTCCCTGTAATTCCTATGTTGTAAACACTTGGAGTAATGATAAATCAGGAAAGAAGAGTGACACGGTTTGCTATACAAAAAAGATCTTTAATCTCATTCTGACAATTGTTTCTCTGAACTGGTAGGTCTAGAGATCGCTACCCGCTTGTTTTCACGTTATTCGATCACCAATACAAAGTTATAACCAGTCAATTCATCGGAGCTTGTGAGAATGAAAGGAATATACAGGCATGGCTACTATATATAGTAGTAATGGCATTCAATCAGAACAATAACAACAATACTAACAATGCTAGCAATAAATTATTTGGAATAATCACAACATCACACTAGGTGGGAAGTATAGTATATCTACGATTTTAGCGTGTAAAACTAGCTGACATGAGGCAGATGTATAAAATTGACATGTAAAAGCTGTCATGGGGTGTATTATATATAGTGTAAAGAGAAGCCGGTGGCTATAAACAATGTAGGTCTGGTGGCCGCAAGAATCATATATTATCTGACAGATGAAGAATTTATCACTGTAGTGAGGATAGTAATATTTGCGTGGTCTATATTAGATGAAAGGGTTGTCTAGCTTTCTCATCATCAATAACATACATGTATAAGACAACATTAACAGAGTAGCAATATAATAAGCAAGTTAATACACAGATTAAGGAGGCGATATATATACATACATATATACACACACACACTCACACACACACACACACACACACACACACACACACACACACACACACACACACACACACACACACACACACACACACACACACACACACACACACACACACACACACACACACACACACACACACACACACACACACACACATATATATATATATATATATATATATATAAAGAGAAAACATGCTGACTACAATTATAACAGGAGGAGGGTAAAGGTCTGCTGTAGTAGTAAGTTGTAATGTTCTTGGATTTAGGTTCTTGTGTTGACAGCAGCTGAGAAAAGATATATTTATGGGTTGATAAGGTACTTACAGACATTAGTGTGGTATAGAACTAAGAAGGCTAGAATCTACTTAATGATTATATTTCTGTGGTGGTTCGTGCAGTATAGTGGGTATCCTAAGTTGAAAGCTAAGTTACGTCGGTTCGATTCACGGAGGCTTAAATCTTGTGAATTTAGTGGCGACCATGTGTCTGCAGAAGATTGATCTTTCTAACTTAAGTAGTCTTTTTACAATTCTAAGGATATATAGTAATTATAGATCACAGAGCCTACAGTGGGACATACCGGTACTGTAGGTCTTTGCGGCCGACAAGCTCGAACAGTTGATACTGTAATTGGTGTTTTTGTCCTTAAGTTCCCAAGTGATACATTCTTCATCTGTCAGATAATAAATGATTCTTACGGCCACCAGACCTACATTGTTTAAAACCACCGGCTTATCTTTACACTATATATAATACACCTCATGACAGCTTTTACATGTCAATTTATTTAGACTAAATACAAATGGCGTAGAAAATACAATGCAACGGGAGGAAACAATAGCACCACTGACGATGTTGGAGATGTGCAACGAAAGAACTTTGATAAACTATATATATGTGTTTGTGTCTGTATTTTATCTGTATTATTTTTGACCCTTGGTCAGTCAATGGCAACATTGAGGACCAAATAAATTAGATTACCGATATAAAAGACACAGAAGCTAAGAGCGAAAACAAACCAAACAGTGAGTGCGTTCTGTTATTAATTCTGGCAATATTACACAAATAAGACCCTCCCCAAGTATAACAATATTTGTTTCGACACACGATTTCATATCAAAAACCGCGCAAAACTAATTCATCGCCGTTATATATATATATATATATATATATATATATATATATATATATATATATATATATATATATATATATATATATATATATATATATATATATATATATATATAAGTGGTAAAACAACAGTTAGTTCACCATGCCGAGAACAATTGTTTAACCTTGGCGGATCGTCAGCTCGTAATATATATAAATATATATATATATATATAAATATATACACACACACACACACACACACAGAAACATATATATATATATATATATATATATATATATATATATATATAGCTTTGTAGAATTAGCTTTTAATGAATTCCCTTTTCTATCAAACAATGACCTGCACCCATCCCACTCCCCACCCTCTCCTACCACTTGTAGAGACCTATAAATACCATATTTATTTTTTGATACCCAGATTCCTGATGATTTCTAATGAATGAAACAGTTCTAGTCCTGTAGAATCTCATCTATATTAAAACTGTTATACTCTGCTATGTATTGAGTACCTTACTTACTGTGGTTACCTCCGATTCAACCCGGAATAACGTATATATATATATATATATATATATATATATATATTTATATGTGTGTGTGTGTGTGTGTGTGTGTGTGTGTGTGTGTGTGTGTGTGTGTGTATATAAATATAAATAAATATCCACGGGTGTGTATGATTGCGTATAGAAGATTATATTAATAAAAGGAATTCCAACTTTGTCTGGTTTACTCGTTTTATTTACAATCTTTTAACATTTGTAATGGTATTATTTTCACAGTTGAAAATTGCAAACTTGACTGTCACCAAAGAATATGAACCTGAAGATTGCGAAAGCATGAAAGTACTTGTTCAATTAACACTTAACATGTAATATTCTACCATACTATTTCATTCTAATACCATTATAAATGTTAAAGGATTGTAAATAAAATGAGTAAATCAGACAAAGTTGGAATTCCTTTTATTAATATCTATATAAATGTATATATATATATATATATATATATATATATATTGAGTGGAATATTTGCTACAGCTTAATACAACAAATATGAATCACTCCCTTAATTCAGGTCCGCTTACAGAGGTGACTTGTAGGTCTATTTTTACTAATTATTTTATAAATTAAACTGTATCACGATCGCAATCTTTCTTTCCTTCTGTTAGTTATGTACATTTCTGTAAACGCTTTCTCCTGCCTTTCTCTTTACATATATCAACAGTTTCTCATATATTTAAAGAGACACTCCTGTACTTTATACATAGACGGTGACGGCCCTCTAATCCCCGTTAACCCTATATAATTAATGCAAGACATGGTAATTAGTTAATAAAACTATTGTCTGGATTTTTTCTACTTTGATGGTAAATTACGAACATTACAATATATTCAAATCAGAACTATTTCATATAACATATCCAGTCGGAAAAAAAGTAATAAAAATGTTATGTTGGACACTTTAAAACATAGTATGTACATCATGCATTAAGTACTACCTTTTTCTTTCGTTTATAAACAGCAATATTCATATGTGTAACTTATCGTCTATTTTAGTTTGGTGTTCTATAATATACAGACATGTTGTCTGTTATTATTCTCCCTTCGAATGTTTCGTAATATGCGGATTATTATATTGCAACTGTGCCTTAAAATTCCCGGTGACCATTCGGAAGACTCTCGTACTTGTATTTAAGGCACAATCACGTGATAAAATAGATATCCAATAGTGTATCAACCACACAAAATACACACATCATGAATACGTGATTTCTGAAGCCTAACTGTATGGTTTAATCATTACAATATAGTAGGAAATCCAAAACCGAATAGGACAGGAAGAATTGCGTATAATTAAATGAAATAAGTAACATTATAATAAATGGTACAATCAAGACAAGCCCACACCTCTCCTGGTGATGAGGCTGGGAAACTACAGAAACATTAAACAGTTATGGATTAGGAATGTTTTTGTTCCAAACGAACTGTAGATGCCTTCATAAAATCTATGAGCAGACACTAATACAAAAATGAAACTGCAAATAGTCATGTCTGCAGCAACAACACCATCAACAATAACATGCACACACACGCCCACTCATATACACGTATTGTACACGGACTTACGCATGTACATATACACATATATTTCTGTGCATGAATAATTGCCGTATTTGAGCTTTGTATTCATATAAGAAGGTCTGGGGAAGTTAATATGTCTATCAGATTATCAATGGTTATCTGGCCTATGTCCATGATTATAAATGATCGTCTGGATTCATTTAAACATAATTAAGTTATATTTCATATATTTTTCATTAATCTATTTGCGTATCTCTTTCTACAAACAAAAATGAATAGCCTTACAAAGTCCCCGACGTCTCTCATAATTTTGTACGACTATTGCTAGTTATTTCGTCATATACTTTTATATTGAATGTATAACGATTATGATCTGTATAGAAAGTCGAGCGACATTGCACTGATTTTCTTGCATGCAACGTATGCATGGATCATTGATAGATTTCATAACATCACCCCAATAATGCGCCAGGACATTATTTTCAATTTATAAATATTCCGAAAATAGAATATATAGGTAAGAAGTTAAAGCAGTGGCGCCCAATTCATTTTTATCAATTGACAACAGTATTAGATACAAAAGGAATTCAATTTAGGAAAGGTGCCACATACAAAGTATGGTTGAGATAATAATGAATGAAATATTAAGTAAAATACATTGTATAGCGACGGAATGACGCAAGGAAATGCATACATGAGGTTAAATATGCCGATATCTTTTCCCCGCAGAACTCTGTTCATTTCTTCAGTATTCTGCTTCATTGGCAGAACACAGGCTCTTACACCCAAACATATATATATATGTGAGTGTGCTTTTATATATATGTATGTTATTTTTCTTCATCAATCCTCCTTCTATCCTTCAGCATGTCAGTTGCGAAGTTATATGAACTATTTAAATATATTAGTCGATAAATTCTCCAGTAAAAGAAAACTGATAAAAAATAGAAAGAAAATATCCAGTTCCTAGATTTACAAGATAGACCTAATTGCAGGTATACAAATAATCGATGCACTGGGGGTTGTATCTGCGTATTCTATACTATGTCTTATAGCCAAATTGCTCCTTTATGTGTTTACAGTCTAGTGGGCGTGGAAAAGATATAACTCGATTGAATTATATCTCCATGCCAAGTTTTCCAGATTTCTGCTGATATTATCGTAATTTCATGATAAAAGTTGTATGATGTAAGCGCAATGGACCTGTTTGAAAGGCCACATTTAAAGGTGGAGCAAAGGGGGAACATTATTGCCCCAACCCTTTTGCCAAAAAGAAGTATATTTTAACAAAAAGTATTTAACATCCTTCAGGTGGCAAACTACATCACATTTTCTCAACCTTAGTAATATGAGGTTGTTATCAGAAAACAAATGTCGTTGTGTAATACGGTTGTGGCGTTATCGCAAATACAATCTTGCCCTAAACATTCTAAAATGGTTAGTTTAGGAAGGGCATCCAACCATAGAAACCATGCCATATATGTGATGTATGAACAATATGAGGTCATTCCGACATGTCTTGACTTTGACTGCGAGAAACTGTCTGACTCATGCCATTGTGGAAAGAGGGCGTAAAATGAGGAAGGTTAGAATTTTGAATTTAATACCTCTATGTATAAATTTTCAATTTTACATATCAATGCTAGTCGACATTCGTATTTAAAATTGGGTTTTTGATGTGTATATAAATTTGTTGGTATGAGGGCTCCACCCTCAACCCTGCAGTGCCCCTGGCGTCAGAAAGTCTAAATCTGGCCCTACCTCTCTGGGGTTAATAAGATAAGTATGGGTAAAATTTGAAAAGGGAATTGACAAGAAAGTAATCTGAGGCCTTTAAAAAATAAAACGTTGATGAATATAAAATTTATGCATTTGCCATCTCCACCGGGACAGGTTTAAGGGACAGGTTCTGCTCGGGGCATTTCTTGGTGAGAGTAGTTACCCTAACAATCAATGTGAAGACAGACACCAGTCGTAAATGTTCAACATCATTGCAAACTTTCGATTGATCTAAATTGATCAGTGCCTGCATATGTTTTTTATGTTGTTTAGCGTGTGTGTTGCTGTGAGACAAGAAATATTTTTCGTTGTGGCTTATTTTTAAGTAAATCGTGGCATTTTAATCTGAAAAACCCATGATTACAAAAGTATAACTCGAATCCCCCTCTATATTGTTGAGATTTGAATTTCATATGATGGTATCAGGTTCTGGTTGGCCAAATCTCATAATTTGTGTTAATAAAGTGTTTAAATTCTGTTGGTTGCCGTTTTGCCACCAAATACACAATTATTTTATATTGCATATCGTCTCTTCCACATTCGATATTAGATAGCTATTTCCAAATAATATATGCCTTTCTTAAAAGACGTATATAGAGCCAGTGATCACCACGAACTGGTGAATAGTTTTTTGTTTCTTCTAATCTTTTTTGCTATGCAGAATCCAAGATTTAACTAAATGTTGTCAACGAAGATTTGTTTTCTCTAGCTGATTTCTTACTATGTGAGATATATATTCTACCTTATTTTTAATGTACTTTATCTCGATTTTCCTTTCTTTTATCCACCGTATATTGATCAATACTTATTTAAACCCTCTCTTAGCGTTACTGTCAATAAAAACCCATTTGACTTTGAGTATTTGATAAATTATATTCTTCTGTTTGCATATACTATTCTTAACAGTCCCCTATAACTCGGAATTTTAATTTTGACCACTTAATATTAATTAAATCATATCACAGAGAATCGACTCTTCAGTAATGTTCTTTCACTATAAAAGATTGTGATGATCTGTTGTGTTTATGAGGTCTCATCTAAAACTAAATCGTCGAGAATTTGTAGATTTTCTTCCAAACTGCATATTATATAATATATCATTTAATGTTTTTCTTTTCTTTTAAACGAAGCACATTTTGAAAGCTAAATTCTATTCATATATATGTGTTGAAGGCATGTGTTGACTATGGGAAATTATAGATTGAAACATATTGTAGGTAACTAATTCTTATATGCGGATATTTACTATTATCCTTCATTTCTGTAATACTCACCCCAGAATCCAATTAAGAAACATTTTTGCATATTACTGTAATATTTCAACCATTTTCCCCTACATAGAAATAAAAAAAATAAATCCATAGAATGTTCCAGTTAGAAAACATTATTCGTTTGATTTATATATTTTCCATTTCATTGAATGCACTCGCAAGTTTTCTTCTGACAGAAATTATCCAATCAGTCTTAATATTGGGGTATAGAGCCTTTCATCGTAGTCTTTGGGAAAATTGTCTCAGTAATATTTCGACAATTGTTTTCCCTACGATTGTGCTTGCGGTGTTAACACATTGATTGTCATTTAGGGCATCAATATATTATTTAGGACCTATGTTACTTCTAATATATTTTTCACTTTGCAAGCCTACTATATCAGTCGCATAACCACTTGCGATATTAGTAGTATACTCTTTCACTCTTTCTATCTCTTTCCATAATATTTCGTATCAATTCTTGTTTTATGTATTTTTTTTTTGCAAATGCAAATACTGTAATAGCCTGCCTATCACTAATTTGCCGCTCTGAATTCTCTTCTTGAAGCGGTTGCCCATTCTTCCCATGACCCTGGTTGGTACGAGATTGTACCCCTGTTGTGTCTGCAGATCAATAAATCAGATATTCGTGATATTGTTACATTTATCGAATTATTTCTATATTCGAGTTACATCTAATATTTCCATTCTAAAAATATGTTTATTTTAATAGAAATGAAAACTTGCAGGTAATCTATAAAAATCTTTTTAAATAATTATGCATTTAATGGAAAAGTTTAATTCAGATTAATCCTTTAACATTAATGCAGTTTTCTCCTAGATTAAAACCAAGTTAAGTTTAAATAAACATTTAATGATTGGAAATACTTTAGTAAATATATACGCTCAGATAACGGGATGCAATGATTAGCAGTCGAAAATACAATTGCATTTCAGTGACCCAAAGAAAATAACCGTTCTGCTATCAAGTCTAAAGAAGGAACCGAAAGATAAGCTGACCTTAAAAATATAGTCTATGGAATATGATGACGATTACACGACGAAATCACTACTTCTAAATAGAGCAACCCTTGTAGCTTGAATTGTGCTGAAAAATCAATTCCATTTAGAGAAACTCTTTAACTGTATTTTTATTAAACGTGTATTTATCTTTCCGGTATGTACGTTGCTTCTAAACAGTATAGAATTTAACGTATTCTTCGAATTTCTTTAGTTGTTATTATTGATGCTACTCTACCTAGTCGCTCCTGCAGTTAAAGTTGAAAATGGTGTAGGTGTAGATGGAACACAGTTTTTCTAATAATTCTGCTGCTTTCTGTACAATTTAATGAATAGAATCTTTACAGTCCTATGACTCGGAAGGAAAGCTTGTCTAAAGAAAATTGCAGACGACAATATGAAAATATATCTAGAAATATAAATACAAAGATACACATGCAATATACATCCATATATATTACAGCATACATACGTTCATGTACAAACACAGATGAACTAAGTTCTTCACACACACAAACGAAAGCACAAATACACATATATACAGACACCGCTCCACAGACACGCCGCACACACACACGCACACATATTTATATACATATGGGTATGTGTGCGTACAGGCGTATGATTATAAAATACAATGGGAAATATACGTATATATTTTGTAGCAATACTTACGGACACTCAATTCCTATGTAGATATATATATGCTTTCTCATATATGTAATTCTACATATATATTCTACAGATATATAGACGTGCAGGGACAATACAAATGTATACACGCTCACCCACACACATATATATGTGTATATGTATATATATATATATATATATATATATATATATACAACACACACACACACACACACACACACACACACACACACACACACACACACACACACACACATATATATTTATATATATATATATAAAAATATATATATATATATATACATATATATATATATATATATATATATATATATATATATATATATATATATATATATATAAATATATATATGTATATAAATATAAATATAAATATATATATGTATATGAATATAAATATATATATGTATATATATGTATATATATTTATATATATATATATATATATATATATATATATATATATATATATATATATATATATATATATATATATATAATATATATATATATATATATAGATATATATATATATATATATATATATATATATATATATATATATATATATATATATATATATATATATATATATATATATATATAACTACCAATACTGGAATTGAATAATCAAGACCGTAGCGATATGTCATGTATCAAATCATATATTTTGTCTGATGAGGACGTACTGAAAAAACAACAGCGTACCTTTGAAATATATATAAAGTATACATTTTGATTATGAGAATAGTTTACTTTTGTTAATATTTTGAATAATATCATACATATATATATATTATAGTGAGAGGGAGAGCGAGAGAGAGAGAGAAAGATATATATATATATATATATATATGTATATATATATATATATATATATATATATATATATATATATATATATATATATATATATATATATATATATACATATATATATATATATATAGAGAGAGAGAGAGAGTAAGAGAGAGAGAGAGAGACGTACCCAATTCCCGGAAAACATAAGAATGCGCCCCGAACATGTAAAAGAAACAACATCTCATTGCTCAGCCATAATTTTCTACGTTAGCGATTGTGTATCTCTAGGAAGAAGAAACCACTGTTGCAGCATAATATGTCTTACTTTTTATTTACGGTAACGAATAATTAAATAAGAAGAAGAGTCATACAAGTAAAAATAATCTTATTGCTTGGAAAGACAAAAACGATAATGATTTTAAAGTTATATATTAACTGGAGGAAATTATTTCAAGTATTCTATCGGCAATGTGGTTATATTAAAACTATCGAAAATTGATTGTTCAATGCAATCAGGTTTTATGGAATACCCGATTCCACCTCCACGGAAAAAATATCCTCCATCATTGAATTTAGTTATAAAGTTGTGGAAAACCAACTAATAATGTAATAATTCAATTACATCTAAGTATTTATTCTTTGAGTTTTTTTTACTCTTATATATGAAGTAATGTGAAGCAGAATTCAAGACTGGAATATTATCGAGATATGTACATGTATGTATGCATATATACAGCTAACATTATTTTGTGGATTGGCAGTATCAGTAGAGGGTCGGACGCCATGCTTTGACGCATAGAGTTACGGCCCTTGCTATTCTGAGTTCAAATCCCGCCGAGGTTAACTTTGCCTTTCATCCTTACGGGGTCGATAAAATAAAGTACCAGTAATGCACTGGAATAATTGCTGGTCTTGTGTCAAAAGTAGAAACAATTATTTTATATGTTATTCCACAAGATTATATGATGACATTTACATACTCTGTCTGTTGTCTCTCCCACACAGATACAGACACATAGACGAAGACACATACACGCACGCATATATAATTACATAACTAAATAACTAAATAAATATCTATTTATCTATCTATATCTCTCTCCCTCTCTCTCTCTCTCTCTATATATATATATATATATATATATATATATATATTTATTAAAATAATAGATTAAAGTTTAAACAAAGAATCGCTGCTTTCAACATTAACGGGATCTTCTGAAACTAACAAAGTAAATCTGTAAACGCAGAACTGGATATTTCAAAAAACGTTGCAGCCGGAGGAAGACAGGAAGACGATACTTTGGTTCGTGGTAACGTTCGCTGGCAAAGAACGGGAAAAAACGAATAATACGTCATTAATAGGAGCGGTGAAAAACAATTACGCGCAAAGACAAAACCACGTTAATGGTATAAAAGAGGTCGTAGACTAATGTTCTCTTAGGTGGTGCATAGAGACGTTCTCTGGCAATGAACGAAAAAACGAAGATAATAAGTCATATGTGGAGCGTGGAGAACAATAGCACGCAAAGACAAAACCACGTAAATGGTATTGCAGAAATCGTAGACTAAAATTCTAACTAGGAGACCAAATGAATCTCCGCTACAGAGTTAAGAACAAAGTAAATAAATACAATACAGAAGTAATAGGAACAAATAAATACATACACGCAAACAGATACGTACATACACAAGCATACGCAAGACCTTACCATGGGTATACAAAACCACGCCCATATAAATATGTGTGTGTGTGTATCCTTGTGTACAAATAAATAAATAAGTATATAAACGTATATAAGTAAATAAATACGTATATAACAAGCGCACACACATACCTACATATAAATACACGAATGTTCGGAGACGTAAGTCAACTAAAACAAGAAGTACACATATACACACACCCACCATACGTACGAACCTGCACACTCACGCGGACGCAAAACTCCCGTATACACATAGCCAAACCCTAAATACCAGAATATGTAAAAATTATACGCTATAACAGTCAAATATACGTACGAGAAGGTATACATACCTTCACAAAACATACGGGTAATATATACTTACCTATGCAAATAAGTAAAGGAATAAACAAAACATATACTTAGCTCCCACATCAAGACGTAAAATATCCACGTATAGATCGTGCTATCCGTTAGGGTATAACGTGGGGCTGTAATACAGGAAAGTTTTGTGCAATTTATGTTTACAAGCCGAAATTGCCTCAGATTTTTTGTTTAAGATGTGGTCTGTAGCGTAGAGTATTTCCAGGGCCTCAGCGGCGCAGAGGTCACATGGTATTTTATTTCCGTTATACGATCTAGCCCTAGCTAGGATCTCCCAGTGTAACTTATATTGGATGTGGTTGTCTTTTAGACTCCAGATATAAGCTGAAAGTGACGTCATATTCCTTCTTAGAGGGTAACGAAAAGAATGGGTATGGATGTAAAGACGCTGCTTGAAACTATTGTCGGTTAACCCTATGTAGGCCCTACGGGACGTGGATGTTTCAACCTTACATTTGTAGACAATGTTACTAGAGAGGCAATTCCCGGATAGGGGGCAATCAGCCCTATTCCTACAATTACAGTTAGTACTACCTACAGGGTTGCACGTGTTCCTACGGCTAGGTAGTTTAGCTAAATTTGAAGCTGTGATGTTATGTGCAAGGTTAGGAGTCGTAGAGTAAGACATTTTAATAGTATTTCTATTAACAATTTTACTATATTTATGTGTAGGGGGAAAATGCTTCGTAATAAGGGAAAGAAAGATATTAGCTAATGGTGTGGCCACCTCTATATTAAATGGTGGGTTAAACCAACAAATGCGACGGGATCTATTTCTTCTAGGTCTATTTTCGTACTCTGTATATGCTACCTTATCGACAAATCCACTTCGAGCAAGAGCTTCATTGTAATAAGTGGAATGGTGGTTGAAAATGTGCTCGTTGGTGGAAAGACGGGAAAGCCTCAACGAAACGTTTCTTACCAGGTTCTTGGTTATGCTGGCAGGATGGTTGGAATGCTTACTTAGATCCCGTCGCATTTGTTGGTTTAACCCACCATATAATATGGAGGTGGCCACACCATTAGCTACGATCTTTCTTTCCCTTATTACGAAGCCTTTTCCCCCTACACATAAACATAGTAACATTTTTAATAGAAATACTACTAAAATGTCTTACTCTACGACTCCTAACCTTGCACATAACATCACAGCTTCAAATTTAGCTAAACTACCTAGCCGTAGGAAAACGTGCAACCCTGTAGGTAGTACTAACTGTAATTTAGGAATCGGGCTGATTGCCCCCTATCCGGGAAATGCCTCTCTAGTAACATTGTCTACAAATGTAAGGTTGTAACACCCACGCCCCCTAGGGCCTACATAGGGTTAACCGCCAATAGTTTCAAGCAGCGTCTTTACATGCATACCCATTCTTTTCGTTACCCTCTAAGAAGGAATATGACGTCACTTTCAGCTTATATCTGGAGTCTAAAAGACAACCACATCCAATATAAGTTACACTGGGAGATCCTAGCTAGGGCTAGATTGTATAACGGAAATAAAAGACAATGTGACCTCTGCGCCGCTGAGGCCCTGGAAATACTCTACGCTACAGACCACATCTTAAACAAAAAATCTGAGTCAATTTCGGCTTGTAAACATAAATTGCACAAAACTTTCCTGTATTACAGCCCCACGTTATACCCTAACGGATAGCACGATCTATACGTGGATATTTTACGTCTTGATGTGGGAGCTAAGTATATGTTTTGTTTATTCCTTTACTTATTTGCATAGGTAAGTATATATTACCCGTATGTTTTGTGAAGGTATGTATACCTTCTCGTACGTATATTCGACTGTTATAGCGTATCATTTTTACATATTCTGGTATTTAGGGTTTGGCTATGTGTATACGGGAGTTTTGCGTCCGCGTGATTGTGCAGGCTCGTACGTATGGTGGGTGTGTGTATATGTGTACTTCTTGTTTTAGTTGACTTACGTCTCCGAACATTCGTGTATTTATATGTAGGTATGCATGTGCGCTTGTTATATACGTATTTATTTACTTATATACTTTTATATAATTATTTATTTATTTGTACACAAGCATACACACACACACATATTTATATGTGCGTGGTTTTGCATACCAATTATTACCAACAAACATCAAATGAAAAACCCACACCTAAATGCCACTCATACTACACATAAAAACACCAACCTAAAACTTAATTTCTCTACCTCTTCTCACATAAAATATAATGACTTTCCCAAAACCATTCATCCTAATACTCCAATATATGTTAACAACATTACTAACAACATTCCTAGTAATCAGACTAAAACACCTAAATCAGTTAATCTAACTAAACCTATACATAATAAATTCACTAATAGTAACTCTCTTAGTAAACATCCTGATACATCATATAAATATAAAAAAAACAATATCGAAATCGTAATTGATGGGTTAATTGGTATAATGCTCCATTTCATCTACAAATTAAAGATAATATCCCTAAAAATGTGTTTACTATCCTAGAGAAAAACTTCCCTCCAAAACATATAATACCATCAAATTTTAAATAGATCAACTGTCAAATTGTCCTACTCCAGTACCAAAAATATACAACAAAATATAAATGCGTACAACGCATATATATGTTTAAAAAAACCCAGAAATATACCACCAACACATCAAACGAACCATAATACTAAAATAAACCGCAACAAACCACCATCACCTTCACCTATAACAAGTCGAGTAAATTTCTCACCAAATTTGACTAACTCCCCTGATATAATATTTACGAATGGTTGTAACTGTATAATCAAAAGAAATTACCCATTAAAGTCTTATTAATAACATAGTCTATGAATGTAAAATTAGCACTAAGGACTCCACTTATTCATATATAGGAGCTACGTATAGCCAATTTAAAGTAAGATTTAATACCCACAAACATAGTTTTTAAAATGCCGCATTAGATAACACAACATCCTTGGCTGAAACAATTAATATTTATAGAAAGAAGAATATATATTACAAACTGACATGGAGTGTGGTCAAAAGGGCCACCCCTTATCAAAATAACAGATACGAGTGTAAGTTTTGCCCCCAATAACTTTTTGAAATCATGAAATCTAAGGATATCCTATTAAATAAGCGACAGGAATTAATTATATCTTGCAATCATAGAATTAGAAGAACCTTCAAATATTATAAACCTAATTAATGTACACGTTGCACTTATATTTTTCATATTATTATAATTTTTTTTTAAATTTATTTAACCCATAATTAGTACTATACTATAGAGAACTTCATAATTTTATTTCCCTGACACAGCTCTCTTTTCTTAAAATTAATACATAAAAGTATATCTATAAATTAATTTAATTTCCTGTTATCAATCTAGATTCCTTATAGTTTATTTAAGATTGGTATTTCTCACTACTATCCTTATCCCAAAATTGTACTTTCCTTCATATTTAACAACACTCTTTAATAACATCTAATTCTTATTTATCACATTCATATGAATTAATATAAATTTATCCCTATAAGTATACCTATCAATTAATTGAATTTCTTGTTATAGATCTAGATTCCTTGCGGTTTAAATAAGATTGGTATTTCTCACTAATACCCTTAACCTAAAATTATATTTTCCTTCTTTTTTAACATTATTCTTTAATAACATCAACTTTTCGTGTACCCTTCACTGGCTGGCCCTCTTTTCGTCCCCAAAGTAATCTTTTCATTCAAAGTATTCTTTTCATTCAAAGCATAAGTCTGCACTCTTCTAACCCTAAATTAAATTTCTACTACCACTATTCTATCAACTTAACCTCAAACTACTTTTCTATTGGTCAATTCAAAACCTGTTCCCAAACAGACTTTTTATATTACATCTTTGTTGGTTTTTTTAAATAAACAAATCTCATCATTTCTGAAGACAGCATGTATATGTGAAGGTATGTATATTCCCTCTGATAATTTGTAATATTTTTACATAGATCTATATGATATACATATCAACACACATATACATCCTAGAAACGTACGTAAAATGATGAATTTTTTAATATAAGGAACTTGTTCTTTGTTTTTATTTCATTGTTTTTATTAATTTATATATATATATATATATATATATATATATATATATATATATATATATATATATATATATATATATATATAGAGAGAGAGAGAGAGAGAGAGAGAGAGAGAGAGAGAGAGAGAGAGAGAGAAAGATAGAGGGAGAGAGAGAGAGAGAGATTGTGCAGGAATGACCCTACGCAACTTAAACATGTGCCCCCTTTACAAGTGCCCCGATTTTTTCACACAACATTAAAGAATAATTAAAGGAAAACTTCATTAACAAATTTAAACCAAATTTAAATATGTAATCACCATCATTTGATCCCCCCCCACCCCACCCCACACACACCACGAAATAAGAGAGAAAGAATTGCTCATTCACATATTTTTCCAAAGATTCTTGATTGAAAGCCACCACAATACTAAGAAATAGGTGTATGTAAACAGACTCATTAACTGCTTAATGAACACAACCACAAGGATATGGAGCGGACGTGAAAGAGCCGAACTCCCACTGCCATTGCTTCTATCTCACTCGCCCTCCCAACCTCACTGTATGGTGAGCAAATGGGGTGCCACGTGCTAGCCTCCCCACAGCCACGGCGGACAGAATGGGTCGGCGTTTCCCCGAGGATGGTAAGGGAGATACGCTGGAAGAGTCATTTCAACTGGCGAGGGTCATATATGTGGCTGGCCAGCTCAGCACCTATGGTGGTGAGTAGGGAGGTAGCCCTAGGACAAGGACAACAAAAGTCACCACAGCCAAAAGCACGACCGCGAACCTGTCGGAGAGTGACCGGTGCTTGGAGAGTTTGGCCTCCTCAGCCCGACGTGCAGCAGAACCTGGATCAGTCGCAGACTACTCCAGGTTGAGGCTGGAGAAAGTGTCGCGGCAAGTGGCATCCCTGACAAGGGGTTTGCCAACGCGGAACGGGAAGATGGTCATGCCGTCTGGCCTATTTCCGTTGCTCCCGATCCAACCCCACCAGCTCGAGCTGGGCGGTGGAGCCTACAGAGTCCAAGCCATGCTTTATGATCTATTTAAGGGCAACATGGCGTGGAAGGCGAAAGGAAAGCGGGTGGAGACCGAAAGACTCCATGGTGGATCCACAGTGCCATTTATGTGGCTCGCAGATCCGGAGGCCAAGCCTCAGGGAAACGTCGATGCGCAGGCTATCATTATCCAGCTGCGTGCCAGTGTAGAAGGAGGGAAATGCATGGAGCCAGGCACCACTGTGGTGTATGGAGGCCGCGCGAAAAGAGGCAAGGCGGTACTGGTCGAGCTGGCGCGTGAGCTTGTCTGAGCCCCGGCTGCACTATATGGCATCCCAAATGCTTTTGGGTGACTTAACGTCAGCAGGGGGAGAAGTATGAGGGACGTCTACTAGGCTAAGTCCCAGCCGGTCCCACGTCTCACAGGAGGCCTCACGTTCCCCGATCACAAAAGGTCCCATTGAGTTTTGGAGGACACTGCTGACGAGGACGCGGCATGATGTTACCGACGAAAAAAATAAACGCCGGCGAAGCCAGTGAGATCGGGTACCGGAGGCCAAGGGCAACATATCTGACAGGTAAAGTTGCCTGTTGCCAACCAATATCGTCAAACCTGACGTTGCATATCTCCTCGGCGTCCGCTCTGAGAGATATATATCGAGGTCAGTGAGGAAAGATGCGTGGCTGTAGCACGGAGCCCTGCGAAGGGTATAGAGGAGTTTCGGAATGGTGAAAGACTGCTGCTCTGGTCTGTTTTTTTAAATTTCTACAACAAAGGGACTGTGACAGACAGGCTGGAGCACACACACACACCCACACACCCACACACACACATGTGTGTATTTTTATATATACTCTGAGACTAAACATACTCCGTAAAAATATATTCCAAATATAGAATATCTTTTACAACCCTAGTGTTGCCATAGAATTTGTTTCTAACTCACAATTCCACTCTCACCACCCCCATCTGAACTCATGACCAGTCCATTAACACAATTGAGATATACTCATACATATTTACAGAATATTTCCTTTGTCCCAAAAAACAATTTTGATCTCTGAAGAAACACACCAACCACCACAATTGCTACTACTGTATGACTACACCTCTCCCCCCTATACATAGGAGTTCATTCCCTAGTCTCCTTCTTAACAAGGAAGATGCAAAAATCTTACATCTTAATTTTAAATATTTAATTTTTAGTTTTTAATTGTTACTATTTCTTTTTAATTGTAATACTCAATATTTGATAATATGAAATTTAATAATACCTCGAAACCGGTTATAATTTATAAACATGACGCATAGAGTTACGGCCCTTGCCATTCTGAGTTCAAATCACGCCGAGGTTAACTTTGCCTTTCATCCTTACGGGGTCGATAACATAAAGTACCAGTAATGCACTGAGTATTTGCTGGCCTTGTGCCAAATGTAGAAACAATTATTAAACTATTTTTCAAAGATTTGTCCCTCTCATTTTTTAATAATGTCACTTTCACGAATCAAAGAAAAGAGAAAAAAAACAGACCCTAAAATGTATTGTCCCTGCTATTTCCAACTTCTCCTTTACTTTCTTCCTCTCTCTCTCTCTTTCTATCACACACACCCGCTCTCTCTCTTTCTCTCACACACACACAATCTCTCTCTCTTTCTCACTCTCTCTCTCTCTCTCTCTCTCTCTGTCTATGTGTATATATATGTATATATATATATATATATATATATATATATATATATATATATATATATATATATATATATATATATATATATATATATGTATGTATATATATATATATATAAATACATGAAAACGTCTTGTTGAGTCAAACTAAGGCACACGTTAATACTATCCACTACACGGAGTACTCTAACTGGACTACATATAAGTGGACTGCCTATAAAGATGACCTGTTACCCTGTATATATATATATATATATATATATATTTCTAAATGCATACACACACATATATGTTTAAACCCTCTCCCTATATATAACAAAGAATGAGTGCCAAGATACTAGGTGGACTAAAACGTAACAGAGTACTCGATACTTAGGATAGTAGAGTGGATAATATGAAAAGAGTCAGGACCTACGAGTAGGCTCGGGGCGTTCGACAACTAGATCCGAACTCATCGGATCTAGCTCTCGAAATGGCCGGAGCTAAGCCCATCGGGGTCCTAACTCTTTTCACACACACACACACACACACACACACACACACACACACACACACACACACACACACACACAGCCACACATATATATATATATATATATATATTTATTTATAACTTTATTAAGGTTTGTTGGTTCACCACTGGATAGAACTGGCCATTCCGTATGGTCAATCCTGGTGTAATATTGTGATGAGTACTCAACGCAGTGCAGTTCACCCATCTTCGTTTGTGTAGTTGGTGGTGCGAATACGGAGTTAATTATAAATGAAATAACAGGAGGCTGGACAGGTGTAAATCCTTGAAAGGTTTATTATACTATGATCATTTCAATGATAGGGTTCCATATGAATCTGGTGATATCATCAGGTATTGTAATATAACAAAGGAATATGTAAAAAGCCATGGGTCCGAAAGACTATGGGTCCGAGACACACTGTGGAGCTAGTTGGTCAGCCGCCCTCTCTGTCTCTGGTTTCTCGGACCCATGTTTTTTTATATATATATATATAAATATATATAACTGAAATAATATATATATATAATATATATAAATAATATATATCTATAATATATATATATATCTATATATGTATATATATATATATATAATTATTATTATTATTACTGCACAAACTGGAGACGTTGAAGATCTGACGGAAGATCTGTGTCACCACAAGCGGATGATGTCACCGTAGTGGTATCGAACGCCAAATACATCGACAGGAGCAATGATCAACCAGAAAAGGTCGGTGGGCCTGCACCTCGGCACCTGACGAAGCAGGTCCATGCCATCCAACGGTGTCGTCGGGCGCTGGACGGACGGACCGCTTAAATTGCTGAGGGGTCTGGTTCGGTCCGGAACTCTAGACGGACAAAAACTGGGACGAGGTGACGAGCAGGGTGGCTTCTCTCACCCAGAAATAGGCGGAGAGGAAGCTAGCCCTGAAAGGTCGAGCCGAGGTGGCAAACGAGTACATCGCGTCCTTCATCTACTACCGCCTGACCGTCGTGCCTTGTCCTAAACCTCGCCTGACTGTGCTGGAGCGTTTGCTCTTTCGCTTTTTGGGGAAGAGACGCGCTCCGATTGTCAGGCGGTCCATCTGCTGTCAACATCCGCTACGTGGAGGGCTGGGAATGCCGTGGCTGGTGATGTGCAGACTGGCGCTCAGGATACGACATCTCCACCTCTTCCTCGACGGTGATCAGGTGTGGTCGCCGTTGGCTTGACGCGTCTTTCCTAGCTCGTCTCCTTGACGGAGCTGCAGCCCTGGGTCAAGCGAAGACCGAGAGGGAGCGCTTGGAGACTGGAACGACATCTTGCGCTCACAGCCCTCGACCAATCGGGCAATGTGATCGGTGCAAACTCGACCTTGGCGTTCTATAGAGGATTAGTGGAGGGGAAGAGTGACGTCGTACTTGGGGAAACTCTAGGCGTCGACGAAAATCAGCTAGCCAATCTCTTTGGAAGAACTTTCGGGCCGGGGCCTATGGACAACTTCCAGAAATCCCAGGCCTGGCAGTGCTAACGAGGATATTTGCGAGTTCGGGATAAATTCTACAGGCATGGAGGTGCCGTCAGCCGGGCATGTCCGAGATGTGCGCACTACGACGAAACCGTCCTGCATGCACTCGTCCAGTGTCCGAGCATTGCTGACTTGTGTGTTTATGTCGAACACCTGCTGACACGTGTAGAACGAATTCGACTATCATCTGAATCCATCGTGAGGATCGCCCCGCCCTCCTCCTTTAGCTGGAAAGAGCAAGCAGTTTTTATCTGTCTGGTGGCCATGGTGAAAGAGATAGTGTGGTGGACGAGTCTGAAAGGGCTGAAGACGAGCACTTACCTCTTCGGTGATGCCCTGATTAACGTTTTCCAATTTCATTTGAAAAGGAAAATCAGGGTATAGAAGGAACTGCTCTCTTCCCAGCTTTTTGTTGAAAGATGGGTGAGAGAGGCAAGAATGGCCCGAGCGAATGGACCTACTCTGAGTATATGCTTGTAAATTGAAGGTGGAAAACTGGGAGAGGACATCTGACCTAGTGGTCAGGTTCACCTGGCTTTTTTTAATGGACTTTCTCCACGATGTCCCTCGGAATTCTCCTTCTTATTGGGGTTTTTTCATTATTCTTTTATTACATCCTTTGTTTTTTTTTGTTTTTTTACACGCAGCAATGCCCATTTGTACCGTCCTCTATTGTCCTGTACTGTCCTTAATATCTACTTTGTTTAAACCCTTGTGGTTAATAAAGAATGCATTATTATTATTATTATTATTATTGTCGACTGAGTCCATTGTGCAGATGGTCTCTCCGTCTTCCTTCGAGGAGGAAGGGCAGGCGGTTTTCATATGCCTGGTGGCCATGGCGAAAGCGATTGTGTAGTGGACAAGGTTAAAAGGGTTAAAGACAGACATTTTCTCTTCGGCAAATCCCTAATTAACTTTCAAGTTTCACTTGAAGAGGTAAATCAGGGTGGAGAGGCAAGTGCTGCTTTCTAGCAAGTTTGTTGAAAGGTGGGTGAATGTAGCGAGAATGGTCCGAGTGAACGGGATAACTCTGAATATTCGTCTGTAGTTTGAGAGATGGAAATTTTTGAGAGAGGGCGCTTGCCCTGGTGGTCAGGGTGGCCGTGGTCTATTGTGTGGTTCTCGCCACGAGTAACCCTCGGAGGTTTCCCCCCTATTGGGGAATGTTTCATTGTTTCAATTTTCATTTTTAGTGTTTATATATATATATGTTTCTATGTCCTTTTTTTTCTTTTCTTATATGAATAATAAAAATATTTACACTCACAAAACCCACATCGTACCGTCCTGTACCGTCCTGTGCCGTCTGTAATGTTTTTCTTTATGTCAGCCCTTATGGCCAATAAAGAAATCATTATTATTATTTTTAAGGTGGATTGGCAGTATCGGTAGAGTGTTGGACGCCATGCTTTCTTGCATAGTTACGTCCCTTTACGATCTGAGTTCAAATCCCGCCGAGGTTGACTTTGCCTTTCATCCTTACGGGGTCGATAAAATAAAGTACCAGTAATGCACTGGGTAATTGCTGGCCTTGTGCCTAAAGTAGAAACAATTATTATTATTTTAAAGGGCGGTGGATTAGCAGTATCGGTAGAGAGTCGGACGCCATGCTTTCCAGCATAGTTACGTCCCTTTACGATCTGAGTTCAAATCCCGCCGAGGTTGACTTTGCCTTTCATCCTTACGGGGTCGATAAAATAAAGTACCAGTAATGCACTGGGTAATTGCTGGCCTTGTGCTAAAAGTGGAAACAAGTATTATTATTTTTATTATTATTATTATTACAGCTGCATTTATCTTGCTTTATGTTCATACGAGTTATCACCAAGTCACAACCAGTGACCTCAAGAGACAACAAGGTCCGCCTTGTTCAAGAAAGAACATATATACACACACATGCATCTTTAGGTGTTTAGACTTGTGGTGTACTTATATTGACAGAATCTTCCTTAGTATATATTAGCAGGCATACCCTCTTTTTAAAGTCTTTCAATACTATATCAGGTCTATTTGCATCTATTTTTCGGTCTGTTTGGATGCTAAAGTTCCACAAGATTGAGATGTGATCTTTTTCAAGTATGGCAGGTGGTTGATGCTCCCACCAATTCTTTTGATGGGGCAGGTCAAAATGCTTACACATTATCCAATGTATGTATTGTGCAGCTCTGTTATGCCTGTTTAGGTATTCGGTTGGAGCTATAGGACTGCACATTGAAATTATATGGTCAATGGTCTCTGGTTGTTTTTTACATACACGGCATAATGGGCTGCATCCATTTTTTATTATGTTGGCTTGGTAATTTTTTGTTGGCAGACACTGATCTTGTGCTGATATAATCAGTCCTTCAGTCTCCGATTTCAGTCCAGAGGATGCCAACCACTGGTGGGTTAAAGTTTTGTCAACATCAGGATTGTTAGCTCGTTCTGGGTATTTTCCATACAGATGCTTTTCTTGCCATTTCTTAGCCAGTTTCTGTAGCAGTTCTTTATTTGCAGTTACTTTTACCTGCTTTGCTTTTTTGTGTGTTTTCCATTTCAGCAGTAAATGGGACTTCTGAAATGTGTAGTCCATTACTGTGTGCATCTTTTGTAATGGAGTATGATCTTTTGATGCTTTCAAGTTTCAAAACGAGTTTAATCATCCAATCATGTGATTCCCTTAGATATGTAGATAATCCAATTGTTGCAGTTTTCAACGCAATGTCTAACTGGATTAACCCACGTCCTCCTTCTTTTTTCTAGGGAGATATATTCTATCTGTATATGCCTTAGGGTGATGCATTCTGTGCATGGTTAAGAATTTTCAAATTTTTGTATCGATCCTACGGATCTCTGTGCTTGACCAGTTGATGAAATTGTAACTGTAGGTTACTACTGGTATGCCAAGCGTGTTTATGGCATCGATCCTATTCCTTGCATTCAATTCCGTTCTTAAGATTGCTCTTACTCTGCGGTAACATTCCTTCTTTATCCTTTCCCTCATTGTCGAGTGCTTGATTCCGTCTCCTTCACAAACACCCAGATATTTGTAAGATTCCTCTTGATCAAGTTCTCTTATCACATTCCCTTGATCAGGATTAATGTCTGAACTTTTCAGCAGCTTTCCTCTGGTGAACGTTGCTTTGGCGCATTTATCTAGTCCAAACTCCATTTTAATGTCATCACTGAACTGTCCACAGTGGATAATAGCCCTTGCAAACGTTCATCATTTTTTGCAAATAGTTTCAGGTCATCCATGTAGAACAAGTGATTGATGGTTTTGTCATAGACTTTATATCCATGTTTTGTTTCATTGAGCATTTTACTTAATGGTATAAGTGCGATGCAGAATAAAAGCGGTGATAAAGAATCACCCTGAAAAATTCCACAATTAATATTAACTTCTCCAGCTTCCAGTGATTTTGTTTCACTATTCAAAAGGAGTGTCGTTTTCCATGTCTTCATACTGAATGACAAAAACCTCCTGACAACGCGTGATATTTTGAAAATCTCTAAACATTTTTCAATCCAACTGTGTGGCAAACTATCAAATGCTTTTTTATAATCTATCCAAGGAATTGATAGATATTTGTGTCTATTATGACAAACTTCCAGTATCATTTTGTTAACAAAAAGCTGATCCTTTCAGCCATATGAGCCTCGTTTACACCCTTTCTGCTCAATGGGAAATAGGTCATTTGTTATCAGGTGGTCATATGTATATTCAGTTAGGACTGATGTTAACATTTTATACATTGTGGTCAAGCAAGTTATCGGTCTGTAAGTTTTGGGATTGTTTGTCTCATCATTCTTCGGAAGCAGGAATGTAATGCCGTTAACTAGCCATGATTGTATCTTTTCTGGCTCCTTAAATATTTCATTGTAATGTTGGGCTAACAGCTCATGAGACTCTATGAAGGCATTTATCCAAACATTTTGTATTTTGTCTTTTCCTGGGGATTTCCATTTGCTGGTTTTTCTTAGAGCCAAACGCTTATATTTTCCTGTTATATTTTCCCATATTTGTTCCTCAAGGTGAGCTGTATCTTTCATTTGTCTGTCTATCCATGGGGCATGTATATTATGAACTTTTTCTTCGGCCCAAATCTTTTCCCAGAATTCTTGCACTTCCTCCTTGGGTGGTATTGATTTAGCAGTTATTGTTGACTTACCAATTTTTCTGTAGAAGTTTCTTTGGTTGGTTTTGAACATATTATTGTCCTTATAGAATCTAGATCGTTTTTCAAAGCGCCTTATACGAGCAGCTTTGGCCGACACTTTTTGCTTGATTATTTCTATCAGCATGCCTATGTCACTTGTTGGTTTTATACTGTACTTTCTTTTCAATTTTCTAAGTTTAGTTTGTTTAACATGTTCACCTACTTTATAGTTTTTTTTAATTTCTCTTTCAGATCGGAGAAGGTTTATTTGGCGATTAATGTTCTCTTGCAAAGTAGATATCTTGTGGGAATTCCTTTGTTTTTTCATCTTCACTCCACATAAGTTAGTTATTATTATTATTATTATTATTATTTTTATTACTCTTTGAGTCTCAGTCATTGATGTTTGTTAACTGGAAATTTTGTTGAAATGAATATCAAGCCACTACCTGCAGCCTCAAATATTCAGGACGTATCGGATGGTTCTTGCTGTTCCCAGCAAGCATGCCTTTTGAAGCATTCCAAAAAGCGTGAAGGGGACAATTTTATTTAACCATCCCTGGGAACTTTTTGAGATAGTCCCTAGTGCGCCTATGACAATCGGGATCACTTTGACTTCATGGCAGTTCCAAATCCTTTTTACTTCCCACTTTAAGTCCTGGTATCGGTTAATTTTCTCCTTCTCCTTCTCTTGCACTCTCGTGTCGAATGGGCAGGCCACATCCACAATCAGGCACGATCTTTTTTCTTTGTCCAAAACCACCAGGTCAGGTCTATTGTGTTCCAGTTTCTTGTCCGTCTGTATCCTAAAATCCTACAGCACCTTCACCTGATCGTTTTCTATCACCGCCTCTGGCTTATGCTCATACCACTTCTCAAAATGTGGTAAATTGTTTACTTTGCATAGGTGCCAGTGGATCACCCTGCCCATCACATCATGTCTCCAGCCCTTATAGTGAGTCTGGGCTAGGTGTTTACACTCGGATACAATGTGAGCCACAGTCTCCTCTCTCTCTCCACATATCCTGCACAGTGGGCTAGCCTCCTCCTTGTAAATGTGGTGTTTCAACCACTTCGGTTTGAGGGCCTGCTCCTGCGCAGCCATTAACATTCCTTCTGTAGCCTTTTTAAGGTCTCCTCTTTTCAACCAGTTCCATGTCTGTGGATCTCTAAATTCAATTCTCTCAAAGAAGGTACTCTGAAGGGATTTTTCCTGAAGGCTGCTCTTTCTTGTTGATGTTATTTCCTCCTTGGACATCCCCTGGCCTATTGTCCCCTCCTTCAGTACAGTTCTGAGAATTGGCTCCTTACTATCAGTCACGTATTTGTGTAGGTTGTTTATCTCTATCTGAACACAGTCCTCTATGCTGATAACACCTCTTCCATCCTCAGATCTCCTTAAGTAGAGTCTATCGACATCACTCCTCTTGTGGAACATGTTGTAGATAGTCAATAGTTTCCTAGTCTTCCTATCCATTTCTTTTTGTTCATCAACATTCCATCTCAGAATTCCCGCACTGTACCTAATAATAGACACAGCTCGGGAATTTACTGCACTTATGGCATTCCTACTGTTCAGATGTGACTTTAATACGCTCCTTACTCTCCGAAGGTATTCAATTCTTATCAATTCCTTCATTTTTTTGTTCTTGATGTCATCAGCCTCCAGAACACCCAAATACTTGTATCCTTCCTCAGAGTCAATTTCCTTTATCATCTCACCTGTTGGTATCTGGATTCCGTTACTTCTGCTCAACTTTTCCCCCTCATCACAATGACTCCACACTTACTAATACCAAATTGCATACATATATCATTGCTGAAAATACGGACAGTGTAAACAAGCACATCCAACTCCTTCTCACTCTTCCCGAAGAGCTTAAGATCGTCCATGAAGAGGAGGTGATTGATGGTAAGCCCTCCCTTTCCAAACCTGTATCCTGCTCTCACTGGTCAGGCGTATCAGGGGCGCAGTACACCGGTCAGGGGCATCAGGGCAAGGACAAACAACAGAGGGGACATACTATCTCCCTGGATGATACCTCTCTTGATCTTCACGCATCCCAAGGATTCTCCAGTTGATGTTAACTCTGTTTCCCAGGATTTCATACATTTGCCCAACAACTGTCTGATGTTATCTTCCACCTTGAAGATCTCCAGACTTTTGGTGATCCAAGAATGAGGCACCATGCCAAATGCCTTTTTGTAGTCTATCCATCCCATGGCAAGACCAGTGTGTCTCCTCCTACAATTCCTCATTACCATCTTATCAATACGTAACTGGTCCTTTGTACCACGTGACTTCTTTCGGCATCCTTTCTGTTCGTCCGATAACAAGTTGTTTGTGTGGAGGTGATGGTAGATTTCCTCCGACAATGCTTGTCAACAGTTTCCACATTAAGGACAGATATGTGATAGGTCTATAGTTGGTAACATCATTACCCTTGATTCGGTCTTTCATTATCAGAACTGTGGTACCTTTTGTCAACCACTCTGATACCTCACCTGACATCAAGCAGTCATTGAACATGGTTGTCAGTTTCGGGTGGAGGGATGTTATGTTTTAATCCAATACTTCTGCACACCATCTGGGCCAGGTGATTTCAAGTTGGTTAGTTTTTTGGCCTGCCCCTTAAGAGTTTCAACTGTGATACTCAAATCAGTTTGTTGGTGTGCCTGTTCACTGATCTCCTTCTGTGCTGTCTTAATCCACACTGCCTGGTCATTATGTTTAACATCCTGCTCCCATATTCCTCTCCAGAATGTTTTAGTTTGTTCCGCCTCAGGGATGAAGTCGTTGCCTCTTTCTTTCCCTTCAAGCTGTCCAACCAAACATCTTCTGGTTGTTGTCGAACATATGGTTCTGTCTATACTGACTGACTCTGTTCTCGTATCGCCTGATTTTTGCACTCTTTGCTATAATGCGTTGCTTCAGTTCCTCTTTGATAATATTTAGCTTTTTACTCCTAGTTTTGTACTTTATTTCCAGTCTATTTTTAGTGTCTATGTTTTTTAGTGTCCCATTCAGTAGGGACTCAAGCTTTCCAATGTCATTTCTCATTTCCCTGATTTAACGACTCAGTCGTTTCTTCCACCAAGGCTCTGCTCTTTCTTGTCTGTTGTTTCCTCTCGCTTTTATACCAAGTAGTTTCCTCACCGTATTTGCTGTTGCTTTGAGGATATTGTTGCACTGGTGAAGGCTCCTCGCCTCAAGGTATGGGATGACTTTGTTTACCTTAGCTGTTGTTTCTTTTAACTTTTTCCTGTCTACAAATCTTAGGTTCATAGGTCTCCCACTATCATTGTTCAATTCATCTACCACTAAGTTTAGGAGATCAACCAAATCTTGTCCTACCCCGTCAGCATTCATCTCCTCAGTGGCCGTATTTCTGTTCCAGGTACTATTTATCTCAGCATTCAGATCATTGTCTGCTTCGGGTGGTTACTCCGTTCTCTCGACCTCTTCACCTCTATTTCCCACTAGCTCGTTTGCATGGCATACCCCACTCTCCCTCTCCAAGCTAATCTCTCTGCTCAGTTCCTCCAGTTCTAGCTCGCTTATCCACCCATTAGTTCTTATTACCCGAGCCTGCCCGGCCAATTTTTGTTCATCTAATTTAAATAGACCAATCTCGTTTCAGATGTTATGCATCCGTTTCCTATAGCCTGTCTCCTTGGGGTTACTCTTCAGGTAACATTGCATAACAGTTCTATTCAATTCTTTCGTCCAGTTGGTTCTGGTCCCTTTCCTTCTTCTTCTTCCTCCGACACCAGCAGTATTTGGTTGACAGCCAGGTTCTTGCTGCTGAGCTAGGGAGCACCTGTTGGGTGAGAGTCTGTTACATGACATTCTAGTCTCCATTTCACCGTTATTCGAACTGTTTAGGTTCGACATTTAAACACTCCTATCGAGGATTGGCGAATGTATGGTTACATAACCAGCGGTGAATTCATCGTCTCCGGTGGTTTCATCACTCCACGTGACTTTTGTGTGGCATTATCACGCTGTAGACGAACACAAATAAACAAACAAACAAACAGCCAGAAAAAAACCCCAAAATGAATAAGCATAATTTCATTGTAATGTAGTGTTTGAATGTCTGACTTAGTTTTTCCCTTCCCTTCTCAGTCCGTCTGTTTGTTTTTCTCTTCATTCTTATTTTCTTTACGTTTGTCGTTGTTGCTGTGCTGCTTTGATTTTGATTTTTTTTTTATTTGACCGGGTCATCAATTCAGTCTATTTATATATTTTGATGCCTTCCTCTTTTTGTGAGAATTCTACAATGTAGCATGGGCTAGCGGGAGAGAATAGCGGCGGTAGTGATAATGAGGCTGTGGTGGTGGTAGTGGTGGTGGCGGTGCTGTGCTAGCAGCAACTAGCAGGAGGTGGTGGGAGAGAATAGCAGCGGTAACGATAATGAGGCAGTGGTGCTGGTGATGTGGTCGTATTACTGTAGTGATGGTGTTGAAGTTGGAGTAGAAATTTGTGTCGACTTGACCAGAGTTTTCATCGTGGTAGTGGTGGTGTTGGTGGTGAAATTATCTTTAGTGAAATTATTATTAGTCGCGTATATGTGATGACATATTTTTCTTAATAATGGAATTAAACATTTTGTTAAAACTAAAACATGATTTTTATTTTATTTTTCTTTATTTTGACCGGGTCATCAATTCAGTCTATTTGTATATTTTGATGCCTTCCTCTTTTAGTGGGAATTCTACAATGTAGCAGGGGGCAGCGGGAGAGAATAGCGGCGGTAGTGATAATGAGGCAGTGGTGGTGGTGGTGGTGGTGGTGGTGGCGGTGCTGTGCTAGCAGCAACTAGCAGGAGGTAGTGGGAGAGAATAGCGGCGGTAGCGATAAGGAGGCAATGTTGGTGGTGATGTGGTCGTATTACTGTAGTGATGGTGTTGAAGTTGGAGTAGAAATTTGTGTCGACT
Source organism: Eledone cirrhosa (assembly GCA_964016885.1). Taxonomy (NCBI): domain Eukaryota; kingdom Metazoa; phylum Mollusca; class Cephalopoda; order Octopoda; family Eledonidae; genus Eledone; species Eledone cirrhosa. The sequence goes on from OZ024740.1 coordinate 121,792,284, forward strand.
TGACCAGAGATTTCATCGTGGTAGTGGTGGTGGTGTTGGTGGTGAATTTATGGTTAGTGAAATTATCGTTAGTCGCGTATATGTGTTGACATATTTTACTTAATATTGGAATTAAACATTTTGTTAAAACTAAAATTTGAGGCAATAATAAAAGTAATTATTATTATTATGCTGAGATTGGTGGTGGTGGTTGTGAAATTGCCGTTATCTGGCTGTTGTGTTTAGTGTACACAGAGGGGTGATGGGGTAGGTGGTGTATCTAGTTTCTGATGTTGGTGAAATTGCTGTTATTTGCCTGTTCTATATAGTGTAGACAGAGGGGATTTCTTCCATTTATAACTATTTTCTTTTTTTGAATATAAAATGTATAATACAACATTGAATATTTGAGCGATATAACAATATATTATGGATCCGAAATTGTTTGGGACTCAAGCCGGATGTTTTATGTATCATTTGTACTAAGAATTGTTATTTCACAATTGATTTAAATATGTTAAAAAATCAAAACTTACGGTAGTGAGTTCACGACCTTCTATCCACCATGTGCGTCTTCTTCCCTTTATTATTATTATTATTATTATTATTATTATTATTATTATTATTATTGTTATTGTTATTCCTTGAATCTCAGTCATTGATGTTGGTTAACTGGAAAGTCCGTTGGATTGAATATCAAGCCACTACCTGCAGCCTCAGATATTCAGGACGTATCGGAGGGTTCTTGCCGTTCCAAGCAAGCATGCCTTTTGAAGCGTTCCAAAAAGCGTGAAGGGGCCGATTTTCTTTAACCATCCCTGGAAACCTTTGGAGATAGTCCCCAGTGCGCCTATGACAATCGGGATCACTTTGACTTCATGGCAGTTCCAAATCCTTTTCACCTCCCACTTTAGGTCCTGGTATCGGTTAATTTTCTCCCTCTCCTTCTCTTGCACTCTCGTGTCGAACGGGCAGGCCACATCCACAATCAGGCACGATCTTTTTTCTTTGTCCACAACCACCAGGTCAGGTCTATTGTGTTCCAGTTTTTTGTCCGTCTGTATCCTAAAATCCCACAGCACCTTCACCTGACTGTACTCCATCACCGCCTCTGGCCTATGCTCATACCATTTCTCAGAATGTGGTAGATTGTTTACTTTGCACAGGTGCCAGTGGATCACCCTGCCCATCACATCGTGTCTCCAGCCCTTATAGTGGGTCTGGGCTAGGTGTTTACACTCGGACACAATGTGAGCCACAGTCTCCTCTCTCTCTCCACAGATCCTGCACAGTGGGCTAGCCTCCTCCTTGTAGATATGGTGCTTCAACCACTTCGTTTTGAGGGCCTGCTCCTGCGCAGCCATTAGCATTCCTTCTGTAGCCTTTTTGAGGTCTCCTCTTCTCAACCAGTTCCATGTCTGTGGATCTCTAAATTCAGTTTTCTCAAAGAAGGTACTATGAAGGGATTTTCCCTTAAGGCTGCTCTTCCTCCTTGATGTTATTTCCTCCTTGGGTATCCCCTGGCCTACTGTCCCCTCCTTCAGTACAGCTCTGAGCATTGGCTCCTTACTATAGGTCACGTATTTGTATCGGTTGTTTTTCTCCATCTGAACACAGTCCTCTATGCTGATAAGACCTCTTCCACCCTCAGATCTCCTTAGGTAGAGTCTATCGACATCACTCCTCTTGTGGAACATGTTGTAGATAGTCAATAGCTTCCTAGTCTTCCTATCCATTTCTTTTTGTTCAGCAACATTCCATCTCAGGATTCCCGCACTGTACCTAATAATAGACACAGCTCGGGAATTTACTGCGCTTATGGCATTTCTGCTGTTCAGATGTGACTTCAATACGCTCCTTACTCTCCGAATGTATTCAGTTCTTAACAATTCCTTCATTTTTTTGTTCTTTATGCCATCAGCCTCCAGAACGCCCAAATACTTGTATCCTTCCTCAGAGTCAATTTCCTTTATCATCTCATCTGTTGGTATCTGGATCCCGTTACTTCTGCTCAACCTACCCCTCCTCATCACAATGACTCCACATTTACCAATACCAAACTGCATACATATATCACTGCTGAAAATACGGACAGTGTCAACAAGCACATCCAACTCCTTCTCACTTTTCCCGAAGAGCTTAAGATCGTCCATGAAGAGGAGGTGATTGATGGTAAGCTCTCCTCTTCCCAACTTGTATCCTGCTCTCACTTTTCGCAGCATAATGGTCAAGGGCATCAGGGCAAGGACAAACAACAGAGGGGACAGGCTATCTCCCTGGAAGATACCTCTCTTGATCTTCACGCTTCCCAAGGATACTCCAGTTGATGTCAACTCTGTCTCCCAGGACCCCATACTCCTGCCCAGCAACTGTCTGATGTTATCTGCCACCCTGAAGATCTCCAGGCTTTTGGTGATCCAAGAATGAGGCACCATGTCAAATGCCTTTCTGTAGTCTATCCATCCCATGGCAAGATCAGTGTGTCTCCTCCTGCAATTCCCCATTACCATCTTATCAATAAGCAACTGGTCCTTTGTACCACGTGACTTCTTTCGGCATCCTTTCTGTTCGTCCGGCAACAAGTTGTTTGTGTGGAGGTGATGGTAGATTTCCTCAGACACAATGCTCGTCAACAGTTTCCACATTACGGGCAGACATGTGATAGGTCTATAGTTGGTAACATCATTACCCTTGATTCGGTCTTTCATTATCAGAACTGTGGTACCTTTTGTCAACCACTCTGGCACCTCACCCGACACCAAGCAGTCATTGAACATGGCCGTCAGCTTCGGGTGGAGGGATGTTAAATGTTTAATCCAATACCCCTGCACACCATCTGGGCCTGGTGATTTCCAGTTGGTTAGTTTTTTGGCTTGCCCCTTAAGAGTTTCAACTGTGATACTCAAATCAGTCTGTTGCTGTGCCTGCTCACCGATCTCCCTCTGTACTGTCTCAATCCACCCTGCCTGGGCATTGTGTCTAACATCCTGCTCCCATATTCCTCTCCAGAATGTTTTAGCTTGTTCCGCCCCAGGGATCAAGTCGTTGCCTCTTTCTTTCCCCTCAACCTGTCCAAACAGCATCTTCTGGTTGTTGTCGAACATGCGGTTCTGTTTATACTGACTGACTCTGTTCTCGTATCGCCTGATTTTGGCACTCTTTGCTACAATGCGTTGCTTCAATTCCTCTATGATAATATTTAGCTTTTTACTCCTAGTTTTGTATTTTATTTCCAGTCTAATTTTAGTGCCTATGTTTTTTAGTGTCCCATTCAGTAGTGACTCAAGCTTTCCTATGTCATTTCTCATTTCCCCGATTTGCCCACTCATCGCTTCCTCCACCACGGCTCTGCTCTTTCTTGTCTGTTGTTTCCTCTCGCTTTTATACCAAGTAGTTTCCTCACCGTATTTGCTGTTGCTTTGAGGATATTGTTGCACTGGTGAAGACTCCTCGCCTCAAGGTATGGGATGACTTTGTTTACCTTAGCTGTTGTTTCTTTTAACTTTTTCCTGTCTACAAATCTTAGGTTCATAGGTCTCCCACTATCATTGTTCAACTCATCTACCACTAAATTTAGGATGTCAACCGAATCTTGTCCTAGCCCGTCAGCATTCATCTCCTCAGTGGCCGTATCTCTGTTCCAGGTATTATTTATCTCAGTATTCAGATCATTGTCTGCTTCGGGTTGTTCCTCCGTTCTCAGGACCTCCTCACCTTCATTTCCCGCCGGCTCGCTTGTCTGGCATACTACACCCGCCATCTCCAAGCCATTCTCTCTGCTCAGTTCCTCCAGTTCCAGCTCGCTTATCCACCCATTAGTTCTTATTACCCGAGCCTGCCCGGCCAATTTTTGTTCATCTAATTTAAATAAACCAATCTCGTTCCAGATGTTATGCATCCGTCTCCTGTAGCCCCTCTCCTTGGGGTTACTTTTCAGGTAGCATTGCATAACAGTTCTATTCAATTCTTTCGTCCAGTTGGTTCTGGCCCCTTTCCTTCTTCTTCTTCCTCCAACATCAGCAGTATTTGGTTGACAGTCAGGTTCTTGCTGCTGAGCCAGGGGGCACCTGTTGGGTGAGAGTCTGTCACATGACGTTCTAGTCTCCATTTCACCGTTATTCGAACTGTTTATGTTCGATATTTAAACACTCTTATCGAGGATTGGCGAATGTATGTTTACATAGCCATCTGTGGATCCGCCATCCCACTTGGCCCTTGTGTGGCATTATCACCACGCTGTATACGGACACACATAAACAAACAAACACACGGGCAGAAAGGGCCCCAAAAATGAATAAGCATAAGTTTCATTGTAATGTAGTATTCGAATGTCTGACTTAGTTTTTGTTTTTTAAGTTTTACTTTTTCCCCCCTCTTCTCTGTCCGTCCGCCTGCTTCTCTCTTCATTCTTATTTTCTTTACGTTTTGGGGGTTTCTTTTTTTGTTTTTGTTTTTCTCTGTTTTTCTCGTTTTTTACTGTTGTTGCTGTGCTGCTTTTGTTGTTTGTTTTTTCTTTTTTCTTTTGAGTCTATCTATATATTTTGATGCCTTCCTCTTTGTTAGTAGTAGGAATTCTATAATGTGGAAGTGGTAGCCAGCAGAGACTGGCGGCGTTGGCGATACTGAGACAGTGGTGGTGGTGATGTCGGTACTGAGGCAGTGGTGGCGGTGATGCGACCGTATTACTGTAGTGATGGTGCTGTAGCGGTGGCAGCAGCAGTGAAGGAGTCAGGGGGGGTGGTGGTGATGGGATAGTGGTGGTAATGATGGCCGTAGTGAGCGGTGGCGGTGAAGGTGAAAATGCTGTTGTGTTTAGTGTACACAGATGATGGGGTGGGTGGTGCATCTAGTTTCTGGTGTTGGTGAGTTTCGCTGTCCTATATAGTGTAGCCAGAGGAGAGGAGGGGGGGGGGTTCTTCTTCTTCCATTTATAGCCATTTTATTTTTTTTTTGGATATACAGTGTACAATACAAAGTTGAATATTTGAATATTTGAGCCGTATTACTGTAGTGATGGTGCTGTAGCGGTGGCAGCAGCAGTGAAGGAGTCAAGGGGTGGTGGTGGTAATGATGGCCGTAGTGAGCGGTGGCGGTGAAGGTGAAAATGCTGTTGTGTTTAGTGTACACAGATGATGGGGTGGGTGGTGTATCTAGTTTCTGGTGTTGGTGAGTTTCGCTGTCCTATATAGTGTAGCCAGAGGAGAGGAGGGGGGGGGGGGTTCTTCTTCTTCCATTTATAGCCATTTTATTTTTTTGGGATATACAGTGTACAATACAAAGTTGAATATTTGAATATTTGAGCCATATTACTGTAGTGATGGTGCTGTAGCGGTGGCAGCAGCAGTGAAGGAGTCAAGGGGTGGTGGCGGCGGTGATGGGATAGTGGTGGTAATGATGGTCGTAGTGAGCGGTGGCGGTGAAGGTGAAAATGCCGTTGTGTTTAGTGTACACAGATGATGGGGTGGGTGGTGTATCTAGTTTCTGGTGTTGGTGAGTTTAGCTGTCCTATATAGTTTAGCCAGAGGAGAGGAGGGGGGGGTTCTTCTTCTTCCATTTATAGCCACTTTTTTTTTGGATATACAGTGTACAATACAAAGTTGAATATTTGAATATTTGAGCCTTATAACAATATATTTTGGGTCCGAATTTTTTTTGGGCTCAAGCCGGGTGCTTTACGTAGCATTTGTACTAAGAGTTGTTATTTCACAAATGATTTAAATATGTTAAAAATTCAAAACTTACGGGAGCGATTTCATGACCTCCGTCACCTCGTGCGTCTTCAATTATTATTATTATTATTATTATTATTATTATTATTATTATTATTTTTATTATTATTATTATTATTATTATTATTATGATTAGGAACCACACGCGCATGTATGAAGACGTACAACTCTGCGGGGGGAAAGATTCGTAACTTTAAGTTGTTTTAAATAATCATTTTTTGTATTTTCTTGGCGTTAACGAAGAATAGGGTACCCACCTTAATTCCAAGGAAGGGAGACCTCTCAATATTCGGGCTTTAAGCCCGAATATTCAGATTTATTTTTAAAAGCTTCGAAAAGATCGCTTCCCCACAAAAAAAAATGGTATTTGCCGACCTTGAAACGGTAAACAACGTTCAGTTTAAAAGTTCAAAAACAGCCAATGTAGATCTCACCGCAACTACTACCACTACAGACATGCCTGTCGACCATTCAACTGAATGTGAAGGCAAAACACAAAAGTTACCATCACAACCGCTCCCTTCTGTGATAGTAGCAGTATCATCTCAAAACAACATCACCGCCACCACCACCAACACCATCACCAAAACATCAACCCAAAACAACAACCACGATAACACCAACAGCCTCAATGTAATCACGCATGGCGTTCGCAACAGCAACAGCAAACAAATCAACAACAACCACAGCAACAACAACAGGAAGAACGACAACACCAACAACAACAGCAACAGTGGCACCACATTTGTAGCGGCAGCAGCGAAAACAAAGCGCATATTGAATGTTGAAATTAGCGATAAAGACGAAGAGTTGGCCCACGGGTGGAGGTTAATTAAACGGGAGGAGTCCTGGGCAAACCTGATTATCCCGGACGGGGCAATAGCGGCCATGCAAAGGAGGATGGTGTACTTTCGATGCATTTCAGTGCAGACGTGCAAGTGTAACTTGCCAGCCAAGCAGAGGTCGAGGCTGCTTTGAAGTGCATCGGAAGTGACATAGAGTATAAAGCAAGGGCCTAGCAGTTTGGTACCATCTCGGTACTGTTCAAAACCGAGGTCTTTGCTATTATGCACTCGGTGACCCCCTGCAGAACGGAATGCATTATCGTGCACCCGTCCTACATGGGTAAAAGGACAGTAAAGGTCCGCATTCCCAGCATCCCACTAGTAATGAACATTTGGTGGATTCTGGCATGCGTAATTGAGGAAGGGACAGACACTACCCTCCTGGATGTCAAAAGTACAGAGAGAGAGAGACTGGTCCGGAATGGATTCGGATCTTTTTCTCCGAATGAAACCAGAGAACATGGACAACATACCCGATTTTGCCCGCCTGCAGGACGAGACAACAATGCAATTAATCGCTGAGGCAAAAAGGCCGCACTGCTTCGTCTGCAGGTAAGCAACGCATCTGCAAGCTTTCTGCCCTCAGCTCAAAAAGTTCAGGGGTTCGCAAACCACCTTTGTCGCCAACACCAGTGTCAGCACGGAAAGCTGCACCACCACAACCACCACCAAAAACAACACCAACAATGACACGGGTAACAACACCAACATCAATAATAGTTGGACCACCACCACACCGAAACCAATCCAAGGGGAAAATGAGGAAAGCTCTCCCACTCCCCCCCCTACCCGTCCAATTATACACATAGACAAAACAATAAATGCACACACAGACACAGAGACACTCACATCCACATACCCTTTGTCTTCCGGCAGTGAAGATGAAGGAAAACCCTAAAGTGCCAAAAAACAAAAGAAAACACTCACCAAATAAGAGCCCTGACAAAACACAAAAATATACGCAACAAAAAATACAGACACCACTAACGCAAACATTTCCCAATAACATCAACACCAACATCAACATCAATACCTCCAAAACCATCACCATCACAGTCACCAACACGAAAACAAATAAAACAACACCAAAAAACATTAAACACTTCGATAAATTGATGGCCCTCTTAGCACGAAAGGAGGACATCCAAACAGAGGCGGAAATCTTTGAATTGAACACATTTTGCGTGCCAGAAGATTTACTTCTAGTGCGAATGTCGCTCAATTCCTACAAAGAAATTTGAGAGAGTTTTCCTCAAGACGTGGGAACCCCGAACGTGAAATACACATCAAGACTTTTAAAGGGGTTCCCAAAATAAACCCCACCAACCATGGAGGTAGAACCACCCGACTTTCACAAGACCCCGGGAGGTAAGTAAACCTTCCCTCTCTCTTTTAGCTTGCAAACATGGCCATATTAAGAGTAGGATGTTTAAATGTTCACGGCCTGGGGTTTCCCTAGAAGCAGGGTCGCCTGCTCAACGACATCAGGTCTCTGGAAATGGATGTGATTTCCGTCAGCGAGACCAGGAATTCCGACACGCGCGCACTAGCCACCGTTTTCTATGACTATTATATCTTCGCGTCTGTTAGAAGGCTGGGAATGAGGATGTGGGGTGGCAGTGCTGTTTAGGAAAGGTCTTGATCTCGAGGTATGGTCAATCTTCCGGAACCGGACGGTAAGTTGGCTGTCCTGGATGTGAGCAGTAGCGAAGGTGGTGCCTTTAGACTGCTAGCCGTCTACGCCCATACTGGGGCCGGACGACTGGACCTCTTTATGCGCCTGGAAACCTTTCTGTGTACGTCTCGCCCTCTACTGTTAGCGGGGGACTTGAACGGCATCTTAGACGCACGCTGGGATTGTGTGTGAGTAGCTGATAGGAGCGGGTGGTACAAAAGCCTCAAAAACCTAATCAGCCAGTTCCAACCGTCTGACAGCTATCGACTAGATTTCACCAATGCGCAAGTGTGGACATAGACCAGGCGCATAGGGTCATCTAGATTGTATATAGACAGCATCTTCATTAAGAAAATAGATAGAAATAGTTTAGGCTACCCAATTTTTAAAACGGTCTCCTAATCAGATCACAAATTTGTGATCTGTTTAGTCGACCTAGATAAAACGCGTAAATTGGGACCGGGTTCCTGGAAGCTGAACATGTCATTTCCGGCACGTAGGGCTTACAGGGACCGAGTCAACAATTTAATTAATCAAAAGTTGACCGGGGAGGGGGATCATCAACAACAGATGGTAGGGGGCTCTCAAAAGAGAGATGAGAGTAACGTCGATAGAGTTCAGCAAAGAACTAGTGTTAGAGAAAAATTGAAAGGAGTGGAGCTGGTAGATAAGTTAGACGAGGCTATTTGTAGTGGCTTTGCAACGGACGTGCTAGCGGCGAGAATGGCATTAGAACATTTCTTCAATGCGAAGCACGAAGGTTGCATTGTCAGAGCTAAAGCGCGTGCGGTGAGAAACGTGGGAACCAAAGATGTTCGATTGTCCCGCATGGCGGAGGCACAGCGTGGTAATACAACCACAATTAGGTCTTTGACGGACCGATATGGATACGAAATATACGATTCCAAGCGGTGGGTGAGGCCTTTCACCAGCTCTTTGCTCGGTTGTTCGGGGAGAGTGGCGAGTCAGGAAAGTTAGTGGATTTCAGGCCCTACCTTGACGGCTTGCCGCGCATCTCGACGGTCGACGCTGAGCGCTGCGAAAGGCCGATTACTTCAGGCGATATTCAGGACGCCCTTGTCGGCTGCATGAGGCGCGATTCACCCGGTTTGGATGGCCTAGCCTATAAACTTTACGTAAATGTGCTAAACTTGTTCTCCGATCTCCTCGAAGCACTCTACTGCAACTGGCAGCAGAATGGGAGTATTCCCAGTACTGTGAGCAAGGTGAATGGTGATGCTGATAAGGAAAGACGAGAACAAGAGGGATACATTAGACAACTTCAGGCCCATAACTCTACTCAACACAGAGTTTAAGATTTTGGCCAAGGTGTTAGCCAGGAGATTGGTTGGGGAGGCGCAAACTTGTGCAATCCCAGCCAGGTCCATACGCGAGAATCTCCACCTCTTGCGATACATCATATATAGGGTAGGGTTTAAACCTGGCTTGGGTGGGGCACTGATCAATTTAGATCAATCCAAGCATTCGATAGGGTCAACCATCGGTATATGGAATTTGTCATCAAAGCCTCTAGCTTCGGCCCTGTCTTCAGAGGCTGGATTGCTGCAATGCACAGCGGCACACGCTCGGTGGTCAGGGTTAATGGCCACCTCTCGGAATTATTTCGGCACTCCCGATCGGTCCGTCAATGGTGCTCTCTCCCTTCCCTTCAGTACGTATTGACTCACGAGCCTTTACTGCGGAAACTGGACCTGTTGTAATGCATCCCACTCGAACAGGGACGTGAAAAAGCGGTGTTGGCTTATGCGGACGACATCACCGTGATGGTGTCGGACACATCAGAAATCGAGGTGGTCGGCACCTTATTGAAGGAATATGAAAGGTTGACAGGAGCCAAACTTAACCCAGAAAAGTCGGTGGGCTTGCAGCTCGGAACCTGGAGAGGCAAGCCTATGCCGTCCAACAGTGTCGTGGGGCGCTTGACGGACGGACCGGTAAAGTTGCTCGGAGTTTGGTTCGGACCATACCTCCAGGTGGAAAATAATCGGGGCGAGGTAACAAGCAGAGTAAGCCAGTCTCAGCCAAAAATGGGCGGGGAGGAAGCTATCACTGAAAGGTCGCGCGGAGGTGGCAAATGCGTACATCGGGTCCATCAACTACAACCGCCTGACCGTCGTGCCTAGCCTCCATCCGCGCCTCATAGGCTGGAACGGCTCCGCTTTAAATTCATGTGGAAAGGACAGGTTCCGTTGGTGAGGCGGTCGATCTGCTGCCAGCACCCTCTACGCGGAGAGATGGGCATGTCCTGACTAATGATGCGCAGACATGCGCTGAGGCTGTGGCATCTCCAGATATTATGCCTAAACGGTTAACAGGTGTGGTCGCCTTTTATCAGACGGGCCTTTCCGCAGCTTGTTTCTTTGATTGAGTTGCAGTCCTGGGTCAAGAAGAGACCAAGAGTGGGTGACTGGCAGCTGGAATGTTGCTAGGCACTCACTGCCCTGTACCAAGCGGGTAATGCGATCAGTGGAACTTCCACTCTCGAGTTCTGTGAGGATTAGTGGTATGCAAGTGCGATGATGCACTCGGAGAAGCTTTGGGCCTCGACGATGTCGAACTGACCAGTCTGCACCGGAGGACTTTCGAGCCGAGGACGATGAACTGTTCCCAGAAATCCCTCGCTTAGCAGTGCTACCGGGGGGCACTGCAGGTTCGGGATAGACTCTACAGACGCGGAAGTGCTGTCAGACGGATCTGCCCAAGATGCTTACAGAGCGACGAAAACGTTCTGCATGGACTTTCCAATGTCCGTGCATTACTGACTTGTGGAGTCATGTCGAACAGCTACTGCTACGTGTGGAACGGATCCGACTATCGGCCGAGTCCATAGTGCAGATCGACCCGCCGCCTTCCTTAGGTCAGGAAGAGCAGGCAATTGTCCTCTGCCTGGTGGCCGTTGCGAACGAGGTTATATGGTGGACCAGATTGAAAGGACTGAAGATAGACACATTTCTCTTCAGCCAATCCCTCATGAACTTCTTCAAGTTTCACCTGGAAATGAAGGTGAGAGTGGAGAGAGAAGTGCTCCCGACACCCCCTCCCAGTACATTTGCTAAAAGGTGCATGAATGTGGCGAAAATGACCCGTGTGATGGGCCTAATCTGACCATGCGCCTATAGGCTAGCTAACTTGAGGAGAGGTGTGCTCTCCCTGGATGCCGTAGAAGCGCAGTGTGGTTCAGGATTGGTGTGGTACCTGAGTCACTCCTGGGTCGTCCACCCCCTCTAGGGGTATTTATTTTGTTATATTTATGCATAGTTTATTTTATATTATTATATCTTCATTGTTAAATTAGACTTGCCATTGGGCACTTTTACTCGACCTTATTGTAAACCATCACTTTCCCTGTCTTTGTATTGTCCCCTACATGTCGGCCCTAGAGAGGGTGGTTAAGGAACCTGGCAAGGGTGGGGCCCTGATCAACTTGGATCAATCCAAAGCATTCGATAGGGTTGACCATCGGTACCTGGCGGCGGCCCTCGAGGCAGCCGGTTTCGGGCCCGTTTTCAGGGTGTGGATCGCTGCGATGTACAGCGACATCTCCTCAGTTGTGAGCGTGAACGGTCATCTCTCGCAGTGTTCAACATCATGCGCTCGGTCCTCAGAATTGGACCCTCTTGTCCCTCTCGTACGTATTGGCTATCGAGCCGTTACTGCACAAACTCGGGGAGATGAGGGGCGTTCCACGCGAACTAGGATTCGGGAAATCCGAGTTGGCTTACGCGGATGACTTCACCGTGGCGGTGTCGAGCACCAGACATGTCCAGATGCTCGGCACCGTTCTCAAGGAATATAAAGCGTTGACAGGAGCAAAGATAAACCAGGAAATGTCGGTGGGCTTGCAGCTCGTCACCTGGATAGGCAAGTCCATGCCGTCCGACAGCGTCGTGCTGCATTGGACGGACGGACTCGTTAAATTGCTCGGGGTCTGGTTTGGACCGGACCTCCAGATGGAGAAAAACTGGAGCGAGGTGACGAGCAAGGTGGCCTCCCTCAACCGAAATGGGCCGAGAGGAAGCTGTCCCTGAAAGGCCGGTGGAGGTGGTGAATGCGTACATCGCATCCGTCATCTGCTACCGCCTCACCACCATCCGTTGCGCCCGCCCAACTCTCACCAAAATGGAGCGCCTCCTCTTCCGCTTTTTGTGGAAGGGACGCGCTCCCATGGTCAGACGACCATCTGCCGTCAACACCCGTTGCGTGGAGGACTGGGCATGCCATGGCTGATGATGCGCAATCATACCCTGAGGCTGCGACATCTCTAATGCTTCCTTGACGGTGAACAGATGCAGTCGCCGTTCGCCAGGCACGTTTTCCCACAGTTCGTCTCCTTGATGGAGCTGCAATCCTGGGTCCGGAAAAACCGAGGGATAGCGCTTGGAAACTGGAATGTCTCCAGGCGCTCACTGCCCTCTTCCAGCTGGGCACCAGTATCGGTGGAACATCCACCTCGGCGTTCTATAGAGGACTAGTGGAGGGGAGGAGCGATAGCGTTCTCGGAGAGATCCTGGTCGTCGAAGAAGATCAGCTGTTTGCTCTCTTCCGGAGAACTTTCAGCCCAGGGCCTATGGATAACTTCCAGAAATCCCTGGCCTGGCAGTGCTGCCGGGGAGCGTTGCCGGTTCGAGATAAGCTCTACAGACAAGGAGTGCCGTCAGCCGAGCCTGTCCGAAATGCGCGCAGAGCGACGAAACTGTCGTGCACTCACTCGTTCAGTGTCCGAGCATTGCTGACTTATAGAGCTATGCCGAACAGTTGCTGTCGCGTGTAGGACTGATCCGGCTATGGACTGAGTCCATTGTGCAGATAGTCTTGCCGTCTTCCTTCGACGAGGAAGGGCAGGCGGTTTTCAGCCGCCTGGTGGCCATAACGAAAGAGATTGTGTGGTGGACAAGTTTGAAAGGGTTAAAGACATACTTTCCTCTTCGGTGAATCCCTAATTGACTTTTTCAAGTTTCACTTGAAGAGGAAAATCAGGGTGGAGAGGCAAGTGCTGCATTGTAGCAATTTTGTTGAAAGGTGGGTGAATGTACCGAGAATGGTCCGAGTGAACGGAACCGCTCTGAATATACGCCTGTACTTTGAGAAATGGTAAATTTGAGAGAGGGTGCTTGCCCTGGTGGTCAGGGTGGCCGTCGTCTTTTGTGTGGTTTTCGCCACGAGTAAACCTCGGAGTTTTCCCCCCTATTGGGGAATTTTTCATTGTTTCAATTTTCATTTTTATTGTTTATATATATAGATATGATTCTATATATATATATGTTTCTATAGTTAGTTGTGTTGTCGTTTCTGTGTATATTTCCACTAGATAATAACAATGAGGCAGAGGAAAGAGACAGGAGCAACACTGAGAGACAGAGAAACAACCATGAGGCTGTTGGTGGAAATAGAATTAGAAACAACAACAAACCTATATATAGCAATAGAACACACAACGCAGCCTGGACTCTATTTTTTATAACCCTTCCGATATGTCCTTCGACCTACGACGAGTCCACGATACGACTTTCGCTTTTAACAAATGCACGTAATTGCCGTCGCAGGTCGATGAACAAACAGAAGAGGAATTTAATATAGCTAGATCTAAACTTAGAAATATTATAGAACAGTATATCAAGAAGCAAAATAGAATGGAGGCCCAGCAACTGGGAGAATGAAATCTGCAAATGGCTTGCGTAAGCTCATTCAGCGCTCACGTAATGGAGAGATTGCATGCTTTCCAAACAACAGACAAGTCTGGCAGAATGTTGGTTGACAGTCTGTAAAACTACATCCAGGCAATGCAACCCCATATCACTAACACAAGAGAAGTAACACTACAAGAACATGAGGATAGGGAGAAAACACTCAACGCTCATATGATGATGTGGACAAACATAATGCAGCCCAATAAACGGACTGCCAACAACTTCCAGGCTTGGTACAATGACGTGCCAGTGTTGTATGGGCTTCGAAAAGACAATAAGACGAACAGTGACCCAGTCACAGGACCACCAACACGGCCAGTGTGTGGAGCTAACATTGCTAGTAACTACAGACTTTCCTACTTCCTCTCCCTGATCGTACGCCCCATTATTGAAATGTCCCCGGATATATGTGACAGCACGGAGGACCTCCTCAGCAGAAATAACCGATCTAGGGACCTCACAGACTGTATAAAAGGTAGTATGGATGTAGTGTCCCTATATCCATCCATTGACGGGAATTTTGAAGTGGAGAAATGCGTAGAAATGATTAGTGAGAGCAATGAATTCCGTGGGATTGATACCAGTAAGCTGGGACTCCTACTTAAACTTACTTATAATAATGATTATCTAGATACGTATGACCTTAGCAACCTCTGCCCCACAAGGGCAGCAAGAGGCAGACCATCTACCATTACCTCAATGGCCAAGAAAACCCACACAGAAAGATGGAACGGGTGAACGAGAGCCATACGGACCCCGAAAACCATGATGAACTAAAGAAAATGATTGCACATGCGGTGCGGTACAGTATAAAATTAACTCTTAAGTAACATATGTTCAAATTTAATGGAAAAACATATGCCCAAAAAGAGGGAGCAGCCATTGGTGTTAGCATTGCAGGTGACATAGATAACCTATTCATGGTATGGCGGGACAATAAATTTAAAGAACAATTAGAAGACAGCAACCTCTTAACCCTGATAATATACTCTCGCTACGTTGATGATATAAACATCGTAGTAAAAAGACGCCCACTAGAGAACAGTCAGGAATTAGAGAAAAACACCATGGAAAGCATCCAGAAAATAGCTAATCCATTACACGAGAGTATTAGAGTTACTATAGACTACCCAAGCAAACACCCCAACCATAGATTACCTGTACTAGACACAGAGCTCTGGTTAGAAACCATTGATAACAAAAAAACAAATGCTCCATTCCCATTATGCCAAACCCATGACTTCCAAATACCTGATCCACCGAATCTCACCTGTTTCAGATCACACTAAAATC
This sequence comes from Eledone cirrhosa, assembly GCA_964016885.1. Taxonomy (NCBI): domain Eukaryota; kingdom Metazoa; phylum Mollusca; class Cephalopoda; order Octopoda; family Eledonidae; genus Eledone; species Eledone cirrhosa. Next base: position 121,807,513 of record OZ024740.1, read on the forward strand.
AACATACAGATTGCGGATTTAGTACGGGTGATGAGGAACGTGTTCCGCATGTGCAACCCCAAGGAACTAGAGAGACACATACAACACTTCATCCCCCGTATGCAGTTCTCTGGTTACAATCAGAGAGATAAAATAAGAGTATATAGTGGAGCCAGAACCAAATGGGAAAAAATGGTTAATAATGATACAAATGGGACCTGCCCCTTGTGTAGGAGCAAATTTTGAAATAGAATAGAAAGAACTAGGAATAAGGTTAATAGAATAAACTCATTTTATGATAGCAATAAATACCAGAGTGTAATGTTTACAACGCCTAGAGGTGAACTTGCTTACACATTTAGAAGGGCCCTACATAACCTTAAACTAAATATTAAGATAGTGGAAAGACTAAGTACCTCCATAAAAACACATATTAGCAATACATACCCTTTTCAAAGACATCCCTGTATAGATAAGAAATGCATAATCTGTAAACTAAGTCCCCATATTAACTTCAAAACAAGAAACATAGTATATAGCATAAGATGTACTGAGAGAAAATGTAAAGATAAGAATTTAGTGTACATAGGTAAAACAGCTCGTAGTATAGAATAACGATTAAATGAACACTGGCGAGAGCTTCAAGATAGAAAAAAATCATCAGTACTCCACCAACATGCTAAAATAGAACACAAGGGCAAATTAGAGAACGTAGAAATAAAAATAAAATCTACACACAGAAAAGACGCAATGTTGGACAAATCACAGAGGCAATAAACATAAATGAACTCCAACCAACATTAAATAGAAAACATGAATGGAATAGCAACATCACAACTTACAATTAAGGACAAACATGAAAACAGACACACATAGAACAAACAACCAACTAGTAACATGTAAATAAACAAACAAATAAACAAATACATAAACAAATAAAAACACACACAGACACCCGGATGTAACATATGCGCAAACTAAGCACACAACACACACAAAAATAAGATGGCGTAGGACAGAACAAAGGAGAGGCACAAAAAACAAAGAAATAATCCCCAGTCACTGAAGAGGTCACATATTGTGGGACGAAAGCACTTTGGCAATATATGAACAACCCTCCTGTTGTGCAACCAACCAACCAACCGACAATTTACAAATTTCTTAAATTTATAAATTTAATTTATAATAAATTGGAGTGAAGCATCTGGTGCGTGTGTTTCTTATTAGCAACATGACCCTCCCAAAGTATAACAATATCGGTTTCAACACACGTTTTCAGATAAAGAATCTTGCCAAACAAATTCAGAAACGAAATATATATATATATACATATATATAAACATTCCAGATTCCATTATAGATTTTCATTATATAAACCGTATGTATAACATGGAAGATACAGACAAGCGTACTTTCAGCAATCCCATCTTCTTCGCGTTGTTTTTCCTTCATTTTTACTTGTCTAAGACTTGCAATATTCTTATTTTTCATTTCATTTGATTCATCTTCCTAATTTTACTTTCTTTAGTCTCTTTACGGATGTACTTTTATTTCGCTACATCTGCTGCTCATTTCAATTATTGACGGTGCGTTATTGTTTTTTGTTTTCATAGTTATCATAATAGCTGTGCTCAATAACATGCAAGTGCCCTCTGTTTTCCTGTACCTTACTAACAATATTCATTCACTTCTGCTTGTCCTTTGCTGAATGTACCGCATGTTGTAGTAGGAAATATAAGTAGTAGTAGTAGTAGTAGTAGTAGTAGTAGTAGTAGTAGTAGTAGTAGTAGTAGTAGTAGTAGTAGTAGTAGTAGTAGTTTCAGCAAGAGCATCAGTAATAAATGAAGCAGCAGCACAGGCAGTAGTAATAGTATTAATTATTTGTAGTAGAAGCCGTAGTAGCATCTGAAACAATTTTTCATTTTATATATTTTGCTGCTGTTGGTGTTGTTGTTGTTCCATTTCCCTCCTCTTTTGTTTAGTACTACTAGTACTACTAATATTAACACCACCACCACCGCCACTACACACGCTATTACGATTATTATTATTATTATTATTATTATTATTATTATTATTATTATTATTATTATTATTATTCTCCATCTTTCCTTTTCATTTAATCTTGAGAAATTCACTGTTGGAAGGAAGTCTTTAATAATTGCTAGCTAAAAGTCTTTCATCTCACTATCAAGACTGGAAGCTATTTTGAAAACAATTCACTCTATATTGATTGACTTGACACCAGTTAATGGAATCGGTTTATTATAGAAAGGAAATGCTATCATTCAACTGGCTGAAAAACGATAAAATGTAATAGATGCATACAGATATGGATTTTTCAACTGACATAAATCACAGGAACAAATATAGAGAAGAAAACCATATACTTCCTCGTTGACTACATATATATTACGTAATCAATTGTACTATAGTGAGGAAAACTGTATCTTATGAGGATCAATTGCTTTCTTTCATTCTTCCAGATCAATTTATTTTTTAAATAGCTGCAATTTTCTTTTGCTTTTTGACCAATTTATTCACACAGTGTTAGAAGAGTCTGGACAGTAATAGTGAGAATGTGAATTAAATGTTTAATAATTGCATAAACTCATCGCTAGTTGTTCCAGTTAAACACTGCCGTTTACTATCTTCTTTTAATACAATATTACATCTTCACATCCATCAAATCATTCATTCATTGATTCAATTCGTACGTATTTACTATAATCGTTACTTTCATTCTCAATATGAGTTATAACATAAATATCGATGGATAGATACGTAGATATTTTCATAGGTGTATACATGTCAGGAACTCTCTCTCTCTCTCTCTCTCTCTCTCTCTCTCTCTCTCTCTCTCACTCTCTCTCTGTATATATATATATATATATATATATATATTTCTCTCTCTCTCTCTCTCTCTTTCTCTCTCTCTTTCTCTCTCTCTCTATATATATATGGTATTGGGATCGGTGCTCTGAAGTAGCGATGTTTACATGAATGTATGTATAGTATATATGGCAATATACCGTATGTTTACTTAAAATAAATTAGAAGACTATACGCTATCAGTTTTAATGTAGTGACTTACTTCTTTTCGGCAAAAGAAGGGAGATAAACTGACAGTCTGTTCACGCTGGTTGGCGTTCATCAGAGCCAGATACACCACTGGTTTCGCCGAAAATTATAGAAGGTGGATTCTTATAGAATTACAGTAATAATCAGGAAATGATTATCTCTCTCTCTCTCTCTCTCTCTCTCTCTCTATATATATATATATATATATATATATATATATATATATATATATATATATAAGGGTTAAAATACTGGAGTATGTTGGAGTTAAACACCCTCCTCGTATTATAGAAATGACAGTAAAAGGTATAGCTCAATGTAGTTAAACAGAGCCGAAAAATTATTTTAATTTTTTTAATTTCCGGTTGATTCTATTTATTTATTTTATTTTATATTTTATATTTTATATTTTATTTGTAATACTACTGTGCATTATATTTACTGTCTGGCACTTACTCACTCATCCATATACATGTCTGTCTACCAACCTTGTAATTATAAGTAATTATATATTATATTATAGTATATTAATTTATTTTATATAATATATTATATTATATTGTATTTTTTATTGTAATATTGATCCTTATTACTTACCGTTAATTGTATGTAACATTATGATATGTTAAACTTTATATATCATGTAAGATGTTTGGACTTTTGTACCATCAACATTTTTTTGAGGTATTGTACAATTTATTTTTCCTCACCTACTCTGTAACCCAGTATGAATTGATTTGTTAACTTGAGTACCTTTATATTGTTTATTATAAATGTTAGTATATTGTATATTGTAAATGTTAATATATTATTATTATATTATTATTGTGACATCTATATTGTTTGTGTAAATTAACCGGAGATTATCTATCCTATTATATTGTATTATATAGTATATAACTGTATTATTTATTATTTATTATATGTGCTACTTATAATTATATCATATTATTACCTCATGTATATTGGGTAGACGTATTAGTAATATTATTATTATTATTTTCATTCCTATCATGCTTATTTTTATATTCAAACTCTTAATACGGTTTAATTTGTGCAGTTGAAGATGGATGTGTATATTGTTGTATGTGTATGTGTGTGTACGTGTGTGCATATATATACATATGCATATTGTACCTTTTGATTTTTATTGTAATTTTAATGTTGGTAAAGGTATATTATATTATATTATATTATATTATATTACATTGTATTATATATAATTCCTGCTATATATAACCACCTTTGTTTAGCTCTAGTTTTTTTTGCTTTGGACTATATTTGTAATATGGTTCTTAATGTTATATACATCCTTAGTAATTTTTATTATATATTTTTATTATTTTTATTATACATTTTTGCAATACTTTAGTGTATGTACACTCCATATTCTTCGGAGCTTCCGGCTGTATCTGCCGATATTACTTCTTGTTGTTTTAATTGCCCTGATGAGTCCTTAATAGGACGAAACATTGTCGGCTAATAAAGACTTTTGATGTATTGAAGGCTTCTTTGTTTTACTCTCTTAATTTTTCGGCTCTGTTTAACTACATTGAGCTATACCTTTTAATGTCATTTCTATAATACGAGGAGGGTGTTTAACTCCAACACACTCCAGTATTTTAACCCTTGTCACTGCTCCCGATCGGTTGAGCTTCCTCATATATACTGGTATTTTGGCCTTTATATATATACATCTGACAGTATGCTAACAAATAGTTACCTGCCTTTATCGCTGAAGAATATCCCCACCCCTCTAAGAATACTTACGAAAAACTATTGATAGCTAGTGTTAACTCCTTTGTAAAAAGGATTAGATGGCGTGCTTTCCACTATGATAATAATAAGAATAGGAAGGACCCCAGGAATAGAACTATTTTTAATAACTACGGCTTCAAAACTTATAAGAGCCCACCACACAATATTCTGTTAGATAGTTTTGAAAGTGACTTACTCTCTCTTGTCAAAAATATTAGGTATAGGCCAAATAATAGACATAGAAATTATAATAATTTTGATAAGTTCCAGTCTAGACTTAAAAATATTGTTAAGGGTTTCGGTGAGAATAAGTCCATTCTTGTCCCGGCAGATAAGACTAGGAATCTATACTCCATGGATTATAGTGCTTACCGCGACTTTATTTTTAAGGAGCTGCATAGAAACTATAAAAAAACCTACGCTTGAGAATTTGAACCACATCAATAGTGATGGCCTTAGAATTGTCTCTGACCTCGGCCTCGATAAGTATACCCAGCCATATTACCCTCGAGAACCGAGATTCACTCTTAAGGATTATAAGGTTGATTTTATTAGTAACCCCTCTGTTAGACTCATCTGTCCTTCTAAGTCTGATATAGCCATTATCAGTAAAAAAATCCTTGACCTTATTATACCAGATGTTAGGGATAAGGTTAATTTTAACCTATGGGGGAACACTAAGGAAGTTATAGATTGGTTCTCCGGGATTAATAGACTTGAATCTAATAATTTATCCAATTCGATATTGATGCCTACTACACATCAATTTCACCCATCCTCCTCAATAAAGCTTTAATGTTGGCCATGAGAGTATCCGGCCTTACACGATCACAGGTAGAGATTATACTAGCAGCCCGTAAAACTATTATTAAATTTGAGGACACATTTTGGACCCGTAAAAACACGCCCAATAATTTCGACGTTACAATGGGTTCGAGTGATTCGGCCCAGGTTACTGATCTTGTTGGGTTGTTCCTCCTTAATGAACTATATGCTACCTTCCCGCACCTTATAGGCGGACTATATCGTGATGATGCATTGTTTGTAATTAACTCTAGCACCAACAATGTAGAACATAATAAGAAGAAGCTTTATAAGTTTTTTAAAAGCTATAACCTTTCGATCACGATAGATAGAAATGATAGAGCGGTTAACTTTTTAGATGTGACTTTGGACTTGGTCACTAATAGTTTTAAACCCTTCCATAAGCCTAATGAAATACTTTCTTATGTTAGTCCCAATTCTAACCACCCCAAGTCTATGATAAGCTCTATAATTAAGGGTGTATCTAATAGGATTTCCACACTCTCTAAGGACGTAGGAACATTTAATGAACATGCGGAGTACTATAATAATGCCCTAGCAAATTCAGGTTACTCTAATAAAATACAATATAATAATAGTAACCTTAGAAAGTCTCCGTCTACTTTTAATAATAATAACATAATATCACATAACATGGCCATGAATGGGAGTAGCAAACATAGTAACCGTAAAAATTATATAGGTGTATCTGAAACCATCCATAAGTCAAACCACCGGACTCGTAATAGTGAATATAATACCTCTAGGAAACAAGTTGAACCCCCTGAGCGCTCACACATTGGTGATAATTTTGCTGGATCTTATTCTAATAATATTGCTCCTACTGATCCTATCATTGGCCCTAATCCTTATGATGGGATTCCGGACAGCAGCAGATCTACTGGAGGTGGAAACTGTAATAGACAATGAAATTTTGGCTGATTCTATAAATGTGGCTTTAACTAATCCTTGTAGTAACCCTAGTCTCGATGGTGGGATATTTGATAATGGTAGAGTCGGTAAGAATAAAAATAGAAGGCGATTAAATACTTATTTTAACCCGCCATATAATCAGGAAGTATCAACTAATATCCCTAGGTCTTTCTTCTCTATCTTAGAGAAAAATGTCCCCCCTTCTCATAAATGCCATAGTATTTTTAATAAAAATGTTATTAAACTTTCATTCTCTACCACCCCTAATATTAGTTCTCATTTAGCTAGCACTAACAATAGGAAAATTAGGGATGGATTCTCCTCTCTACATACTACTAGTCTGAACAGATCTGGCAATGCATTACCACCAGAACAGTCCTTAACTAATAGCAATCCTACGTGTAATGCATCACCACTTGAGTCAACCAATAACACCCGGAAGTGCAATTGTAGAGTGAGATTCCTAACTTCCCTTTAAACGGTAACTGCCTTTCTAAGAACATTGTCTATGCTTGCGAAGTTATAACTAATTCCTCTAATAGAACTCATATAGGCTCTACATCTAACACTTTTAAGACTAGGTTTAACTCTCATATCTCTAATTTCAAGCATGTTAAGTTTAAGAATTCTACTTCTTTAGCACATTATAGCTGGGATCTTAAGGGAGCTAATATACCATATAGCCTTAACTGGCGTTTAGTAGCACGCTCTAATCACCTTTCTACACATACTAAGTTTTGTAATCTCTGTATCCTCGAATCACACTCTATAATCTTCTCTAGCGCATCTTTACTTAATAGAAAGTCTGAGATATTCTCTTCTTGCCCCCATGCTATTTCTAATTCATACTTTTATTATAAACCTAAACGTTCTAGTAGTACAAATTGTACCCATTAGCTGGTATATTCCATTATTTATTTTTTAGTTTAGGTTCTTTTGTTTGCCAACGTTATTATTATCATCATTATTATCATTGGTTTTTGATGACTCTTTATTCTAACTCTCATAATCTTTTGGCTACTGTACCATATCTATCTTCTTATGCATTAAATTTTCACTATTACACCTTATGAATGTATATAAGATTATATATTTTACGCTATTTATTTTATTTTATTCTTATTTTTATTTTTTTTTATTCGGATTCTTCTTTGGAACCCGCCCCCCCCCCCCATGCGCACATAAACTTAGTGTCAACCCCTCCAAGTTGACTATGATTATATTATATTTAACCGCCCCTCCTTTACGCTCCTTTCTATTATGTAATATAGTATATCGACTATATTTTATGCCCCTTTGCATCCTCCATATATTTCTCCATTTCTGTCCCTATTAGCCTACCTTAATTCTGCTTAAGTCAGTTCTTTAGATATCGTTATGTATATGATAATAAAAAATGTTCATTCCTTTTTGTAAAGATTTGTAACGAAATATTAAGGTTTATAAACTTTAATGACTTAAACTATAGCTAATATTATACTGCCTTATTGAATAGTTTAAATATTTTTAATATTAATTTATCAAATGGGGTTTTTGAGTCATTTACAGGGGTTGTTTCCTTAGTTTTTACTTAACTACTTAACTGCATGTGAGACCTAAATGTATACGTTTGTTTTTGTTTTTTTTAATTTCCGGTTGATTCTATTTATTTACTTTATTCTATATTTTATATTTTATATTTTATTTGTAATACTACTGTGCATTATATTTACTGTCTGGCACTTACTCACTCATCCATATACATGTCTGTCTACCAACCTTGTAATTATAAGTAATTATATATTATATTATATTAATTTATTTTATATAATATATTATATTATATTGTATTTTTTATTGTAATATTGATCCTTATTACTTACCGTTAATTATATGTAACATTATGATATGTTAAACTTTATATATCATGTAAGATGTTTGAACTTTTGTACCATCAACATTTTTTTGAGGTATTGTACAATTTATTTTTCCTCACCTACTCTGTAACCCAGTATGAATTGATTTGTTAACTTGAGTACCTTTATATTGTTTATTATAAATGTTAGTATATTGTATATTGTAAATGTTAATATATTATTATTATATTATTATTGTGACATCTATATTGTTTGTGTAAATTAACCGGAGATTATCTATCCTATTATATTGTATTATATAGTATATAACTGTATTATTTATTATTTATTATATGTGCTACTTATAATTATATCATATTATTACCTCATGTATATTGGGTAGACGTATTAGTAATATTATTATTATTATTTTCATTCCTATCATGCTTATTTGTATATTCACACTCTTAATAAGGTTTAATTTGTGCAGTTGAAGATGGATGTGTGTATTGTTGTATGTGTATGTGTGTGTACGTGTGCGCACATATATACATATGCATATTGTACCTTTTGATTTTTATTGTAATTTTAATGTTGGTAAAGTTATATTATATTATATTATATTATATTACATTGTATTATATATAATTCCTGCTATATATAACCACCTTTGTTTAGCTCTAGGTTTTGTTTGCTTTGGACTATATTTGTAATATGGTTCTTAATGTTATATACATCCTTAGTAATTTTTATTATATATTTTTATTATTTTTATTATACATTTTTGCAATACTTTAGTGTATGGACACTCCATATTCTTCGGAGCTTCCGGCTTGTATCTGCCGATATTACTTCTTGTTGTTTTAATTGCCCTGATGAGTCCTTAATAGGACGAAACATTGTCGGCTAATAAAGACTTTTGATGTATTGAAGGCTCCTTTGTTTTACTCTCTTAATATATATATATATATATATATATATATATATATATATATATATATGAAGCGAGAAGAAACATTTAGATATAATTAGTAATAAGATGTATCATACCTAAACTGCTTCTAGATTCCTCGACTACGTAGTTTCGTGGCATAATCAAAAACAATACATCATAGAGATATAGAGCTTTTGTGAGGTATGCCGACTTATCAAGAGGATACCTCATTTTACTAGCTTCAAAGAGCACGTCTATAAGATGTGAGATAGAATCCCAAAAGGCGGAGGGGGAGTCAATCACGTGATACGACGGTCAAGAAACAGAGCTAAGCCCCTTATAACCCCGAAAAAAATACCACGGAGGCGGAGGGGGTATTTATATCGAGGCCGCAGAAGAGGTGGTTAAGGAGGCAAGAAGTATGAGTAATGGCAGCTTTCCAGCAGTCACTACACTTCAAGGATTACTCGACAAGGGGGAGTTATAAACAATATATTGAGAAACACACAGATACATGCGGACACATACATATACATGAATATATCCACATCCATCCTTGAAACTACGTAGTCGAGGAATCTAGAAGCAGTTTAGGTATGATACATCTTATTACTAATTATATCTAAATGTTTCTTCTCTCTTCATAATGTACTTATAGCTCTGGTTCAGTCTAATCCATTCGGATTGGTTTGTCCCAGTTATTCATAGAGCAACATCGGTTAAGGTTGGCACCATTAACTCAAGGATGGATGTGGATATTTTCATGTATATGTATGTGTCCGCATGTATCTGTGTGTTTCTCAATATATTGTATATATATATATATATATAGATAGATATATAACGAAGGAAATGTGGTAACGAACCAGGTGGACCATAACGCACCAAAGTACTCAATACTTGGGGTAGTAGAGTGGGTAATAGGAACGAGTAGGACCCCGACGGCTGAGCTCAAGCCGTCTCGACGGCTAATTATGGACTAAATTTAGTCCAGAATTAGCTGTCGAAACGGCTAGAGCTCAGCCGTCGGGGTCCTACTCGTTCCTATATATATATATATATATATATATATATATGTATGTGTGTGTGTGTGTGTGTGTGTGTGTTTGTTTTAAATTTCGACAGGGTCAAATAATTTCTACTTTATTTACTAAATATCTTTGAAACTATACATTCAGACACATGTAGTGAATTATGTAAAATGATTCTTGTGATACCTTTTACCTTACACATTTTCCCGTTAATAAATACATGTTGATTATTTAACACCACATAAATGTCTTCTTCACCTTGATATTGGCATTAATTTAAGTGTTAATTATTTAATGCTGGAATATATTTCATTCCAAATGTTGTGATATTTGGAGTATTTTATAACCGACTAACAGAAAAATTGTATGTATGAAGAATGGGCGCCTTAGCCTAATCGGCCTAAATTAAGCCACGTTTCTTGTCTGTAATCAAATAATGATTCATTTTGCTTGAACACGATTTTCATTACATTTTTTCAATAACAATGTCTGTGATTTTAATTCCTGTGGCTTAATTATTCAATCCAGTTTTTGTTCTTAGCGAATTCTACGTTTCTCTTTGTAATCCATTTAAAGCAAAAATCTGTTATTTAAATATTCAAATCCTTTACACGGGCTTAATGCTGTTATTTTTTATCATTCCAAATATCGTTTGTACATTGTAAAATAAGAAAATGCATGTGGATTTTGTTGAGATCTATATTTGTATTAAACTAGATGTTTCATACTAGTTCTCTTCAGAGAAAACTAATGAAAACCCCGTTCAAAAAGGTAATCTACGCCAACTCCATCGAGCAATGCCAGTTTTGATAGATTAGACAACAATGTTCAACCAGTGTATTTAATTCTTTGTTAAAATGCCATTGATTGGTAATCATGGCACAGGTGGTAAACAATCTATACACGTCCCAACGTTAAATTCAATAAAGATTTATTAGCATAGGATAGGGACATCATATATTATCTAGTATATCTGGTATTCTCATTCATTAGATATATAAATATTTCCAGTATCAAAGAATTCAAACATTATATATCAGGGAGTTTCGTGTTCTAAACAATCCAATAGGAACTGAGAAACTTGTTTTGCAGTTGAGAAAGAGATCAATCTAGTTGTGAGTGTTGGCACTGTCAGGGAGGTCAATAGTGAAGGAAAGAAGCTGATATATAGAAATGATGCGCAAAAAAGATGCACTCTCTGAGTAATGACAGAAGAAGGGGATGCATGTAGAGACTAGAAGAGTTGTAAACATCAAAGTCTTTGAGGATGATGACTTCGCGGAATGTCAACAAGGTAAGACATATATTTGAAGATATGTTAGCAAGTTAAAAGAGTGCTAAAAGGAGCAGAAGTATTTGGAAGACTATATTGTGTAGGGTTTCAGGTAGCATTACGAGAAACCTTGGGAACGAATGTATGTACTGACACGTCGTTGGAATTAAGTTTGAAATGTGTTGGCATGACATCAGTGATAGTTCGCAAACATTTGATTTTCTGACTGGAATAAGATGTAGATGCTGCTTGTTAATAGGTGAGCTGTACATGGGAAATATGTAGGATTTATACTTCACTGTACTCCAAGATAAGGCGGGTGTTACCACTCAGGAATGATGTTAGGTTTTCACCATTCATGCATGAAATAATGTTCATATATGTCTTTGCTACTGATTACATACACACATACAGAAATAAGAGGGTGCTTCAAATATTACGTGGAAAAGGGACAGTTGAAAAAACAGTTTAAGTTATGACTTTTATTTTTCAACATATGCTCCATCTTGGTCAATACACTTCTGCCAGCGTTAATACCAGTATTTCTATTCATCTGTGTAAAACTGTGGACCATGCGATTTAAACCATGACAAAGTAGTATTTATTTTACATCTGCAACCTAATCTCTTCCACCCTAGCTTCACCATGAATTTGATTATTTGAGGGAGACCATGTTACATGAGCAGGTGATGACATAGTGTGATCTCAGGAAGTTTAGCTAAGAACGTTGGCTTTATATAGAGCAGTTGCACCAGAACACTAACCAGCCAACGACCGCCGAGAACAAGAACTAAAACATTCCTGGAGGGCTCAATAGTAACAGTAGACAGCGTCTGCTACTTAGGTGACCACATGGGGAGTGGTGTTGGGTATTCTGAAAGTACAGTAGAAAGAGTAAGAACGGGATGGAAGAAATTCAGGGAGCTACAAATACTGCTGGCTATAAAAGGCTTTTCGCTCATAATGAAAGGCAGACTGAATGATGCGTGCATACGAACATCAATGTTGCATGGTTGTGAGACCTTGGAGCTGTGTGCAGGAAGCTTACGTAGATTGGAAAGAGTTGGAAGCGGCATGCTCCGATGGATGTGTAAATGTAATATACGAGAACTGCGAAGCATAAAAGAACTGAGAAAGAAACTAGGCATAAGAGATATCAAATGATGTGTGCAGGAGAGGACATTACGTTGGTATGGACATGCGATGCGTATGAAGGATGGCAGTTGCATAAAAAGGCACAGAGCACTCAAGGTCGATGGAAACCTTTGAGTTGGGAGATACAGGAAGACTTGGGATGAGGGGATAAAAGCCGACCTTTCTCAAGTGCACCTCTTAAAGGCGAGGACACAAGGCCGAGATCTGTGGCGATACGCAGTAATACAGAAGACCCGAATTCCCATGGCCATGACATGCAGCATATATGCAGTATGCCCTAACCCGAAATCCCTTAACCCCCTATGAAGACAGGGCGACGTAAATGCATCTAGTAAAGCCCCCAGCCCAAACTGTAAAGAGGACGTGATGGTGACACGGGAAAAAGGGCCCAGCCTACACTGTAAAATACACCCAGTCCACACTATAAAGTGGTCGTGTAAGGCAATCAGAAACCACTGTAAATGAGTTTGGCGTTGGGAAGGACAGCCAGCTGTAGATACTAAGCCAGAATCAGTCCTTTATGAGCAATATATGGTCACCTGAGCTAGCATTACCCACAATAGGACAACGCGTATAACGCATGCTAGCGTGGAAATTAGACGTAAAACGGTGGTGATGATGAGGATATATTATATATACACACATAATACATACATATATATATATATATACACACGTGTGTGTGTGCGTGTATATATATATATATATATGTATGTATTATGTCGGTACCTACCACAAAACATCGACAGACACACACACAGACGCATATATATATATATATAAAGATACATGATTTGATTATTGGGGTCGACTAGAAACGCTCAAACGTCATTCTGTCCAACATCGCCATGATCGCTACATCATCTGCAAGATGTGGGAAATATTCAGTCGGCATTTCGCAAATCATGCTGCCATCACCTTTAAGGTACACCCATGTCTTGGGTCCCATGCTATCCACCAACAACAAAAATCACACTCGCATCTAATAACAACAATACAGCACAATGATTTTACCTCAATTGGCCGCGCCCTCATTAACATTACACTCAAACACATTAAAACAAAGCTAGACAACATAAATAAAGTTGAAGAAGTCCTTCAACAAACCTCCTATACACGGATATGTCCCAGCAAACAATAACTCTCTAATTGAGTGGGCCATGGTGTCCAAATACTGATTTAATAGCGGTGCTATTAAGTTAGATATGGCCTGGGCAAATACTGGCCGAGATCTATCAAAGTAATCATATATATATATATATATATATATATATATATATATATATATATATATATATATATATATATATATATATAGGAGAAAGTATGACCCGACGGTAGAAATAGTACTGAAAGAGTCGTCGAAACGGCTTCAGCTCTACTGACGGGGTCATACTTTCTCCTATTACCTACTCTACTACCCTAAGTATTGAGTACTCTGGTGCGTTATGGTCCATCTGGTTCCTTACCACAAATCCTCCGTTATATATATATATATATATATATATATATATATATATATTCATATAATAGGTTACTTGTCTAAAAACCTAGCATTTCGAGCCACTTTTTTCCATATAAAAGAGAAGTAACATTCGAACACCAACCAGATGCAAGAAAAACGACAACCCCTCCATTCCAATTCTACTTTTGAAAAGCACAAGAACTGCGAAACCGGTAAAGAAACAACATAAACATTTTTAAAAAGACTGTAGTTGCATTTTCGATTTCACCTTTTTTCTTTATAATATATATGAAGACCTTACGCTATTGTTTTAAAGTAGTGACTATGTCACTTACTTCTTTTGTCAGCAAACAAAGGGAGATAAGCTGACAGATCTCTGTTTGGTACTGTTGGTACTCCTCAGAGCTTACCACCCCTTTTTCCTGCTGAATATTATTGAATGTTGGATTCTTTTAGAATTCCAGTAATAATCAGGAACTGATTATAGAGAGCGGTGCCGGTCAAGCAAACATTGAACATTAGAATTGGTGCTTTGAAAAAGCCATATATATATATGAATGTATATATATAGTGTATTTTGCAATAGACTGTATGCTTAATTAAAAGTATTTTGAAGACTTTAAGTAAGCATACAGGGTATTGCAAAATACACTATATACTCTGTATAATCAGTTAATCGGCAACCGCTCTGTATAATCAGTTCCTGATTATTACTGGAATTATATAAGAATCCAACATTCATAATTTTCAGCATGCAGAGGGAGTGGCAAGCTCTGAGGAGTACCAACAGTACCAAACTGAGAGATGTCAGCTTATCTCCCTTTGTGTACGGAAAAAAGAAGTAAGTGACATAGTCACTATTTTTAACATAATAGCGTAAGGTCTTCAAAATGCTTTTAATTAAGCATACTGTGTATTGCAAAATAGACTATATATACATTCATATATATATATATCGCTATTTCAGCGCCCCAATTCTAATATATATATATATATGTATATACATATATATAAATATATACGTGTGTCTGGTTTTGTGTGTGTGAATATATACAATGTGTCCTTCAAACATCTATGCATAGTTCAACAACATTCTAATAAATATGTGTATACATATTTTGGGGACACACTGTATATATCATGCACTCATCTGTCCATCTCGACGTATGAGTGTCTAGTTGCTTTACCTAAGTCAGTTAGTGGTAGTCCGACCCGACGAGGATGTGTCAACAAATATGTCGCCAAAGTCTTTCAAAAAAGGGTACATGTGATACAACAGTGTAGGCTTTGAGAGAGTTTAATTGGAAATAGAGCAAATGCGTTTGTCATCAATCATGCCTCTTCAAAATGCTGAAGTCAACTACATTCAAACACCTTAATGGTACCATAACAACTCGTTTTTCCCTTTTCTCTGTCCAGACTACTCGATCTAATATATTCATGTGTGTATCTACAAACTGTATGAAAGCATCCCTTCTGGAACACATTTAGCTGATATCATTGTGTACCATATGGAGTCCAGAATCCACAACCATACATATATAATAAATGCATGTTGGTTAATGATTAGGGTGTCTATTCATGGAACAGATGGAGCGTTGTGTTCTTAAGTAAAACACTTCATTTACATATTGCTGTAGTCCAGTCAGCTGAAAATGAGAAACAGCAGTAGCTGTGCTTTTGTCCTGCGATCAACTGGCCTCCTGTTAAGGAGATAGTGATGAAATTAATGCCTATGAATGTGAGTTAAACACCGGAGTGGTGACTGTCTTGGCTTGGATCTAGCTTTCATCTATTTTCTTCTCCACAAACACGAATATATGAATGTATTTTTGAATATATGAATGTATATATATGAATATATGAAGTTAAATCGTGTGAAACCATAGCCGGACTAGAAGCTGATGAGTGTATAAAAATGTTTGTATGATATTCTGGCGTTCATTGTCTTCCTTTTCCTCTTTCTTCCTATCACTTCTGTAGACAAAAACACATCTGGCCGCTTAATTCTGTTCTTTCAGGTATAATTTACCCAACACTCTCCCTGACGACATTTTGCTCTTTTAAGAGCTTCATTGTGATTAGTGCATCTCATTATTCTACGAATTCCAATACACTCGCGCTTCAAACTCAATATCTCGATATACGGTATAACTTGTATACATACATACATACATACATGGTGGCTCCCAACTCGTTTTCAAGTACGGACACTACTTTATATCCATGTAGGAGAACCCCCAAAGATGCACTGAACGAGTGTGACTTTTTAGTCCAGCCAGAGCAAACTCACTGCACAAAGCCAGTCCCACTCTCTTAACCAAGATGATATTTACGAAAAAGAATAACAAGTCAACATCATTGGATACCATCAGAGTTGCAGGTGTTATATCAGAGTTTTCCTTCTCCTAGAATTATGCCTTGACAAAGGCTAAGGGATCATCTCTGATATATATATATATATATACACATATATACATACATATATACATACACATATATATATATATACATACACATATACATACATATATACATACATATATATATATATATATATATATATATATATATATATATATACATACATATATACATACATATATACATACATATATATATATATATATGGTGGCTGCCAACTCGTTTTCGAGTACGGCCACTACTTTATATCCATGTAGGAGAACCCCCACCGATGCGCTGAACGAGTG
The DNA here is from genome assembly GCA_964016885.1 of Eledone cirrhosa. Taxonomy (NCBI): domain Eukaryota; kingdom Metazoa; phylum Mollusca; class Cephalopoda; order Octopoda; family Eledonidae; genus Eledone; species Eledone cirrhosa. The sequence continues at coordinate 121,824,472 of OZ024740.1, forward strand.
TGACTTTTTAGTCCAGCCAGCGACTTGAAAACTCTGGTACAAACACTACACCTGTGACAATTATTGACACATAGTGCTGGGCCCATGGTACCATGTGACGACAAGTGCAGAGATCTCCAGATATAAAGCAATGCCTGTGCCGTGAAGCTTTTATAGTGAGCAAAGGCACTGCACAAAGCCAGTCCCACTCTCTTAACCAAGATGATATTTACCAAAAAGAAGAACAAGTCAACATCATTGGATACCATCAGGGTTGCAGGTGTTATATCAGAGTTTTCCTTCTCCTAGAATTCTGCCTTGACAAAGGCTAAGGGGTCATCTCTCCCGGTGATTTTGGATGGCCATTGACTATTAAGAGCTCATTTTCCCTTTGACAGGTTTTGTTTTTAGTCCTGCAGGATGTCCAAAGTCACCCTCCTCACCAAGAAACCTCGGTGGGGTTGCCAGTTTAGTCGCCAACGACCCGACCATGGGACAGGTTGTACTGAGATACATGTTACCAGTAGCACCAATTGGTAACCTGACATACATACATACATACATACACACATGCATACATACATACATACATACATACATACATACATACATACATACATACATACATACATGGTGGTGGCTGCCAACTCGTTTTCGAGTATGGCCACTACTTTATATCCATGTAGGAAAACCCCTACCGATGCGCTGAACGGGTGTGACATTTTAGTCCAGCCAGCGACTTGAAAACTCTGGTACAAACTCTACACTTGTGACAATTATTGACACATAGTGCTGGTACCATGTGACGACAAGTGCAGAGAGATCTCCAGAAATAAATCAATGCCTGTGCCGTGAAGCTTTTATAGTGATCAAAGGCACTGCACAAAGCCAGTCCCACTCTCTTAACCAAGATGATATTTACCAAAAAGATGAACAAGTCAACATCATTGGATACCATCAGGGTTGCAGGTGTTATATCAGAGTTTTCCTTCTCCTAGAATTCTGCCTTGACAAAGGCTAAGGGATCATCTCTCCCGGTGATTTTGGATGGCTATTGACTCTTAAGAGCCCCTTTGCCTTTTGACAGGTTTTGTTTTTAGTCCTGCATGATGTCTAAAACCACCCTCCTCACCAAGATACCTTGAGGGGTTGCCGGTTTAGTCGCCAACGACCCGACTATGAGACAGGTTGTACTGGGATACATGTTACCAGTAGCACCAACTGGTGACCTGACATATATACATACATACATACATACATACATACATACATACATACATACATGAAGAAAGCATGCACGGTAGTGGAAATTAGAAAAAGTATGACCCGACGGCAGAGCTCAAGCCGTTTCGACGGCTATTTCTGGACTTAAATAGTCCAGAATTAGCCGTCGAAACGGCTTGAGCTCTGTCGTCGGGGTCATACTTTTTCCTCTATATATATATATATATATATATGGGATACCTAGTTATCGTTTAGGTAATCCAGTTAGAAGTTGTGACTACTCTGTACCGTTGATAGTTTTAACGTACGGCGTTGTTTGACTGAACAAATGGTTTCCAAGGTAGCGAGTTGCCGAGAATTCCCATGCAGGTTACTCTTGGAGTAATAATAGTCAAAGAGTGAAGAATAACAAGGTCGGCTGTACAAAAAGGGTTTTATTTATAGTATTAACAATTTGTTTAATGATCATGTCGAGTGACGCAACTTCGAGTGATTAGCGTGTTTTAGACTCATCTGATCAATGAAACAATTGTTAATACTATAAATAAAACCCTTTTTGTACAGCTGACCATGTTATTCTTCACTCTTTCACTACTCTATATGTATATATATATATATATATATTTATTAAAATAACAGATTAAAGTTTAAGCAAAGAATAGCTGCTTTCACCCTTAACGGGATCTTCTGAAACTAACAAAGTCAATCTGTAAACGCAGAACTGGATATTTCAAAAAACGTTGCAACCGGAGGAAGACAGGAAGACGATACTTTGGTTCGTGGAAACGTTCCCTGGCAAAGAACGGGAAAAAACGAATATAATACGCCATTAATAGGAGCGGTGAAAAACAATTATGCGCAAAGACAGAACCACGTTTATGGTATAAAAGAGGTCGTAGACTAATGTTCTCTTAGGTGGTTCATAGAGACGTTCTCTGGCAATGAACGAAAAAAACGAAGATAATACTTCATATGAGGAGCGTGGAGAACAATTGCACGCAAAAGCAAAACCACGTAAATGGTATAACTGAAGTCGTAGACTAAAATTCTAACTAGGAGACCGAATGAATCTCCGCTTCAGAGTGAAGAACAAAGTAAATAAATACAATACAGAGGTAACAGAAATTAAATAAATACATACACGCATAAAAATACGTACATACACAAGCATACGTGGAAACACTTACCATAGGTATACAAAACCACGCACATATAAATATGTGTGTGTGTGTATGCATGTATACAAATACATAAATAATTAAATAAACGTATATAAATACATAAATACGTATATATCAAGCGCACACACATGCCTACATGTAACTACACAAATGTTCGGAAACGTAAGTCAACCAAAACATGAAGTACACATACACACACCCTACATACGTACGAACCTGCATACTCACACAGACGCAAAACACCCGTATACACATAACCAAACCATATGTACCAGAAAATATAAAATTATACGCCATAACATATACAATCAAATATACGTACGAGAAGGTATACGTACCTTCACAAAACATACAGGTAATATATACTTACATATGCAAATAACTAATGGTATAAACAAAACATATACTTAGCTACCACATCAAGACGTAAAATATCCACGTATAGATCGTACTATCCGTTAGGGTATAAAGTGGGGCTGTAACACAGGAAAGTTTTGTGCAATTTATGTTTACAAGCCGAAATTACCTGAGATTTTTTGTTTAAGATGTGGTCTGTGGCGTAGAGTATTTCCAGGGCCTCACGGCGCAGGGGAGACATGGTCTTTTATATCCGTTATACGATCTAGCCCTATACATATATATATATATATATATATATATATATATATATATATATATATATATATATATATATATATATATATAACTCTCTACATGACTGAATACAATAAATTTAATCTGAGTTTTTCGAATAGTAATGATAATATTCGATTCATTTGCAATTATGCAAACACGCCTCAATCTTAAAGCCATGTCAGTAGAATGAGTCCCGCATTCTTGTTGTCGTGTTGGCATAAGAATGAGGCCTGTTTGCATAATTGCAAACAATTCGAATATTATTATTAATGTTCGAAAAACTCAGATTAAATTTATATATATATATATATACAAATAAAATATAGAGTTATTAACTCATATAGATACCCTGCAATTAACAAGCTCAAAGTGTAAATACTGAGCATTATAATATTAATATGTGTAGAAGTAAACACAGTAAACCCTTGTCTAAAATTACGAGGGTAGATTACACCACAAATGTTATATATCATTCAACCTGAATCATATGGGATGTTACAAGATTTCTTACAAGATTTCTCATACATACCATATCAATAACCATTTCATCTCCCGTATCTATATGAGTTAATCACTCAATATTTTATTTGTATTTCGGCTCCTTATCTGTTGAGCTTATAAACATGAGTGTAAATAGGCTATTATGTCTAGCATAATCACTCGCACCGCATATAACTTTCAACGCACGAGGTGTAAACTTTAGTGAGTTTATTGTTATAGGTGTTATGTAACATTTAGTCTTATCTCCTGCTGACGAAATGCCTACGTATTACTTGTTACAAACACGATTCATTCAGGGCGAAACAGATTAAATCTTTAGTTGACCGGGAGATGAATTGGTTATTGATATGTATGTATGAGAAATCTTGTAAGAAATCTTGTAACATCCCATATGATTCAGGTTGAACGATATATAACATTTGTGGTGTAATCTACCCTCGTAATTTTAGACACGTCTTTACTGTGTTTACTTCTACACATATTAATATTAAATATATATATATATATATATATATATATATATATATATATATATATATATATATATATGTCTTGACTCTGTTTTCCTATGATTTTTATCCTTAATTTCTGAATGCATTTACTCTTTTCATGATATCTTCTATATTTGGAACTCTTTTCTATTGGTCAATTCAAAACCTGTTCCCAAACAGACCTTTTATATTAATACTTTGTTTCTTTCAATAAACATACTTCATCATTTCTGAAGATGACATGTATAGGTAAGGGTATGTATATCTCCTCCGAGAATTTGTAATATTTTTTACATAGGTCTTTAACATGATATACATACCAACACATATGTATCCCAGAAACGATCGTAAAATGATGAATTTTTCAATATAAGGAACCTGTTCTTTGTTTTTATTTCATTGTTTCTATTAATTTATATATATATATGTGTATATATATATATATATATATATATATATATATATATATATATATATATATATAGTATATATATATATATATATATATATATATATATATAGCCAGATAGATAGAATAAAAATATACCCTCTAATTACAATTTGACGACAAAGTTAATATGACATTTATTGATATATTCTACATTTCTAGATTTTTTAGGATCACGATATTTCCTTTTCTTACAATATTTAAATCTTCCATGCTGTGCAATTTACTAAAACTGTGTAATTTACTAAAACTACAATCATTCAACATTAAGCCTATTTCATATTGATACTGTGTAACAGAAAAACCTATTGAAAACGATAACAGTTTGCAATCACGACTTGCTCTTACTTCTTTATATCTAAAATTTTGACTTTAAATTTGTTTAAGTTGAAGGTGTTTCTCTTCTAAATGCTGCGTGACTAATCAGAAGACATATGTACGTATATAATCATTATTTAAAATGTTCGTGCGGTTTTCCATCTGTAAACTAATAAGAGACAATACATTTAGGCATCTCTAAATTCTGTCTATATGAGTAAAACATTTCAGATTGTATCAACGGGTTACATTCAGATATATTGCAGGGGTTGTCATATTCGTGTTAGAACGGTGTTTTAAGTGAAAAGGTTAAATAAATTCTATTCGACAATGAATAGTTTCATAATCTTTATTATCGAAAATTATCAGCGCGTAATGTTCTTCGGTCAGGAGTTTCTTCCATCTTCTTTTGACTTCTTGTGTGTCACATATCGTATATATAGGAATATAATATTTAAATCTTTATCAGTGTATATAGACATGCAAGCAGTATATATCGTCTACACGCATGACAGATTGTGTATGTATACATATGTGCACTGATACACACACACACACGCACATACACCCCCCACACACACATATATATATATATATATAATATATATATATATATATATATATGATAACAAGTTCGCAAGATCATAATGTTTGTCGCATAAAATGCTATGTGAAATAAATGCCGGTCTATATGCATTCTGAGTTCAAATACGGTCATGGGTAACATTCACTTTCAGGACTTTCAACATCAATAAATTACATTTACTATTACTGGGATCGGTTCTTCTTCTTCTTCTTCTTCTTCTTCTTCTTCTTCTCTTCTTCTTCTTCTTCTCTCTTCTTCTTCTTTCTTCTTCTTCTTCTTCTTCTTCTTCTTCTTCTTCTTCTTCTCTTCTTCTTCTTCTTCTTCTTCTTCTTCTTCTTCTTCTTCTTTTCTTCTTCTTCTTCTTCTTCTTCTTCTTCTTCTTCTTCCTTCTTCTTCTTCTTCTTCTTCTTCTTCTTCTTCTTCTTCTTCTCTTCTTCTTCTTCTTCTTCTTCTTCTTCTTCTTCTTCTTCTTTTCTTCTCTTCTTCTTCTTCTTCTTCTTCTTCTTCTTCTTCTTCTTCTTCTTCTTCTTCTTCTTCTTCTTCTTCTTCTTCTTCTTCTTCTTCTTCTTCTTCTTCTTCTTCTTCTTCTTCTTCTTTCTTCTTCTTCTTCTTCTTCTCTTCTTCTTCTTCTTCTTCTTCTTCTTCTTCTTCTTCTTCTTCTTCTTCTTCTTCTTCTTCTTCTTCTTCTTCTTCTTCTTCTTCTTCTTCTTCTTCTTCTTCTTCTTCTTCTTCTTCTTCTTCTTCTTCTTCTTCCTTCTTCTTCTTCTTCTTCTTCTTCTTCCTTCTTCTTCTTCTTCTTCTTCTTCTTCTTCTTCTTTCTCTTCTTCTTTCTTCTTCTCTTCTTCTTCTTCTTCTTCTGTGCGTGTCTGTAATTTAGTAGGGCAGAAAGTGCGTAAAATGGGAAAATACTTGAAATGTATTTACCCTGAAACGTGAATGGAATTGAATAGTACAAGTTAACCACACACACACTCACACGCAGGCACACACACACATATATATATATATATATATATATATATATATATATATATATATATATGTATGTATATATATATATATATATATATATATGTATGTATATATATATATATATATATGTATGTATATATATATATATATATATATATATATGTATATATATATATATGTATGTATATATATATATATATGTATATATATATATATATATGTATATATATATATATATATATATATATATATATATATATACTATATATATATATAATATATATATATATATATATGGGCTATCCAATTGCAATTTACATCATATTACATATCTGTATAGTTTAATTATTTAAAAAATATTTAGTGAACACGATTTTTGAAAAAAATGTTGAAGTCAACAGCCCCAAAGCGTTATGACTCGTCTAGTAAATATATTTATATATATATATACATATATATATAGATACATATATATTTATTACATACATACATATATATACATACATATATATACTTACATATATATATATATATACAATATATATATATGTACATATTTATACATATATATATATACAAACATATATATATATATGTATATATATATATATATTTATATATATATATATATATATATATATATATATATATATATATATATATATATATATATATATATATATATAGTAATATTAATAAATTTGAAGACTAAAATCCAAAGAGGGCTCGATAAGGATAAATATATATCAAATATATAAGAACCGTAGAGCAAATATTTATTAAAATAACAGATTAAAGTTTAAGCAAAGAATCGCTGCTTTCACCCTTAACGGGAACTTCTGAAACTAACAAAGTCAATCTGTCAACGCAGAAATGGATATTTCAAAAAACGTTGCAACCGGAGGGAAGACAGGAAGATGATACTTTGGTTCGTGGAAACGTTCGCTATGCAAATAAGTAATGGTATAACAAACATACTTAGCTCCCACATCAAGACGTAAAATATCCACGTATAAATCGTACTTATCCGTTAGGGTATAACGTGGGGCTGTAATACAGGAAAGTTTTTGTGCAAGTTATGTTTACAAGCCAAAATTGCCTGAGATATTTTGTTGAAGATGTGGTCTGTGGCGTAGAGGATTTCCAGGGCCGCAGCGGCGCAGAGGTCACATGTTCTTTTATTTCCGTTATACGATCTAGCCCTAGCTAGGATCTCCCAGTGTAACTTATATTGGATGTGGTTGTCTTTTAGACTCCAGACATAAGCTGAAAGTGACGGTCATATTCCTTCTTAGAGGGTAACGAAAAGAATGGGTATGCATATAAAGACGCGGCTTGAATCTATTGGCCGTAAACCCTATGTAGGCCCCTACGGACGTGGGTGTTACAACCTTACACTTGTAGACAATGTTACTAGAGAGGCATTTCCCGGATAGGGGGCAATCAACCCGATTCCTACAATTACAGTTAATACTAACTACAGGGTTCCACGTGTTCGTACGGCTAGGTAGTTTAGCTAAATTGAAGCTGTGATGTCCATGTGTAAGCTTAGGTGTCGTAGAGTAAGAAATTTTAATAGTATTTCTATTAAAAATTTACTATACTTATGTGTAGGGGGAAAATGCTTTGTAATAAGGGAAAGAAAGATCTTAGCTAATGGTGTGGCCACCTCCATATTATATGGTGGTAATACCAACAAATGCGACGGGATTTATTTCTTCTAGGTCTATTTTCGTACTCTGTATATGCTACCTTATCGACACATCCACTTCGAGCAAGAGCTTCATTGTAATAAGTGGAATGTTCGTTGAAAATACGCTCATTGTGAAAGACGAGCAAGCTCAACGAAACGTTTCTTACCAGGTTCTTGGTTATGCTGGCAGGATGGTTGGAATGCTTACTTATGTAATTAAGCGTATCATTCGGCTTTCTATACGGGTAATACAACCCATTCAATAAATTGAGGGTAACGTCGAGGTAATTAACGATCGAGAGATTGGCCTCAACCTGTATAGAAAGGTGAAGCCTTTAAAGAAGGCTGTGAGTTCTTTCTGAACCTGTCGCAAGCACGAGGTCTGCAACGTTTTTTGAAATATCCACTTCTGCATTTACAGATTGACTTTGTTAGTTTCAGAAGATCCTGTTAAGGGTGAAAGCAGCGATTATTTGCTTAAACTTTAATCTGTTATTTTAATAAATATATATCTTCGAATGAAAAGAACCTTCTGATGAGAATCTTTCTTTGCAACGAAGGCCGTATGGTCTCCGTTTATTTTTGGGATTCGAAACCGATCGGTAAAGGTAACTATAGTAGGTAAAGTCAATTTTTTTTAATTTATTTTGAAACTTTTTCATTATTTGCTAAACCTTGTTTATATATGTTCTGGCTCGTTAATTTATTAACCTGCCATTGAACCACATTGGCATTTGGTTGGACAATACATGCGTCCCTTAGCGCCTTGTGCGTGAAGGAAAACTTATCCTATTATTACTATTATTACTATTATCCTCTATTGTTGAGAAAAAATGTGGTCGTTCCGACTGCTGCTAGTGATAGTAGCGGCCGATTTGTCCTACCTCCGCTGCCTCTATCTTTACTTCGGCCCTTGAAAAAATTGATTCCACTTGATTCACTCTCATCTCGGAACAGTTTTGGATAGCGCTAGTTCGTAATTTAAATTCAAGATTTTATATTCATCGAATGAAAAGAACCTTCCGACGAGAATCTTTCTTTGCAACGAAGGCCGTATGGTCTCCGTTTATTTTTGGGATTCGAAACCGATCGGTAAAGGTAACTATAGTAGGTAAAGTCAATTTTTTTAAAATTTATTTGAAACTTTATCATTATTTGCTAAACCTTGTTATATATATATATATATATATATATATATATATATATATATATATATACAGGTTGAGGCCAATCTCTCGATCGTTAATTACCTCGACGTTACCCTCAATTATTGAATGGGTTGTATTACCCGTGATATATATGTATCTATGTATGTATATATCTATTATACATATACATATATATATGTGTGTGTGTGTTTGTGTGTGTATGTATATGCGTGTGAGAGTGTATATATATATATGTGTGTGTGTGTGTGTTTGTGTGTGTGTGTATATGCGTGTGAGAATGTGTATATATATATATATATATGTGTGTGTGTGTAGTGTGTGTGGTGTGTGAGTGTGTGTGTGTGATTTTGTTGATAGCCAGCGGGATGAATAATCTGTTTCAAAGTTACATTTTAACGTTGCCTAACAGCTATCAATTGTCAAGACACAAATATCTTGCTCCCTGAAAACTATCGTGAAGTATTGTGCTTATTAAATGCTTCACTCTGTGTTATACCGTTATTGTTTCACATTATGTACATATATAGATAATCATATATATATATAAGAGAGTATTGAAGTTTGCTTGAAGCATTGTGGAACAATAAGTAAATATCTATAAGTCGTTGGAAGCCTCGACAATGCAAATGGGTAATCTCCGGGTAACAAGGTCCGGTGGTGGAGAGAGATATGTAAGTGGGTGTACGTTGAGATGCGTGGTGTGTATAAGATGCTTGAGATGTGTAGAATCGAAGGAAGAGTAAAAGGATAAAAATAATAATAACAACACAAGAGAGAGTTACCTTGGGAGAGATTTAATAGTCCCTATATATTTCGGATTCACATCCATCAACTGGGGTTTTTTCCGGGGTGGGGGAAAAGGTTGTCTGTCGGACAAGTCCGGAAGGCGTCTTTCGCTGTTTGCTGATTTGAATATCTGTGGTATTCGGCAGAGCGCGCGTGCGCGTGAAATGGGGTCGGTCGTACAGAGGTCAGCGGCCGAATGAGAGAGTGGATGGCGCTAGCTGTCAGTCCATTCTCTGCCTGTTTGTTAGATGTTACTGTGTGTGTGTGTGCGTCTGTTGTTGTCTCGCTTGAGTGTGTGTGTGTGTGTGTGTTGTTGTTGCCTTGTTCATCTGTATTGGCAGTGTAGTATGTTCGTATGGTGGAAAGCTACAATGTGTGTGTGCGTGTGTTTGTGTGGTTGTCTCGTTTGCGTGTGTGTGTGTGTGCGTGTGTTGTGTGTTGTTGTATCGCTTGTTAACTTAAACCAGCCATTTCATTTCGCTTCTCTCTAATCGGTTGTTTATTTGCGGTTGCAGGCGTTTGATAAAAATTGCTTCCTTGATACGTAACGTGCCGACGTTTCTTTCAGTCGCTAGAATTGCGACAATGGGCCTTCCGTCTTTGTTTCCGCATTTGTCTATGTGTTTCCGGAAAGACGAGGCCCTGGTTTTAGTGTGTTCCTTGATCCGGATGTGCAAAGGTCGAATTGTGCTACCTATGTAGTATTGGTTGCACCTGTCACATTCTTTCTTATACACGACGTATGTGCGTAAGCAACAGTTAGCATGGCGTATCGGGCAGTCTCTGAGGGAGCATGCGTCAGTAGATTTTTCGGGTTTCCTGGAGAGGCATCTTCGCAGGGAGGGGATCCGTGTGGGCCAGGTGGATGTCGAGGCCCTCCCTCCGTATAGCCTTGCGGATAGCGTTAGTGGTTTTCTCGCCCAGGTGTGGCATTTTAAGGAAGCACTTGCCTTGGGTGCTTCTCTGTCTCTTGCGTCTGGTGTCTCTATTCAGTCTGTGATCGAGGTAGGGTACCCGTTCGTCTCCAGCACCTCGAGAATCGCTTAGTATGAGTGACACCACTCGCGGGATCGCTGCATCTGTTTTTGATTCGCGCGATCTCGTCGTGATGTATCCTCTTTTGGCACTGTTAGGGAGGGCGGACTTGTAGTGAACGAATAGGTCCCTACCTTGATCACAGGACAGAATAGGAGACATACACCCACTTACATCTCTCTCTCCACCACCGGACCTTGTTACCCGGAGATTTACCCATTTGCATGTCGAGGCTTCCAAACGACTTATAGATATTTACAATATATATATATATATATATATATATATATATATATGTGTGTGTGTGTTTAATGGTAGTTATGACGCTTCCATAGGCCATATGCCAGTTGAGCACTCTATGTTCTTACAGAGCATATTGAGATATAATATAAAACAAATAATCAGTGATGCATCTGGACTCAATTATGTGTGTTACAATTGATTCGCCGACAGACAGCTCAAGACACGATCATTGTATGGATCTGTCTGATTCTAGAATTGTAGGTCGGACACTTCGTCGGACACTTCCAATAATTTCGGAAGAAATTTTCCCACTGGGGTTTTAGCTTCAAAAAACATCTTCCTCGCTTGTCCTGCTGTTGGCTGTTGTTTTTCTACATCATAAATTCTGGCCAATAAGTGCTGCCATACTGTTCATCAGCTACTCACCGTCCGACACACTTCAATAAATTCATGCTGGGTTTGGTATTTCACAAGTCACTCAGACACACATATACACACACATACACACACGTATACATAATACATACACATACACACACACGCGCACACATACATATATACATATATATATATATGTATATACATACGTACACATGTACATATATATATATATATGTATATACATACACACCCATATACATATATATATATATATGTATATACATACACACCCATATACATATACACACACACTCTCTCATATACACATACACACGCCCACGACCATATAACTAACAACATACGCGTCCCCAGGCCCCTGTCTGATGCACTCGTACATAAGCTCTCACACACACGCACACACACTCACACACACACGTACACGCATACAAGGACACACACATGCCTACGCGTACATCTACTTATATACACAAAAACGTACAGACACATACATAGACACGCACACGCACATACACACACCTGTCCGTACAAAGAGGCACAAAGACAGATACGCTTCCAAATACACACATACATACACACACACACACACACACACACATATATATATATATATATAATATATATATATATATATATATATGAAAAAAAAGGGGAGAGGAATACTGCGTGGTTGCACATGGATTACATATTATAAAATTAGTCCCTCATCAGTGATTTGCCAACCATCATTGGTATTTCATCGCATTAAAAATCAGATACCTCAGGTTGGTGCGAGCAATAACTAAAATAAGCTATTGGGACAAGTGACACGCGTAAAGCGAGTGAGACAAGTAAACAACAAGAAGGAAAATCAAACCGAAGGTTGGAAAAAACAGCAAGCAACATGATGGTTATCCGATCAGCATAAACCGGGTGAATTTCATGAGCGGTCAGAGAAGCAGACCGTTCGCCGTGAATGAGGTGTGAGAAAGAAGGAACCCCACTACTAGCGAACGGGAGGAAATGAGAAGGGGAGAATCAGAGAGTGAGTGAGTGGAAGTTCGAGGAAGAGGTCAGTCGAGAGAAAGTGTAACTGACATAGGGGGCGAAAGAAGGTAAGAGAAACAGAGAGAACGGGGGGCATTAAGAAAGAAAGAGAGAAACAGATAATCACAGTCTAGGTAAATATATATGAAAAACAAGGGGAGAGGAATACTGCGTGGTTGCACATGGATTACATATTATAAAATTAGTCCCTCATCAGTGATTTGCCAACCATCATTGGTATTTCATCGCATTAAAAATCAGATACCTCAGGATATATATAACAAAGGAACTGTGGTAAGGAACCAGGTGGACCATAAGGCACCAAATTACTCAATACTTAGGGTAGTATATACAAACACATATATATATATATATATATATATATATTCATATGTGTATATGTACACAGACATAAACGTACTCACCAGCAATCCTTTAGCCTGTTTTAGGTCACGTACACACACACACACACACACACAGGCACATATATATATTCAAACAAATACGCGCTCAAATACCTCTGTGCCCACGTACATTCACAAATATACATACACTCACACACATATATCTCTGTTCGTACTCAAATGTGATATACCCACAGTTATATATATCTGCACAAAAGGTAATACAGGGTCACCCATCAAGGGATGCATCCTGTTATACATGCACGAGTATAAACAATGTAACCAAATACATATATCCACACACATACATGCAAGCGTGCATACACACATATACATAAATAAATAAATAAGTAAATTTCAAAAAAAGAAAATTGAAAGTATATACATATGTATATGTTTATATACATATGTATATGTTTATATATATATATATATATATATATATATATATATATATATATATATATATATATATATACTAGCAGTAAAGCCCGGCGTTGCTCGGGGTCGCTCAGTAGCTGTGTTAAAGTTACAATGTTAAGTTTCTTTTTTGGCTTAAAAACTGTAGTGTCTACTGTGCAGACTTGCATGTGGTGTTTTTGATTAATATTCCCTCAACCAACAATATGCCTTATGAAGTTAAGAAAACATAACGATAACCCGAACGTTATAACAAAAGAGGATGCTGGGGATAAAAACTGCACTGGTTATTTATTAACAAAGATCGAAAATGTAAACACTGCAACGCAGAGAAAAACATTAGCGTAACCAAATTATCAGTTATGTCTGTCTGCACGCCTATATCACCTCTCTGCACGACTGTCTGTCTGCACGCCTATATCACCTCTCTGCACGACTGTCTGTCTGCACGTTTATATCACCTCTCTGCACGACTGTCTGTCTGCACGCCTATATCACCTCTCTGCACGACTGTCTGTCTGCACGCCTATATCACCTCTCTGCACGACTATCTGTCTGCACGCCTATATCACCTCTCTGCACGACTATCTGTCTGCACGCCTAACGAAATTTACAGATACATATATTTTAAATAAACTTATATAATTTTTGCTTTTTTTTACGAAATATTTGCTTGTTTTACGTAGTCTTTAAATATACTTGTTTTCAAGTAAAAATATTGTTTTAAAAGGCTTGTTCGTGTATTGTGTTAATGTCATTTTAAACGCTGAGAAAGCCAGCGTAATGTTTTTAATTTTTGCACGCAGACGCTCAATGTAAACAGAACAAAGGGAAATAACTGATCACTTACGCTCAAAAATCGATACATTATATTCGATTTCGTCACATAGGGCGGGTCAATTTGAAATTGTTGTTTGTCCGATGTCTTCGCTAGGCCTCAATGTACAAGTCTAGCAATTTCGGTGCAATTCCGTGAGAGATTCTAAGAGGAGATGTGTGCCAAAAATCGATAGACAGACAGGCAACCACAGTTTTATATATATAGATATATATATATATATACACACACACATACACACACACATACATATACATATACAGACACATACATATACACATACACACATACACACCCATATATATATATATATGTACATACACACACATACATACACATCTAACGTCATACGTTAAAATATGTATCTCGTACTAAACATGCACATATATAAACATTATAATCATATACATACATCCATACACATTCACGTAACACACACACACACACACACACACACACACACACACACATATATATATATATATATATATATATATATATATATATATATGTGTGTGTGTGTGTGTAGGAGGTGACTTTTATTGTAGCACAATAAAGCAATGCAAATATCGAATAAGTACCACTCTACAGTTTGTAGGACTGGAGTATAAATAATATAAGATCAAAAGATGGTTAAAAGAGTTCCAAGTATTTTATGAAGCGCATTTCAAAAACAAATATCATCATGGGATGATATCTGCGTTCTCATCAGATTAAATAGCGAGACATGATATGAAGCTTAAAAAACACTTGTGAGCAGTGAAGTTTGAAATCAACATATGAAAAATAAACTAAGATGGATATATGAGATTGGGAAAAAATGTCTCCCTATTTTATTTGATGAGAACGCAGATATCATCCCATGATGATATTTGTTTTTGAAATGCGCATAATAAAATATTTGGAACTTTTTTAACCATCTTATGATCTTATATTGTTTATACTCCAGTCCTACAAACTGTAGAGTGCTACTTATCCGATATTTGCATTGCTTTATTGTGCTACAATAAAACTCACCTCCTACAATAAGTTGCTCCTTGACTGTTTGAGCACAAACCCTCATATAGTATCCCTTTGATTGTCTCTAATTTTTCTTCTATAACATGGATTATTATAACATAACTTCAATTAAAGACATTCCTATACCCGGTAAATCTGAATCCACTAAACTTCTGATTGAAAAAACTGTTTGTTTTGTGAGAAGGATTAGATGGATCGCTTTTTTCCATGACCAGTGCCAAAAAGGAAATTTCTATACTAAGGAACATAACTATTTTGATCAATTATTTAACGCTAGAAGAAATCCTCCTTCCAACAAAAATCTAGTACAGTTTGAGGAAGAATTATAAGAAGTCTTAAATTCAAGAGAAACCCTTATAGAGGACAGGCGCACCTTATAAATCTCAGGAATACGATTTTAAACCTTAATTCCTCTAAAAATGTCTTAGTCCACTCTGACAAAACTATTAATTTATATGGCGTATCTAAAGATAAGTATAATAACCTTATCCTTATGGAACTAAGGAAGAATTATTGTAAAACTAACCATGACAATTTGGTATCTATAAACTTGGAAGCTTCTGAGATTATGTCTAAACTTGGCATTGAGAAAAAGACCGAACCATTCTTCCCCAGAACCGAACTGCCTGTTAGACTAATCGCCCTCTCTAAATCAGATCTGGGGTTGTTAGTAAATTCATCTTCGATAGAATTATCCCACAGGTTCGTCCGAATTGCTCTATTTCTAACTTAAATTTATGGATTGGTACATCTAAAGTAATTGGCTGGTTCAATAACCTGAATAAGAAAAACAAACACAAATTTATTCAATTTGATATTGCCAGCTACTATTCTTCTATTTCGCCTTCACTCCTCAACAACGCTCTATCTTTCGCATTTAAATATTCTCACATTACCACAGATGAACTTTACATCATTCTCACCGCAGGACAAACTATCTTGGAATTCAACAATGAATATTGGACTAGAGCTGATATTTCCAACAATTTTGATATCACAATGAGTGCTTCCGATTCATCGCAATTGACTGATTTGATTGGTATCTTTATTTTGAATTCTTTAAATCGGAAAGTTCCTCAACTTCACGGTGGAATTTATCGTGACGATGGCCTTTTTACTGTCTTCAACTGCAACAGAGTTAACCTAATATTATTAAGAACAATATACGTGATCTATTTAAGCACCATAACCTTAAAATTGAATTTGATAACAACGTCAAACTAGTTAACTTCTTGGATATATCCCTTAATCTTGACACTGGCCTATATTACCCTTAACATAACAACAATGAGAATTTAAATTATGTTAATTTTAAATCTAACCACCCCATTAACGTTAAACATGCTATAGTCAGTAATATTGGAAAAACAATCTCAAATCTATCCTCTAATAAAGATATCTTCGACGCTAATGCCAATTACTATAATAATGCGCTTTCCAAAGCCTGTTATACTGATCAAATTAAATACAGTAAGGAAACCAATCATCGAAGATCTTATAGTAAAATAGTTAATTATGAACATTCCAATAACTTAAATAAAAGACCTAGATACACAAATATAATTTGGTACAATGCTCCTTTTTCTCTATATATTAATAATAATATTCCTAAACTATTCTTTAGGGCCTTAAATAAATGCTTCCCTCCCTCACATATCTATAGTAAAATCTTTAACAAACATACAATTACATTTTCTTATTCCACCACTTCCAACATCTCTAACATTATCTCTAAACACAACAATAACATATTAAATAATAACTTACATCCTTCCAACACTGAGCGTCATAATAATAGCAACAGTAATCCCGACGTCATTGTTAACTCTAGGCTAGATTCTGTAAATTTAAATATGACGTCAAACGTAACTTCGTCGAATGTTCATAATGCCAATCAAAATCAGGAAACTATAGTTCCTATCGTAAATAACTTCTCCAATCCAATTACTTCTATAAATAATACTAGGTCACTTGTTAATAACTCTGTTATTTTCTCTAATCGTAATTGTAATTGCCCTGTTAGAATTAAATGTCCTCTTAATAACCAATGTCTTGATAAAAACTTAGTGTATGAATGTAAGGTTATAACTGATACTAATTCCCACAATGCCGAGGTGACAACACCTATCGGAAAAATCTTCTTTAGGCTCATCGAAAAACTCTTCCCACTACAACACCGCTACCACAACATAATCAACAAAAACACCATCAAACTCTCCTACAGCACCACACCTAACTTCGCACAAAACATCGTGTCCTCTAACAACAAAAAAACTCAACCCCGATGGATGAAATAACCTAGACAGCAGTGGAGAGCCGACCAGGAGGTTTAACTGTCCTGATAGATCCCTTTGCCCCCTCAACAACAGATGCCGATATCGTAATGTGATCTACCAGTGCAACGTGAGGACAGACACCTCCAACAAAGCTTATATAGGATTAACCGCTTGAGACTTCAAGACCCGGCTCTACCTACACCGACATACTTTTCGAAACCCGGCCCCGCGTCATGCCACTTCACTTTCAGTCCAAATCTGGGACCTCAAAGATAATAATATAACCTACAATCTCACTTGGAGCTTACTGTCCGGAGCGAACTCTTAAACGGGAGGACGCCGTCCGTGTAACCTATGCTCAGAGGAAACATTACAAATGCTTTTTTCGAAGGACCAACTCCTAAAAAGAAAGACGAACTGGTAACTGCATGCAAACACATAATGTTTAGGACTTACCTCGCCCTCAAACCCCATAATGACCCGTGGGAGGGGGTAGACAAGGGCTGAAACACCCCCACTTGCCGATTTTGTAAGTGGTTACCCCTGCTTACAAAGGTAGACGTAAATCTTTTATCTTTTCTTTCTTCCCCCCATCTCTTCCTAGTCCTTCCATCCCAGATCTCCTTCCTTGTCTCTCGTTTTCACCTTTTCGCCTACCCCGATGCAGCCCATCGGTCCTCTGTAGCCTCAGTACCCCACCCCTCTAATTTTAAGATAGAATTGGCCGATTACGCTTTTACAGAAGATGTGTTAGACACCAGTAAATTGTTTTCTTGCTTGTTGCTGCTCCATTTCTGTTATTTCTAAATTTCTTAGTGGTATTTTTGTATTAGTATCCTTGTATTAGTATTCTGAATTAATATTTCGTATTAGTATTTTTGTAGTAGTAATTTAGTATTTTTGTTTTAACCTGTCATTGTAAGATAGCATTGGGTGATTACTAACTAACTATAGCAGTGGTGTTAGACCCTCCGTAAACCCGTCTTTATAAAAGTATTTCACTACAATCTCGTATTTAGTATTTTTCTCCACCTATTAAACTTTTTCTATAGCTTAGCAATACCAATGAGAGATTTGGAGATTGTGGAAGGGGAGTAGTAACCAGAAATTGTTTTTTATATATTTATTTCCTTATTATTATAATGGTTTCGTTGTTTACTCCCTTTCGATTTACCTATTCTGTCAACTCCCCCCCCCTCCCCTCCTCCAGTACACTTTTCTCGACCTTCTATACACTATCCTTAGAATCTGGTGTATAGATTTCACATTCAACGCTTCACTGGGTTTCCCCCACGCCCTCTTTGTTCTACCGGCAACTTCAGCTACCCCTACCTCCCCCAAAATGCCATGATAGAATCATCTGTCTTTACAACAAATCTTTCACCAATCCTTCTGACAATTACTATCTTCCCATATAAGGTATTACCCCCTGAGAAGTTCGGCTATTTATTTACCGGGCAAAACATTCTTATTTAGTCCAGATTAGCCGTCGAAACGGCTTGAGCTCTGCCGTCGGGGTCATATTGTTCCTATATATAAATATATATATATATATATATATATATATATATATATATATATATATATATATATATATATATATATATTCATTAGTTAAGCAAAACAAGACCACACATTTCACAAGGAAGACATTATTACAAATTGTCAACATAGTTTTCGTTTCATGTAAGGAATGTAGAGAATAATAATAATAATACTGGACGTTACGCTAGATCTTAACAATAACTTATATTAACCTTATCATGAACCAGGTGAAATACTTACATGTATTAGCCCACACTCTAACCACCCACCGGCAGTCATCAGAGCAGTAATTAAATCTATCTCGTATAGAATCTCCATGCTATCCGCAAATGAGGAGATATTTATAAACCATGCGGCATACTATAATAAGGCTCATTCTGAATCTGGTTATGAACAGTCCATTTACTACATACCTAAATGCCATAACACAGCACTTCACCACAACCATAATAAACTTAACACTAGAACTAGAAATACTTTAGCATATAGCCAGATTCGCCGGAATGTTAGCAGTAACCGCTCCTATACAGGGAACCTTAATGGTGGCAGAGGCCTACTTCCCACTCCACGTAGCAGACTCAAAATCAACCCTAGAATAGGAATGAGAAATGGGATGACAAATAACAAATGCCCAGTTAATAATAACCCGATGAAGGCCCCTGCCAACTCCACTAGAACCCCTAGAATGAAAAGGATTAGAAACATTAACTGGCTTAACCCCCCATTCTCATCTAACTTAGCCACTAATATCCCTAACGCTTCTTCTCTATCTTATCTAACCCCTCCCCAACCATAGATATTACAAACTCTTTAATAAAAACAAAATTAAAAGGACTTCTGGTAAGGAACAAGATGGACCATAACGCACCAGAGTAGTCAATACTTAGGGCAGTAGAGTGGCTAATAGGAAAAAGTATGAACCCGACGGCAGATCTCAGGCCGTTTCGACGGCTATTTCTATGTATCGTGTGTAAATAACATTATTCTTTCTGCACCATTTCTTTAACATGTCCAACACCAACATTCTACACCTATACATATTATTATCATTTCATAATGCATAAAAATAGTGAAACCAGTAATATACAATTATTAAATATATAAATAAATAAATGGCATTGTTAATTAATAAATCAACTAATACCTTAACACTTCACACAAAGTAAAATATTTCGTTTTAAACATTTTCTAGCCCAGCAAAAAAAGAGAGAAAATAATAAAAAGGGAACAAATTTTTGTTCTTCCTAATAACCGTCATTTTCTTCCTGTTCTCATATATATATATATATATATATATATATATATATATATATATATATATAAAATAATTAAGCCAAATATGTAAAGTTTGGCTTCGTTTATTATAAATTATAGATATACTGCTATATATATTTCGGTGACAGCCATCATTGGCTGTGACCTCTTCAGGCAGTCCGAATTGGAGTGGGAAAGACAGGTGCACATTTCGTTGAAGAGTGTGTTTTACTCCATCAATACATCGATATGTCCAGCTCCTGGTTATATTGTTATTTCTCTGAGTAACTGTAATCATATGTTGGTAAGCAACCAACATGTACTCAATATATATATCTATATATATAGATATATAACGAAGGAAATGTTGTAATGAACCAGATGGACCATAACGCACCAAAGTACTCGTACCTATATATATATATATATATATATATATGTACGTACGTATATATATATATATATATATATATATATATATATATATATATATATATATATATATATATATATATGTATATGTACGTACGTATATATATATATATATATATATATATATATATATATATATATATGTACGTACGTATATATATATATATATATATATATATATATATATATAGATGTACGTACGTATATATATATATATATATATATATATATATATATATATATATGGGGGTTCTGTGTATATTTGCACCAGTCAAATCAGAATTAATGTTTTTGTTCATGTCCTTTCAATAAGGATATAAGAACTAGACAGAAATAAGTATCCGAATTGTTGTGAAAGATTTAAAGATTGAAAGTGATGCTCCTTCAAGACCGTATCCAGGTTAACTGAAACGAGATAAAATTAATAAAGGAATAGATATATTTAAGTAAATTATCGCCCGTTGAAAAATCTTTTTAGAAATGTAATTATTTAATACAGCGGAGTCCATAATAAGTAAATGAGATCTCTGGATGAAATTCGCCGAATCATCACAATCGGAATCAGGCTATATTGAACGCAATCAATATTCATACTTTATTTCATGTTCGTAGCAAGTAAAAGAAACTGTTAGCATAACTGTAGTAGCCATCAAACGTTGTTAGAATCTCATCGGCATATAGATGAACTAAAAGCCGAAACAACAATTGTCAAATATCGACTATAATATAAATGTGTCAATGAGATGAAGCTATTAATACGTAGAACGGAAATACAACGTATTTACTCCAACAAAGCGTTCAATGATATTCATATTTGTTTTCAGCGAATCAATTTTTTGCTCTCTAATATGTTGAGTAGTTCATAACAAATATTACTACGTAGCTATCAAAGAGGAAGCAATAATTTCTGCAAATGATTTTCATTAACACTCTTTTTCATTCTATTAGTTAAGTATTATCGTCTATCTGGTACGAAACAACATTTATTTGAAAAGTATAAACGTCTATACCTCGTGACTAGCAATGGATATAGAATATTTCATTGGGAAATAAACAATGACATGGAAATATGTGCTGGAAGCTCTTTTAACTACAAACCATATAAGACATTAATTTGAGTCAAGTGCTTAGTAAATATAGTATTTCTGGATCCTTTCAGTCACTGAAGGCGACAATTTTATATATATATATATATATATATATATATATATATATATATATATATATATATATATATATATATATATATATATATATATGTGTGTGTGTGTGTGTGTGTGTGTGTGTGTGTGTGTGTGTGTGTGTGTGTGTGTGTGTGTAGATGTTGCGACACCTCTCTACCTTTTGTCTTCCGCCTTTACAATGGTACCTTGTCTAGAGGAACCAACCTGTGAATATTTATACTGAACATCAACAGTATTCTTCTCATTGCTTTATTTTTCATTTCATTTGTTATACTGGTTTCTTTATTCGTCACATTCGACTAAACCATTTTTATAAAAATCTACATTACTATTACATTTCATGATACTTTTCAGTTACATATTTATTTGCTATAATCAATACACATCTAAAACATTTATTCTATATTTCTTTCATGAAACCCATTTCATAATTTCTATGCAGCAACAAGTCACAATTTCACTGTTATGTGTTGTTCCGCATGTTGACCCTGTTGATACTGTAATATGCCAATTCATTTGTACAAAAATCCAGGGCAGAAAGTGATTTATTGATTGCATTGATAGATTGTTGGTTAGTGAGCCACAAATTCCTGCTGAAGAATATAAATTATTATATATTTTATATGTAATGTAGTGATGCATGTAAAAATATATTAGTATAAAATAATGGTAAGAAATGCGTGATTGTTATCGAAATTACTATTACACGCTTAAACATATGTATGTTAATCCTCCCTTTCAAAATCTGCTGCATGTTCCGACAGGGAAAAATAGCTGTTTTACTCAAACATATATGATTTAGTTGATAACTTTTGAAAATATAGTAACAGGGAAGAAGGCTGGATAAATTAACAGACAAGGCTGCTAAGATTATGTCACAACTAAATCAAAAGATGCAGTCTTCGGTGAATTGGAAGTTGCAAGAACAAATATATTTTAATAAATCCCGTATATATATATATGTTTTACTAATTGTCTGTTAGAAGATTACGAAACAGCCATTTGAAAGGATGAATATATATGGAATAGCGTAATGCAGTTGGATTGGAGTTATTCTTCCTACACCTGATTAGTGTTACGTAAAAACACGTGTACACTGGAGGATTTTCAATAGTAGCAAATATAGAAAACATCGGTAATCGGCTTCATAGATAATGGGGTGCTTTGTTCTCTGTGTTCTCTCTACCGTGTAAAAACAGGCAATATTTATTCTCATCTCTTAATCGAAGTTTTCCATTAAGCTATCTGTTATTAGCACTCGGATACATTGTACTATATGTTGGGATTCAAGCATAAAATAACACATATTAATAGCTGCAAGCAATAGCAACAGCAACTACGAATATTTTATTTTGATAGAATAATGGAGACGAAGTAACGGCTTCAATCCAATGTTAAATTCATTTCCTAAACACACAGAAGGATAATGCACTTGGAAGTAGTTTCAAATATCTACTTTGTATTTTCTATTTCTTAAAACACAGGACCGGTTTATTCGGTGAAATCTTTCAATTAATCATTTAAACCAACGAAGGACGATTCAACAATAACTTAATTCATTTCCATAAACTTTTAAGATATTAAATCTACATGAAAAACATCGCAATGAGTAAGGAAGGAACAATACAGAAATCTATGAAATGAGCTATATTATTCAAATATGAATTTAGTACATCTGATCTCTAATACACACACACGTACACACACCCACGCGTACATTCAGGCACACACACAGACATGCATATATGTATATGTATATATGTACATATATGTATATATATATATATATATATATATATATATATATATATATATATATATATATATATATATATACATATATATATATATATATATATATATATATATATATAAATACATATATATATATATATATATATATATATATATATATATAAATATATATATATATATATATATATATATAGAGAGAGAGAGAGAGAGAGAGAGAGAGAGAGAGGAAAAAGTATGACCCCAACGGCAGAACTCAAGCCGTTTCGACGGCTATTTCTGGACTAAATTAGAAATTTTAGCCTGGTGAATAAATAGCCGAACTTTTCAAGTTGGTACTTCCTTATATGGGAAGATTGTAGTTTTCAAAAGGTTTGGTTACAATTTGTTGTAAACACAAACAAGTCTATCATGGTATTTGGTGGGAAGTAGGGTTGGCTGAACGTGCCTGTAGAACAATAGGGAAGTGACAGAAGCGGTATAGCGTTGAAAGTGATATGTATACAGCAGATTCTGGGGATAGAGTATGAAGTGGAGGAGGGAGGTTATAGAATAGGCAAATCGAATGAGAGTAGGAGACAATAAAAGATAATAGAAATAAATAAATAAAACAAATATATATATATAAAATTAGATAGTGAGAAATGAATAAAAACAATCACCATGCTATCTTACAATTACAGGTTAATAAGTTGAGAAGAGAAACAACTTGTATAAATTGAGTAGTAATAATATCGTAGACCGAGGTATACCAACGGTTAAGCAAAACGTGAGACTTAGCCTATGGGTCAGCACCCAGGAAGTAATCTCATGGTTCAGGAATATGGTGGACAAACGAGACACAACATTCATCCAGTTTGACATAGAGTTACTATGCATCTATTACCTACCGCTCCTTACGGCCGCCTTGAACTTTGCCAAAACACTCACACCCATCACTGAGCAGGAAAGAAATATCATTCTCCACGCCAGGAAGACAGTCCTACTTTTCGACAACTCTAAGTGGATAAAGAGAGCTCCCGAGCTTCGACGTCAGTATGGACGCGACAGATTCGTCCGAGGTCACAGATCTTATAGGATTATTCCTACTATTTAAACTCACCGAAATGTTTCCTGCATTCAGCGGTGGATTGTACCGGGATGATGGGCTCCTAACCCTCAAAGGGTACAACCCGAGTAGTAAAGAACGAGTCCGTAAACAACTAATCAACTTCTTCCAGGACTGGTGATTTAAAATTACCCTACAAACATCCCTAACCCGAGTCAATTTCCTGGACGTTACACTTAACCTCGAAAATGATTTGTACTACCCATAGAAGAAAACAAACGACAACCTGCACTAAATCCACCGCCGCTCTAACCATCCTAGAAACATCACCAATAATCTGGTTAATAACATCTCCCTCCGCATATCTCGTTTGTCCGCTAATGAGCAGATATTCGACGAACACGCGCCTCATTACAGCCAGGCCCTCAATCGGATGAAATATCCTTTTATCCAGCTTCCCTTAGCGGATCCAGCAGGCGACACCGCCGCTCACGCAACGTAACGTGGTTCAATCGTCCCCATAATGCCGAGGTGGCAACACCTATCGGGAAAGTCTGCCGTGTTTGTTCTTTTAAGTTGGTATTTAAAAGACGAATGATGATTATAAAGACGAGCTTTAAAGGAAGTGGAAGTGGAGCAAAAATAGGTAAAGGAATTGGTGTCAGTTATAACTTTACAACATAGATTATATGAATGTAAAGTTATAACTGACACCAATTCCTTTAACTATTTTGACTCCACTTCCGTCTCCTTTAAAGCTGGTCTTTATAATCATCATTCGTCTTTTAAATACCAACTTAAAAGAACCAACACGGCACTCTCAGAACTCACATGGTACTTGAAAGACAAAAATATTAACTATAACATCTCTTGGAGGAAGGTTTGTTCTGCTTCTCCATACTTGAATGCCTCTCTATCCAAGACATGTAATCTCTGTTTATGTGAGAAATTTACCATTATGTCTAATTTAGATTCTATAATAAATAGACGCACTGACTTGTTTTCTATCTGCTTGCATAAATTCCACAGAACATTCCATAAAGTATATCTAATAATTTACCAATTTAAAATCCTTTTTCTCAAAGGCACACATATATATACATATATATTTCTTTAAAAATATACCCATCTTTCTACCTTATTTCAATGTTATTTATTATACATTATATAATACTAGTTACTCATTCTATATCACTTCTCTTTCTTTCTTTTTTTTTCCTTTTTTCTTTTAATTTCTAACCTCTAATCTGTACCTTTTCTTCCTAGATACTTCTCAATTCTCATTATTACTCACCACAATATATACACTCTTCCTTCTTCCATCCTATCACTGGCCTTAACATTTACTATTACCCTTTTAAATACTTTGCGAAGGATTTTTCAAGGTGATACTATAAATACTTTATAGTATCACCTTGAAAAATCCTTCGCAAACATAAACATTTTTTTTTACGTTAGATTATTCATCCTCAATTCATTATTTTTTCTCCCTTTCATGCTCATCTAACTTCTACATATTACACATCATAACACATAAAATCAAACTTAAACCCTAACTAATCTCTTTTATTACATTATATTATTACCATTAGGAATTACTTCATAAACATACATATTTTGATGTTAAGGTTTTCTCCTTAAACACTATCTCCTTCTTTGCTTTCTCCGCTCATTTGTAAACAAACTATTTACATATATTAATTCATCCACTCTTCTACTTCTTTTCACAATATATCCTTAATTACATTACTATTTTATATTTTTTAATAATACATATCAACATTTTATTTCCATCGCACATATTATTAAACTCTTCAATATACAAACCTTAATTTAACATTATTCTTAAATGTTTCTCTTCGTTAATTTTCAAATTCTTTTAATTTATATATTATCTTCCAACGGTTTTTTAACTTCTCTCTGTAAAACAATATATTTTTCTCAGTTATAAAAGCTATCTCTCTCTCTCTATCACCCATCTCTCTTCCAGTCTCATCCTTCCTTATTGTACTCCTCACCCTCCATTCTTTACTCTCATTTCCTCCTCTTTTTCACCCTCCTCTTTAATTTTTTTCCAAATATCACACATCAATCTAAAACTACTTTTCATATGTTGATTTAAAACTGCACTATTCAGAAGTGTTTTTTAACCTTCATATCATGTCTCCCTATTTTATCTGACGAAAACGCAAATGTCATCGCATGATGATATTTGATTTTGAAATGCGCATAATAAAATACATGGAACTCTTTTAACCATCTTTTGATCTTTATATATATATATATATATATATATATATATATATATATATATATATATATGCGCTTGTTATATACGTATTTATTTATTTATATACGTTTATTTAATTATTTATTTATTTGTATACACGCATACACACACACATATTTATATGTGCGTGGTTTTGTATACCTATGGTAAGTGTTTTCGCGTATGCTTATGTATGTACGAATTTGTATGCGTGTATGCATTTATTTAATTTCTATTACCTCTGTATTGTATTTATTTATCTATCTCTATATATAGAGAGAGAGAGAGAAAATTGAGGTTGGTAATGGCACATGGAATATATAAGAGACAGAATACTTTTTTGTGAAAAAACATAATTTTATAAGGTAAGGAAATAATAAAGGGTATAAAAAATGACCGGTTTCGATGGGTCTGCAAAAGCCATCTTTTCAAATGTTGATTAATATTAAGAAAAATTAATAATACGAAGAGTTAAAATTTGAGACTTGAAAATTCAAGTATAAAATTCATTGTGGGATTTCATAGCAGTTTTCATCTAGGTAGCAACAACAGGTTGACTGCTGTGTCCCTTTCTGGTAGTGAATGAGAAGTTATTTGGGGTGTGGGTTATTTTATAAAGGTCAGATTTAGCAATCGCCAGCTGCTGGTCAGTGAGGGGGTGGAAGCAACAACAGAACTTACCCACAACCACACCAGACATCACCCTCAATCCAACAAAAGACAACCCCCCAGCCTCAACACTCTGTACCACAGAAATAACGCACCCAGACCACATGAACCAACAACAGAACCCTTGCTCATCAACAACCACAACACATACCACCCCCACCATCACATTCACCCTCATGAAACAACAAGCTACAGACCCACACGCAACAGACCAACAAAATATAATCACACACAAAACTACATTCCTTTTTTAGGGAAAAGCCTGAAATACCAGGATACTCGATGGCCCCCCCTCAGGAGAAACCAAAAATAATCAACCTCTCAAAGACACCTCTAACCAACACACAAATCAACATTTTAAGTAAGGGCCTGAAATTTACACCTACACCACGTAAACCAAACTTCCCCGAAATGAAGGATGACATCATGGAATACTGCCGAAAGCTGCGACTAACGGAATTCTTCCACAACGACACCAACACTGAAGACGAATCACTGGTTAGAAATAAAAGCAATTTCTGCCCACAAAAGGAAAGAAATAAAGCACTGGACACGTACTGCGAACACATCACCAACTTTCCCTATGAAAAAATTACAAATAAACACACGAAATCAAACCTATCTACACACGAATGGGAAGAATTATTCACACTTAGAAACAACCCTGAGATAACTATCAAAGAAGCCGATAAAGGCAGTACTGTTGTGATTATGAATACGGACTACTATAGGACCCTCGCACTTAACATTTTAGAAAACAACACATACTATGAAAAAACAGAAAACTACAAACACACCAAAACAATGGGGAACCTTTTGACCTTACTGAATAAATACCGCAACAGCTTAACCACAAAAGAGTTTAACTATATAAGCCACTTCAAATGCAATACAAGCTCTTTTTACGGCTTACCGAAACTTCACAAATGTAAACCCATAAACGATGCATGTGACACCTCAACCAACAATTACATTGAACTAACACCACCAGAAGACCTAAAACTCAGGCCAATTATAGCAGGCCCTACATGTGAAACCCACAGACTTAGCAACTTTCTGGACATCCTACTGAAACCCTTTCTACAACATATACAGAGCTACATACGAGATGACCTTGACATGCTGAAACACCTCCCTAAAACAGTAAGTGCAAATACAATTCTTGTCTCCTTTGACGTAATAAACCTCTACACAAACATACCTCACAACTATGGAATAACAGCAGTCCAATACTGGCTTAACACACACCCATCAGAAATACCGACACGCATCAACACAGATTTTATCACTGACGGACTCCGCTTTATCCTACAAAATAACTACTTCACATTCAATGGTTCAACATACAGACAAGTATCAGGTACGGCAATGGGCACGAAAGTAGCACCCACATATGCCAACCTAGTCATGGGATTCCATGAACAACAAATATACAGTCAGTCCCTTCTCTTATTTGGAGACTCTTTCCACACACACCTCAAAGCCAATTGGAAAAGATGTCTAGACGACTGCTTTATCCTATGGCAAGAAGACATGAACTCACTTACTACGTTTAAAAACATGATAAACAACATAGATAATAACATACAATTCACAATGGAATCCAATCCTAAGGAATTAGCCTTCTTGGATATTCTCATCTCTGTAATAGACGGGAAATTAGATACAGATATATTCTATAAACCCACAGATTCCAAGCAATACCTCTTTTTCACATCAAGTCACCCAAAACATACAAAACTTAACATTCCTTACAATTTGGCCAAACGTATATGTACCATAGTATCAGATCCACCTAAACGGGAGCAAAGACTAAAGGAACTAAAATACACCCTTATCTTAAGAGCCTTTCCACTTGAAATAATC
>OZ024740.1:121859135-121864135 GCA_964016885.1 Eledone cirrhosa
TTATATATGGCTAGACTCAAATTCGACTTCAATTTGTCATGAATGCATGGCTCAAGGAAAGCGTATTTTATAAGCCTAATGATAATAAAGTCTCAACCTCAACGATAACAACATTATGAAACTCAATCTATAATCATCAAGATGGAATCCATATAAATTATTCAACGAGCTAACAGGAAAGCAAATATTCTCCGACCTGAAGCAAAAAAAATGAATTCAATTACCAAAGGAAATTTTGGAGTGAAAGACAATCAGCCAATTTAAGAAGTGTGGAATCATGAATAAACTGAAATAATTCAAATTATAAACGACTTTTAATGTGAACGAAAGGTGCTTATACCAACATTTGACGCACATCATCAACAGAAACGCTACCATTGTTGGGTTCATCATACACTCACATCATTGCACAGACCAATAAAGACACACGCATACACGTACACTCATACAAGCAGAGGAATGGATTTTACACAAAGTATACAAAGTTTACAACACATCGAAAACACATTATGACACGTACATCCTCAAAATGGTACAGTGAACATGCGTGCGCTTTCCTCGAATGATGTTTTTGTCTGTTTATTCCTCTTCATGCTCGCACCCATCTTCCTATTTCTTCTTCTATATGACATTCTATTTGCCGATGAAGGGTCAAAGTCAGAAATGTTAATGCTCCTTCCCTCTTATATCAAGCGTTAACAAATATAAATCTTCATTGTACCGTATCTTTCCTATGTGGTGTTTTTCCTGGTCGACCTTTCGTATATACTCATGGAGCATCAGAAACAGGGACAATTCGTGTGAGCAGTTATTTTCCAGTTTGGTATTTATTATATGGCTGCCGACATATATTGTCTTCACCATCCATGGTGTTTCCAACGTATAACTTAATGTGTCCACTCTGGTGAAGCAATTGATTCATTTCTCATATAATTGGTGTTGCCCTATTGCAGATTCCGGCTTGATGTTATACTTGAAATAATAATAACAATTATGCATATATTATTTAATAATTCATTCCTGTTTAAAGATGCTTGAGTCCACGGTATTCGTTGACCATTTCATAATTGTAAGTAAGGACAACACCGTAATTTTTTTTTACATCCATTTAAATCAGATACAAAACATTTCCTCCATAATTTCATCAAACATTATCAAATATACACGCACGAAATTGCGACGAATTTATATAGAAATATACATATATATATATATATATATATATATAGTGGTGGAAAACTGGAAGGTAATATCCGTAGTGGTAGAGCACTTAGTCCATGGGACTTGTTAGGTAGAGCTGGTTACACAACAGTTAGTTCACAATACCGAGAACAATTGTTTCACCTTCGCGGAACCTCAGCTCGTAAATAGGTCATAAATACCGCTCCATCTGTAACCGACACAAAGTAAAACTAGAATACTCCTGCGCTAAGAACATGAAGGCCCACATTACCAACAGCCCTAAGCGCAACAACCCACCATGGTGCTCTTGCCGTAAGCCCGAAGCTTGTCCTCTTCAACTGCAATGCAACACACCCGCTGTAGTTTATGAAGCTGTGGTCACTTCCAACCGACCAATCAACCACAGGAGGTCAAATCCTATGTGGGTAAGGCGGAGGGCCGATTTAAGGAACGCTTCCTGAATCACCAGTCGACCTTTAGGTACCCGGACAGACGTTCATCCACGAAACTTGCGAGCCACGTATGGTCCCTCAAGGACTCAAGTATAGACTACTACATTCAATGGAAAGCCATCACTAAGTCCAAACCATGCGCAAGGGGAAATCCGTTATGTGGACTATGTATTGGTGAACGAATAAATATTCTAAACAGATTCCGCAATAGCGATTGCCTAAAAACGTGTATGAATTCTTCACACGTTGTACACACGTATCGAAACACCTCTTACGAAACTACAAAGCTCAGGATTGAATTACAACAACATCCTCATCTTCTTATCAACTAGAAATTTTTCGGACTTTCGCAGTTATCTCCCTTACTCCTCTCGCACTCATTTTAGTATTGCCTGTGTGAAGTGAGCGTTTCTGCGCATGCGCATTCGAAGGGTTGTTCTTCCTGTTCCGTATAACCATGTCCATTACGAGCTGAGGATCCGCTAAGGTGAAACAATTGTTCTCGGTATGGTGAATTAGCTGTTGTGTAACCACTTCTATTTTTATATATATATATATATATATATATATATATATATATATAACGAAGGAATTGTAGTAAGGAACCAGATGGACCATAATGCACCAGAGTACTCAATACTTAGGGTAGTAGAGTGGGAAATAGAAAAAAGTATGACTCGGACGGCCGAGCTAAAGCCGTTTCGACGTCTATTTATGGACTAAATTAGAATTTTGAGTCTGCTGAATACATAGCCGAACTTGTCAAGAGGTATTTCCTTATATGGGAAGATTGTAGTTGTCAAGAGGATTGGTTACGTTTTTTTGTAAACACAAATAAATCTATCATGGCAGTTGGTGGGAGGTAGGGGTGGCTGAACTTGCCTGTAGAACAGTAGGGAAGTGAGTGGAGCCGGTCAAGCGTTGAAAGTGATATGTATACAGCAGATTCTAAGGATAGTGTATGAAATGGAGGAGGGATGTTATAGAATAGGTATTTCGAAAGAGAGTAGGAGACAATAAAAGATAATAGAAAGAAATAAAAACATATATAAAATTAGATAGTGATAAATGAATAAAAAATATCACAATGCTATCTTACAATTACAGGTTAATAAGTTGAGAATAGAAAATAATTGTAGAAATTGAGTAGTAACAATAATGATACAAAACTAAAGGGTCTAACACATTTGCTATAAGTAGTTAGTAAAAACGTATTCGGCGAATTCTATCTTAAAATTACAAGGGGTGGGGGAACTGATGCTACAGAGGCCCGATGGGCTGCATTGGGGTAGGCGAAAGTGGAAAAGCAGACGAGGAAGAAAATAGGGGGTGGAAGGAAGTGATAGGATGAGACAGGGGGAAGAAGAAAACATAGAGGAAAAGAAAAGAGATACATCTACCTATGTAAGCTGGGGTTTCCCCTAACTTATTCGGCAAGTGTGTGGGGGGGGGGGGGGGGGGTATTATCCCTTGTCTACGCACCCGGTCGTTATGGGGTTTGAGGGCGAGGTAAGTCCTATGCAATCTGTGTTTGCATGCGGTTACCAGTTCGTCTTTCTTGTTTAGGCGTTGGTCCGTCGAAATATATATATATGGGATTACAAGTTATCGTTATAGGTAATTCAGTTATAGGTTGTGAGTGCTCTGCGTCGTGGATAGTTTTAACGTACGGCTTTGTTTAACTCAACAAGATGTTTCCATAGTTATGCAGCGAGTTCGGGTTAATTTCTATGCAGCTTATACTTGGAGTAATAATAGTGAAATAATTGTTTCTACTTTAGGCACAAGGCCAGCAATTATCCCAGTGCATTACTGGTACTTTATTTTATCGACCCCGTAAGGATGAAAGGCAAAGTCAACCTCGGCGGGATTTGAACTCAGATCGTAAAGGGATGTAACTATGCTGGAAAGCATGGCGTCCGACCCTCTACTGATACTGCCAATCCACCGCCCTAATCGCTTGAAGTTGCGTCACTCGATGACAAATAGATTATTTACCTTTGGTCAACACATCAGAGTACGTAGATGTAGTGTTTTAATATATATATATGAAAACGGAGAAAAAGACGATTATTAGGAAGACAAATATTTGTTCTTCCTTTTATTTTTTTCTCTTTTTTCAGGGTTAGAAAATGTTTAAAATAAATTATTTTACTTTGTGTGAAGTGTTAATATATTAGTTAATTTATTTATTAATTAACAATGACATTTATTTATTTATATATTTAATGATTGTCTATTAGGGGTTTCAGCGTTTTATGCATTATCAAAGGGGGTAATTTGTATTGGTATAAAATGTTGGAGAGAAAATAATATGATGTTGAACATGTTAAAGAAATGGGAAAGAAAGAATACTATTATTTACAAACAAGGTTTTTTAAGTAAAAAGAAAAAAGAAAAAAGGGAGTGATGTGGAACATGATAAGGTATTGGGAAAGAAAGAATAATATTATTTAAAGGCATAGTTCTTGAGGATAAACAGTTCAAAATGTGTTATTATGACAAGAGCGCGTGGTTGGTCGATAATGGAGGCAAATGGTAGTCTGTGGTTTTATATATATATATATAGTGAAGAAGTTGTGGTAAGGAACCAGATGGACCATACCACACCAGAGTACACATTACGTAGGGTAGGAGAGTGGGTAATAGGAAAACATTTTCCTATATATATATGAAGGTTATGCTACCAATAAAATCACACTGACCTGTTTGTTTTCACTTATATTTATTATATTATATTTATCATATTATATTGGCGATCGCCAACCGGAAGTGTTGACATTTGAACATTTTAAAGAAGTGAATCTTTAAATAAATAATAAAATATATTTAATAAACAGCCACGAAATGTAGTAGATAAATTATTTAATATTCATTCATTATTTATTCAAAGTAATCCAACTTATTTTACTAATGGGATAACAAATTAAAAACCGTACGCAGTCACGCGCTTCTCATTTTATTATAGATTAGATTCCAGACACAACAAAGATTGGAAGTATTTTTTTGGCTGTAATTTTAGCATTTACGAGTGCTGGATAACATATTAGCTCTACTTTATGCTAATATAGTCATTACATACATGGATTTGCAAAACTATTAACAATTTAGATAACTAGAAGCGTTACGTAAATAGCTGCCTACCTCTCTGGACGAACACCCCCGACAAACACAATGATTTCAAAACCCTAATGAATGGCATAAACAATATTGTTCACTTCAAAATCGATTAGGGTCAAGATCAACTACAATTGAAACTGATTTCTACTATTAACCAACGGATTCTAAACAAAACTCGCTATTCACCACAACCCATGCAAAACATACGAAATAATCTAAACCAAAATACAAACAAAATCCCTTTAA
>OZ024740.1:121869135-121874135 GCA_964016885.1 Eledone cirrhosa
AGTCAAGGACAAGCTGCCAGAGTTGCCAGTGAGACAATCTGTCAGAGAAAGATTAAACAAAGAGAAAACCAGGAGCAAACAATTGCTGCAAGACTTTGCCAATCGTCAGAGGAAAGATGTAAGCGTCGGGACCAAAATAGGATGAATACGCTTGACAAAAGTGTTGCTCCTTTCAAGGGACTTGGAAAAGATCAGCTTTCAACTATGATACAACCATGATTATACTACAGAGAAATTGATTGATATTCGAGCAATGTAAAAAAAGTACAGTTTTTTTGTAAAGGAAAGAAATGTGAAAGAGAAACAATCACTAGGTGTTGTGGTTGAGTAACCGATGTTTGGTACACCCCCAGATACTTCGAAGGTATTGCTTTTGGGAAAAACACCAAGGAGCATATACATCCTCAAATCATTAAGAATTATAATTCTGCTTTCCAAATGACCACCTTTGGTAGTAATATTATAAGAAAAAGGAACACGAAGCCATCTTTTAAAGTTCAAGGTCAAGTATACCATCGTATTTGATCTTTGTTGCTAACTGAAGACACGAATCCTCAGTTTTTACAGTTATATTTTGTAGCAAATTACAAGGAATAGGCTTTTCAACGGTCATTTTACCTTCAACATTTGAAAGTTCTCTTTGCATCACATTACAAACACCTGAAAGATGCAATCAGTAATGAAGGAGCATCGGCTACTGATAACATTCTGATACTGATACGTCAAGCCTTACTGGAAATGAACCTAACATGGCATGAAATAGAGAGTGAGCTTTATCATCATCAAGAACACAAAGCTCACCATGGTATTATAGCTAGGGCGTTCAGACTTAAAGTCAAAAAGTTGATGGATCTCCTAAAGAATGCTAAAGGCGTTGGCCCAGTAGAATGTGACATGTACTCAATTGAATGGCAAAAGGTAGGATTACCACATGCCCGTATATTGATTTGGTTACATGAAGAACTTCAGCCAAATTATATTGATTTATTCATCTCAAGGGAACTGCCTGGTCTACACAAGACAATTTGCTGTATGAAATTGTCAAGTCCCAGATGATTCATCGGCTCTGTGTTTAAGTAATCCATTCTCCCCTGTAAGAGGGATAATACGTGCAGCAATAATTACCCACATCCCTCAATAAAGAAACCCAAACTGGAGAAGGTGGTTACCCACTTTACAAGAGGAGAAAACATGGGCATGGTGGATTTACTTCGAAATGAAAAATGAGATATGGGCAAGAATTCATCATTGGGTTGTATCGAACTGCCCTCTTCTTACAAAACACTTTTAAGTCTATTAAGTATGTTTCCAGATATATTTAAAAAAAAAGTTTTGATGCTACAACATACACTTTTATGCAGAATGACAGTCAGCAGATAAATAAAAATCGCAAAGTTACACAGTGTGAGAGAGGAAGGTACATCAGTAGCAATAAAGCTTTTTGGCACATCTACGATGACACCCAGCCATCATTCATCTGTGTGTCCATCTACAGAAGGGCCAGAGGACTATCTTTACAAAACAAAACAGCCTTGCAACAAGCACTTTCTCCAAAAGAAACTACCCATGCTGCATTTATTAAATTGTATCATTAAGATGAATATGATAGGAAACACATTTACCTAGAATTACCCAAGATATTTACCTGGAGAAACAATAAAGGGCACAAGAGAAAACCCCGGACTCACGCTCCTGCAAGGGTTTACATTGTCCACCCAAGCCAAGCAGAATGCTATTACTTACTGCTCCATTTGCATGAAGTACGTGGTCCAAAATCATTCCAAGATTTGAGGAGAGTAAATGGTCATGTGTGTGAAACTGGTAGGGAAGCATGCTATCAACAAGGTTTGTTAAGAAATGATGAGCATTGAGACCTTGCATTGACAGAAGCATCAGTGTCAGATTCTCCAAGGAAACTGTGTAACCCTTTTGCAATTATGCCGAAGACATGTCAACTTGGCAGTCCCCTACAACTTTGAATGAAACATTGTCAGGATCTGGCTGAGGCTTAATGTACGCAGTTCAACAGGCAAACCCAGATATCATTATTCGCTTCTCTGAAACATTTTTTAACCAAGCACTGATTGAATTTGAGGATCACGTTTTGGCCTGCAAGAGTCTGGTTCTGGACTGACAAAAACAAACTGTGAAGTTAATGCGTCAACTTCAAGAGACATAACATGTGAGACAAATTATCACATCACAGAGTTGGCTGCATTTGTCAATGAACATGATCCTAAACTTTTTCCAGAACAGCGCTGCGATTAAATTGTTTCGTCAGTCAGGTAAAAAAGCGGAGAAATGTTATTTCTTGATGCTCTTGTGATACAGGTAAAACATTTGTAACAACATTGCTTCTCTTCAAGTTAAAGCAACACTAAAGAATTGCAGTTGCTCTAGCATCGTTTGGCACTGTTGCCATCCTTCTCCCAGGAAGACAAACAGCACATTCTGCTATTAAATTACCGCTAAACCAATTTGTAACATAAGCAAAGGTTCAGCAGAAGTGCTACGATAATACCACCTTATTATTTGGGATGAATGCAACATGTCACATAGAAGGGCAATGCAAGCTCTTTATAAGACGTTACAGAACATAAGAGACAACATTACATCTATGTGAGGAGTTACATCAGGGGACTTCAGACATATAATGCCAGTCATTCTGAGAGGAACAAAAGCTGATGAAATAAAAGCATGCATTAAGTCTTCGCACCTATGGAATATAGTACACAAATTCTCCTTCAATTGTAACATTCGAATTTTATTACATGGGGACCAATGTGCAGAACAGTTTTCAACCCGGCTCCTCCAATTAGAAATGGAAAAGTGCCAATTGATGGGAATGGTGATATCAATTGGGCTCATATTGCTATCGGGGTGAATTCCACAGCTGAATTGAATAGCAGGGTATTTCCAGATTTAAGTAATCATTATAATTCCCACAAATGGTTGTGTAAAAGGGCAGTCCTCGCTCCCAAAAATTAGGCAGTAGCAAGGATTAACCATGTATTAATGAATAAGATTCTGTCAGTCATTAAGGAATACAAATAGCGTGATTCAGTCCTTAATAAAAATCAAGCTGTCCACTACCCAACAGAGTTCCTTAATTCTCTTGAGCCAACTGAAACTTCTCCAAAGAAACCTTTCTTAACATTTGGAGTCCCAATAATTCTTCTCAGAAATTTAGATGCTTCTAAATCATTCAATCGAACAAGGTTGATTGTGATTACATTATCACCTAATGTGATAGAAGCTACCATGTGCGTCTGGGGAACATGATTTCATTCCAAGAATTCCAATTAAACCGTCAGACATACGGATTGAGTTCAAACGGACACAGTTCCCGGCGACTTTGCTCAAGGTCAGACTTTGAAATCAACTGACTTGCATTTAATCGAGCCTTGCTTTACTCATGGTCAACTTTATGTCGGTTGCTCTAGGGTGGATAGTTTAGAAGACTTATTTGTCTATGCTCCAAACCTGAAAACAAAGAATATTGTTTACCCAGAAGCTCTTACGTAATGTCCTTCAACATATGTGATATAATTTATCTCCCTTCATAAAAGTGGTGCACTTTGCATTTTCGTCTTTTTTATTATTATTATTTTTGTGTATTATGAAGGTCGATAAAATAAAGTACCAGTAATGCACTGGATAATTGCTGGCCTTGTGCCTAAAGTAGAAACAATTATGAATTCAGAAATGATTTCCTCATGTATCCCAACTGCAGAATAAATTGAATTTAGCATAACAAATTTCTATACGACATATGTTGTTTTTTTCTTCTTATATATAAGGACAGATTTCATTATCGGGCAACGTAGGGTGCCTCTGCTAGTATACATAATCTTTAATATAATGGATTATAGTTGTTGATGATAATGCCAACGCCCTGTTAGCCAATACTCAGCAGATTAAACGGATACCCGATATCTATGTTTATTCTGTTTGTATGTGTATATGTAATTAATGCTGTAATTAATGAAGTTGAGTATCTTATTTGTCATTAATTTCGATTCCTGGTAACATTGTTACACTTCAGTCAGCTGGCAACAATGAGTTTTACATGTGTTATAGAAATCTACTAGAGAATTTTGTTAAGGTTAGACGTGGAATGTTCAACCAATTGCTCAATAATTTCATAAACTGGCTCTTCCATTGACGGAATCAACTAGAAACCTCATCGTTAGTGCCGGTGGATCTCCACCACAAATATACTCATGCGCTCACATATACATGTGCGGCCTTATACACACGTACCAATAATACTGCATGACTGGAAACGATAGATACAATGCCAATCCTTAAATCAATCACTGGTAAACGAAGAACATTCTACATAGTCGATGGAAGTGCAAGAAATAACAGCCACATTGTAATCAATCTATACCTTCCTACTTACAAAAATATAATGGAGTCATTAATATTTATATGTATGGGTGAATTGGTAGTATCGGTAGAGGGTCGGACTGCTTTCCAGCATAGTTACGTCCCTTTACGATCTGAGATCAAATCTCACCGAGGTTAACTTTGCCTTTCATCCATACGGGGTCGATAAAATAAAGTACCAGTAATATACTGGTTAATTGCTAGCCTTGTGCCAACATTAGAAACAATTATCATTTATATGAATTTTTGTAATCTGTTAACTAAGGCTTGAAATGAAGCTGATGTGTAATACCAATAATAATAAAAAATCTATGTTTTTATGTGTTTGAGGGTTACCATTATTGGCAGTATGGCTCAGCAGGGAAATGAACTTGCATCAAATAAAACCCATTCTCCAACGCCTTACACACATACCACCACCATTACCACCATTGTAATCATCACCATTATTATCATCATCATCACCATAACTAAGCCGGTACTTATTTTAGCATTTAAAAAGTATTTGAAGGATCATGCTTCATGAAATCTAAAACAAGATATGTCGAAGAAAATCGGGTTACACAGGTGGCATAATCATTCAGAAGTAAATGTGTTGAACACATTTG
>OZ024740.1:121879135-121959135 GCA_964016885.1 Eledone cirrhosa
AAGGTGATGCCAACA
This sequence comes from Eledone cirrhosa, assembly GCA_964016885.1. Taxonomy (NCBI): domain Eukaryota; kingdom Metazoa; phylum Mollusca; class Cephalopoda; order Octopoda; family Eledonidae; genus Eledone; species Eledone cirrhosa. The sequence continues at coordinate 121,879,151 of OZ024740.1, forward strand.
TCATTTGGGCAAAGCTGTTGGAATATTTTCCACATCATTCAGATAATATAGCGCTTACACGCGACGTTGGAGAGAATAAAGATTGAGCTTTTCTAATTGACACCAATAGTCAAGGTTTGTCATGCCATCTATCTTTTCTGTAATCGATTTTGGGGTGCTTCAAATTTCATGATACTTCGTTTCGTATGGGAGACCACAGTGGACAACATTATTCAAGGTGCAGTCGGGCAAAAGTGGAGAAGAGAAGGATAAAAGTGTGGATATATCTCGACTGGAAGTTTATGAGAATCCAGGAAAACATTCTGTGGGTCTTGACAACTTTGCTGTTTATATGAGTGGCCCAGCTTATGTAGTTGTCCACAATTACTTCTAGGTCTCTGATGTTGTTGGATGCCACTAGAGTTTCACCCGAAGGAAGAGAGTATGGTAGTTTCAGGGCATCCTTTTTTTTCCAAAGTGGATTAATTCAAACTTATCCTCATTCAACAGCATATTATTCTTTTCTGCCCATTGGATAACAGACAGTAGGTTTGATTGAAGGCAAGTTCAATCAACCACCTCATTGAAGATCCTTTGGAGCTTGGAATCATCTGAGAAGATTCTTATGTTACTGTGCTTGATGATTTCAGTGATGTCATTAATGTTGATGTAGTGCCCTCCTGACTTTGGCAGGGCTTGATTTTACTCCTTCGACTACAACATGTTGGGTTCTGTTTGTCAAGAAACATTTGTTCCACTGTAGTAACTTTCCAGAGACACCAATATTGGATAGTTTTTTCAGCAGAATCTAATGATCAACCCTGTCAAAGGCCTTGCTGAAATCAAGGTAGATGACATCAGTTTTGGAGCCCTCTCCCAAGGCTCTCAAAACAAAGTGATGCTTGAGCTGCGTTAGGCAGTCCCTTCCGTTACGGAACCCATGTTGGTTGGAGTTCAGCAGGACGTTGCTTTCAAGAAAGTGGGTTATTCGTGAACTCACCACCCTCTCAAATACCTTAATAATATAAGAGGTGAGTGAGATCGTACGGTAGTTCACTACAAGGGAATTATTTCCCTTTTTGAAGACTAGGACAACGGACTGGGACAGAAAGTTTTCAGGAATATAGTCAGTACCCTGTAAGTTCCTCCACAGATTAGCAAGAGGAGATGGAAGTTGGTGTCGACACACCTTCAGGACACAAGCAGGGAACCTTTTGCAGCCTACTGCTGAATAGTGTTTAGATTTCGTTTATTGCCGCTAAGACATAAGGGGAACCAAACTTTATGTCCGTTATAGTGTGTTGGGATTAACATCACTGATACAGCCCAGATCGGCCATATCAGGATTGCTGAAAAGGGAGCAGTATTGTTTCTGCAGTATCTCGCCTATGGTTTTGGCATTATCTTGGTGTGTGCCATTTTTATCAACTAGAGGGCCAGCAGTGGAGACAGTGACCTTGTGCTTTCTAGCAAATGAAACGGACATTTTGAGGTTGAGTTTGATTTTCTCAATGGCCCACATCTCTTCAGATGTTGTCTGGTTATTGATGATGGTCTTCATGCATTGTTGGAGGTTATATTGTTTGGATTCAAGCAGGGCGATAGTCGTCGAATGTGTGTTAATGTCGGCAGTATTTTAGTGTGTTAATGTTTTTGTTTGTTCCTTTTACTTTTCTGACAATTGTTTATCTGTTTTGGGGGATACTGCTCTTAGTTTTGTTCACAGATTTTGGTGGGGTGGGTTTTGTACATATATGTGACAGTGTCTACAAAGATCTGCCAAGATGTTTTGATGTTGGTGGAAATGTGTGTGTGTGTAAATGACGAGTCAACCTGTGATAGTTCGTTCATAATTGCATTCCAGTTGGCATTGTAGAGATCCATGTTATAACATGGATGGTCAGGAAAGAGGTCCCTAGGATTAGCTTTGGGCTGGTAGAATCTCAGGTTACAAAGATCCATGTCATGGTCTCAGAGAAGCGTTTTTTCCACTGTAATATTATGTATAGTGTTAGTGTGGTTACTAAACACTAGATCCAGAATGTTATTCTGATGCCTTGTTGGTGCAAGGACAAGTTTGGACAAGAAAAACACATTCATGAAGTAAGAAGTGACTCGTCTCCTTCTTTGTCAGCGGTTGAGGCTGTGGAGCCTGGTTTCAAACTGCTTGTAGACCAATCGACAAAGGGTAGAGTAAAGTCTCACATCAAAAGTATGTTGCTAGAACGGCACTGTTTAATAAAGTATTTAATGCTGTTCAGGCATGCTTTGAACCACATTATGGGTGTTTTATGGTGGCCTATAGAGCCCAACTAATATCAATCATTGGCTTTGTTGTGCACAGTGACTGATTTACAGTAGCCATTGGAGAATGTTTTATTACCCTCTGCTGTAAAGGAATCATGCAGGAAAATGGCAGTTCCACCCTTCCTTCAGCGAACACGATCTGCGCGGAAGGTTGTGAAATTTCTCACATTTACTTCGGCTTCCAAGTGGGAGTTGTCAAGGTGGGTCTCAGTAAGAATGAAGAAGGAGATCTGAAATGTATGGTTACCAACCCAATCCTCAATGACTTTGATCTTCCAATTCTGTGCATTGATGGATCGGCAGATACCTTGTGTATTGAGTAAAAATGTGAAGGCTAGTGTGGTGGCTGGTTTTGACTGTTGCAGGCGTCTTGTTTTGAGATTGTGTGTTAGTGACAGCAAGGATGGTGTTGGGTGATGGCTAAAATGTTCTTTTTTATCTCTTTTGCCAGGTTCAAGGCTAAAAAAGAACTCTTTTCTTGTTCAGGGAGCAGATTTTGATTGGATTTGTGGTTACACCATTGGATAGGGTTGCAGTTCCCTATTTTTTTGTTGTTGTTGTTGTATTTGTTGTAATTGTGTCTTTGTGAAAAGACAGAAGCAGCATTACTTTTGTTGTTGTATTTGTTGTTGTTGTAATCGTGTCTTTGTGAAAAGACTGGAGCAGCATTACGTTTGTTGTTGTTATAATCGTGTCTTTGTGAGAAGACTGGAGCAGCATTACTGCAGCAGGGGGTGGCTGTATTGTGGTTTGTGTGTTGGCATGGAACCCCTTTTCTATTCGTGCGTTGTGTCCCAGGAAGATGAGTGAAGGGAGAGTCAGTCAGTAGACATAGTCTCTCACGTTGGGAATATCGGCAGAATTTGGGACTCCGACTTATGCGTGTGGCAGGTACATTTTGGGGTTTCTAGTTTGTGCAGTGGGGGAGGGGTGCATACAGCTCCATAGATTTTTTCTTAAGTTCTTTTGACTACAGCATGACTGTGGTGGTGATGTGGGGGAAGAAAGCAGTGGTCCATTACTGGCAGTTGATTTGGAAGAAGATGATGACGGTGGTGATGATGATGGCGATAATGATGGCTGAGAAAGTGGTTGAGGGATACTGTCGTTCAGTAACTCAGCTATTATGCTTGAATTCATTAGTGGTGGCGGTGGTGCTGGTGGCTCCTGCTTTTCTGGCTGTTGTTGTTGTGGCTGTTGTTGCATTTGACCATTGGAGTAAATATGTCGAAGTTTTTCAAAATGGTTTTGAATTAGTTTCAAAGAGACTTCGACTTGTTTTAGTTTTTTGTGTATCAGCTTAGCAGACCTCGTGGTGAATGTTTGAGGTTTTCTTTCTGCAATCTCATTCAGACACGAGGCGTTAATATTTATTGTTTGGAACGGAGAAAACCATGTGTTTATTAAGAGGTCAATTTCATTATCAGACCGATTTCGTCTGTTGTAGGCTTGCTGGTCAGTAGTTATGCTTTATTTTTCCTTGTGTGTGTTTTAGATATTTGATATTTGATATGTGAGTGAGCCTTTGATTATTTGAAGAAACTAAATAATCGTGTCTATATATATATATTCTCTCTTATGGATGTGAGTTTGGGTTGTTTGAGAATGTTAATAGATTTTGGTTTTTTGATTGTTTGAAGATATTCAAGGAAAAACGAGTGTATATAATAATTTGTAGTTAAGAAAACGTACTTACGAATTTGTAGGAAAAGCACGTGTATTTGTATACAGATTTTTCCTTATGTAAGTGAGCCTTTGGTTATTTGAAGATATTTAAGTAGCGTACATATATATATATATTATCTTTTATGAATGTGAGATTTGGTTATTTGTTTGTTTGAGGATATTAACAGTTTTTGGTCATTTGATTGTTTGAAGATTTTAATAGAAAAACTAGTGTATATGATAATCTGTAGTTAAGAAAACGTACTTACGACTTTGTAAAAAATGCACGAAGTTACAAATATATATAAATATATATGTAGTGTCAGTTAGGCTTTAAAGCTGACTAGGTAGAGACCAATAAAAACACGTATGTTCACTTCAACAGTCCACTATGATGTACATATATATATGACAGTCGATCGACTTTCGTCAAATCGGACCAAGGGAACAACGTTTCCGTTGGTCTTTCCAATTGCTAATGCTATCTATCGGTCGCAACTCCAGGTAGAAGGAGCAACGTGAAATAAAGTGTCTTGCTAAAGGACATAACGTATCGCCCGGTCCAGGAATCGAACTCACAAGCTCACAATTGCGAATCCAATTCTCTAACCACTGAGCCACACGCCTTCACCCACACACATACACTCACACACACGCACATACAGACACACACCCACACACATATATATATATTTACGGGATAACAAGTTATCGTTATAGGCAATCCACTTAGAGATAGTCCAGTTAGAGTGCTCTGTGTTGTGGATGGTATTAACGTATGGCTTAGTTTGACTCACCAAGACGCTTCCATAGTGATGCAGCGAGTTCACGGTGATTTCTATGTAGGTTATACCTGGAGTAATAATAATTCAAGAAATAAAAGTAACATGGTTGTCTGTACAATAAGGGCTTTATTCACAGTGCTGACAATTGTTTCTTTGATCTGGTAGGTCTAGAGTTCGCTAATCGCTAGATGTTGCGCCAATCGATCTTAACGCATTGGAGATCGATTCACGCAACATCTAGCGATTAGCGAAGTCTAGACCTACCAGATAAAAGAAACAATTGTCAGCACTAAGAATGATGCCCTTATTGTACAGACAACCATGTTACTCTTATTTCTTGAATTATATATATATATTGGTAAAAGGAAAAGAAAATGCTGACAAATTGTTCCCAGTGAAAAATAGTTAAATTAGGAATAAGCAAAAATTAGTAATAGTATTGGTTAGTATTCAGTTTTGGTTTTAAGTCTTACTGGTTGCGCATTTCTAATGCCTTTCAGAAATAATTTTGAGATAGAGCGCCCGTGATGTTTGCTCTAATCTGATTAGTTTTTGAAATTCTACCTGTTTTATGTAAAAAAAGTGGCTCCAGATGTATGAAAAAATTATTGTGGTCAAAACAATTTTGATTGGTCGGTAGAGGTCATGTTAATGTTAAAAATTCATTTTGCGCCAAATGTAGGTTTGTCACGGCTGATTGAGAAGTCACTGAAAAATAAGTCTTTCAAGACAAATATGTGTGTGTGTAATAGTAGTAGTAGTAAAGAGGTTCGTTGTTGTGATAATGGTCAGCAGGGATGTGTGTGCGAACCGCAGCCTGTTGACAGTTCAAATTCCTATTAAGACAAGTGTGTGTGTGTGTGTGCGCGTGTGTGTGTAGCAGAGTAATTCGTGGTAGAGGGTTGGTCAGTAGGAAGTGTCTGTACCTGTGTGGGGTATATTTAGACATGTTAAAATATATTTTTCAGCTCTTGTCTTATACGGAGAAGTGTGTGTATGTGTGTGTATGTGTGTGTGTGTGTGTGTATACATGTGTGTGTGTGTGTGTGTGTGTGTGTATGTGTGTGTGTATACATGTGTGTGTGTGTGTGTGTGTGTGTATGTGTATATATGTGTGTGTGTGTGTGTGTGTGTGAGAATCTGTCTGTGTGTGTGGGTGGACCAGTATTTTTGTGATACTGGTAAAAATGTATATATATGTAAATATATATATATATATATATATATATATATATATATATATATATAAGTATATATTACACAAAGTGAAGTGTGTTACACAGTGAGATGTGTGTAACGAATTATTACGAGTGTTTTTACCGTTACAATATAGAGAACAATATCTACAGGTTAGCAATTAAATAGAAAACAAAACAATTCAGAATCAAATCTCTGGATTGGTGAAACGAAGCGAGATTCGTATCAGCAAAATATAGTTATAAGGTTTGTGATTTAAAACTCTCATCCAGAGATTTAATTCTGAATTGTTTTTTTTTCTATTTAATTGCTAACCTGTAGATATTGTTCTGTATACAGTAACGGTAAAAACACTCCTTAACAATTCTTTACACACATCTCACTGTGTAACACACTTCTCTTTGTGTAATTTATACATGCATTTGAGCTCAGAAGGAAATTCTCTATTTCTTCTTTGTGCTAATACTATTATTATTATTACAGTGAACTCCGGAATACTTTTAATTCCGATCTTTGTATGTATATATATATATATATATATATATATATATATATATATATATATATATATATATATATATATATACACCACTTTCACCACTAATTGATTTGACAGATGTCTTTAACACATTGATACCAAACATTATTTGTGGCAGTATCGGTAGATTTGGGCGCCATTCTTGTTACCATAATTATGTCCCTTTACGACCTGAGTTCAAATCCCGCCGAGGTTAAGTTTGCCTTTCATTCTTACGTGGTAGATAAAATAAAGTACCAGTAATGTACTGGTAAGTGATGGCCTTGTGCCAAATGTATTAACCATTATTTGGTCAGTAGTTCGTGTGTATGTGTAAGTATATGTACGCTTGTGTGTGTGTGTCTATATGTAAGTTTGCATGCACGAATGAATACACTAAGCATTAGATTTAATAGAATATACAACCACTGATTCCAACTATTTGCACTGTCATATATTTCGCTTTCCATTACTTCCGAGGGGAATTGGTTGACGAAAAGCTTTGCTTGTTTTATTAAAAAATATATATATATTCTCTCTCTTAGGAATCAGTTATTTTTTTAAAGCAAAGCGTTGGCCTCTAAAATACTACAGTGGGCTCGGCAATGCTACCGTAGGCCCCTCCAATGCTTCCACTTGCCACTGAGCCAGTGCGCCACTGTATATATATATATATATATATATATATATATATATACATATATATATATATATACACACATATATATATATATATATATATATGTATATATATATATATATATTTATTTATTTAATACAATAATCACTTCTACAAGACTAGAACTGTTTTATTCGTGAGAAATCATGAGAAGCCCTGGGTCTCCTAGTGATTTATCCCGAATGAAATAGTTCTAGTCACGTAGAAGCCATTTCTATATGAAATATATATACCCTCCTATGTATTGAGTACCTTACTTACTGTGGTTACCCGCGATTGAACCCGGGATAAACATATATATATATATATTTAATACAATAACAGAGATAGCTTAAAGCTAAACTCTGACTGGTAACCATCTCACTCAACAAACATTAGGTTATATGTTAGTATAAACCCAATTTAAGTGTTTGGGGTGCTAATTATATGTATTATGTGGAAAGCCAGTTGTATTATTTTATGAGATATAATTAAAGTTAAAATATATCTCTCTTTCCAAACAATTGTTTCATTATAAGTTTTATACAAATTAGGAGAATGTTTCCAGTTTATGTAGAAGCCTAACATATATTCATGTAAGAATATATTTAGGTGGGTGCTTATAAATCATCAGTGGAAGCCCATTAAACTTTGATATAAGAAAAAATTCTTACCGCAGTTTAAAATCGTGTCTGCTAAGCTGCTCCCTCACGCATCGAATGACCGCCAAATTTGAAATTACAGCAGTTTTTGACTGAGGAAGTATTATAGCGTCACGAAGCGGGAAGGGGAGACAACCAATACACGAGAAAAGAAAAAATAATAATAATATAGAAATATATGATATCTCCTTTAGAAAGAATTCTAAGGGAGTTATCGAAATTGCCAACATTTATCACGATGATTGACACACAATCCTCTATTTTGAAGAAAATAGAAAAACAATCTACAGACCGAAACTTATAACTGAACATATAAACACTGAAATTAAGAATTTAGCTGAAAATGCTTTGCTTGTTTTATAAAGAAAAAAAATATATTCTCTCTCTTAGGCATCAGTATTTTTTAAAGCAAATTGTTGGCCTCTAAAATACTACAGTGGACTCCGCAATGCTACCACTTGCCACTGGGCAACCTGGCAAATGGGTCAGTCCACCAATGTATATATATATATATATATATAAACGGAAAAATTGAAACCAAATTTAATTTCCCACTCTTAGTACGGCTGTTACTTAAATATAAGTATGTACACGTACATACATGTATTCAGCCGTACCAAGAGTGGGAAATGAAATTTCGTTTCATTTTTTCCGTTTATCGTTTTCGGTTCACCCGGACGATTAACCCACTCGATATGCAAATTGGGCTACTCAGCCGTTCATATGCATAAGGTAAGTATATACGTTCAACAATCTGGCAGGAAGGTATATGTTGCTGACGATAGCTATTAAGCTGGAAACTAGTACAGCGTTCCTTTGTCAGTGTTCAACAAACGAGCAACGATGGTTGCTAGATACTACGGTTTAATACGGGATGTTTGTTTACAGACACACCGAGCATTATAATAAATGTTCGGTGAATCCATACGTACATATATATATGTGTACATGTATGTATATATATATATATACACACTACTGTACGTCTGCATACATGTATGTATGTACGTGTACATATTTATATTTAAGTAACAGCCGTACTAAGAGTGGGAAATGAAATTTCGTTTCATTTTTTCCGTTTATCGTTTTCAGTTCACCCGGACGATTAACCCACTCGATATGCAAATTGGGCTACTCAGCCGTTAATATGCATAAGGTAAGTATATACGTTCAACAATCTGGCAGGAATGTATAAGTTGCTGACGATAGCTATTAAGCTTGATACTAGTACAGCGTTCCTTTGTCAGTGTATAATAAACGAGCAACGATGGTTGCTAGACACTACTGCTTAATACGGGATGTTTGTTTACAAACACACCGAGCATTATAATAAATGTTCGGTGAATCCATACGTACATATATATATGTGTGCATGTATGTATATATATATATATATATATATATATATATATATATATATATATATATATATATATATATATATATATATATAAATATACATACTACTGAACGTCTGTATACATGTATGTATGTACGTGTACATACTTATATATATATATATATATATATATATATATATATATATATATTTAATACAATAATCGCTTCTACAAGACTAGAACTGTTTCATTTGTGAGAAATTATCAGAAGCATTGGGTCTCCTAGTGATTTATCCCGAATGAAACAGTTCTATTCCCGTAGAAGCCATTTCTATATGAAATATATATACCCTCCTATGTATTGAGTACTTTACTTGCTGCGGTTATCCGCGATTGAACCCGGGATAAACATATATATAAATATATGGATATATAGAGAAATATACGATATCTTCTTTAGAAAGAATTCTAAGGGAGTTATCATCGAAATTGTCAATATATATCACGATGATTGACACACAATCCTCTATTTTAACTCTAACAAGTCCTACATCGGATTAACCGCCTACGATTTTAAGACACGGTATTACCATCACCAAGGTACATTTAGAAACCCGGTCCGGCGACACGCAAGAGCTCTTTCTGGCCATTTTTGGGACCTCCAAGACAATAACATCACCTACCATCTAAGTTGGAGCATACTTTCCAACGCACACTCTTACTCGGGAGAACGCCGCCCGTGTAAGTTATGCTCGGAGGAAACGATCCAAATGCTGCCTGCAAAGGACCAACAGTTAAACAAAGAAGATGAACTTGTTACCTCATCTAAACACTTAATGCGTAGGACATGCCTTACCTTCAAACCCCTCACGACCCGGGTGGGTAGACCTCGGCTGTAACTTTTTTTCCTACATGCAGACTAAGATAGAGGAAACCGCAAGCATACTTAGGTAAAAGTAGAGATTTTTCTTTTTTCTTTTCTTTTACTTCTCTTACTTTCCTTTTTTCTCCATTTGTTACACACTCTAATTACACATAGGCGGATCAACGCTTATCTACACGCTTATATTCGGCTTCATTCTTCCTTAGATTAACCCTAGTATTTCCACTCCTGTTAAATATGCATAGCACCGGCTGAACATATAGCCAGTGTTTTCTCTTTTTTATTGGGGGAGGGGGGGGGGCATAATTACGGACAATAATTTTGATAAATTAATACTTTGAGATGCTGTTCTAGTGTATTGACAAACTAAGAGCTGAATTTTATTAATTTGGAATTTTGTATTAAATTATATCTGCTTTGCCCCCTAGCCAGCGCCTGACCTATTAATTCTACGATATTCCTTGTTTATCATAGGTTAACAAGCCCTTTAGAGATAGCTGTATAGAACTCTCTCTTAACGCATGACCGGCCTGCATCCACAGGCCAGATTGTCATCTTACCTCCCTCCCCTTGTTCTACAGGCAAGTTCAACGTCCCCCACCACAATCCACCGCTATGAAGGACTTTAACTATGTTTACAAAACCTTTGACCACACCCCCGTAACAGAATTGAAAAACAACAACTTTTAGAATTGTTTGAAACGATATTATTGCTACGCTCTCATTGCATGCCCATATATGGAATTACCCCTTGCAAAGTTCAGCTAGACGACTGCCGTCCTAACACTACTGCGTTAGTTCAGACCTAGCTGTCGAAACGGCCGGAGCTCAGCCGTCGGGGTCCTGACTCTTTTCCTATATATATATATAATTGTGAATGCCTTTCCTTGGGGTGGGGATCAGGAAGAGCAACAGTTACATGCGTTATCTCAATATATTAGTAGAGGAATTAGGTAATTATCTCATATAGAAATGGCATCTTGAGGACAAGGATTACTTCTTTCGTTTGAAATCATGCTGAATGTCGGATAAGTTTAATTGGAAACGATAAATATCATTGGGGGGGGGGGGTAGGAGGAGAGTGAACATGACCAAAGGGATGGAGGCAAGAAAAAATGGAAACGGAAGAGAGAAAGAGAACGCAGTGTGGGAGAAGGAGAAGGAATGTTGCACTTAGGAGTAGGGGCGGTATAGTAGGGGGGATGCAGATTATTTAACAATTATGTTTGGTTTAGACTTTTGCTTATTGATAAAACAGAGTGGCAATTTAGACAATCTGATTTTAGAGATAGCGGCAGGAAATCTGTTCACAGTGAGGTGCATACTTATTTTATTACTTATAGAATAATAGCACTGGATTGGCAGTATCTGTAGAGAGTCAGATAACATGCTTCGCGGTGTATAGTCACTGATGTTTACGTTCCTAGTTCAAATACCGGTAAGTTAGCTTTGCGTGTCATCCTTACACAGACAATTAAAGAAAGTACCTGTAACGCACTGGGTTCAATTTAAATGACTTACTTCTCCCCCGAATATCCTGGCGTTGTACCTTAATAATGAACCTATTTTAAATGGGCTATAAACACCACGCACGCGGTAAGTGTTTCATGATTATATATTCATGCACATACTTCACGCACATACAACGACACAGATTAATCTTGTAATGGTCCCCACCACCAAACGCTGACATTACCAAACCCATCTACAACCACACTCTACAGCTTTATCACCCATACACAAACAACTAAAACCAGTAACTACTAACAACGCTGATAGTCACTACTTTCACCACTTTATACCCAATACACTCACACACACCCACGCTGCTACCACAGCTCCCTCCCAAATCACTTCCATTTTGTGTGCACCACATCTCTCTTCCCCTCTTGACCACCCACAGTTACCCTCATGCTCACACTCCCACCCAGAAAATATATCTGTTACGACAATAGGCTGTTATAAACACAAGTATGGAGACATATAGACAGACACTGACCTAGGAACACGTACACACATATATATAAACTAGAAAAAGACACACACACAAACACACACACGCCTACAAACACACACACACGCTCAACCTGTCCAACAACACACACACGCACAACTGAAGTTGAAGAATTTCTCTGTCCAAACAAGTTTCCACAAGTATGGTTTGTTAATTTGTTGTGGAACTGTATAAGTGGCTGTGGTCTTCTGTATACATGGGGAACAACGTTTTAAAATCTATTCTCGCTTTGCATTTTGATAAATACTTTTTCTAAATATTCTTTGGTACATAAATTGCAAGTTTATTCCCACGAATACATGAATTTTATTATTTTACTATCGTCATTGTGAAAGATATAGATCTGAGTACCACATACTGTTCAATTATGTGTATATCATCGTTACTAATGTGTGTCACTCTGCATGTTGGATCACATGGCACCCTAAAGTACGTCACAAAGAAGACTTACCTGCACACTTTTGTAAGATAAGCAAATCAATTTCTGGTTTGATAAAGCATTAGTAGCAGCAACATCAGTAACACATTTTTGCCAATGGATATTTTTCCTAATAAGTGGTTGTACTCGGACACGATTTGACTACACCGATTTTGTGGCATGCTTTGTTTTAATAACAAGTATATCAGAACGGCGAGATGTTTTACACTATTCCTCAATTCTTCTACTTAACTAGTTTGAATCATATTCGATAACTTGGCATTCCATTCGAGCAGTTTTATATTTCTATTGATCTGAAAATAAAAGAACACAAGAAATGGAGGTAATTGCATATATCGTACTTAGAAATGCCATTATTCTTCATAATGAATGTACTGTAGTGTTAAGTTCATACCAAACGAAGACTACGAAATGACGTCGATTCTCAGTTGGAAATATGTCCCTGAAGCTACTAATATAATTTTGGATTCAGCGATGAATGTTCTAAGTAACTATACTATAGGTAAAGATGAAATTTTGTTTATCAGTACATCTTGTTTTTGAATACTTTTTAGTGTATTTAAGAAAGCAGGTCAGTTTTTGTTTTGGGTTTCATAATTCACGTGGCTCGGTTGCATGCTGTTATTTACATGTGATATTGTGTCACTTAATTTGTATAAATTCTTTTATCTTGGAATCTATTTGGAGAATTATATTAACACGATAAATTCTACTGTATTTTGTTTGCCGTATCCTTAAATCCAGATAATGTGTCGTAATCCAGTATATTGCAGGAATTGGATATTTTTGCTGATTACAAAAAATCAATTTGTATCTATAAAGTCTATCAATATTGATTAATTATATCCTAATATTAAACTTATAAAAATATTCTGAACACATTGAAAAAGGTTTAATGATTTCTAATTTTTCACTCATTTTCATCATGATTAACACCCTCTTCACCACCAGCATCATCCTCTCCACCTCCAACTTCTACACCAGCACCACCACTATCAACACCCTCAGAACAACCGCAATCATCACAATTTCCATCATTACTGTATGATTATCATCCACTGCATGAATAAAATTAGAAGCTAAAACATCAAAGTAGTAATGTTCATATTTTCTTTTCGGAAATTGATATTAGTATTTTATATTTGATAAAAAGTATCAGTTGTTCTTTTTTATGATTTACCCAAGCAATTGAAGGAGTGTAAGTGTGATCGGGACAAATATGAATGTATTTTAATGTGAAACAGACCATTGTGTAACATCTAACATATTTTCTTATGTTTCATAGGAATAGAACTTATAAAACGCAAAACATTAATAGGCTTTACAATATTAATAGGAAGTTTCTACATGGCTGTTTGATTAACCAATCCCTCGCATCAGGTTGGTCCCTTTTAAATCTATTGATAATTTATTTGGTCATTGATATGTAAACAAAATGGGATAGTCTCGGTCAAAATGTATTTTGTCATAAACTCGGCGTGATTAATTTTGACTCAGTGATAAAGAACACAAAATATAAACTTAAGAGCAAATGAATTTTAAACGAAAGTAGATATAAGAAAAATAATTCGGCTTTGTATAACGTGAGTGTTAAATCATAGTAGGATTATAGTGATGGCGATGCATTTCCCGACGTGAAACAATGCGAGAGTATGATGTCTCGGTATTTTGAACATTCATAATGGATGCAGTCTCTTTTAAAATGATATCCAGTGAAGTAACATTAAAATATATATCATAAAGCTATTTACAAATGTATCATCACCATCGGCATTGGTAAAAGAAACAAAAATGTAGAAAATAAAATATACTTCTACGTGGATTCTTCGCCTGATAGACGTAACAGCCAAAACTTATTCATGACAGAGAAAAAGTAGTGCAGAGCAATACTGTTTCAAATGCACTGGGCTATGAGTAGAAACGAAAGATCTAACAATAGATACGCATAAGCTATACTTAATGAGAAGTCGCAACTCAATAAATAAAGACATACATAGCTTACGCAATACCAGGCAGTATAACGTATCATGTTCAGTGCTAAAAACTCATGCAATTCCTTCCCAATAATATAATGCGACCAACACAACCATACACAAAACTTATATATCTATATAATGACAATCAAACAGTAAGTCACAATTAACACAACACATAGAAATCATATCACAACGCAACCAAACACAAAATATTTAGCAGAAAACCATAGTAGTATGTCTGCAACAGAAAACTTTGCACACACTGGCACATACAGATACACATCCATACCCACGTGCATACACATTCACACACGCATGCACTTTGACAACATTGATGTGCATCAACTTGTATAATAAGCAGAAGAATATCACATGGGATTGTTGAAAATATAATGATGATAATAATAACAATAATGAAAAAGTTTAAAGTTTAAAATTATCAAGATCTATTGGAATGTCCTCAACTATTACAGCATATGTAGTAAAATAAGTTAATGAAAAACATCCAGAAATACGACAGTCATTGCACAAAGTACGTGCAGTATTACGACTATTATTGCAAACATACAAAAAAGAAGTACTAAAATCCACAACATACCTCAGAACATATATAATTACGTTTCACCAACAATCATAGTATGAGCTGCAACATCTACAACAACAACAACAATAATAGTAGGATTCACAACAAAAACAAGCAACGGCAATAAAATCCCCATTAAACACGAGGAACAACAGTTAAATGTAAAACTGGCAGAAAATGGATAATTTCATAGCAGAAAAAACTATCATAAACAATGAGGATTTGACTATAAAGTGAATGAGGTGATCGTCTAAACCAAAGGATCAATATCAGAGATTACGGTGCCGGTGATGAGGAAGGACGAACTAAGGAAATCAATGTAATCGAAATAAACCACTTAATTTATTTGACGGTGGCAATAATAACAGAAACCTTGTGAAATAAACTCAAACTCAGACATAGACAAACAGAAATCAACGATGAAAGGAAGAAATCAAGGACTAAAATTAGAAGTAAAATATCAAAAAGTGTACGTAGGAAAGACGGTTGCGAGTTAAATTAATGAAATACGAACATAGAGTAAATAAGAAAATGAAAACAGAAGGAAATATAACGAAAAGCAAATAGACGTAAAGAGGAATAAAACGGATAAAATAAATGAAAAGTAGAGACAGTAAAGAAAACGTATAGATGTGAACTAGCAGGAAATAAAAATAGTAAAAATGATCAACAAACTATGTAGTAACGTATTGAAAAAAAGGCAAACATTTCGAATACAAGAATATAAAAAGAAGACAGAACGGAGAGGAATGGAAATAAAGAGAAGTGCAAGAAATAAAGAAAAATGCGTAAGTAAAATGAGACAGCAAATGTAAAAGATGAAATAAATGAATGTAATAAAATAACAAACAGCTTACGCCAGAAATTCGTAAAATAATGAATGGCAAACAGTAAATCAGTTTAAGAATATGCCACAACATAATATGACTGTCAAAAATATTCTTAATATAAATTGAGAATATATGAGATGATCTCACAAAAAGGAGGGGTGAGTTTGGTAGATATCTCTTATAGTAGTAATGTTCATTTTGTTGGGGGCGTGTCAGCGAAGGTTTAGTATAAGAGAGAAAGACATGTGTACAGAAAAGATCAACACTGACAAGAAAATCATATAATATACGAATAAAATTTAAGAGGAAAATAAATGAAATTATGACAACCAAACACGATGCCTTCCCAAAACACACACACACACACGGTTGTACATAAATTTATACATACACACACAAGCGGATGTACATACATACATACATAAATACAAGCATACGTCCATGAATGTATATATATATATATATATATATATATATATATACATACATACATAAATATATACATACTGATTATGCAATTATCTATGTGAGGGGAGATAAACTTGTTATGTTCAAAATGTTCCGCAATAATCTACACATTCATTCTTTTGTACCTAGAGTTTCGGTCCTCTGAAATTCCTTTGCTAAACATATATTTCAAGCCAGCACCTTACAACAATATAAGCAGAAATTTAAAGCAACATTCTAGGGTGGAAGCTACTTTTATGTATAGCATAGACATTTATTTCACCATTTGTTCTTTTTCAATTATTTCAGTTCTTTCAAATATTAAACAAGTGAAGGGCAAGCTCATTTCAGATAAGGACAAAATGGCTTGTAGTATTTAGTTTCACTCAATTCGAATGACACCTCTATCAACGTTGCTTTTCATACTTCTGTGTTCAACAAAAAAAAGCACCACATATATACTGTGATATATGTATTAGACTGGTATTTGTAATTCATCGGCTTCATCAAGCAAGAAACATCTGTTGAGTATGACGAACGAATCGTTAATCACTTGCTGCATATTAAGAGTAATTGAAGGTGCTCGTGTCAGGTGCAATGACCTCAGGTAGTACTAGGTTGGAGGGACACAATAGGGTTAAATAATGTAGATACAATATGGGCCATTTAGGGAGAGAAATTGGATTATATCCACTCCGGTGGATACGGAAAAATGGGCTGAGAAGGACGACAATATGCAATCCGTATAAATAGTAGTTGAGAATATCGCGTAAAATTCCTCTGGATGGAGATAAATGCGTATTGTGGCCCTTCTCTCTTCATTTTTGATGTCTCCAGGGATTCTTAACGGAAAAGTTACAGTAGACAATCTACTGACTACCTTAAAAACAGGGGATGTTTGCGACCATAATGTGTGACCTCAGAAACTGATAATAGGGAAAAAAAACTGTATTTAGTTTTGAAGGACGTATATATTACCGATGTTAATGGGAAATAAAATAATTAGTGTTTTCTCGAAATAATAAAATGTAAATTTTATCCACGGTAATACAATAATGTGATGTTAAATTGAGGATATGCGTGGCCCTTCCTTAATGATCGTATTAGTCACAGCACACTCTCGTTTTTTGCATTAATTGTATGTAATATAATATCCCAAGCATTCAGTTATGTATTTTCGATGGTTGTATAGACTTAGGTACAATTTGATTCACTTCAATGGCATTTACATACAACAGGTTATGTGAAAAGTGTACCCAAATATTAGCTTTATTGTAATATAATGATAAAAGAAGTGCGTAATTTGTGTACTGTTATTTACACTATATTTTCGAATATAATATTACCTGTCACAATTGAAAACTGTAGCTTAGTAATAAGCACTAGTATATGTTAGAGTTATGTTGTGGTAATGCGATTATTAATGTAATCAAAACGATTTATTTCAGTATGACCACAGCTACACCTATTATTCACTACAATAGATACAGTAGCAGCAATATATTTATACTTGATACAGCTTGGAAGAATGGAAGTGGCCATGACATATTTTACAGTATCAGAGACTGAAAACAGCAAGTTATTATCAGATTTGAAACGCAGTAAGAATGTTTCTAACGGGGCATTAAGTTTTATCAAACTAATGTATTAAATTTACCCTCCAAAATAAAAATTGCTCTTCATATGGATTTATACACACATGTCATACAATGGCATTCCCCAACGCGAGGGTAAGGAAGAATCGATCTACACAAGATACTATGCTGATAGATTGAAGGGAAAATCACCTAGCTGTAAAGCGAACCTTTTGCCATAATAAACATGACTGACAAATCAGAGATATTCGATGACGTCGTTGAAGGCGATGTAGCTTAATGCTAATAATGATAATTTTATATTTAATACAAACAACAACCATAATATTGATTCAGATTGTAGGTGATGGATTAAGAGGATCCTTAGAGCCAAAATAATTTCGGCATAATTTACGAATGTTTACGTTCCAAGTTCTAATTCCACCTAGACTAACGTTGCCTTTCATTCTTTGGGGTCGATAAATACATTACAAAGCAAGTATGTGTCGATATCTCAACATTCATCACCCTCAAAACATTCACTGCTCCTGTGTCTAATTTAGAAGCAATAGCAATTATTTTAAATAAGTTGATTTTTCGATTATAATAGCAAAAGAAGTGGTAGATGGATCAACTAAACATAAATCTACAGTAGTAGCAGTAGTGTGGTGAAATATTAATGTTAATTATCATATGCTGGTGATGTGTATTATGGAAAACTACGTTCGCCCAGAGAAACCTGTCCTCGCGGTGTTGCAGGTAATGACGATTAGTTGTTGGCTGTGGCTGGGAGGAGGTTAACAGCATTTCCGATGATATTGATTAGCAATGCAATAATGAGTCAATGTGTAATTAAATTTCCCTCTAATTTAACAATGAAGCTTAACAATAGTTGTTTCTACTTTAGGCACAAGGCCAGCAATTACCCAGTGCATTACTGGTACTTTATTTTATCGACCCCGTAAGGATGAAAGGCAAAGTTAACAACAATAGTGAATTTAAAATATCCCCAGCAAATTAGAACGAAACAGCAGCGACGCTATATATATATATATATATATATATATATATATATATATATATATATATATATATATATATATATATATATATATATATATATATATATATATATATATATATATATGGGTGTCAGCAGCATTCTAGTGAAAGTGTGAATATACTTTTGGGGGGATACCCTGTATATATTTATATATATAAATTCTCTGTGTGTGCGTGTGTTTGCGGAAGAAAACCGTAGTGGGAAATGTGAGAAAAGTTGAAATTATAAAATCGCATAGTAATATATAAATGATGATAACAACAATTTTCATAAGATCTATTAAAGTGAAACGAAGAAATTGCTAATATATTCACATCGACTTCCTTGGTGAATCCATTCAACCAGAATATACTTTGATCCTTTCAAATATCTCTTTATTTTTCGTTGTTTATTTTATTAACAATATTTTTTTCTTTTGTATTATGGTAAAAGAAAGAAAAAAAAAGGTAAAGAGGCAGAACTGATGTAATGTGTATGCAATTAAAAACCAGAATAACTTAATATTATTGCAAAAGTTTAGTTTGTGGCAGACTACAACGTAACACATGAATTGGTTCCAGAAAAAAATATCAGTAAACAAATGATTGGAGCTGATTCGATGCACATGTTTGGTTGACCAGGGGCATTTGAATGACATGAGTGAAAAAGGAAATTTATGTTTATATTAATTAAATGAATGCAAATTGAGATTTTTATTTAATTATTCATTTACGTTAGACAGCAAAATTTAAAACTAAAAATTACAGAAATGAATTTAGTTGATTCAATCGACTTCAGTATTTGACTGGTACTAAATTTTATCACCATAGGAATTATGGAAAGTAAAGTTAACCGCGGTGGGATTAGAATCAATTAAGTACGGAAACAGAAATATTGGATCGACACAATGTGTCTGATGTTCAAATGATTCTTCGAATTCACCACCCTTGATAATAATATTTGTTTTTACTTTAGGCACACAGCCAAACATCTGTGTGGTGAAAAAAATGTCAATTTAATCGAGCACAGTACTCAACTGGTATTACATTTTATATATCTTGGAAGGACGAAAATTAAATCTGAATTCTGAGCGATTTTCCCCCTTACAGAAAGAACTTTTGCGATGTGAGTGTTGAATTAATCCTTTAAATTGTGTAGCATATCTTAAAAAGGGAATTATACCAGACAACGTTGAGTTTGGTGGAATTTGAAGTCGCAATGTAAAGATCCGTTAGAAATACCGCAAAGCATTTTACTCAACACACAAATGGTTCTGCCAACTCACTTCCATAATGATTAACAAATAACCGGATCCTATAAAATATAAATGTAATGAATTATAAACGAATGAATGAGTGACATATGTAGAAACGATGGAAACGATTGAATCTATGTAACAAAAAGCAATGGAAATTAATGGTTTCTTATATAGGCACAAGCCCAGCAATTTTTGGGGGGAGGGGAAAGTTTAATTAAATCGAATCCAGTGCGTGACTGGTGTTTTATTTTATCGACCCCGTAATGATGAATAGCAAAGTTAAACTCGGCAGGATTTGAACTCAGACCGTATGCTGCAAAGCATGACCTCCGACTCTCTACCGAAACTGCCAATCAACTGCCAAATGGAAATAATTCTTTCTA
This sequence comes from Eledone cirrhosa, assembly GCA_964016885.1. NCBI lineage: Eukaryota > Metazoa > Mollusca > Cephalopoda > Octopoda > Eledonidae > Eledone > Eledone cirrhosa. The sequence continues at coordinate 121,899,690 of OZ024740.1, forward strand.
CTTTTGGCACACGGCCAGCAATTACCCATTGAATTATTTGTACTTTATTTTATCGAGCCCGTATGGATGAAAGGCAAAGTTAACCTGGGCGGGATTTGAAATCAGAATCGAAAGGGCCGTAACTCTATGCGTCAAAGCATGGCGTCCGACCCTCTATTGATACTGCCACTCCACCGAAATAATGAGGCAACATTATATGCAAAGAAAGAGATAAATACAGAATATTAGGAATGATGTAAGCTATATAAGAAGGAAAAACCTCAAGAAATGTATCGAAAGAAAATCTGAACGATCAAAAATGAATAAACCATTAAACTATATATCAATGAGGCTAAAAAGAATCTATAAAACATGATTAAATGTTCTACGTAAGAGAAGGGACACATGGATATTTAATAAACTGGGGAATACGGAAAAAGAAACGGTGATATAAAATATTTCTTGTTTTTCAGACCTTTCCGTATTCCCCAGTTTATTAAATATCTGTGTCCCTTCTCTTACGTAGAACATTTAATCATGATTTATAGATTCTTTTTAGCCTCATTGTTACATAGTTTAATGGTCTATTCATTTTTGATCGTTCAGATTTTCATACTGTTGGCATTAAATCTATACACCAAAGGATATATTTTTACGAATAGTTTACCAGAAGATATTTTTTGACTTTTGCCCATACTGAATTCATCAATTAAAAATTTACAGATCATATCCCTGGTTATATTCATCTCAATACTACTAACTCACAATGTATTTAAATCCTCAACATAACTTACTATATTGCGAATAACGTCGAAGAGGCATTCACCAGAGGAGAAATATTTATGTAACGCAATATTTTCAGATGCTAGTGCCTTCACATAAATAACATTAGTTTCTAGTAAAAAGAAAAAGCGATTACTTTCAGACAATACATTAAATAAACTATTGGATGTATAAAAATAAGGCTTTAAATGTAAGAAATTTTAATTTGAACTAATACCATCTATAATATCAGGTAATTTAACTAATTACATTTTAAGTGAATTTACCTATCACAGAACCGACTCAATTATAATCCATAAATACATCAAGATTCAAAGAATTCTTTCAACTAAAAGTATGTAGCAGTCATATCTGACATATCAAGAATGATCAATGATATTCCTGGGTGAATATGAAAATGTTTCTGAAATGTATGCTGCCGTTTTCAAGTTAAAAGGTTTCACCCTAAGAGACCCCTTTTAGCTGTGTTTAACATGTTATCGGTGCATTCAATGCATGTCCGGTTTTTTAATGATATAAAAACTGTCACAGTGAGGGAAGTGCACGTCTTTGATATGAGACACTTACTTTTACCATCATGCCATGTTCAAAATTGAATTTAATGTGACGTACCAAGAGGCATCAACGTCATGCAGTAAAAGTGCCGATGTATCTTTGGACAGGCTACTTAATTTTCACATTTCCTCCCCATCCAGTCCAGCTATCTTCGGGTAAGAGAAGCTAATAGATTTTCATCCTTTTCAGTGAGATTATTTAGCATTATTTTCAGAGTTCATTTTTTACAACTAGGACGATATGAATTAAGCAACACGAATTAAGCAACATCCATATAAACTTTAACTAAATTATTTAACATCATGATCTCTTTATTTACAGTATATTCTCAAATTTACTTGTCGACATCTATCCATTACTAAACAAGCCTAAACAATACCATTTTTTATTCTTCGAATGGCAATATGGGCGTTTAAACTATATCATGTGTTTAGGATATACATACATTTTGCTTTAATGGTTATGATCGTACCTGATATATACATTGCCTGATTTTACTTTCATTTCGCTAGATAGACTCCGTTTTATTGTTGAATATATAAGAAATAAAACATTTATGTGTGTTATGGAAACTTTAATCTCAGAATTCATTAGTACTAAAATATTTCATCCGTAAGTCAGTTATTTCGGGTCAACCCGTAACTATGGTGCTGAATCCTGAGTAATGACCGAAAGAATACGATCGCGAATACAAGCGGCCGAAGTGGGCCTCCTCCGAAGCGTCTTTGGAGATCAGAAAGGCACTCCAGATAGAGATGTTACCTCTTCGAATTGAGAGATCACAGTTCCGATGACATGGGTATGTGGATAGAATATCCCAGGAAAGAATTATGGGCAGTTTTTATGGGCAAAACCAACCGTGAAGAGCCCCAGGGGTAAACCTCGAGCAAAATCGTTAGATAACATCCATGTGCTTGGCTGCTCTCGCTTGGGAATCTGGTCGGATCAGTTGGAGGCCGTTGCACCTGACAGGACCCGGTGGAAGGAATGTTTGGGGTCTCTGCCTCCATGACCTTTTGAGGAATAAGAGGGCGAATAAAAATAATAACAATGATTATAATAGTAGCGTTACTCGATAGAATGCGTCAGGTATTCATCCGAAGCAACTACATACATTTACGGCATACAGAAACCGCTGGAACGCATGCTTAAAGACTCTGCCCCCAAAATCCTACTAGAAATATGTGGGTGAATAAGAAAAAGAAGAAGAAGAAGAAGAAGAAGAAGAAGAGTATGTATTCAGTTACAATTCAGAAGTAAGTTTGATAGATACGTAGAAACGTTGAGGCTGTATTTACCCTGTATGTATAACCTTCTTCAGTCATTTTTAGTTCACCATAAGCGCATCAATAAGTTTCAATGTGGATAGGGAAATAACATTGTAAAATGTGTTTCTAGTTTGTTTAAGTAGAGATTACTTGTAAGGCACTTAAAGGAGAAAGTGTATTACATGGAAAATGTGCAGATTATATACTATTGAATTTCAAGTATATATGCTCGGATCCTTGTGGATTGATGAAGCATATTAGAACATCTTTTTGTGAATCTCCAGTCTGCAGATTTCTTGGCCTTATGCACACGAAATTAACACGGCATTCCCTCTGGATCTGATGTACTTACATACAATTATAGCATCCTGTTATATCTATTTGAACGTAACTATATCGTGCAGAAGGAAGCAGCATCGATGATTAGATGCGAGCAACTATCCACTGACTGGCTTGGTATGTTCTTCATTTAATCACCAGGGCAATAAATAAGAATACGGAAAAACAAACAAACAAAAAGCAAACACTTATAACTATATTACAAATATTCATGTTTAGTCATTTTCTCAGACCTTGTTGTTACTAGCAGACACTAATTTATAGGAATTCGTACTGCAATTATTCACGTCTATTCTATCTAAATAACGTCTTATATTTTCAAACAAATTCCGGTACATGACAAATCTAGAACTTATTTTTGTATCATGTGTCTTAAAGAATAATCCGACATATGTTACCTCAAACACGGTCAATAATCTTTTATCTTCAAGTAATACTCTATACGTGACTGTCTTAATGTTTAATTCTCATTTCTACATCGACACAAAGGTTTGCAATTAATGTGCTCTGTTATTAAGCAATCATTATTTTAAATTAATGTTTAATTTGGCGTAAATTCCAAAGTCTCTATGACACCAACTTGTTCTTGTATACTCAGTTGACTGGGAATTATCAGAAAATCAGTTGCATACTATCTTACATACGTCTAACAGAGATAACACTTGATACAATACAGACAAAATACCTCTCACCTTCAATCTTTTACTATTCAAATCAACCGAATTTATTTAACCACTTTACTGATTAGCTGTCCATCTGCAATAATACAGAGACGCCGCGTGCTATTATAGACAGAAAACCGTAATTAAAATGTGTGTAACATTATGCGTGTGTGACAGCGAAATAGATAAGAAGACAGATATTGTAAAGCATGTTTTAAATATCTATAGAAAGCAATGTTTTAAATATGTAGCATCTACCATTAATTATACTTGTATCTCAAATATATATTGACTTTATTTCATACCCGTTGATGTTTCACAATTACTTAAAATGTTTTCAAGTGGTAAATTTATAATGAATTCTCAGATTCCTGCTTACATTTAACTCTGATAAGGTCATTTTTCTGCAGAAAAATGTCATGGTGAATTTAACACACTTCAAATTATAATGAAAACAACCACGAAGTTGAAACAAGTCGAGAACAATTGTAGATATCACTGATAGAATTAGTGGAGGCATAGGAATTCTTGATTTATTTGTGTTAAGAAATATTGCTTGCACGAGTAGATATATTTTCAATTCACAATTAATACAAATAATGGTAAGGAAATTCGAGAAAGTTAAGTCATATGGTTACATTGCTTTACGTGCGTATAGCATTGACTTGATTTACCTATCTACAGCCAGGTAAACTGAGCTATAGAGAAAAGAACACACACAGTGCAAATGACATGAACCAAATAATTGAATTTTGGAGTGATCATCTGATATTTCATTGACCCAAACATACACGATGTCCTTCGACGAAGAAGCTAACAATAATAAGAATAACTATAGTATCATTTAACATAATATGTATACTTACCATATTGTGTTTTACGTGTTATATGTTATATGACCTGTCAGAAGAGCATCGAACAAAAAAGCGTTGCATTATACAGTTATGGCCCTTTACGTTCGGAGGTAACATTACATTGAGGGAAGGTTTGCCTTTTATACTTACAGGGTTTATAAATTAAAAGTACCAGTAACTAAGGTCAATGTAATCGATTTTTCACTTACATTCAAATTGCCGGATTTGTATCCAATGTAAAAACAAATATTTGATGTAAATCGGCGTTACCCTGTGAATTGAATCGGATATGGTTTTCCCTTGATTTAATGTGAATTTACAACAAATCAAATTGTGAAATTTGAAAATTTTTTGAAAAAAATGTGAGAGACCATAATCGGTTACTTTCGCATTTGGAGATTTAATGCAGGTTGAAAATATCTAATAACATTTCATAGTAAAATCATTTAATAATATAAGCCAGCTGGCCATAGATAATTCATATTACATTAGATTGATAGATGGTAACAAATATTAGATAATATTGCTCTCAAAGTTTGCAGTTTAGCAAACGATTAGGGATGGTAGATGTGAATAGGCTTGTAGGATAATTCAGCAAAGGCTAGATGGATAAAGAGTCGAGTATATATACTGGAATGTCATTAGAGAGATCTAAGTCATCATGGTCAGAAAAGCTGAATATGTTGTTAAAACAGTGCGATAAACTGCATAAGTCTGTAGTTGTACAACTGTGTCACAACCAGAGAAGGATGGACAGCAACAGCAGCTTCAAAGGCCAAAACAACATCAACATCAGCCCCAGGAACACCAATAACAACAGCAACAATAACGCGAAAAAATATATGCCCCAGCTCTGAGACAAGCCTGGGCTGTAAGCGATTTCTTCGAAGCTACAGCTGTCACCCTTTCTCCATCAACACCATTTACCGTTGTTGGTCCAGGTTGCTTATTCATCTGGGAGTTGCACTCTTATATCGGAAATAACCATCGTATCTAGTGGCCGTTGCGCAATGCGCCACTTACGACGCAGTGTCTAGCAGAAGAGGTGTGGATTTCCCCTGAAGCAGGTGGAAATCATGTATCTCAGGGACGACGCGTTCAAGAATTGCATGGGCTGGTGTAGTAATGCGCCGGCTTCTGCATTTAGTAATCAGATGAAGGGAGGTTGGAGTAAAAGTCAAAGTTTCGATCTTCAATTCGATATTCGTGTCAGCCCTTACCTACAGTCATCTCGGGAAACGACCGAAAAAATACGATCGCGAATACAAGTGCTCAAAATGAGGTTCCTCCGAAAAGTATTTCGAGTAATATTACTAGATAGGGTGTGTTGCTCGGAGATCAGCAATAAGTGAGTTGAAGAAGAAGAAGAAGAAGAAGAAGAAGAAGAAGAAGAAGAAGACATGCCCTTCCTCATCTTGGTATAATCTTACATGGTTTGCAGCGAGGGTGTGGTGAAAATGTGTTGGTCACAAATAAAATGAAATATATAATTTGTATTCCCCTACAAAGAAAGGGAACAGAAAAAATAAAAGCCGTAATGCACACAACATAAACACCAGTAATGACAAGCGCATAAGTAGTCGCTACGTTGTTTCTGAAAGAGATCTTATGATATGGACCATCTTCATGGCCCCAGTAGATACATTTGTGGTACTGGGCTTGTCCAGCAGCGAAGGATATGCGTTAAGTGTAGTGGTTGTCTATGTCCACTTTGTCAACGCCCACTCCAACCAATGTAAATCGGACACAATTTCGGTAAACATCCTACACCTGCTTGGACAGCATCGTCTAGCATATTTTCGCACTGTCTCCCAGCCATAAAGTGGTGCTTGCATAAACTCTGTTCACTTGTCGTCAGTACTCAGCACAGCTTCCGGCTTTGCATTTAAATCAAATGTCACTACGGTTACTTATTGAAAACGTTCGATATGTTTGGGGAAAATTCCAGCCTTCTTGGTCCCTGAACTCCTCCCATTTCACTACTATCGTGATGGGAAAGGCCATCTACAGAATGGGGTGCCATGTCCTGGAATAGCTATTTCAACTATTCACTCTTGCTAACCTCCTGCGTACCGAGATCAATGTAGTTCAATATCCATTAAACCCATAATGTAGATTACGCTATGTTTTATTCGCATCAGAACGTGTTCTCTTATTGAGGTATCGATGGTGTAGTTCAAGATATTCACACACACACACACACACACACACGCACACGCACACGCACACGCACACACACACACACACACACACACTTAGTCATTATCCCCACAATATAGTAAGAATTCGTTACAGACCTATTGGATTCTTTAAATGTTGCTCTCACACTCAACGCACCTCTGATATTTTAAAGTTCCAGAGAACATATTTAGGTCCATGTGTAACTCATCTCCATCAAAAGAAACATCAAATGAAACAGATACAGTAGCGGTTATATTGACCTTGATAAAATAACGTAAATATATACATAAGGACGCAATCTATTTCTGAAGATAGGTATCCCATAGCCAACTATAAACCTTGCGTAATTCTCAGGGAGATTGAGATTGTCAAAGTGTCTGAGAAGGCTGACATGTTCGACTAAAGTGCAGTTAATTAGTCGGGCACCCAAACAGTTTCTACGCACTCAGGCACACATATACACACGCGCACGAACACATAAATTTACATGCACATAAGAGGTAAATATTCAAGTTGTCAAAAACATTTTACATGTAAGTGTGTGTAAGTGTGTATACATATCTGCATGACAAGAAAATCGCTCGGTAGAAGTGCAGATTATCAGTTATATGTACAGGCTATCAAGTATGTTAGAAGAAAGAACAGTATATAGTCATATGTATATAACATTATATATGAATATATGTGTATATTCATATTTGTGTTCGTACTGGTGAGCACGTGCACGTTTGTAAGAATGTTACATATACACGTTGAAAATGTATAGAAAATCAAGAGTAAAACGAATTGAAATCTAAAATGAAAGAAATAAAGAGAGATTGAGTAGAAACTAGTCTTAAGAAAAATTTAAAATAAATATTAATAAAACATTCAACCGAAAATTAAGGAAGGATGATTAAGTTAAAAAACGAAATCATTTCTTTCCTGAAAAATAAAAAAAGGGAAAAATAATTATTAATATTTTACTTCACGGAATTATATTTTTCAAGAATTTATTGCTTTTTCTGTTATAATTTATTCAATTGGCGTTTATGTTTTTATTTTATTCATTTTTATTTCATTTTTCGTTATTTTTGACAAACTTTTTTTGCTCATATTGCTTCAGTAATTCCCAACTTTTTACCTTCACCTGATATGTTGCATCTAAGATACGGAATGAATAACTTTGCCATGGCTAAGTTTGTAATATAATATAATATAATAAAAAGAATATCATCAGCGAAGAATAACTACACCTCCCTTTATTTTTTTGCTAGCTGTTTCCACGTGTTATCCAATGGACATTTCTCATGCATAATCATATACGAAATATGGGAGTATAGGTAAAAAAAGAAAAGAAAAGAAAAGATCAAAGAAGTATCATGCAGGAAGAGACAAATGATAAATCGATGTAGAAGCCAAAAATATAAAATAATAATAATAATAAAAATAATAATAATAATTGTTTCTACAATTGGCACAAGGCCAGAAATTATCCAATACAATACTGGTACTTTATTTTATCGACCCCGTAAGGATGAAAGGCAAAGTTAACCTCGGCGGGATTTGAACTCAGAATGGCAAGGGCCGTAAACATGAGCGTCAAATCATGGCGTCCGACTCTCTACCGATACTGCCAATTCACCGTAATAATAATAATGATTTCATTTATTAGTCACAAGGGTCGACATGTAGGGGACAATACAAATACAGGGACAGTGGGGTTTACAATAGGGTCGAGTAAAAGTGCACAATGGCAAGACTTATTTAGCAATGAAGATATAAAAATATAAAATAAACTATGCATAAATAAATCAAAATAAATTCCCTGAAGGGGGTGGACGACCCTGAGCTGACTCAGGTACACAACCAATCCTGAGCCACCCTGCGCTTCTAGTGCACCCAGGGAGAGCACCCCTCTCCTCAAGTTAGCTAGCCTATAGGCACATGGTCAGAGTAGGCCCATTCACATGGACCATTCTCGCCACATTCATCCACCTTTCAGCAAATTTACTAGGGAGCAGCATTTCTCTCTCCGCCCACACCTTCCTTTCCAGATAAAACTTGTAGAAGTTAATGAGGGATTGGCCGAAGAGAAAAGTGTCTGTCTTCAGTCCTTTTAATCTGGTCCACCATATAAGGGCTTTCGCTACGGCCACCAGACAGAGGAAAATTGCATGCTCTTCCTGACCTAAGGGAGGCGGCGGGTCGATCTTCACTATGGACTCGGCCGATAGCCGGATTCGTTCCACACGCGACAGTATCTGTGAGACATAACTCCACAAGTCAGTAATGCACGGACATTTGACAAATGGGTGCAGAACGATTTTGTCGTTCTGTGCGCATCTTGGGCAGGTCCATCTGATAGCACCTCCGTGCCTGTAGAGTTTATGCCGAACCGGCAGTGCCCCCCCCCCCGGTAGCACTGCCAAGCGAGGGATTTCTGGAAATTGTCCCTCGTCCCCGACTCGAAAGTCCTCCGGTACAGACTGGTCAGTTCGACTTCGTCGAGGCCCGAAGATTCTCCGAGTGCGTCATCGCTCTTGCCCACCACTAATCCTCTATATAACTCGAGGGTTGAAGTTCTACTGGTCACATTGCCCACTTGGTAGAGGGCAGTGAGTGCCTGGCAACTTTCCAGGTGCCAGTCACCCAGTTTCGGTCTCTTCTTAACCCAGGACTGCAGCTCAGTCAAAGAATCGAGCTGCGGAAAGTCCCGTCTGATAAACGGCGACCACACCTTTTCACCCTTTAGGTAGAATATCTGGAGATGTCGCAACCTCAACACATGTCTGCGCATCATTAGCCACGGCATGCCCAGCCCTCTGACTGGCTACTCTGCTCGTTACCTCGTCCCAATTCTTTTCCACCTGGAGGTCTGGTCCGAACCAATTCCCGACCAACTTTACCCGTCCGTCCGTCCAGCGACCCACGACGCAGTCGGACGGCATAGTCTTGCCTCTCCAGGTTCCGAGGTGCAAGCCCACCGACTATTCCAGTTTCAGTTTGGCTCCTGTCAACCTTTAATATTCCTTCAATAAGGTGCCGGCCACCTCGATTTCTGAGGTGTCCGCCACCATCACGGTGATGTCGTCCGCATAAGCCGACACCGCCCTTCCACGTCCCGGTTCGAATGGGATGCCCTGTAGCAGCTCCAGCTTCCGCAGTAAAGGCTCGAGAGTCAATACGTACAGAAGGGAAGAGAGAGGGCACCTTTGACGGACCGATCGGGAGAGCCGACATGGTTCCGAGAGGTGGCAATTAACCTTGACCACCGAGCGTGTGCCGCTGTGCATTGCAGCGATCCAGGGCCGAAGCCAGCCGCTTTGAGGACAAACTTCAGATACCGATGAATGAACTTATCGAATGCTATCGATTGATCTATGATGTATCACATGAGTTGGAGATTGTCGTGTATGGACCTGGATGGGATTGCGCAAGTTTGCGCCTCCCCAACCAAATCCTCGACGACAAGCGCCAATCTCTTTGCTAACACCTTGGCCAAAATATTAAACTCTATGTTTAGCAGAGTTATGGGCCTGAATAATGAAATGTCTTCAAATCTTTGATATGAGGGAGGAAAAACTAACGATGTTCATTCACTAGAGTTATGTTCCACATCTGAAGATTCAGCAGCCAAAACACGCCTACTGCTATCGTCTTCAGTCAGGGTCATAAATCTATCAAGTCTCTATCTCTCAATAGCTGTAAAAGACGCTGGACAGGTCTAAGCTCAGCATCAAATCTGTAGAATTTAGGTCGGACGCAATTAGTGTCAGTGAGTACACACTCAATCACACACACACTCACACACACCGATGCGATGTCAGAGAGAAAATATATACACCAACACAGTATGCACCGAAAGTTAGGTTACAAAACAACAAATGTTATATTGGTCAAATCTCAATTTTAACGATGTAAATTAGAAACATTGGGTCAAGCACAGTAAGTAAATTCCGTTCAACGCAAGTAAATTCCGTTCAACGTTCTGCTATACGTTCTGGCAGAACTAATGGCAATTCTATGGATGAACGGATTCATACGCGTGATGACTCATACGCGTTCAACGTTTTGCTATACGTGTATCGATTGAATTATAACATCCGTATCGTCAAAATTGTCTATGTTTTGGTATATAAACATCCATGTTTAGAGCAAGTTGTCAGATGTACACTAATACTAGTAAATATATGAGCTATGTCAAAGTACCTAGGTGGGTCAATGCAGGGGGATGCAGAACAATTATATGAAAGACGTAAAATAAGAAAATGTTTAAAATAAAAAATTAACTTACTTACTAAAATTTTCACTCCAACTAATTAGTTTCTGTAATGGGATAAATATAGTTACACAATGTAACTATCGAAAATTCATTACGTCATCAGGGAGTCTATTCTCAGCTAAATTCCCAGGCAATGCGCGGACACTAGGAACCCATATAAAAATAATAATTCAGTGGATGTAATAAGCTAGCGGGGACTAAATTCCATAGCACTGAAAAAGTTCACTGCCTCTGGTCAGTGGTGTATTCTAAAGAATCAATCACGTGACACTGAGGTTAGTCAGTTAGGAGTGGGGTGGTATTATGACAAGAGCCTACTACTACTACTATGAATTAGCAGTAGATTTGGCAAGTTTGCTCAACAAATAATTTGGAGATAAATATAGAGAATTAATACATCTACCAACATATGCGTACAGATGTATACTAATACTAGTAAATATATAAGTTATGTCAAAGTACCCAGGTGGTTCAATGCAGGAGGATGCAGAACAATTATATGAAAGACGTAAAACAAGAAAATTTTAAAAATTAAAAATTAAATTACTTACTAAAATGTTCACTCCAACTAATTAGTTTCTGTAATGGGATAAATATAGTTACACAATGTAACTATCGAGAATTCATTACGTCATCAGGGAGTCTATTCTCAGCTAAGTTCCCAGGCAATGCGCGGACACTAGGAACACATATAAAAATAATAATTCAGTGGATGTAATAAGCTAGCGGGGACTAAATTCCATAGCACTGAAAAAGTTCACTAGTAAGTAAGTTAATTTTTAATTTTTAAAATTTTCTTATTTTACGTCTTTCATATAATTGTTCTGCATCCCCCTGCATTGAACCACCTAGGTACTTTGACATAACTTATATATTTACTAGTATTAGTGTACATCTCTACGCATATGTTGGTAGATGTATTAATTCTCTATATTTATCTCCAAATTATTTGTTGAGCAAACTTGCCAAATCTACTGCTATTTCAAGTAGTAGTAGTAGGCTCTTGTCATAATACCACACCACTCCTAACTGACTAACCTCAGTGTCACGTGATTGATTCTTTAGAATCCACCACTGACCAGAGGCAGTGAACTTTTTCAGTGTTATGGAATTTAGTCCCCGCTAGCTTATTACATCCACTGAATTATTATTTTTATATGGGTTCCTAGTGTCCGCGCATTGCCTGGGAACTTAGGTGAGAATAGACTCCCTGATGACGTAATGAATTCTCGATAGTTACATTGTGTAGCTACGTTTATCCCATTAAAGAAACTAATTAGTTGGAGTGAAAATCTTAGTAAGTTAATTTTTAATTTTTAAAATTTTCTTATTTTACTTCTTTTATATATATATATATATATATATATATATATATATATATATATATATATATATATATATATATATATATATATATATATATACATATATATATATATAAGGTATGTTTATGAATAAACATTTGAAATCATCAATGAATTTTGTAAACTGGTGACGTAGCAGATTCGATCAGAAGCATGGGTGGGTTACTGCCGATGACGATCAACAGTTCTGACGCCTGTCGTTATCGCGACAGTGCTCTCTTATGCTGTTCTCTGCTGGAACTAAATATAGGCGTCAACCTCGGTTGGACACGTGTGTACCTGGGCAGATTAGCCTCAACTTCTACATAGAACTCTCGGCCGTCTCCGCCGAAAAAAAGGCAACATTATATATTTTCATTCAACAACAATATCTTATACTGATTTAGGCACAATACCAACAATGTTGAGTGAGGGGTAATTCTACCCTAGTGCAATACTGATATTTTATTTTATCGACCCCGTAAGGATGAAATGCAATGCTAAACTCGGCAAGATGTGAACATATTTCGTAAAGGGTTGTATCTCTATGCCATAAAACATGCTGTTCAACACTCCTCTGCCATTCCACAGACAACAGTATTGATATCGGATAGTTTTCCAATTAGCCAATCATTTTCCATTACACTGGTTGACAATTCTTAAAAAAAGAGCTGCCTGACTGTAAATTGATTCAAAATCATATCTATAATACTTCGTTCATAGAGTACTGAGTTTTTGTTTTCTCATCACGGTTACATACATTTTATTATGTCTAAATAGTGAGTTTCGATTTTTATCACGAGCTCATCAGACAAGAATTCCATCTAGTTTTTGTCTATTACGCCAGTAGCGATATTCTATAGTAACAAGAGTCACCATTTAGCCTCAATAAAAAGAATATTACTCTACTTCAGCATTTCTATCAGCTGTCAACCACATACGGATATATATATATATGATAATAATGGAGCTGCGGCGTTGCAAATGGGTTACATATGAAAAAGTGAGTCCTTCATCAGTGACCCTCCAACCGTCCTAGGCATTTCATCGCTGTCCCAACGACTTTTTGTAGCCGTTGTTCGCACCAACCTGAGGTATATGGCCTTTAAAGCGATGAAATGCCTAGGACGGTTGGAGGATCACTGATGAAGGACTCACTTTTTCATATATATATATATATATATACATACATATGGTGAAACCGCCTCGCCGCTATCTTGTTGGCGTAGGTTTTTCTTCTTTTAGATTTTTTAAGTGTTTTCACCAAATTTTATAAACTATGTTACATCTTCACACAAGCTTATTATATATATATATACAGGGTGTTCGGGATAAATTTGACAGAATAATATTTGGTTGTTTTTTAAGATGTTTTAAATTCATTCATGCCCACTAGGCTTTATTTGAAAGTTTAAACCCTCCTTCATTCATATATGTGATGACAACGAGAATGGATGACTGGGAGCCACCTGAATCATGGAAGAGTATAACTTGTATCATGATGATTCGCGCCGGCCATCAAAATAAGGAGATTATGGTCGCTGCTCAATGCTCCCTGAACACAGTAAAAACAATCCGGCATGAACTGGAGAATTGCAATGGAGACTACGAGGCTGTGGCTAGAAGAAAGAAACATAACAGAAGATCTGATTGCTCTCGCACAGCAGAATTCCTCGAAAATCTGCAGAAAAAAGTGTTGGAGGACCCTGGCATCGGAATTCGGTCTTTGTCGCATGAATTGAAGCCCTGGATAACAAGGGTAGCCAATAATAGGCCGTATGTATGGCAGCTGGATTCGGCCCCCTGCCACACCTCGGGGAAAAGTCAAAAATGGTTGTCAGCCAAGTTTTACGACTACACCAGTCCCAATGTTTGGCCTCCGAACTCCCCTGATCTTAACCCGATGGACTATTATGTATGGGGCGCTGTAGAGAAAGACACCAATCGCCGTGCCAGTACTACAAAAGCCCAGTTAATCGACAGAATTAAAGTAGTTTTTGAGGGCCTTCCCAGGCAAAGTGTAAAATCAGCTTGCTCTAGGTTCCGGGCCCGGCTTGAGGCTGTAATAGACGCTAATGGAGGTTATTTTGAGTAAAACTCTTTGACAATAGTGTAATTTCCTTCTCCATTGAATTTCTTTTAAACCAAATAAATTTTGTAGATACCAAGCACTTTCTCTTTTTCCTGATGAAACTGTCAAATTTATCCCGAACACCCTGTATATATATATATATGTGTGTGTGTGTGTGTGTGTGTGTGGTTGTGTGTGGGAGCTTAGTTCCATGAAACAATGAAAACATGAGAAGGCCGGAGTCTACAAATACGTATTACTGCCAGCGTTTACGCCACAGAACTTAGTGTAATAGCTTATTGTAATCGGCGACGTATAAATATATATATATATATATATATATAAATATATATATAAATATATATATATACATATATATATTTATATATGTATATATATATAGACATATATATATATATATATACATATATATATATATATATATATATATATTTATATATGTACATATATATATATATATATATATATATATATATATATATATATATATATATATATATATATATATATATATATATATAGAGAGAGAGAGAGAGAGAGAGAGAGAGAGAGAGAGAGAGAGAGATAGATATATATAAGAATAAACGTGCTGCGTGGTTGCTAATGGGTTACATATTAATAAAGTTAGTCCTTCATCAGTGATCTTCCAACCACCATTGGTATTTCATCGCTTTGAAGACCATATACATCCGGTTGGTGCGAGCAACGGCTAAAATAAGTCATTGGGACACGTAAATAAAGGGCACACGAGAGTGTAAACAAACAAATATGGTGAAGCAACGAAAAGTGAGGAAGAAGGAGTCAAGTCCCAAATTTCCATGAATATAAGTTTGGCGAAATCGTGAACGAGAGAGAATAATGACCATCAAACCTGGTTGGAATGTGAGCAAGGAAGGAATTCCGTACAGGTCTAACGGGAGGAAGAAGGGATCTAGTCTGTGAATTCGGTGAACGTAAGTTCTGTGAAATCGTAGACGAGAGATAGAAAAATAGCGACCTATCTGACCAAGGGTGCGAAAGAAAAGAATTACGCACAGGTCAAACGGGAAGAAGGAGAAGGAGGAGAGGTAGTAACAGAGAGTGAGTGAGTGAAGGGTGAGGAAGAGCTAACAGAGAGAGTGACTGTTAGAGAGGGTAAAGATACAGAGAAAGAGGAAGCAGTAAGAACGAAATAGACGGGTCAGAACTTTTGAAAAAATATGTGTAAATATGAGAATATACGTGCTGCGTGGTTGCTAATTGGTTACATATGAATAAAGTTAGTCCTTCATCGTTGATCTTCCAACCATCATACATATATATATATATATATATATATATATATATATGTATATATGTATGATTTTATCATTTATTTTGTCTGACCTGTTTAGTTTGACTTGTTTTTGGGATTAGGTGGTTAATGCCTTCTTGGCTGCCTTTTTAGTTTGTATGGCGTTTATAACATATGTTTATACATCTTGTTTTTGAAACCATGGAGCGCTTTCCAGCATGGCTCTGAATCTGCGTTACGTTTCGCTTTTTCTAGCCGCCGAAATGCAATTATCGCTGAATTTATATATATATATATATATATATATATATATATATATATATATATATATATACAACTCGCAGGGCGAGAAGCAGTAAACCATCACCGTGTCATATATTACCGACCTGGATGGGGGTGATTGTTTGGTTGGGGTGTGGGGGGACCTGCCTAGGCGAGTTGCGTCGAGTTTTGGGGTAGTGGATGGTCAACTTACTTCGGATTTGCGCCTGCGCAAACCGGTGGGGGTGAATTTGTACTCACAAGGGAACGGGTGAAGGATTCATGTACACCCTTTGCGTCTGTTCCCTTGTCGATACAATTTGGATTGCCCCGGGAACGTAACCTAATTATGTAAGTAGCTGTCTGATAAAGTCATGGCACTGGGTACACGGAATCGTGTGGTCACTGTCGTCATTGAAATATGTATCACAGCATTATCATTAAATAACTTTAACATCTGAAAATACTTCGCATTTTCTTATTCTAAATATACTCCGTCACTTCTATTTGGAAAGAATGGGCTGAGTGCTTGATTTGAATTGCATGCATGTATACCGTAAGAATTTAGCTTCTAAATGTTGAGCGCATTATGGTGTAACCAAAATGGAGGAACCAGCCATCAGCTAAACCCGGAAATTCCCTCTACCATGGGGACTGATTACACATACTGGTGGTTCCTACTACTGGACGGAGATAAAATTATAAATTAACTTTCGACCGGGTAAATAAGCGGGTCTGAAAGCAATGTAAAACCCTTTATTTTCCTGCAGCAACTTGCATTTTACAAAGAGGCCTTGAACGGAACCTCCTCACTTCATCCGATAACGAATTTTTATATGCACTTTACATGGACAAAATTGAAAAGTATTTTCACCACTCCCATACCGATATACATATTCCTCGTATATTTGTTTGTCATATATGTTCCTCTCTCATTTTACATCTATGCACTTTTTGTTTTGATTCATGTGATAGAAGAAGATAGTAACTAATTATTTTCCTAATTACTACGTTCCATACTGTAATTCTACTGTACGCTACTATCTTCCAATATATGGATAATATATTTGTAATATTGATCCCCTTTTCAAAACATCTTACTATAATTTAAACATCTCCCTATTTATTATGTATTATATACAGTATATATATATATATATATTTAATTTACTTCAATCAAGATCTTAACTTGTAATCTTTAATTTGTAATTTTTTAATTTTTAATTTTTAATTTTCAATCATAATTTCCACTGTGAAACCAGTACTGTCCAAGCATACTGTAGGGGTAGTATCGAAGCCCATTGCAACTCATACTCTGCCACCACCAGGAGGTCTCGGTCATCGGCCACTAGCAGGGCGACTAGCAGTATACTATAACCGTGTCATATTACTGACCTGGATGGGGGTGTTTGTTTGGTTTGCGTGTGGGGCGACCTGTCTAGGTGAGTTTCGTAGAATTTTGGGATAGTGGATTGTCAACTTCCTTCGGATTTGCGCCTGCGCAAACCGGTGGGGGTGAATAGAGACTCACAAGGGAACGGGTGAAGGATTCAAGAAAACCCACTTTGTCCGTTCCCTTGTCGATTCAATTTGTATTGCCTCGGGTACGTAACCTTATTATGTAAGAAGCTGTCTGATGATGTCACGGCACTGGGCGCAACGAATCGTGTGGCCACTGTCGTCATCGAAATCATTAAAGAACTTACACATCCGAAACTACTTCGCATATTCTTATTCTAAATATACTCCGTCACTCCTATGTAGAAAAAGTGCGTTGAGTGCTTGATTCAATTACGTGAATATTTACCGTATATATATATGTATATATAAATATAATAAATTTGAAGACTAAAATCCAAAGAGGGCTCGATAAGGATAAATATATATCAAATATATAAGAACCTTAGAGCAAATATTTATTAAAATAACAGATTAAAGTTTAAGCAAATAATCGCTGCTTTCACCCTTAACGGGATCTTCTGAAACTAAAAAAAATCAATCTGTGAACGCAGAAGTAAATATTTCGAAAAACGTTGCAACCGAAGGATGACAGGAAGACGATACTTTGGTTCGTGGGAATGTTCGCTGGCAAAAAAACCAAAAATAAACCGAAGATAATACGCGAAAGCAGCGATTCTTTGCTTAAACTTTAATCTGTTATTTTAATATATATATATATATTACACAAGATCCTCTTCAGTCATAAATGACTATTGAATTTTGCAGCTAAAAGTTCCAATCACTGCAAAAAATCGTTTAAGTTGTTTTTTGCTGAAAAACCGCAATTGCTCCAAATAGCTCTCCCCCTTCTTCACGCAACTGATGTTGTGCAAATGAAAGGGAAAGAACCATACCACTTGGAATCTGTGACGATGCAACTTATTTCAAAAATTGAGCAAAGTAGAGCAAATGTGAAATCTAGTGACTTGCTTAAAAATAAACGCCCTACCTTCTCCGAGAATCGAACTCAAAACCCTACAAATCTGCAGTCAATTCTCTAACCACTAAGCAAGCCTCATCAGACATACACATACACAGAGACACATGTATATATGTATGTTTATATTTATTTATATGTTTGTGTGCGTCTCTGTGTATATGTATGCATATGTGTATGTGGCTGTGTTTGTGTACATGCATCTATATATATATATATTATAATAATTTGAACAATTTTCGTTAAAAACAATGTATTATATACACAATCATCTATTCCATTTTTCAGAGAAACCGTTCAGAGATTACCGTTCTGTTTATCATATTTTCTTTCTCTCATTTGAATATAATTGATATCTTCAACAGATAAATATTTCTATCGCAACACTATTCGTCGTACCAAGTAGGGTGTAGATTAATTTGCAAAATAATATGTGCTATGAATTATAGTCTACATTAATTCAGAATTTAATGAGAGACAAACCATGGATTAGTTTGTTCAAAGGTGAGGGATTTTTGAAATATGTTCTAATTCTAGAAACAAATGAAAAATATGTTTTGCTCCAGTTTACTCTACGGCACAAATGCCTAAATTCCCATAAATTCGTAAATGACCGGTGGAACTGTAAAAGGAATTCATAGAGTGCGTTAACAGATACTTTAATCGACTGAAAATTTCTGAGTCATAAACATTTCTAACGAGTCCACTTTGTTGTTAAATGTGTTAAATATATAACTGAATGTATATCGTATACGATAAATACAGAGATGTTGGCGGGACCCTTCTGCATTATATTTCTCAGTGTAAAATATGAGGAAATATATAAGATTTAGATTTGAAAGAAAATACAATAAAAATGATGCTAACCTTCGTTGATACGATCTTGCGCGCAACTACTATTCTCACTCATCTACATATAATTTTACTCAATAATATTCAGGCAGTTACAGAATGTACATCTTTATTTATGAATACTATTTTAAATAAGTATGAGTTCTCTACCGAATGAAAGCTATCTTTTTATTTAATTTTCTTTTCTATGTTAGTGATTTCTTCCTGCTTCAGAAAAATACATTACGACAGACACATTGTTCATGCTAAACAAATAGTTGATTTTGAGAGCTATGTTTTCCAACCAAACAGAATATATGATGATATGAATAATCAGATAGAATCTAAATCAACTATAATACGATATGTGTAATGGAAAAGAAAACCACGCGGTCTTCTGGCATTTCCTCACGCGATAACTATATCGATTTAAGAGAAAAATCACTAAATCGGAAACTTCTTTATCTATATCATATCAACGTTACTGACATATCAGTATATCGCGTGGAAACGTTAATTGCATCGCAGTACACGTGGCATATAAATGCAATGACGTTTGTGAATCATTTTACTTTCCTTTCTTTGATGCATTTTTTAACAAACATTTAATAATATGTATGAAACTTAATCGGGGTAAATCGTCAACTGAATCTGTGATAATGCATAATTCGCGACATTAAAATCTTCCGGCATATATCGATGCTCTAGTAATGCCTTCTGATACTTCTACCCAGTTATAGATATAAGCGTACCAACCACTAATGAGATGTTTGTTTTTTGTCGACCTCTTTAGATTTAGGGGTTAAGTTGACTTTGGCCTATTTCCAGAATAGTTGATTTACTTCGGGAATTCGAAGGGAACACCATTTAGTGTAGCGTGTGGTAACACGTAAACAGAGAAATAAGACAATTACTGAATTACTGTCTTGATATACTCAATGTTTTTCCTATCAAGTATAATAAATAGCATTTTTAGAAACGTCCATTACATACAGAAATAACACCAACATTTATTACTCTATAATCATCTACACCCAAGTGTCTTTTACATGCAACAAAAATACATCTCGTTTAATCTACATTAATCTCAGACACAATCACCTCAACGTGATTTTATTAAGAGTCTACTACCACATTACAACAAAATTCACAGAGGATATCAAGAATAAATTATCGTGTCTCAAACACTCAGTCGAGGAACAATAACCACTTGAGTTTAATTAACGCTTGTGACCGCTTCGAAGGCCGTGTCCCGTTAACAATGGTGGTCTCTCCCGGAGATCATACATCCTGCTGATAATATATATTGCAGGTAGGCCTTTCTCTTCAAACCCCAAAACTGTTCAGCTCCCAAACCACTATTATTCTTCTACAATGCCCAAATTCGACAACTTGAACGGTGCTATACAGATACAAGAACATTAGATGTATCCAAATGGAGAGTCTTCTGTAACACATTCCGGTTTCAGGCATATACATGTAGTTCTTCTTTTCTCCATGTTTTTTGCCGCTACTATAATGCCCTTTATCCCAGCTGATAGCTTGCCGCGGTTCATACGACTAAGGCACTCAACGATTATCATGTCATCATCGATGTTTTCTAATCTATAATGCCCTTCATAAACAATTCTGGAATTATGACTTTGCACTTGTAATCATTCTCCCGGCAACTTGCATTAAAATATTATCTTCATCAGATAGTTTCTTACTGCTATTCTCTTAGCCTTCAGTCCCTCCCATACCCTCTTTCATAATCATGTTAGTGTGTGAAAGAAAGCTAGGAAAGAAGAGAGAGAAATACAAAATGAGACGAGGCACTTTTTGAAATAAAATGAATTGCTAGTTTCCACTCTAATCTAAACACACAAAATGGTACACCATTACAACCATATTTTATTTCGCACAGAAATAGTTTCTTAGTTATGTAATGAAATATTACAGCAATTCACAAATCTTATTTTAATCTACTAGGTCTTAGACTATATTTTGTATCCCAATCTCACACTATATTATGAAAACGTTTAACAATTCCATCCTCATATCTTAAGTCAAATAGAAAATATTCATATCTGATCTACTCGCCCACTTCCAGGAAACGCAATTATTCTTTTGAGAGAAGCAAATACCGGCATGATTGCAGCAAAGTTGGATTAAGCAATCTATTTTACAACGACAATACATGGTTTTATTAAAACGAATTATTCCTCATATAATGCAGCGTAAATTGCCTCAAAGGGAATACATCATTGAAAGGCCTTGATAGTAAAGCCACATCAGACTACCATGTCATTACTTCTACATGCTGATGTCTAGTGGGGACACGCTTACCGAATTTTCTTCATAGTATCTTTCCAGATATGTCTGAAAACATCTGAAAGGAGTTAATTTGGTTTTATTCATCTAAGAAAATTTTAGTACGAACGTTATGCTTTTTCTTTCGTGAAATTCAGGAAATTGTATTCCACAAGTAATACATATTTTTAGATTAAGATAGTTAATCTAAGGAATGCAACACATTTTATGAAAAAAAAAAAAATAATATATATATATATATATCAGAAACACAAAATGGTGTAGAACGTAATTAGAGTTATGGCGCGAAAAAGAAACAGATGTACGATTAAACATTCGGAAGGTGAACATTCTTCAAGATAGAGAGATGAAATATTGGAGGAAAATATATTTGTCAATACAAATTTTACTTATATGTTATAAAAAGCTATATATTTGTCTATCAGAACCACATATACGTTTTCATTTTGATGTTACTTATGTTTGACGGATAATAGTTGATTGATATCTATATGTGTTGCTTTCAGTACGTTTATGATTATCATCAATCTACGCCATCCATTGATAGGGCAGTTCCTTGTTTTGAAGGTGATAACTATTTACCCATTTTAGTAAAAGTCATCAAAGTTATTTCTGCCATCGGTAGAACACGGAAGAAAAGAAATAATCTATGCTGTTGACCAAAATAAGTTAAAATGAAATTTCAACCACCACTGGATTTGATTACCGTACACAGATTATAAACACAATGAAGCAAATACCATATTTCAAATTTCAATCAAATGTAATTGCTGTAGAAATATATTTCTACTACAATATACTTTTTCTACATCAAGGCATTTTTAACAAAATCATTTCCATTTTTTTGTGTTAACAATCTTATTATTTATATTTCATAGTGCCTAATTATTGATTTTTTATGTGATTTACATTTTATATATGATTTAATCACAAGAGAAACACCCGAGCGACAACACAAATACAAAAAAGTGGTCAATATTTTTCTGTTAATTATATATTTTGTTTTGTTTCGCGAAATTGAAAATCAATTAAGAAGACTAAAAACAAAAATAAAAGAATCATTCATAGGAATTCAAAATATTTCTTTAAAGAAATTCAAAATTATTCCGTATTCAATAAATGACCATTATATTATGTTTGTATGCTTATTCTGCCTCCAGTTGGCCTTCCCGGATTTTAGTTTTTGCAAATTATTCTATTTATGTTTTATTTCTTATTTTTATATTCAGTTATCTCTATACAATTTTGTTTTTCTTTCTCAACTGTAAGAAGTTATAAATACTTCCACTGGTCTTTCAAGGTTTACTAACTCTTTATGGACTTTGTATTGATTAAATAAATACATAAATAGTAGGATGATTTCATTTGATTTCTTAATACGCAAGACAATGGGGTAACCACATCAGTGTGGTTTTCTGCACCATCTTTCCCATCCAAAGATATTTTGGTATCAGATAGAATAAATCAAATTCCTGTTTTTGAAGTTGATGTTTACATTTACATTTTTTTTAAATTGGCATTGCATTGATATAATAAACCAGCATCTATCAATTAGCAGTTACCACAATGTTTGCCATTAACCTTAATACCGTGAAGTTTTATTGTTGTTGTTTAGATCTAACTTTGGCATTGTTAATGATTGTATCAAATATTTTTGTTGGCGTTTTATTTGAATTGCCGTCTATCAGTAATTATATCAATTAGTTACTTTGTTTGATAACCAGTATATTTGATTTATAGATCTCTGGTATATGGATTGCGTAACACAACAAAAGTGGCTATAATTATGTCTTATTTTCTTCTTTCTTGTGCAACCCAAATTCTCTCTCGCTTATAACGTTTTTATAAGCAGGATTGAGTATTTCTTTTTTCGTAGAAATTATTTGTATTCTGCAAGACTTTCTTCTCTGGAACATACATTGTTGACACCTTTATATATATTTGGCAATATGGAAAATTACGTTTTATATATTATATATGTTGAATGGAATGATTAGAAATACAGTTATTAGTGTGTGTCTGTGTTTTTATAATGTATCACTATTATAAAGTTGATACTAGTTTTAGCCATCAATCTCCTGTATTATAATGGCGGATAAGTTGATCATGCAGCATTTGTGAGAAGACTTTTGTACATTGTCTTCTAGGGATTTTGGTTCACTTTTGGTGCAGGCGTAACATGGAATCGTTGAATTTGAGTTCAGCATTATCCAGGCTTCATTTGAAAATGAATAACATTAGAGCCTATTTGCTCAATTGTTTCTGAAATATGTAATCTTGGCTTTTTGCCATTTTCCGTAACTTATTTCCTGACATTAAAAAATGGATCCTTATTTGTTTGTAATTGTTTGCTTGTTGAACTACTCTGTTTCGTAGTCGTTTTACTTAATAAACTAGGTTTATTCGTTTATGAAAATGATTTAAGTACATTTCTTGACATAGGATGACTCTTAGCTTAGTTCCCCAGTGTTAGCCTTTGTCTAAATCTCAGACATTAAATCCCTCTCCATCATATGTTGTAAGGTAACATTCTAGCCCACTTAAGAAGCACCAAAACTTGTGAGCAACAATAATCAGATCTCGACAAGTATGCAACACAATATACTAGGGAATCATTATTACCAGGAAATATAAGTAAGCTTCTTAACTCACACAAAAACAGCGAAATCAAATTGAGTTAAAAAATGCACACTCGTTTGTGTAAAATGTGAACCGAAATGCCAATAGGGAAATAGGAAAAAATCGGTCCTTCTCAACATCGAGACAAAATTAACTGTATGGTATGAAATGAACTGCTGAATGGGTAAGAGGTTATGCTTTCAATCGAACCGGGAGGAACAGTTGGTAAGTGTTTTACCATATACTCGGGGAAATCCTGTTGGATGGATTTAACTGTAATACAGAGGTGCACTGTACTCAAGTTAAATACACCAACAGTAATAAGAAAATGATTATCGTTTTGGGTAATTTCATCTATGTATGGCAATAAATGGGATGGTCGGGCTTCTGAGTGCTAGTGGCACAATGTCACCCAATACATATTGCTTCCTCTCTGAGTAGTTGGTGATTAAACCCCAGCTCCACCACAAGGCACTGGTGAGAAGTGTAAGTGTAATGCCAGCAGCAGAACAAAATAGAGCTGTTAAAAGGGTTGGTGAACTCAAATTCAAAGATCATCCATCTCGACAATGGCTTATATAGGCTCATCTACTCTCAATTTTTCAAGAGTTGTGTGATATGAGGAAAATCAATAGAAAGTGGTGGAGGTCAAGCAGGACGGGTTTCTGCAACAGGAGCGAGAAAAAGCTGGATTGAATTGGATTGCAATAAGTGTCAACCGTTTTTGTTGAAGAATAGGTGTTATTTGTTTCAACACGAATCACAAAAATAGAGCGTGCCTTCCGAGATTGTTAGCTGTTAACGGGACAACATGCCAATGATATCAATGTATAAATTATTATGTATGATCAATGGAAATGGCTGTGTGATTTAACGTGACACATTGTGTGATGATACTGCTCCTTTGAATGATACGTATATTCTATCGATGAACTTTCAAACCGTTTTCGTTTACCTAGCCGCAAGTGTAGAATTGGCTCGCTTTGTCATAAAACCATAGAATATAACACATGCACAAGATGCTACGCAGTGGGAACGAAACAGGAACATAGTGATTACAAAGCGCTTGTCTGAAACATCCAAATATGATGCCTCCACAATATTACATAAAAATACAGTGATTAACAATTAAATATTTTATGAAATCTTTAAAGTAAACTATGCTAAATTGTGCTTCAGAAAGATATTACATTTCATTATATTATATTCAAAATTGACAGTATCGGTAGAGAGCCGGACGCCATGCTTTCCAGCATAGTTACGTCTCTTTACGGTCTGAGTTCAAATCCCGCCGAGGTTAACTTTGCCTTTCATCCTTACGGGATCGATAAAATAAAGTACCAGTAATGTACTGGCTAATTGCTGGCCTTGTGCCAAAAGTAGAAACAATTATATTATATTAAAAAATACTTCGGAAGAAAGTGCATCATTGCTCTAATGTCAATAAATGGCGACATGTATGGATGGAAAAACAAAAAAATCCAAATTTTATAATGGATTTGAAAATATCAGACAGATTGGATTCAAACTGGAAATGTTGAGAAGGATATATTACCGGGAATCCTGAACTATAAATAAAATGTGTAGTTTCTTTATTTTTTATTTATATATATATATATATATATATATAAAACAAAGAAAATATACATATACACACACACACACACACACACACACATACATATATATATATATATATATATATATATATATATATATATATATATATATATATATATATATGTATATCAAGAGAGACAGAGAGAGAGACATAGAAAGAGTGGGAGAGAATGAGAAAAGCAAATCTATATTTGTAAATTAGCAATATAGCTTCATATAATGGCAGTTTAGTATTATACGGACGTGAATGTGATACAAGTGTGTATGTATTTATGTTAATGCGAATAAGTACGTGCGTCTGTTCGTTTATGTCAGTGTGAATTTATGTGTATGTTAGAGTCAGTTCGCATGTATTTGTGTGTGTGTACCTTTCTTTATCACAAAAGAATTAAACATTTATTCTCAATAGTTTTGATAATTGATTCAATAGAGTGAAATAACGGTTGTATTTTTTCCTATATTTCTTTCTAACGTCATTCAGATATTTATTATATTTTTATTGTGCTACGTTTATAAACAATATTGTCACGTCAAAAAGAAATAGGGAAACCGAAGATAAACCTTAAAAACAAAGTAGTCATAAATATGTAATAAACAAATCTCAACAGTATACGAAATAATATCTAGAAAACTGCACGTAGAAACAGATATAAGAATCTCATAAAAACAATATATATATAATCAAAATAGGAAAATAATATGAAGAAAATCTAATAGACCATTGAAATACTTTTAATTCTGACTATATATTTTTGTATGTGCTAAAATTTAAAGTAGTGAGCGGTTCACTTTTTCTGATATAGTTGATTTTTACGAGGATTTCACAAGGGAAACTAAATATATGGAACATAACAACTTAAGAAATCTGCAAAATACAAAAATGATATTTTGTTATAAACTTGAAGCTTGATGATGAGAGAAATATAGAAATTGATGTTGCAGAAATGGATATTGATTAAATACTCATTTTAGTATGAAATAAATACCTTTGTATTTATGGTTATATATGCAGTAATTCTAGGCAATGTATATTGTGTATCAAATATTTGTTTTAATGCTACAAAAGCATTATGATCTCGTAGAGAAGCAACATGGTAGGGAGAGAATAATGCATTATATACGTTTGTACTTATGTATATATATATATATATATATATATATATATATATATATATATATATATATATATATATATATATATATATATATATAATAATAATAATAATAATAATAATAATAATAATAATGATTTCTTTATTAACCACAAGGGTTTACATAAAGTAGACATTAAGGACAGTGCAGGACAATACAGGACGGTACAAATGGGCATTTCTGCGTGTAAAAAACAAAAACAGAGGATGTAACAAAACATAACAATGAAAAATTCTCTAATAGGGGTGAGACTTCGGAGGGACATTTGTGGAGATCTTATGTTAATGGTCCGATAAAACACGGTGCTTAGGCGCCGATGCTACATTTTATTGGGGGGGGGGGGCTGACCCTGTACCCATCTTTCTTTACCATTCTCTTGGCTTTATGTAATTCCTCCTGAGTTACCTGGATTGTTTCGCATTTTTTGGCTGCCTTCGCAAAATACACGATGTTATTCTCATTGTTTTTGTTGCTGTTGTTGTTATTGTTATTTTTAGTTTGAGTTGTGGTGTGTGGTGGAGTCAGTGGTGTTCGGTGTGGAAGAGTCCATTTTGGGTGAATCTATTTCGTTGTCAGGAGATAATTTATTTTTACTTTTGTTTCTGTTGGCGCTGTGGTGGTGGTGGTGGTGGGAGTGGTGGCTTCAACACCTGCAGTCATTAGTGTTGGCGGGAAATGAATGTCTGCATGAGACAAATTTAAATTTTGCTACTGCTTATATGTTTAGTGTTGGCAAACGTAGTAATATTTACAATGGTGGTGCCGGTGTGAGGTGTTAGTTTGTGAGGAAGGTGTGACTGTGCGTCTTCCAATCTTTTTTAGTTTCCACTGTTTTTTAGTGTCCTTTTCCGAAAGCAAATTTGTCGATCTTATAAACAGTTACCAACAAAACTTTCCATAAATTGCAATTTTAAACAAACGAAAACAACACACATTTGCGCAGCTCACGATGATACGATTTTCTACGTAGGTCACCAATAATAATAATAATAATAATAATAATAATAATAATAATAATAATAATAATAATACTGTACTGAAGGAGGGGACAATAGACCAGAGGATGTCCAAGGAGGAAATAACAACAAGGAGAAAGAGCAGCCTTCATGTAAAATCCCTTCATAGTACCTTCTTTGAGAAAACTGAATTCAGAGATCCACAGACATGGAACTGGTTGAAAAGAGGTGACCTTAAAAAGGCTACAGAAGGAATGTTAATGGCTGCGCAAGGGCAGGCCCTCAAAACGAAGTGGTTGAAACACCATATTTACAAGGAGGAGGCTAGCCCACTGTGCAGGTTCTGTGGAGAGAGAGAGGAGACTGTGGCTCACATTGTATCCGAGTGTAAACACCTAGCCCAGACTCACTATAAGGGCTGGAGACATGATGTGATGGGAAGGGTGATCCACTGGCACCTATGCAAAGTAAACAATTTACCACATTCTGAGAAGTGGTATGAGCATAAGCCAGAGTCGGTGTTAGAAAACGATCAGGTGAAGGTGCTATGGGATTTTAGGATACAGACGCACAAGAAACTGGAACACAATAGGCCTGACCTGGTGGTTTTGGACAAGCAAAAAAGATCGTGTATGATTGTAGATGTAGCCTGCGCAGTTAACACGAGAGTGCAAGAAAAGGAGAGGGAGAAAATTAACCGATACCAGGACTTAAAGTGGGAGGTGAAAAGGATTTGGAACTGCCATTAAGTCAGTCTTCCCGATTGTCATATGCGCACTAGGTACTATCTCAAAGAGTTTCCAAGGATTGTTAAAGAAAATTAGTCCAAAACGGCTTTTTGGAACACTCCAAAAGGCATGCTTGCTGGGAACAGCGAGAACCCTCCGATACGTCCTGAATATCTGAGGCTGCAGGTAGAGGCTTGATATTCATTTCAACAAACTTTCCAGTTAAATAACATTAATGACTGAGACTCAAAGAATAATAATAATAATAATAATAATAATAATAATAATAATAATAATAATAATAATAATCATTTCATTTATTAGCCACAAGGGCCGACATGTAGGGGACAATACAAAGACATTCACCCACCTTTTAGCAAATGTACTGGGGGGCAGCACTTCTCTCTCCACCCTCACCTTCCTTTCCAGGTGAAATTTGAAGAAGTTGATGAGGTATTGGCTGAAGAGAAAAGTGTCTGTCTTTAGTCCTTTCAACCTGGTCCACCATATAATCTCTTTCGCAACTACCACCAGACAGAGGAAAATGTCCTGCTCTTCCTGACCTAAGGAAGGTGGCGGCTCGATCTTCACTATGGACTCGGCCGATAGCTGGATTCGTTCCACACGCGACAGTAGCTGTTCGACATAACTCCACAAGTCAGTAATGCACGGACATTCGACAAGTGCGTGCAGAACGGTTTCGTCGTTCTGTGCGCCTCTTGGGCAGGTCCGTCTGACAGCACTTCCGTGCCTGTAGAGTTTATCCCGAACCGGCAGTGCCCCCCGGTAGCACTGCCAAGCGAGGGATATCTGGAAATTGTCCATCGTCCCCGGCTCAAAAGTCCTCCGGTACAGACTGGTCAGTTCGACTTCGTCGAGGCCCAAAGCTTCTCCGAGTGCGTCATCGCACTTGCCCACCACTAATCCTCTATAGAACTCTATAGTGGAAGTTCCACTGATCGCATTGCCCGCTTGGTAGCGGGAAGTGAGTGCCTGGCAACATTCCAACTGCCAGTCACCCAGTCTCGGTCTCTTCTTGACCCGGGACTGCAGCTCAGTCAAAGAAATGAGCTGCGGAAAGGCCCGTCTGATAAACGACGACCACACCTGTTCTCCATTGAGGCAGTATATCTGCAGATGTCGCAGCCTCAACGCATGTTTGCGCATCATTAGCCACGGCATGCCCAGCCCTCCACAAGAATTTGAAGAGGAGCCGTTCTAACTTGACGAGGCGCGGACGGGGGAAAGGCACGACGGTTAGGCGGTAGTAGATGACGGACGCGATGTACGCATTCGCCACCTCCGCGCGACCTTCCAGTGATAGCTTCATCCCAGCCCATTTTTGGGTGAGATTGGCTACTCTGCTCGTTACCTCGTTCCAATTCTTTTCCACCTGGAGGTCTGGTCCGAACCAAACCCCGAGCAACTTTACCTGTCCGTCCGTCCAGCGCCCCACGACGCTGTTGGACGGCATGGGCCTGCCTCTCAGGTTCCGAGCTGCAATCCCACAGACTTTTCTGTTTGGCTCCTGTCAACCTTTCATATTCCTTCAGTAAGGTGCCGACCACCTCGATTTCTGAGGTGTTCGACACCATCACGGTGATGTCGTCCGCATAAGCCGACACCGCCCTTCCACGTCCCGGTTCGAGTGGGATGCCCTGCAACTGCTCCAGCTTCCGCAGTAAAGGCTCGAGACTCAATACGTACAGAAGGGAAGAGAGAGGGCACCCTTGACGGACCGATCGGGAGAGCCGAAATGGTTCCGAGAGGTGGCCATTAACCTTGACCACCGAGCGTGTGCCGCTGTTCATTGCAACGATCCAGCTTCTAAAGACAGGGCCGAAGCCAGCTGCTTTGAGGACAAACTCCAGATACCGATGGTCGACCCTATCGAATGCTTTCGATTGATCTAAATTGATCAGTGCCCCACCGAAGCCAGGTTTACACCCTACCCTCTCTATGATGTATCGCATGAGGTGGAGATTGTCGTGAATGGACCTGGCTGGCATTGCGCAAGTTTGCGCCTCCCCGACGAAATCCTCGAAGACAAGCGCCAATCTCTTTGCTAACACCTTGGCCAAAATCTTAAACTCTGTGTTGAGCAGAGTTATGGGCCTGAAGTTGTCTAATGTATCCCTCTTGTTCTCGTCTTTCCTTATCAGCGTCACCACTCCCCTGCTCACAGAACTGGGAATACTCCCATTCTGCTGCCAGTTGCAGTAGAGTGCTTCGAGGAGTTCGGAGAACAAGTCTGGCATATTTACGTAAAGCTCGTAGGGCAGGCCATCCAAACCGGGTGACTTGCGCCTTATGCAGCAGACAAGGGCGTCCTGAATTTCGGATGAAGTAATCAGCCTTTCTCAGCGCTCAGCGTCGACCGTCGAGATGCGCGGCAGGCCGTCAAGGTAGGGACTGAAATCTGCTACTCTCTCTGACTCGCCCCTCTCCGTGAACAACCGAGCAAAGTGCTGGCGAAAGGCCTCACACATCCGCTTGGAATCGCTTATCTCGTGTCCGTCTCGGTCCGCCAAAGACCGAATTGTAGTTTTATTACCACGCTGCGCCTCCGCCACGTGGGCCCATCGAACAGCTTTAGTTCCCTTGTGTCTCAGCGCACGCGCCTTAACTCTGACAATGCAACCTTCGTGTTTGGCGTTGAAGAAATGGTCTAATGCCATTCTCGCCGCTAGCACGTCAGTTGCGATGCCACTACAAATAGCCTCGTCTATCTTATCTACCAGCTCCCCCTCCTTTCTATTTTTCTCTAACGCTAGTTCTTTGCTGAACTCTATCGAAGTTACTCTAATCTCTCTTTTGAGAGCCCCCCACCATCTGTTGTTGATGATCACCCTGTCAACTTTTGCTTAACTAAATTGTTGACTCGGTCCCTGTAAGCCTTACGTGCCGGAAATGACATGTTCAGCTTCCAGTAACCAGGTCCTAACCTACGCGTTTTATTTAGGTCGACCGTACAGATCACAAATTTGTGATCTGAATAGGTGACCGTTTTAAAAAGTGGACAGCCCACACTATTTCTATCTATTTTCGTAATGAAGATCCTGTCTATATACGATCTAGATGACCCCATTCGGTTGGTCCATGTCCATACTGTCACATTGGGGAAATCTAGTCGATACCTGTCAGACAGTTGGAACTGGCTGAGTAGGTGCTTCAGGCTTTTGCACCCCCCGCTCCTATCGGCTACTCCCACACAATGCCAGCGTGCGTCTAAGATGCCATCCCAGTCCCCCGCTAACAGTAAAGGGCGAGACGTACCCAGAAAGGTCTCCAGGCGCCTAAAGAAGTCAGGTCGTCCGGCCCCTGTAGGGGCGTAGACGGCCAGCAGTCTAAAGGCAACACCTTCGCTACTGCTCACATCCAATACCACCAACTTACCCTCCGGGTCCCGGAAGATCGACCTTACCTCGAGATCCAGTCCTTTCCTAAACAGCACTGCCACCCCACCCCCCATTCCCGGCCTGCTAACAGATGCGAAGATCTGATAGTCGTCGAAAATGGGGGCTAGTGCGCACGTGTCGGAAATTCTTGTCTCGCTTACGGCAATCACGTCCATTTCCAGCGACCGGAGGTCGTTGAGCAGGTGTCCCTGCTTCCAGGGTGACCCCAGGCCGCGGACATTTAAACTTCCTACTCTTAATATGGCCATATTGGTAAGCTAAGAGAGAGAGGGAAGGTTTACTTACCTCCCGGGTCTTGTGAAGGTCGGGTGGTTCGACCTCCATGGTTGGTGGGGTTTGTTTTGGGAACCCCTTTAAAAGTCTTGATGTGGATTTCACATTCGGGGTTCCCACGTCTTGAGGAAAGCTCTCTCGAATTTCTTTGAAGGAATTGAGTGACATTCGGACCAGAAGCAAATCTTCTGGCACGCAAAATGTGCTCATTTCAAAAATCTCCCCCTCTGTTTGAATGTCCTCGCTTCGCGCTAAGAGGGCCATCAGTTTATCGTTGGCCCTTCTGACAAGCACGAAGTTTTTAACATTTTGTTGGTGTGGTTTTATTTGTTTTCGTTTTGGTGAAGGTGGTGGCGATGGTTTTGGTGGTGTTGTTTCGGGTATGTCTATGTTTGTTGTAGGTGTGGTGTCTGCAATTTCAGGTATTTGTGTGTTTATTTGTACTTGTGTTTGTTTAGGTTGTTTGCGTTTCGGGGATTGTGGAGGTGGTGTCGATGTTGCTGTTGGTGATGATGTTATTGGGGAAGTGTTTGCGTTAGTGGTGTCTGTATTTTTTGTTGTGTGTGTTTTTGTGTTTTGTTGGGGCTTTTTTTGTGAGTTTTCTCTGTTTTTTGGCACTTTGGGGTTTTCCTTCATCTTCGCTGCTGGAAGACAAAGGGTCTGTGGCTGTGAGTGTCTCTGTGTCTGTGTGTGCATTTATTTTTTGTGTATGTGTATAATTGGAGGGGTAGAGGGAGTGGGAGAGCTTTCCTCGTTTTCTCCTTGGATTGGTTTTGGTGTTGGTGGTGATCTGGCTGATTTTGATGTTGTTGTCCGTGTTTTTGTTGATGTTGTTTTTGGTGGTGGTGGTGGTGCAGCTTTCCGTGCTGACACTGGCGTTGGCAACAAAGGAGGTTTGCGACCCCCTGCATTTTTGCGCTGAGGGAAGAAGTCTTGAAGATGCATTGCTTCCCGCAGACGAAGCAGCGTGGCCTTCTTCCGTCAATCATTAGTTGGATTGTTGTTGCGTCCTGCAGCGGGCAAAATCCGGGATGTTATTCATTTCCTCCGGTTTTATTTGGAGAAGAATCTCCAAATCCATTCGGGACCAGTCCTTCTCTCTGTCCTGTTGATGTCCAGGAGGGTAGTATCTGTCCCCTCCTCGATTACGCATCCCAGCAGCCACCATATGTTCATTCCTGGTGGGATGCTGGGAATGCGTACCTTCACTGTCCTTTTACCCATATAGGACGGATGCATGATAATGCGTTGCGTTCTGCAGGGGGTCACCGTGTGCTTAATAGCGAGGGCCTCTGTTTTGAACAGTACCGAGATGGTACCGAACTGTTTGCCTCATGCTTTGTACTCTATGTTACTTCCGATGTACTCCAAAGCAGCCTCTACCTCTGCAAGTTCCACTTTTCGTGTCTGCACCGAAATACATCGAAAGAGCACCGTCCTCCTTTGCATGGCCGCTATTGCCTCGTCCGGGATGGTCAGGTTTGCCCAGGACTTCTCCCGTTTAATTAGCCTCCACGCTTTGGCCAACTTTATCGCTAATATCAATATCAATATTCAATAAGCGCTTTGTTTTTGCTGCTGCTGCAGCAAATGTGGTGTTTCTGATGCTCTTATTGTTGTTGTTGTCATTCTTGATGTTGCCACCGCCATCGTTGCTTGCATTGAAGCTGTCGGTGTTATTGTCGTTATTGCTCTGAGTTGTTGTTGTAGTGGTGGTGGTGGTGGTGGCGGTGGTGGTGATGTCGTTTTCAGATGATACTGCTGCTATGGCAGAAGGTTGTGATGGTAGCTTTTGAGTGTTGCCTTCACATTCAGTAGAGTGGGTGACAGACATGACTGTAGCCGTCGTAGTCGTGGTGAAATCTACAGTGGCTGCCTTTAAACTTTTGACCTGAACGTTGTTTACCGTTTCAAGGTCGAACATTTCCATAAATTTCTTTTGGTGGGGAAGCGATTTTTTTCGAAGTTTTTAAAAGTAAATCTGAATATTCGGGCTTAAAGCCCGAATATTGATAGGTATCCCTCTCTTTAAATCAAGATGTGTACCTTAAGTTTCGTTAATGACAAGAAAATACAAAAAAAGACATTTAAAACAGCTTAAAGTTACAAACCTTTTCCCCCGCAGATTTGTACTGTCTTCACAAATGTGCGGCGATATAATAATAATAATAATAATAATAATAATAATAATAATAATAATAATAATAATGTTGTCTTTATTAACCACAAGGGTTTACGTAAAGTAGACATTAAGGACAGTACAGGACAATACAGGACGGTACAAATGGGCATTTATGCGTGTAAAAAACAAGAAACTGAGGATGTAATAATAGAACAATGAAAAAATTCTCCAATAGGGGGAAGACTTCCGAGGGACATTCGTGGAGAAAGCCCATTAAAAAGCCACAGTGACCCTGACATAGAGGGCAAGTGCCCTCTCCCAGTTTTCCACCTTTAAATTTACAGACACATACTCAGAGTAGGCCCATTCACTCGGGCCATTCTTGCCTCTCTCACCCATCTTTCAACAAAATGCTGGGAAGAGAGCACTTCCCTTTCTACCCTGATTTTCCTTTTTAAATGAAATTTGAAAAAGTTAATCAGGGCATCACCGAAGAGGTAAGTGTTCGTCTTCAGCCCTTTCAAACGTGTCCACTATACTATCTCTTTCGCCATGGCCACCAGACAGATAAAAACTTCCTGCCCTTCCCGGCTAAAGGAAGGGGGCGGGGCAATCCTCACGATGGACTCTGCTGATAGCTGGATCCGTCCTACACGCGACAGCAGGTGTTCGACATAAACCCACAAGTCAGCAATGCTCGGACACTGGACGAGTGCGTGCAGGACGGTTTCGGCGCCATGCCCGCATCTCGGACATGCCCGGCTGACGGCACCTTCATGCCTGTAGAGTTTATCCCAAACTAGCGAAATCCTCAGTAGCACTGCCAGGCTAGGGATTTCTGAAAGATGTCCATAGGCCCCGGCCCGAAAGTTCTTCCGAAGAGATTGGCTGGTTGATTTTCTTCGACGCCTAGAGTTTTCCCAAGTACGTCGTCGCTCTTCCCCACCACTAATCATCTATAGAACGCCAAGGTGGAGTTTCCACCGTTCACATTACCTGATTGGTCGAGGGCTGTGAGCACCTGAAGAGATTCCAGTCTCCAAGCGATCCCTCTCGGTCTTCGCTTGATCGAGGACTACAGCTCCGTCAAGGAGACGAGCTGGGGAAAGACGCGTCTAGCAAACGGCGACCACACCTGCTCACCGTCGAGGAAGAGGTGGAGATGTCGTAGCCTGAGCGCGTGTCAGCGCATCATCAGCCACGGCATTCCCAGTCCTCCACGTAGCGTGTGTTGACAGCAGATGGACCGCCTGACCATCGGATCGCGTCCCTTCCACAAAAAGCCAAAGAGCAAACGCTCCAGCGCAGTCAGGCGGGGCTTAGGACAAGGTACGACGGTCAGGCGGTAGTAGATGACGGACGTGATATACGCGTTAGCCACCTCCGCTCGACCTTTCAGTGATAGCTTCCTCTCGGCCCATTTCTGGGTGAGAGAAGCCATCCTGCTCGTCACCTCTTCCCAGTTTTTGTCCGTCTGGAGGTCCGGACCGAAACAGACCCCGAGCAATTTAACTGGTCCGTCCGTCCAGCGCCCGACGACGCTGTTGGACGGCATGGACCTGCCTCTCCACGTGCCGAGCTGCAGGCCCACTGACTTTTCCTGGTTGAACATTGCTCCTGTCACCGCTTTGTTTCCTCTAAGTGTAGTGCCGATCGCCTCGATGTGTTTGGCGTTCGACACCACTACGGTGACATCGTCCGCATATGCTGACACGGATCTTCCGCATCCAAGTTCGCGAGGGAACCCCCTCAACGTCTCCAGTTTGTGCAGTAATGGCTCGAGAGTCAATACGTACAAGAGGGACCAGATAGGACATCCTTGGCGGTCCGAGCCCATGATATTGAACGGTTCCGAAAGTTGACCGTGCACTCTCACCACAGAGCAGATTTCGCTGTGCATGGCAGCGATCGAGCCTCTGAAGACGGGCCCAAAGCCAGCCGCCCTCAGGACTGCCGCTGGGTAACGATGGTCGACCCTATCGAAAGCTTTCGACTGATATAAATTGATCAAGGAGACACCCGTGCCAGGTTTGTTCGCTACCATCTCCACGATGTATTGCATGAGGTGGAGTTGTCACGGATGGATCTGTCGGGTATGGAGCATGTCTGTGCCTCTCCCGCCAGACCACCAACGACAAGCGCCAACATCTTTGCTAGCACCTTGGCCAAAAGCTTGAACTCTGTGTTTAGCAGAGTTATGGGCCTGAAATTATCTATGTTATCCCTCTTGTTCGGATCCTTTCTGACCAGCGCCACAGCTCCTAGGCTCACAGGGAATTCTCCCGTTCTGTTGCCAGTTGCAGTAGACGTCCGCCAAGAGGCCTCCGAACAAATCTGGCATTTGTACGTAAAGTGTATAGTGTAGACCATCCAAACCAGGCGATTTACCCCTTGTGCAGTCAGTCATTGCCTCCCGTACTTCACTGGCTGTTATCGGCTATTCGCAACACTCCGCCTCAGTGGCCGAGAGCCGCGGCAGTCCATCGAGGTAGACATAAAGTCCATCCCTCGAACCGGCCCGCCGCTGCACCCGAACAACCGAGCGCAGTGTCGCTGAATAGCTTCACACATTTGCCCGGGATTGAGTAGCATGCGCCCGTCCTGGTCCTCCAAAGACCGGATCGTGGCTTTGTTGCCACGACGCGCCTCCGCCACGCGTGCCCATTGAACGGCTTTCGTCCCCTCGTGTCTGAGAGCACGCAACCTAGCTCTGACAAGGCAGCCTTCCTGCTTTGCATTGAAGAATTGGTCAAGGGCCAATTTCACCGCAAGTACGTCGGTCGCGATACCTTTGCTAATTGCCTCGCTTAATTTTCTAACTTTCTCCCTCTGCTCTATTTTTCTCTATTGCTAAAGCCTTACTAAACCTAATGGACTGTATTCTAATTGCCCTTTTCAGAGCAAACCACCACTTGTTGTTGACGATGGCCCCGTCAACGCCCGCTTAACTAGTTCGCTAATCCGGTCTCTGTAGGCCTTGCTCGCTCGTAAGGACGCGTTTAGCTTCCAGTAGCCGGGTCCTCGTATATGAAGCCTATCTAAGTCAAGCACACCGATCACGAATTTGTGGTCCGTGTAGCTGATTATCTTGAATTGTGGACGACCTATGCTAGACCAATCTATTTCTCTACAAAATACTCTATCTAGATAGGATCTGGATGACACTATGCGAATTGTCCAAGTCCACATTGGCACATTCGGGAAATCCAATCGCTACCAGTCAGACAGTTCAAAACGTCTGAGCAGGCTGGTGATGCTCTTGCACCCTCCTGCCCCATCCGCTAAACCCACACAGTCCCAGCGTGCATCTAAGATCCCGTTCCAGTCGCCCGCTAACACTAAAGAGCGGGACGTTCCAAGAAAGGTCTCCAGACGCCGGAAGAAATCAGGCCGCCCTGCTCCTGTCGGGGCATAGACGGCGTCTAGCCTCCGTCTCTTCTGCACTAGCGTGCCCGTCTCCGCTGGTCACGTCTAGCACCACCAACTTACCTTTTGGGTCCAGGAAGATGGCCCGTATGGCGAGATCCAAACCTCTCCGAAAAAGCACATTAACTGCTCTCCCCGATCCCGGACGGCTGGGAGATGCGTACACATCGTAGCCGCCGAAGATCGGTGCGAAGGCCCGTGCTTCGGAGATTCTGGTCTCGCTGATGGCCACTACATCTATGTTTAGTGACCTGAGTTCGTTGAGCAGGTGGCCCTGCTTCCATGACGACCCCAAGCCACGCGCATTTATGCTGCCTATTCTGAGTGAGGTCATGATGATAAGGAGTTGAAAAGATGGGAAAGAACACTTACATTA
Organism: Eledone cirrhosa; assembly: GCA_964016885.1. Lineage (NCBI taxonomy): Eukaryota > Metazoa > Mollusca > Cephalopoda > Octopoda > Eledonidae > Eledone > Eledone cirrhosa. Next base: position 121,937,816 of record OZ024740.1, read on the forward strand.
CTTCTCGTAGAGGAAGGAGGGTTTGTTCATCCTTTTTACCGCTTGTGGCCTCCTCCGGAAGGATGCCCTTATAAATCCTCCTGGAGAGTGTTTGTCGGAAGTCTCCGATGTCTTTGGGGAATTTTTGTTTTAGTGTCGTGTGCGTTTTCTGTGTGAAGCGAGTGATTTGTATGTGTGGTGGAGGTGATGTGAAATGTTGGGTTGTTGTGTAGTCTTTTTCTGTGATGCTGGTGTTGTGTTGCATATAGTGTAATAATTGGTTGTTGTTCAAATTTAATTGTTTCTACTTTAGGCACAAGGCCAGCAACTACCCAGTACATTACTGGTACTTTATTTTATCGACCCCGTAAGGATGAAAGGCAAAGTTAACCTCGGCGGGATTTGAACTCAGACTGTAAAGGGACGTAACTATGCTAGAAAGCATGGCGTCCAACCCTCTACCGATACTGCCAATTCACCGCCCTTGTTGTTCAAATTTAATACTGTATAGGTTGTATCGTTTTGGTTGTTTTGTTTTGTTTGCTTTTGTTGTGGGTTTGTTTCTATTTCGCTTGTTCGTGACTTTTGTGGTGTTGGTGATGGTGGTGTTGGGGTTAATGATGGTGATGGTGTTGGTGTTTGTGGTGATGGGGTTGGTGATTCTGGTGTGCATGGTGGCATATCTGTCCTAACTTTTTTGTTTGATAATTTATTTGTTTCCCTCTGTATTTTGTTTTTGGAGGAGGAAGGAAGAGAATTTTTTCTTTTTTGGTTTCTTTTTTTCTTTTTTCCTGATACCGTTTCCCACTCCTCGTCGTCACAATCTGTCTCCAGTTGCGATAAGCCGGGGAGTGGAAAATCCTCCACAGGCGTTGGTTTTGATGGTGCTGTGGTGGATGGTGTAGGCGCTGGTACTAGTTCTGGCGCGTTGGGTGGTGGTGGTGTTGGTTTTGCTACTGTTGCTGGGGTTGTTGCTGTTACAGTTGCTTCTGTTGTTGCTGCTACAGTTGCTGCTGCCACCTCTGCTGCTGGTGGTGTTGATGGTTGAGTCACTGGGGTGGGTAAGAGAGGTGGCGTCAACCTTTTAGCCTCAGGGCAGAAAGCCTTTAGGTGGGTTCCTTCACCACAAACGAGACACCTAAGTCTTCTACCCTCGACGATTAAGGTGGGGTGGCTGCCGTCAGTGAGATCTATTACCTGTGGGATCTCCTCAATGCTTTTTTCGTCCGCTTGGATCAGGAGCTCCATCCCAGATCCGGACCAGTTCTCCTGCTTTTCTTTCGCTATTTCAATTATCGTGGTGTTGGCCTCGTTGCCGGCGAAGACGGCAGCCATTAGCCAGGGAATTTCGATGGCCGGTGGAACCTAGGTCACTCTGATCTTCACAAGCCTCTGACCGCAATAGCTCGGGACGAGTGTGAAGTCGTCACTTCTTAATGGGGCCATGGAGTGTTCTCTGGCCTCATGTGGTGTTTCAAAGAACACGTCCACGGTTCCATACTTCTTCCCACGTCTGATGTGGTTTTTTTTTTGCCCACACATGTCCCAAAGCTTTTGGGATTTGGGACTCGGATGCCCGTTCCACTCGGTGCGATTTTATGTTAATTGTCCGATAAGACATGGTGCATAGGCGACGTTGCTCCATTTTATTAGGTGGTGCGGGTGAGGCTGACCCTGTACCCATCTTTCTTTACCATTCCTTTGGCTTCTTCTAATTCCTCCTGAGTTACCTGGATCGGTTCGCACGTTTTAGCTACTCTGGCAAAACTCAGGGTACTTTTCTTAATTTTCTTGTTGCTGTTGTTGTTATCGTTATTTTTGCTATTGTTAATTTTAGTTTCAGTTGTGGTGGTGGTGGCGTCAGTGGTGTTCGGTGTGGAAGAGTTCATTTTGGTTGAATTAATTTCGATATCACGAGTTAATTTATTTTTTCTTTTGTTTCTGTTGTCGCGGTGGCGGTGGTGGTGGCGGCTTTAACACCTGCAGTCATTGGTAATGGCGGAAAATGAACGTCTGCCTGAGACAAATTTAAAATATTGCTACTGCTTACATTTCCAGTGTTGGCAAACGTAGCAATATTTACAATGCTGGTGTCGGTGTGAGGTGTTAGATTGTGAGGAAGGAGTGACTCTGAGTCAGCCATTATTTTTCAAAAGTTTAAATTTTGGGCTTAAGGCCCCAATATTTTTGAGTGTCCTTTTCAGAAAACAATGTATGTGCACTTATATACAGTTAACAATAAACATTTTTCATAAATTGCAATTTTAAACAAATGAAAATAACAAACCTTTGCGGGGCTCACGATGATACGATTTACTAAGTAGGTCGACAATAATAATAATAATAATAATAATAATAATAATAATAATAATAATAATAATAATAATAATAATAATAAGACAAGAAAAAGCAGAGCCGTGGTGGAAGAAACGACTGAGTGGTCAAATCGGGGAAATGAGAAATGACATAGGAAAGCTTGAGTCACTACTGAATGGGACACTAAAAAACATAGGCACTAAAAATAGACTGGAAATAAAGTACAAAACTAGGAGGAAAAAGCTAAATATTATCATAGAGGAACTGAAGCAACGCATTGTAGCAAAGAGTGCCAAAATCAGGCGATACGAGAACAGAGTCAGTCAGTATAAACAGAACCGCATGTTCGACAACAACCAGAAGATGCTGTTTGGACAGCTTGAGGGGAAAGAAAGAGGCAACGACTTGATCCCTGGGGCGGAGCAAACTAAAACATTCTGGAGAGGAATATGGGAGCAGGATGTTAGACATAATGTCCAGGCAGGGTGGATTGAGACAGTACAGAGGGAGATCGGTGAGCAGGCACACCAACAATCTGATTTGAGTATCACAGTTGAAACTCTTAAGGGGCAGGCCAGAAAACTAACCAACTGGAAATCACCAGGCCCAGATGGTGTGCAGGGGTATTGGATTAAACATTTAACATCCCTCCATCCGAAGCTGACAGCCATGTTCAATGAGTGCTTGGTGTCGGGTGAGGTGCCAGAGTGGTTGACAAAAGGTACCACAGTTCTGATAATGAAAGACCGAATCAAGGGTAATGATGTTACCAACTATAGACCTATCACGTGTCTGTCCGTAATGTGGAAACTGTTGACGAGCATTGTGTCTGAGGAAATCTACCATCACCTCCACACAAACAACTTGTTACCGGACGAACAGAAAGGATGCCGAAAGAAGTCACGTGGTACAAAGGACCAGTTACTTATTGATAAGATGGTAATGGGGAATTGCACGAGGAGACACACTGATCTTGCCATGGGATGGATAGACTACAAAAAGGCATTTGACATGGTGCCTCATTCTTGGATCACCAAAAGCCTGGAGATCTTCAGGGTGGCAGATAACATCAGACAGTTGCTGGGCAGGAGTATGGGCTCCTGGGAGACAGAGTTGACATCAACTGGAGTATCCTTGGGAAGCGTGAAGATCAAGAGAGGTATCTTCCAGGGAGATAGCCTGTCCCCTCTGTTGTTTGTCCTTGCCCTGATGCCCTTGACCATTATGCTGCGAAAAGTGAGAGCAGGATACAAGTTGGGAAAGGGAGCGCTTACCATCAATCACCTCCTCTTCATGGACGATCTTAAGCTCTTCGGGAAAAGTGAGAAGGAGTTGGATGTGCTTGTTGACACTGTCCGTATTTTCAGCAGTGATATATGTATGCAGTTTGGTATTAGTAAATGTGGAGTCATTGTGATGAGGAGGGGTAGGTTGGGCAGAAGTAACGGGATCCAGATACCAACAGGTGAGATGATAAAGGAAATTGACTCTGAGGAAGGATACAAGTATTTGGGCGTTCTGGAGGCTGATGGTATAAAGAACAAAAAAAAGAAGGAATTGTTAAGAACTGAATACATTCGGAGAGTAAGGAGCGTATTGAAGTCACATCTGAACAGCAGAAATGCCATAAGCGCAGTAAATTCCCGAGCTGTGTCTATTATTAGGTACAGTGCGGGAATTCTGAGATGGAATGTTGCTGAACAAAAAGAAATGGATAGGAAGACTAGGAAGCTATTGACTATCTACAACATGTTCCGCAAGAGGAGTGATGTCGATAGACTCTACCTAAGGAGATCTGAGGGCGGAAGAGGTCTTATCAGCATAGAGGACTGTGTTCAGATGGAGAAAAACAACCTATACAAATACGTGACCTATAGTAAGGAGCCAATGCTCAGAACTGTACTGAAGGAGGGGACAGTAGGCCAGGGGATGCCCAAGGAGGAAATAACATCAAGGAGGAAGAGCAGCCTTAAGGGAAAATCCCTTCATAGTACCTTCTTTGAGAAAACTGAATTTAGAGATCCACAGACATGGAACTGGTTGAGAAGAGGAGACCTCAAAAAGGCTACAGAAGGAATGCTAATGGCTGCGCATGAGCAGGCCCTCAAAACGAATTGGTTGAAGCACCATATTTACAAGGAGGAGGCTAGCCCACTGTGCAGGATCTGTGGAGAGAGAGAGGAGACTGTGGCTCACATTGTGTCCGAGTGTAAACACCTAGCCCAGACCCACTATAAGGGCTGGAGATACGATGTGATGGGCAGGGTGATCCACTGGCACCTGTGCAAAGCAAATAATTTACCACATTCTGAGAAATGGTATGAGCATAGGCCAGAGGCGGTGATGGAGAACAATCAGGTGAAGGTGCTGTGGGATTTTAGGATACAGACGGACAAAAAACTGGAACACAATAGACCTGACCTGGTGGTTGTGGACAAAGAAAAAAGATCGTGTCTGATTGTGGATGTGGCCTGCCCATTCGACACGAGAGTGCAAGAGAAGGAGAGGGAGAAAATTAACCGATACCAGGACCTAAAGTGGGAGGTGAAAAGGATTTGGAACTGCCATGAAGTCAAAGTGATCCCGATTGTCATAGGCGCACTGGGGACTATCTCCAAAAGTTAACAGGGATGGTTAAAGAAAATCGGCCCCTTCACGCTTTTTGGAAGGCTTCAAAAGGCATGCTTGCTGGGAACAGCAAGAACCCTCCGATACGTCCTGAATATCTGAGGCTGCAGGTAGTGGCTTGATATTCATTCCAACGGACTTTCCATTTAACCAACATCAATGACTGAGATTCAAGGAATAACAACAATAATAATAATAATAATAATAATAGTAATAATAATAATAATAATAATAATAATAGATAGGGAAGAAGACGCACCTGTGGATAGAGTGTTATGGAATCGTTCCCGTACATGTTTTATTGTTAACATAGTCAAAACGATTGTGATATAACAATTCTTAGTACCAATGGTACATGAGGCACCAGGCCTACTCTCAGGAAGTGAGAAATCATAATATCCTGTTAGAGCGCACAGATATTAAATGATGTATTATAAATGTTATATTCAGAAAGGAAAATGGTTATAAATGGAAGAAAACCTCCTCTGTCTACACTATATATAACAGCCAAATAACAGCAATTTCACCACTACCACAACCTAGATACACCACCTATCCCACCACCCCGCTGTGTACACTAAATACAACAGCCAGATAACGGCAATTTCACCACTACCACCACCAATCCCCACATAATAATAATAATTACTATTATTGTATCTCAAGTTTGCTCAAAATGTTTAATTCAAATATTAAGGAAATATGTCAACATATTTTTTAAACATAGGCGACAAACCGTATATATATACCGATCAAACAAACGCATACTAGCTACAGTTTATTCAACAGAACTCTGTAGCGACAACGCCATCACTACGGTCGCCGACGCCGCACTCCATCTTTGCTACCACTATCCCTTCGCCGCCGCCGACACTCCATCCTTGCTATCCCACTACGCTCTGTTAACTTAAGAAAGGGGAAGGCGGCGGTATCACTAGACAAGAGAGAGTCTAGCAAAATATATAAATAGACTGACTTAGAGATCCGGTCAATCGTCAACGATTATGGCACTGCTGGCTCCCCCCTGCCCCACCAACAATAGAATAATCCCCAGCACCACTACCGACATAGCCAACAACAACAACAGGCAAAACAAATAGTATATTATATTATTAATAATAATATCATTATTAAGCCACACAGTGCTCACATTAAGGAAGCACTCATGATAATAACAATTTAAAAAACAAAAAAAATAGAAATTCTCCTGACCAAGAAATACAGGGATGGCGGCCGGCGAGGAATAGCCGTGTCTCTAAGGGAGGATGACCTCTATAGTCTTGGTTGACCCTCGTCCTAGGAGTGGTAACACGAAATGTTTGCCCCTTGGCGCGTTAAGGATAAACCGCAACAAAAAAAATCAATGTCAAATGATAAAATATCATACCGTATCGGCCGTCACCCGGGTCAAAATGGGCCGCGTCCCTCAGAGAGGAACCGGACTGGGGTCGAAAAATCAGCTGATGGTTCGAACCTTCCCATCAATTCGGAGCTGGAGACCTCCCATAATCGGAATACTCCTACTGTTGGCGCTCCATGCTCACCACCAAGAAATCCAAAGTAAAATAGAGAAAAATGGACAAGGGAAGACAATAAAGAAGTCCTTGACGCTTTCTACACTGCCATGTACTAACCATCAAATAGATCGAATACAGAACAGACATATATCAACTAGAAAAAGAAACATCCCAAAAACAGAGGTTATATTGACAGTAACCTGCTAGCCAATATACGAATAAATATTGTTAAAACAAGTTACTAACTGATATAGAAATTGATCAGATCAAGCAATTAGCACAAAGTCAGCGAAGTGAAAGTGAAACCTGTGTCAGTGAAACCGAGGTAAATTGTAACACTTCGAATCCCAGGGTTGGGGCGGAATCACTGACAGCAGAACTAATAAAGAAAGGATCGAAAAAATGGAGTGAGTGCATGCTCAAGATGAAACTGAAAATGAAAACGATGAGATCGGAAATGATAAAAAAATGAATGAGAATGAATTTGCCAGCTTGAAGAATGAAATTATGATGAAAATGAAAGTATATGTCATGGGGGCGCGAGACACTCTCCCTAAGATCCAGAGGTCCAAATAGAATCAAAAGATAATACACAAGACTAACATAATCCTGAAAAAACATTATCATCACAAACAAACAACACATTATGATCTAAATCGTCTCTATTATGCATCGGCTAAAGTCACCACTCACATATGTGGAGTGAAAATGAAAAAGAACAAAGGAATTCCTCCAAGAAACCTACTTGGCAAGAGAACATCAATCGCCAAATAAACCTTCTCCGATCTGACATACACATTTTAACAAACCACAAAATAGGTGAATATGTTAAACAAACTAAACTTAGAAAATTGAAAAGAAAATACAGTTTAAAATCAACAAGTGACATATACATTCTGATAGAAATAATCAAGCAAAAGGTGTCGGCCAAAGCTGCTCGAATAAGGCGCTTTGAAAAACCATCTAGATACTATAAGGACAATAATATGTTGAAAAACAACCAAAGAAACTTCTACAGAAAAATTGGCAAGTCAACAATAACTGCTAAATCAATACCACCAAAGGAGGAAGTCCAAGAATTCTGGGAAAAGATCTGGGCCGAAGAAAAAGTTCATAATATACATGCCCCATGCATAGACAGACAAATGAAAGATACAGCTCACCTTGAGGAACAAACATGGGAAATATGACCGTCGAACAGTTGCGTTTGGCTCTTAGATAACCCAACAAATTGAAATCCCCAGTAAAAGACAAAATATCACATTTTCGGATAAATGCCTTCACAGAATCTCATGAGCTATTAGCCCAACTTTACAATGAAATGGTTAAGGAGCCAGAAAAGATACCATCATGACAAGTTAACGGCATTATATTCCTACTTCCGAAGAATGATGAGACAAACAATGCCCAAAATAACAGACCGATAACTTGCTTGACAACAATGTATACAATTTTAACATCAGTCCTAACTGAATATACATATGATCACCTGAGAACAAAAGATCTATTTCTCAATGAGCAGAAAGTGTATAAACGAGGCTCATATGGCTGTAAAGTTCAGCTTTTAGTTAACCAAATGATGCGGGAAGACTGTCATAATAGATAAACAAGTCTATCAATTGCTTGGATAGATTACAAAAAAGCATTTGATAGTTCGCCACACAGTTGGATTGAAAAATGTTTAGAGATTTTCAAAATATCTCCCGTTGTTAGGAGGTTCCTGTCATTCAGTATGAAGACATGGAAAACGACACTCCTTTTGAATAGTGACAAAAAAATCATTGGAAACTGGAGAAGTTAATATTAGTTGTGGAACATTTTAGTGTGATTCTTTATCACCGCTTGTATTCTGCATCGCACTTATACCATCAAGTAAAATGCTCAATGAAACTAAACATGGATTTAAAGTCTGTGACAAAACCATTAATCACTTGTTCTACATGGATGACCTGAAACTAATGCAAAAAATTATGAACAATTGCAACGTCTATTATAAACTGTGAAGCAGTTCAGTGATGACATTAAAATGGAGTTTGGACTAGATAAATGCGCCAAAGCAACGTTCACCAGAGGAAAGCTGCTGAAAAGTTCAAACATTAATCTTGATCGGGGGAATGAGATAAGAGAACTTGATCAAGAGGAAACTAACAAATATCTAGGTGTTTCTGAAGGAGACGGAATCAAGCACTCGACAATGAGGAGAAGGATAAGGAAGGAATGTTACCGCAGACTAAGAGCAATCTTAAGAACGGAATTGAATGCAAGGAATAGGATCGATGTCATAAACATGCTTGCCATACAAGTAGTAACCTACAGTTACAATGTCATCAAATGGTCAAGCACAGAGATCCGTAGGCTCGATACAAAAATTAGAAAATGCTTAACTATGCACAGAATGCATCACCCTAAGCCAGATACAGATAGAATATATCTCCTTAGGAAAGAAGGGTCGTGGTTTAATCCAGTTAGATATTGCGTTGAAAACTGCAATAATTGGATTATCTACATATCTACATATCACATGATTGGATGATCAAACTCATTTTGTAACACGAAAGTATCAAAAGATCATATTCCATTACAATAGAGGCACAAATATACAGTAATGAACTACACATTTCAGAAGTTCCATTTACTGCTGAAATGAAAACACAGAAAAATCAAAGCAGGTAAAAGTAACTGCAAAGAAATAACTGCTCCAGAAACTGGCTAAGAAATGGCAAAAAAAGCCTCTGTATGGAAAATACCCAGAAAGAGCTAACAATCTTGATGTTGACAAAACTTTAACCTATCAGTGGTTGGCATCATCTGAACTGAAATCGTAAACTGAAGGACTAATTATATCAGCACAAGATCAGTGTCTGCCAACAAAAAATTACCAAGCCAACATAATAATAAATGGATGCAACCCATTATTCCGTGTACGTAAAAAACAACCAGAGACCATTGAGCATATAATTTCAACGTGCAGTCCTATAGCTCCAACCGAATACCTAGACAGGCACAACAGAGCCGCACAATACAAACATTGGATAATGTGTAAGCATTTTGACCTGCCCCTTCAAAAGAATTGGTGGGAACATCAACCACTTCCCGTACTTGAAAAAGATCACATCTCAATCTCGTGGAACTTTAGCATCAAAACAGACCGAAAAATAGATGCAAATAAACCTGATATAATACTGAAGGACTTTAAAAAGAGGGAATGCCTGCTAATTGATATGTCCGTTCCAATAGACAAGAACGTGTATATAAAAGCATTTGAAAATTTGAGCAAATACCTAGGGGTAGAAATTTGAAAAATGTGGAAATTGAGAACTAAAACAATACCAGTGGTTGTAGGCGCTCTAGGAATGAAACCTAAGGGTTCTAATGATTACTTATCGCAAATCCCAGGAAACCCGCGTATAGGAGAAATTCAAAAGATAGTATTAATGGGAACTGTCCATATACTAAGGAAGATTCTGTCAATATATGTACATCACAAGTCTAAACACCTAAAGATGCATGTGTGTGTATGTATGTTCTTTCTTGAACTTGGTGGTCATTGTTATCTCTTGAGGTCACTGGTTGTGACATTGTGATAACTCGTATGAACATAAAGCAAGATAAATGCAACTGTAATAATAATAATAGAAATATTGATAATCCTCTATAATGTAATCTAAAGACAAGAAAGGATAAAAGGAAAAGGTGATCTTGACGGGATATCAAATTAGGCCATTATGTGTTGTTTTGTCCAACGCAGTAACGATTTTGGCGACTCAATGGTAGCAAGAAGACGACGAAGAAGAAGAAGAAGAAGAAGAAGAAGAAGAAGAAGAAGAAGAAGAAGAAGAAGAAGAAGAAGAAGAAGAAGAAGAAGAAGAAGAAGAATATATAAGTGGTTGTCGAACTAGAAAATGTTATATATATATATATATATATATATATATATATAAATATATATGGAATAACCATGTTTAGGATAACAGAGGATAGGCAATCGCCATCCTAGCAACGCAAACAAACGCGCGAAAACTTAAAATTTTACTGATTACTTGGCGCAGAGAAAATAAGTGGAAAAATAGTCAAATATGGTTTCTTATTTTAAGATTCATTTCTTTAAAATGTTCAAATATCAACACTTCCGATTAGCGATCGCTTAAATAAACATTCATATATTTCCGTCACTAATTTTCTCCTAATGCAGTTTATATATAATATCGTCTCTTTGTAATGTATCATGGATTACGTTACTGATTACATAAGACAGTGTAACGCAGTATTCGTTCAATTTCTGCGTATATTGTCAATTACTATTTTATTTGATGTATCATATCGACATGCATATTTATACTTGCGTATAATATCAATATGCACATTACACATGCTAGAATAAAACCACATGAAGGGTGTTTTTTCTACAAGTATGTACTAATATCTGTTTGTATTTATATAGCTGCTAATATACATATATGTGCTGTGTACGTTCGTAACGGAAAAAACGCTCATAGGGAATAGCCGTGCTTAAGATAACAGAGGCTAGAAAATCGCCATTTTTCATCCCACCCTATATCTATCACCTTCCAGTATGCATGCCTGGTGCTGAACGCCAAAACATTCGTGCACATAGCACGTTAAACCAAGTTCGGCTCAGCGCAGAGACGGGGTGGACGGAGGCTCCGTAAGCCGTAGTGTAGTCAACCTGTCTACGAGAGCTACCAGCCCGAATAAATTGGTGCACGGTAGATAAGTCCCCTAAGTCCAGTAAGACAACTTCCCTAGTGTTGGTGGCACGAATAAAAGCACCCAGTCCATGCTGTAAAATGGATGGGTGGATAGGGCCCCTGAGTCCAGTAAGAAAACCACTCTATTGATGGTGGCAGAAATAAAAGCACCCAGTCCATATTATAAAGTGGTGCTGGTGTTATGAAGGGTATCCAACCATTATATATTGATGCCGAAAACTATGAGCACAACAAATGAGAATAGGAACAACTGCTTAAATAGCAATAACACTAACCATGTTAGGGCTGCGCACATTAGTGGAGTGGCTGGTGTGGCCATGTGCGAGAATTCCTCGACCATCATCAAACAATCTCACAACAACTGCGTAAACAGCAATAACACTAACCATGTTAGGGTTGGGAACGGTTGTGGGGTGGCTGGTGCGGCCATGTGCGAGAACCCCCCCCCCCCGACTGTCATCAAGCAATTGCACAACAGGAACAAGGAGAAGAATATGAAGACGTCGCGTTGCCACACTTAATGTTGGCACACTAACAGGTAAATCTGGTGAGGTAGTATAGATGCTGGAGAGAAGGCGTGTGGTTGTGTGCTGCGTGCAAGGGGTGAAAGGAAGATACCTTTGCAAGACTAATCGCAGGCAAACATCTTAGTTGTAAGCTTTTCTGGGTGGGTAATGATGATGGGTTAGGTGGGGTAGTCATTTTACTGGTTGAGAGATGGACCGATAAGTCAATAGAGGGAGTCAGATTTAGTAATAGAATAATTAGATTAGTTGTAGACAAGTGACTGCTGATAATCATCTCTGCCTATGCTCCCCAGGCAAGCCTAGGTAAAGAAGAGAAAGTCTGATTTTACGAGCAACTTTTAGAAACAGCCAAAATGACAGAGGACGGAGACATCGTTATGCTGGCAGGGGACTTCAATGGTTATGTTGGAGAGCTCCAGAATGGATACAATGGGGTACATGGTGGGCATGGTTATGACTCAAGAAGTGAAGAAGGAGTGAGGCTTCTGGAATTTGGGGATGCAGGTGAACTAACCATTTGCAACACTAACTCCAAGAAACCTACCAACCATCTAATAACCTACAAATCAGGCGAGCACATAATCGAGATTGACTTCTTGCTAGTTAGGCAGCGAAGGGTTTCTCCCTGCGTACGAAAAGTTATATGATGACTGTGTGAGATGCGCGATGCTGCATGGTAGTTTGGCATGGGCAGCAACTGCAGAGGATACACGACGGCGGGAGAGAAATGGAGCTGGCATGCTGCGTTGGATGTGCAATGTCAATGTGCGTGAAGTGAACGACGAAGCAAAGATGAGTTGAGACAGAATCTGTGTATAAGACGGATAAGTTATAGTGTACGGAAGAGAAGACTGCGATGGTATGGACATGTGTGCGCACGGAGGATGACCGCTGGGTAAAGAAGTGCCAAGAAATCCCAGTAGAAAGAAGACGCAATAGAGGAAGACGACGAAGAACAGACCTGAGATCGCTGAAGCTCACAGAGGAGATGACGAAGCACCGTGACAAGTGGAGAGATGCTGTGCTGAATATGACCCGCCCCACCCTTGCAAGCAGGGAAAAGCGGAGGTAAAATGATGAGTATGATGCTTATGATGATATATATATATATATATATGAAGGGCGGGTAAAATTCTCAGAGATGCATCGATGAGTGATCTCCAGCGGTCTTTATCCATCATCATCGCCGCCATATCCATCTCTCCCAGAGAACACAGTCTGTTCTTACGGCATCAATATATGTCAACATCGATCTCCCTCTTCTTGTGTGTCCGTGTAGGGGTTCTCACAGGATCACTGATTGCAGCAGTTTCAACTCTGCATGCGGGTGAGCATGTCCAGCTAATCAGTCTCCTCTGTGTTAATTAAAGAGCAGAATTTGGGAGGCTTCCATACAATTCTAAGTTCTTCATCCTCACTGTATACTTATTAATGTTCAGAGCCATCCTCAGCATTTTGTGTAGCACGCATCCACCCTTAGAATGAGTTTCTTTTGTCAATGTCTAAGTCTAAGACTCGTACACTAGCACCGACTCCACTGTAGCAACGAAGAAACGGATCTTTAGGTCTAACGAATTTCCAACTTCTACACCGATCTCAAACTGTAGCACGCTGTCCAGGCATTGTTCTTCCTCTCAACCACATAATCCTCCGTGTTCCCAATATGAGCTCCTAGATAAATGAAGTCCTCAACAAACTCTAGTGGCTTCCAGCCTACATAATCTTCATAATCTTCTCTGGTTTCTTAATGTCCTCTACAGACTTCGTCTTACTCTCATTCGTTCTCAGCCTTACACTCATCGACACAATCTCCACCTCCTGCATCAACTCCACTGCCTCCTTCATTGTGTTTGTCAACAGAAATATGTCATCAGCAAATTCAACATATAATATCGTTTTAGCCTTAACTCTCTTGCTTTGAGCCAGTGCTACAATAATGCCAGAATCCTGGTGTTTCTCCAGCGCAAGACCCATACAATCGTCCACTGTAATGGTAAAATGTTAGGGAACCAATCTATCTCCCCGGCGCACCCCAACCAATATCTCAAAGCACTCCGACATCACATCAAGTGTAAAGACTTGCGCTCTGGTATTGGTGTAGAGCAGTGATATCATGTCCACTATCTTCTGGGGGATGTTATAAGCCTGTAAGATCGGCATTAGCCAGTGATGCTCAACAGATTCAAAGGCCTTCCTAAAGTCAATGAAAACTATGACAGCAGAAAGGCTCATTGCTCTAGCATCCTCTAATATCCTCCTCATCATCAGGATGTGACAGGTGTTTAATCTTCCCTCTCTGAAGCCGTTCTGCTTTTCCCTGAGCTTCTTATCCATCTCGGGCTAGATCCTGTTAAGAATCATCCTGTTGAGGGTCATTGACACAACTGACGTCACTGAGATCCCCCTGCACTTGTTGCTGTGTACTTCTCCTATAGCTTATCATCTTCCTTGAAAGCTGCACAGTCATAGATTGCTCTCCGGGGCTGAGCCTTACACTTTCTTAGGCTCACCCGAACCTCATAACAACTGGTGGCCACTGCCCAGTGTCCTGAAATAATTGTATGGTTCTGTGTTCAGAATACTATTCTGACACCTCTTTCTAACCAGAGTGAAATCAATTATGGACTTAGACAGGTGCTTATCAGAGATGTGGTTCCACATCCTCCCCGAATTCTTCCTAAACCTTAGTTTGGTTGCCATCAAGTTCGCCTTGTATATTTACATTTACACACACACATATAAAGAGAAAAATAGATATCCAAGTAGATAGATTCAGTGAGAAAGAATAACATCGGGAGTGAAGGGGGAAATATTGTGTGAGAAAATATCACGAAATTCCTCTGCGTACATCATTTTGGAATGCTAATATCTTGTAAAAAAAAGTCAGTACATTTTTACTCTTGTATTTCCCTTAATGAATCTAGTTAAATGGAAACACATTCATCTCTTTTAGTTTTCGCCAATAATCTTTAATATGTTTGCTTTTAATTGTTTTGCTTTTGCTTTTTCGCAGGTTATATTATACGATTTCGGCTTGATAATCCATCACCAAGCTTGTTCACAGCATATAACTACTTCAAAAAATGCTGCGCTATAATAATTGTTTCTTCTATTGACACAAGGTCAGCAATTACCCCAGTGCATTGCTGGTACTTTATTTTATCGACCACGTAAGGATGAAAGGCAAAGTTAACCTCGGCGGGATTTGAACTCAGAATGGCCAGGGCCGTGACTCTGTGCTGGAAAGCATGGCGACCGACCCTCTACCGATACTGCCAATCCACCGCCAGTAGTAGTAGTAGTAGTGGAGTAGTAGTAGTAGTAGTAGTAGTAGTAGTAGTAGTAGTAGTAGTAGTAGTAGTAGTAGTAGTAATAGATATGTTGTTATTGATATTCTTGTTTGCAGGCGATATTGTTATTATTATTATTAATGCATTTATATCAGATAGCGATGACAGAAATCAGTTAGTAATAAAAACATCTTTTGTCATTGTTAATTCAACCACGAACGACCTTTTGCCTTATTCCTATTTTGTTAATCCCACTGGTTCCCCATACACAAACATAGTGATCATGGGGTATTATGTACAAACAGTTGGTAATAAAATTGTATTGTATATGCACATATAGGGGTAAAAACATACACGCATGCACATACAAACATACACACCCACATCGCCACACTGATATACATACAAAATAAATTTCATTATAAAACGTTAGGATCATTACTCCGTTACGGTTTTGCATGATATGCATCCTGTTTTTTTCATCCGGAAACTGTGCCGCGGGACATACAAAATGGTGAATTTTCACTAAATGAATCAATGACCCCTTTGATATTGTATTTTCTCTGCTTTGCTATATTTACTCCTAACATTACTCTTTCTTTACAACTTCCAGCTAATTTGCTTATTTCTTTCCGAAAACTTATTGATTTATCGTGGAACTAGACATATATCTATACAACAAAATGATAACAGAATAACAAAAAATAAGTGGTATTATTTTGCTATAGTAGTAGTAGTAGTAGTAGTAGTAGTAGTAGTAGTAGTAGTAGTAGTAGTAGTAGTAGTAGTAGTAGTAATGAATTATTACTATTGTTATTATTACCGTTTCATCTTCATTTTAGCGAGAAATTCGGCTAGAGCGGTGGCATGTGTTGAGTAGATTAGGCAAGGAACCCAAGGGCGCCTTTCCTTATTATGAAAAAAAGAAAAAAAAATTAATTTAATGACAGATTATAACTCTTAACGAAGGGAAATTGGAAATTTCGGGTAATAAAACAATATCTAAGCGTTTAGCAATACAAATAACATCATCTAATTTGAACTTGGGTGATTCCTTAACGAAATGCGTTCAGCTTGCATTGATACCAAATGACGCCAAAGTTGTTGTTGCGAGGAAATTCTAAATCATTCAATGATATACAAGCGATAACATCAATGGAATCAATTTGATTCTGGCATTGATAACATTTTTGATAACCTCATGTATTCATTTATTAAAGGGTTAATTAAATAGAAATTAGCCTTTCGCGATATAAACTAACTAATAAGGTTTTCGTACTTAGTAAGCAAACTATTTGTTTCAAATCCTCAGTGTATCACTGCCACTTATCAGGAACCATCATGAGTATATCTACGCTTTCACTTGATCTAAGGGAGGAAATAATTTTAGCTCGTTCATATACACATGGCCCAGCAGGTGGTGGATATTAAATTGTTGGATGCGTCGCCAGAATTGAATATCTGATGGATGCTAGCATTCGTCCAATTAGGGAAATTACAGTCCTCAACTCTTTGATAGTGTACGATTGTTTGGCTGTTATGATTTGACCAAAACAGATCTGATCAGAAATGTGCGTATGCTCTTTCATTTCTGGTGAGAGACATTTACAATGTCAGAATGTCCATCATCTCTAAACAGAGAAACAACATACACTAAGCGCCACGGGATGATGTGACCTCTGAGGTGCAGGAAAATGCGTTAGCGGACATGCCTGCAGAGATTCTTGAACAGGCACTTAATAAAGAGAATGATATCAATTGCACGTCAGTGCATTTGATAAAAGATAGGTAAGAATGGAGGGTATGGTCTAAGTTGATGTATTTATATAAAACATGTACTGGTAGGGTGGATATTACAACAAAGAGAGCACTCTTATTTTTGGTAGCAAGGTAATCCGTAATCTTTAGGCTTCCCAGATTTGAATCAAGTAATCGTTATACTGAGACACATTTTCCTTTCATCACTTTCTCTTCATTATTATAACTGTTTTCTTCTACTTGATGTATTACTTTTCCATCATTTTTGTATTGTCTCCTTGTAATGGATCTGCATCCATTCCCGTATGTCAACTTTGCCTTTCATTCTGCAATGGCGCAAAAAAACATATCGGCTTGTATATGTCTAACATATATCCCTGCTGTTGTAGTTGTGTTTAGTTCTTTATCGATAGACATATGATCACCTAATTTTGTATATACTGGCGTACAGTATGCCTCCGACGTATATGTCCTCTCTTACGTCGGTATTGATGTTATTGAACAATAAATCATCACGAAGAAAGCACTCTTAAACAGTGTTTGCATTTTAGTAAAACTTGTGCATATGTTTAACCTACAGTTGAACGAAGATTGCCTAATTATATTGAAAGCAATGTTCAACAATGTTACATAGAGATAATAAAGAATGACACCTTATCGTACGGAAAACTTCAAGATACATTCGTCACAAAATTATCTTTTGCATTCCTATCTTCATTAATTTAATTATTATTATAGGGCGGTGAATTGGCAGTATCGGTAGAGGGTTGGACGCCATACTTTCTAGCATAGTTACGTCCCTTTACAGTCTGAGTTCAAATCCCGCCGAGGTAACTTTGCCTTTCATCCTTACGGGGTCGATAAAATAAAGTACCAGTAATGTACTGGATAATTGTTGGCCTTGTGCCCAAAGTAGAAACAATAATTTAATTATTATTGGTGGATTGGCAGTGTCGGTAGAGAGTCGGACGCCATGCTTTGCAGAGAAGAGTTACGGTCCTTTATGGTTTGAGTTCAAATCCCGCCGAGTTTAACTTTGCCTTCCATCCTTATGGGGTCGATAAAATAAAGTACCAGTAATACACTGGGTTAAATGCTGGCCTTGTGCCCAAAGTAGAAACACTTATTTTAGTTCATGTAAAATATATATGGTCGACAACATTGTATAATAGCAAATGTGAAAATAGTTACTAAACCAACGTATCAATAAGGATACATGGGTTTAAATTTTAAATTGTCTTACACTTCCACAGGTTATGATACACACACACACACACGCGCACACACAAGCGCACACACACACGTACCCACGCACACACGCACACACGCACATACACACCCACACATACACACACACGAACACACACGCACACATACACACGCGCACACACACATACACAAACATACACACACACGCACACACGCACACACACACACACACACGCACACACGCACGCACACACACGCACACACACGCACACATACACACACATACACATACACACACACGCACGTACCCCCCCCCTATATATATATATACACATATATATATATCATTACTAATTTTTGCGTGAGACAAGTTTGAATGTCTAATTCTCTCTGAATTTAATTACTTCTGTCTTATCTCCTAAGCGAGATACATATAATTTAAGTCCTAGTGGTTTTCCGTAACATTTTACAAAATTAAAATGCGAAATCATCATGCTCGTGATAATTAGGGCTAACATAATATCATGGGTTTGATTTTTGAAAAGACTTTTGCGCAAG
The DNA here is from genome assembly GCA_964016885.1 of Eledone cirrhosa. Taxonomy (NCBI): domain Eukaryota; kingdom Metazoa; phylum Mollusca; class Cephalopoda; order Octopoda; family Eledonidae; genus Eledone; species Eledone cirrhosa. The sequence continues at coordinate 121,956,328 of OZ024740.1, forward strand.
GGGCTTTATTTCATCTCGTTTTTAATGTAACCCTATCATTAATACAAGCGTAAAATCTATCATGGAATGCAATTCATTAGAAGACCAGTTATAGTGTTAGCTGTAAATTATACGGTAGTAAAGATGTATATGGCCTAGTAACATCATGAAAGAAATTGCTAAGATGCTGGTTGTGTATTTCATTATTTCATAAACTAATTTATTTGAATACATTTTTTAAAACATTGCAATGTGCTTAAATGAAAAATAATTATTTTATAGAGTAAAAATGTCGATTTTAATTATTTCTCAAAATGCGAGCGACAATTTCATGTCATTGATACAGCCCTCACTTGTTCAAACCTAAATTTTACAAAATTTGTCGTTTCTGTTTGGTCTTTTATCAAATGAGCCAATATCCCGTTAGTCATGTATTGTGTTCATAAATGTATGTTTCTGTCAACTACTTTTGTTCGTTGACTTTAGTACACGGTTGCTTCATAGACTATTAAGAGCAGCGTATTCAACTGGCTATACATATTTCCTTAGTGGTATGTGGTGTGATAATATCAAATAACTTTGTGATGTAAATCAAGTAGTTCATAAATAGGAAATAATAGATTATATGATGATTAATATCACCGAAATTTCTAAGCAATCTTTCAAAGTAAACAAACTAATCCTTTCTATACAAAATTAAATCGATTAGTCGTAGTTTTCATAAATCGGATAGGCATTGGGTTGGGATATAAAAGCTGTCTCTAATTTGGTGCAGTCTATAAAACATAATCGAACCATTAATTATTATAAAATTATATAATTCTGAAAAGCCTACTTAATTAAAATACTCTATCGAATAACTTGCGGCTAATAACCCTCAAAAGAAAAATCGAATCAGGAGATAGCATTACACATACATACATACATATATACATACACACAGACAGACATGCACATCCACACACACACGCGCGCGCGCACACACACACACACAGACAGACACACACACACACACACACACACACACACACACACACACACACACACACACACACACACACACACACACACACACACACACACATATATGTATATAACTGAAATGAAATCGCATTTCAAGACATAAAACAGTAGCCTTAAGCAAATTAAGTTCATGCAAACAACCCATAATAAAATCCGTATAAATAATGAAAGATGATTTCAATTGAGCAAATTGGAAGGCAACAATACCGTTAATTATTTACAACAGATATATACAAAACATCTGCTCTTCACCTCAATAAAGCATTCAGTGAAGGATGACTACCTAGTCTCCTCACTAAAATTATCTTTGTATAGCAACCACTTAAATATTCCTACTGGCTAGTTAGCAGAGCTCTTCTTAACTCTGTCCGTTAAGTACTGCGTCGTGATATCATTGTCTGGTATTTGCGACACTTGGTCAAAAAGGTAGAAAACTACTAAAGCTATTACAAAAGCAATAATCACAACAACTACTACTACTGCTACTACTAATGATACTACTAGTACTACTGCTAATAATAAGGCTGTCTAATATTGGCACAAGCCAAACAATTTGGGGGAGGGGAGGGTAGATTAAATCGATCTCAATGAATTACTGGTGCTTTATTTTATCGACTGCGTAAGGATGAAAGGCAAATCTAACCTCGGCAGGATTTGAACTCAGAACGTAAAGGGTAATAACTCAATGATGCAAAGCACGATGTCTGACGCTGTACCGATACTGCTAATCCAACAAAGAAAAGGCATAAAAATACACATGGAATCAATCAAGTTAATTAGGATCACATTCAATCAACATTCAATCAATACTCACTTTTTCGTGGTAAATAAACATGAACATTCTCAAAACACTCTTCACGCCAACAGGTTTTCCGTGTTTATTGTCAATCTGAGTGAGTCAATCCAAATTTCATGTGAGATAATATGCAATATAAAAAAAGACTACATTTATTTTTATTTTTCAGCTAGAATGTTCACCTTGTTGATATTATTCCATAACTTGTATTTAACACAGTATTAATGACAAATTAAGCGTTTAGTTCAATGTTTCGTGTATGCCTGTATGTCAAGCATTCCTATTCTTTGAACAACGGAGACTTTGTTCAAGAAGTGAATGGGTAACTTGTTAGACAAATTGCAGTCACGTGTAACGTTCATTTGGTATTCAGGAAGATTCAGTGCGGCACAAGTGTGACAAGACTGGCCGTTTCAATTATATATATATTCAAACGGCCTGTCAGTATACATTTGAAATCAGGAACATAGGAATAATTACAAAAACATTACTCAAATAGACAATCATACGACTATATTGTTCCTTTTGAAATATATAACAAATAATTGTTTCTACTTTAGGAACAAGGCCAGCAATTACTCAGTGCATTACTGGTAATTTATTTTATCGACCCCGTAAGGATGAAAGGCAAAGTTAACCTCGACGGGATTTGAACTCAGACCGTAAAGGGACTTAACTATGCTGGAAATCATGGTGTCCGACCCTCCACCGATACTGCCAATCCACCGCCCTTATAATATATAACAAATAATAGGACTATACTATCCTTTCCTTTCCTAAAGCGAATGCCAGATAGAATATTTCGCAATATTCATTCTGGTTGTTTGTGTTTTGAATTCAAATTTCTTTGAAATCAATTTTGAGGTCGAGAAATCGATTATCGATCCAGTAATAATATCAACTCAATCTCTTTTTCATTTCCTCTCCTATTCTCTTGAAGAATTAACCTGTGATCCTACAACTCGGTGAAGAATTAACGGCCCAAATGTCGGGATAATGCCTAATCATAG
>OZ024740.1:121964135-121976635 GCA_964016885.1 Eledone cirrhosa
GTGTGTATTGTCAATTTAATTTTATTTGATCATATCTACATGCGTATATACTTGCATATAATATCAATATACACACTACACATACTATCAGAAAAACCTGGTGGTTTTCTGCTAGTCTTAACTATAATAAAGAAAGGCGTGCGGGACTGCGTCCAGAATATATTTTTTTACCCTGTTTGTAAAATAAGTTGGATTATTTTGAATAAATAATGAATGAATATTACATAATTTATGTGCTAAATTTCGTGGCTGTTGATTAAATATATGTTATAGCTTATTTAAAGATTCACTTCTTTAACATTTTCAAATGTCATATCCATGCTATATTAGGACCTTATAAAAATATCGCATATATTTCTGTCACTAATTTCCTCCTAATGAGGTTTATATATAATACCGTCTTTTTTTAATATAGCATGGATTACCTTACTGATTACATAAGAGAGTATATTTGTGTATAATATCAATGCTAGCAGAAAACCACCCGATGGGTGGTTTTTCTGCTAGTTGAATTTAATGTTCAATGAAGAAGGCATACCACATATACACACTCCACACACACACACACGCATGCATACAAATACACACACGTGCGCGCACACACACAGAAAGACACACACATGCATGCATACAAATACACACACGTGTGCGCACACACACAGAAACACACACACATATATAACGAAGATCTAGTTGTCAAAACGGCCGGAGCCCAGCCGTCGGGATCCTGACTCTTTTCCCATACGTATATGCGTATATATATATATATGCATATATATATATATAGTTGTTATATAGTAAGGTGCAATATTGGTTGTGTAAAATTAATAGAAGAGCACATTTTTTTTGCAACTGCCAACATAGAACCTCGAAAACCTTCCGCGGGATTTTTGGAAGGTAACCTACCAATAACTCCTCCCTCTCTACTTTAGCCATAGTGTCCTCTCAATAAACGGACAGTCACACACTTAGGTAGTTAGACGGCTAAGATTGTTTGCACACTTGCAAAGATACTCGGCATGTTTCCACGGAGTTCTCATAGCTGAGTGCTCTCTTTTAGAATACCTAGCTAGTAAATAGTTAGATTGATTACACACTTAGTTAGGACCGATTACGCTCCCTATACATCGTTCTACACACAATACCCGCTTCCTTTAGACATTGAGCTCCAATATTTACGAATGTCACGTTCCTACAGACTGAACACTACACCAGGTTTTGATGCGTGACCATCTAACCATGGAGGACTCATTGTTACGGATTGAACAATGATATTGACTCACAATTAATGGGCCTACACGCATTCACTGTCCTGTATTTTCTTACTTCACCTTCTATGCTGAATAACACACTTCCACCACTCAAACAAATATCTTAAAAGCTCATTGGCCCATGTGGCGGGAGATCGCAGTTGCGGACTCAAATACCCTATACCCAACACTACATAGAGCCCTTTGCCGGCCCACACTGCAGTTGCTTGCACGCACGGATTTGGTGATTCTGATTCTCAACTGGACAGCGTTACACAAGGAGTTCGACATGGGCTGATTGCTTGCTCTTCACATGGATGTGTATATACCCGGACATCCCCCCACCCATTTTTGGACGATTCGGCTGTGTATACCTTTTACGATAATACACACATGAAGATATGGATGTTACAATTGGATCTATACACGTATAGCAGAACATTGAACTGAACTTACTTGCGCGCACGCGCGTGTGCGTGTGTGTGTGTATGTGTGTAGCGTTGGTTAACCCAATATTTCCAATCTACATCGTCAAATTGAGCTCTTCAAATGGATGCGTATATAACCAGAGCTCCCCTCCTCCCCCCAACATTTTTTGGCTGATTCGGATGTGTATATACCATTTACCATAACACACACTTGAAGATATTGATGTTACAATTGGATCTATACACGTACAGCAGAACACTGAACTGAATTTACTTGCGCGCACGCGCTTGTGACTGTGTATATGTGTGTGTAGCGTTGGTTAACCTAATATTTCCGATTTACATCGTCAAATTGAGATTTGACCGACATAATTTCTGTTGCTTTGCGAACTAACTTTTCGGTGATTGCTGTGTTGGTACATTCTTATATGTGCTTTTTCTCGAATATCGCCTCGGTGTGTGTTGGAGTGTGTGTGTCCCACGCTAATTCTGCGGGTTTAATACCGTGTTGATGTGTGTATATATATGTATTTATTTTTATGTTTATTTTTATTTTTATTTGACCTCGAGCCGATGTATGCGGGTGTGGAGTGTGTGTGTACCCACTCACTTCTAACTGTGACTGACTGCATCTCTACTGATTTGTTCGATGTCCAGCGTCTTTTGCAGTGATAGAAGTCTGAAAACATTTATGACCTCAATTTAAGCTAATAGCAGTCGCCTTTTCTCTGACTGACTGTATGAGGGAATGAATTATGTAAGGAAACATCGTTATTTTTTTCTCCCTCATATCAAGAATTTGAAGACAATTCATTATCACCTGATGTGATCAGTGATAATCGATCGTGGCTTCACAATCGATCTATCTATTATTGAAACATGTGTCGTGATTAAATGATTGGAATGTTACCTGCCTTCGGATTTTCATTTTGCATATATATATATATATATATATATATATGATGGTTCAGCAAGCGTTCCTTAAATATATATATTTAAGGAACGCTTCCTGAACCATCAGTTGACCTTTAGGTACCCGGAATAACGATCACCCAGGAAAATCGTGAGCCACGTTTGGTCTCTCAAGAACTCAGGTATAGACTACTCCATTCAATGGAAAGCCATCCCTAAGTCCAACCTATACGCTAGGGGCAATCCGTCGTGTGGACTGTGTATTGAAGAAAAGATAAATATGCTGAGGAGATTACGCAATAGCGATTGCCTAAAATCAAGCTATGAAATCTTCTTACGCTGTCCACATGTCTGGAAACACCTCTTGATTAATTACAAAGCGCCGGTTGAATAACAGCAACATTCTAATTTTCTAATAAACTCGAACATATTATTCCGGACACTCGCAGTTATCTCCCTAACATCTTTCGCCCGTGGTTTTCCATCGCCTGGGTGATGTGACGTTTTTTGCGCATGCGCACTCATACGGTTGTTCTTCCTGGTCCGTATAACATTTACCAGTCCGACAGAAGATCCGCTCAAGGTGAAATAATTGTTCTCGGTATGGGGAATTAACTGTTGTGATTTCTTCTACCAAACTCGTCCCATGGACTGAGTGCTCTACCACTACGGATATTAACGTCTATTGTTCTACTTATATATGTTTCTATATATATATATATATATTAAGGAAAAAGAACAAAGGAACTGTTATGACATTATAACAAGTTTATTGCCGAAAGCCGTTTCGTCCGACCATATTGTGGGACTTTTCAAGGCATATAACAGGTAATTGTAAGTTCATTATTGTCATCAACGTTTCACTGAAGATTAGCAGTTTGAAATCGTGGTATACATCAACAGCTCAACTTGTTTATCTGGGGTCTATATTCTAAGGGGGCTCTTTTATAATAGTTGTAGGAGTTGTAAAAGGGATGGGTCAGAGGGAGTTAAGAGAATTTGAAAAGGGCCTAAAGGTTAGGGATTGAAGGTTAAAAATTAAAGAATTTAAAAGTTACGCATTAAAAGTAAAAGACTTGGGATCCCTTAAAAGCACCTTAAAAAGCACCTCAATAAGCGCATAAAGCTTATAAGCCCTAATAAACCTAAAAAAACAGAAGAGATTTAGGGAATAAAGAAATTAAAAGTTTCCTAAAAAATTCCTTCAAAAAAATTTTTATAAAAATTCCCTTAAAAATGTTAAAGAAATTTACGAAGATTTAATAATTCCTACGAATGTTCTAAACTTAAAAGTTAGGGGAAAAAAATACTTTCAAAAAGATTTAAGAGGTTAATAAAGTTAATGATTTAGGGAATCCATAATATACAGATTAAGATTTAAGTTAGGATTTGAAGTTTAAGAGTTCCAAACTCAGAAATTTAGAAATTTAATGAATTTAAGATTAAGAAAACTTATATATCCAAGATTAAAAATTAAAGATTAAGAGGTTGAACATTAAATTTAAACATTAATAAATAAATAGTTGAAAGAAATAAATCAATTAAAGGTTAATTCAAAAAGCCTTCAAAAAGTCCTTCAGAAAAGGTTTATTTAATATTTTTAATAGAAACCTCTTCCGAAAGACCCTTGAAAGAATTAAAAATTTAGAGAACCCTCAAAAATATATATAAATGAATTGAGGAAAATTACAAATTAAAAATACGGAATTTGGGAGGAATTTCAAAAGGGTTGCTTCAACAGATACAACAACTTAGGTATAATACATAAAAAAATAAAGTAATTTAAGTAATATAATTAAGGAGCAATTCAAAGAGCTTATCAAGTTGGGCTCGAAGATATATAAGAAAATATAAGATATATAAGAAAATATATAAGTAAAAAGACAATAATTATAAAATGTATTTTTAAGAAGGTATTAAATAGCTTAAGTAATCTAATAATGTATTATCAAAAAATTATTAATATAGGATTAATAATGATATTAATAAAGATAAGCATGCACAGACTTAACCGGGAGATGACATGCGAATTTGAAAATGCCACAAGAGAGATCCTTTAGATAGCATAGACGCCGGACCATACCCGCAAATATCTACATATACACCGTGATCTATCTTGAATATGCATAACTGACAGGATATAGAAGCAACATGAATAATACGACCACCATCTAAGCTAGAACCGACCCCTACTACATATAACAACAAACAAAGAGGGGACAGTCCTTAGCATTTAACCAATCGCGTGTGAACTTGGAATTGGTGAGAGGAGGGGATAATAGCGATAGACACAATATACCACCCCAGTCAAGTTCAAAACTGGACTTTTTTTACCAATATATCCTATACACCAATATACCCTATACAACAAAACCTTGGATTTAGAACCTGCAGGCTGATCTATCGCAAACGCGTGCGATCCCAAGCATGGCTTAATAACTGGCACGACCGAAACTACATGGAAAGGATCGAACGGAGCATACCCTGCGACCACTAGCTGTTTGATCAGCAGGTCCATCTACCAGAGAGTGCACACAGCTGATAGTGAATCCCAGTTGATTCGTGAACTCGGAACTTTTCAACAAGACCAAATGTGCCCGGAGCTATGCAGGTGATTGCATGCGCACAATGGATATCGCACCTACAATGTCACCTATATTGTTCATCTTGCTGTATATGTGTAAAGTATCCATGTGTTGGACATCCCTGAGTAAATTTGCATGACTGTTAATTGTTTGTTAAATAGGCAGGAATATAATTTTTTTGATAATACATTATTAGATTACTTAAGCTATTTAATACCTTCTTAAAAATACATTTTATAATTATTGTCTTTTTACTTATATATTTTCTTATTTATCATTTTCTTTCATCTTCGAGCCCAACTTGATAAGCTCTTTGAATTGCTCCTTAATTATATTATTTAAGTTACTTTATTTTTTTATTTATTATACCTAAGTTGTTGTATCTGTTGAAGCAACCCTTTGGAAATTCCTCCCAACTTCCGTAATTTTTAATTTGTAATTATCCTTAATTCATTTATATATATTTTTGAGGGTTCTCTAAATTTTTAATTCTTTGAAGGGTCTTTCGGAAGAGGTTTTTATTAAAAATATTAAATAAACCTTTTCTGAAGGACTTTTTGAAGGCTTTTTGAATTAACTTTTAATTGATTAATTTCTTTCAACTTTTTATTTATTAATTTTTAAATTTAATGTTCAACCTCTTAATCTTTAATTTTTAATCTTGGATATATAAGATTTCTTAATCTTAAATTCATTAAATTTTTAAATTTCTGAGTTTGGAACTCTTAAACTTCAAATCGTAACTTAAATCTTAATCTTTATATTATGGATTCCCTAAATCATTAACTTTATTAACCTCGTAAGTCTTTTTGAAAGTATTTTCTTCCCTAATTTTTAAGTTTCGAACATTCGTAGGAATTATTAAATCTTCGTAAATTTCTTTAAATTTTTTTAAGGGAATTTTCAGAAAAATTTTTTTGAAGGAATTTTTTAGGAAACTTTTTATTTTTTTATTCCCTAAATCTCTTTTGTTGTTTAGGTTTATTAGGGCTTATAAGCTTTATGCGCTTATTGAGGTGCTTTTTAAGGTGCTTTTAAGGGATCCCAAGTCTTTTACTTTTAATGCGTAACTTATAAATTCTTTAATTTTTAACCTTCAATCCCTAACCTTTAGGCCCTTTTCAAATTCTCTTAATTCCCTCTAACCCATCCCTTTTACAACTCCTACAACTATTATAAAAGATCCCCTTTAGAATATAGACCCCAGATAAACAAGCTGAGCTGTTGATGTATACCACGATTTCAAACTGCTAATCTTGAGTGAAACGTTGATGAAAATAATGAACTTACAATTACCTGTTATATGCCTTGAAAAGTTCACCATATGGTCGGACGAAACGGCTGTCGGCAATAAACTTGTTATAATGTCATAAAAGCGCCTTTGTTTTTTTTCCTTAATATTTCTGCTCTGCTTATACGCATAGAGCTGAACTAGCTACCGTCCCATATTTGGTAGGTCAGGCGTGATCATCGTGATTTACGTACGACCTACCATACATTTTGCTTATATATATATATATATATATATATATATAAATAAGAATGGATTCAGTTAGAAACTAACAATTACTCATCAGAGTACATGATAGTAGAGTATAATTATTTGAAAAAATCGGGACACTGACAGATCAGCTCTTGCTATTTCAGCAGCTAGTCCCGGACGCTGTTGGATAGGCATGAGGTCGGCCTTCGGGTCCCGACTATTTCATACACACACACACACACACACACACACACACACACACACACACACACACACACACACACACACACGCACATATATTTATATATATATATATATAACGAAGGAAATGTGGTAAGGAACCAGGTGGACCATAACGCACCAAAGTACTCAATAATTAGGGTAGTGAGTGGGTAACAGGAACGAGTAGGACCCCGACGGCTGAGCTAAGGCCGTTTCGACGGCTAATTCTGGACTAAACGAAAATGTATATCCTGGTATATGAATAGCCGAGCTTCTCAGCGGGTAATTCCATATATGGAAAAAGTGATTGTCACAAGGATTGGTCAAAAGTTTGTTGTTGAGACACATAATTCTATCATGGCAATTTGTGAAGGGAAGTGGTAGCTGAACCTGCCAGTAGAAGAAAGAGGGAGAGGGGGTGGAGGAAACCCAGTCGTGCGTTGATAGTGCCAACTACAGCTGGGCAGGAGGTCAAAGAACTATACTAGGGAGGGCGAGGGGAGGAAGTTGAAACAATAAGTAAAACAATATGGGGTAAATATATAGAAAAATGTTTTTTTAACATTCTCGGTATTTGTCTATATATTTACCCCATACTGTTTTACTTATTGTTTCGACTTCCTCCCCCTCCCCCTCCCTAGTATAATTCTTTGACCTCCTGCCCAGCTGTAGTTGGCACTATCAACGCACGGCTGGGTTTCCTCCAGCCCTTCTCCCTCTTTCTTCTACTGGCAGGTTCAGCTACCCCTTCCCTTCACAAATTGCCATGATAGAATTATGTGTCTCAACAACAAACTTTTGACCATTCCTTGTGACAATCACGTTTACCATATATGGAATTATCCCCTGAGAAGCTCGGCTATTTATATACCAAGATAAAAATGTTCATTTAGTCCAACATTAGCCGTCGAAACGGCTTGAGCTCAGCCGTCGGGGTCCTACTTGTTGCTATATATATATATATATATATATATAAATTACACAATTATCAAAATTATGTTCAAATCATTTATTTGCTGACAATCGTTTCTTCCAAACTTTCGTTTGGAATCATCGGAGCATTAGCAGTGTTTGTACATATAATTAAGCTCCTATTCAACTGAACAATCATGTAGATACATATATATTGATGGTAATAAGGTAGTAAGAATTTACTGACCTTTCCTGTTTATAGTTGTTTATAGTATATACATGACTATAAATAGTATCATTATTATTATTATTATATATATATATATATATATATATATATATATATATATATATATATATATATATATATATATATAAATATATATCCAAATATGTGCATATTCTTGATTATACCATCTGCCGTATACAGGATCCTCATGAGTTGTGGTGTGTGCGAGACAGAATATGCTCTAATACGTGCCAAAATGATATTTCACAACAACGGTAAAATACGATCTAATGCAACAAGGTTTCATTGACGAGTAGACGTGTCGATGTTGCGGGATACGGTGGTAGGTAATGATCCGAGGAGGGCCTTTAAAGAAACTGAATTTACTGACACATAGGATCGGTTTAACACGACCGTCTTCAACACCATTTTTGAAGTACTAGGTCTCAGAAAAAAGCAACATCGGAAATGGCTTGATGAACATTATTCTCTGAACAAACAGCTATTGAAGGCAAAATAAAAAAAAATAAATGATGCTTATTCATCGTTTCTGAGTGCTTCAGATAAAAATCGTTTTGCTTGGCTTCAGTCCTTCGAGTATACAAACCTTTGCTCGAGGGCGGAATCCCTCCGATGAAAAATAAATGGATGTCAGATATTTTAAAGCAGATTTAGTGTGCTTACGATCGAAAGACTCCAAGGAAAAGTACCACCTGATCAATCAGGCATTTGTCCCTGGTACTGCGTCCATGGTATCACTTTGGTCCAAGGACGGGTCAGTCCGTTTCAAAATCTCGGACAGTATGGAATAGAACGTTGGAATGAGCTTTTTATTAATCCCTTTATAATCCCTCAGAATTTAATCCAGATATTTTCATTAATGTGACTCAATTGAATATAATTCATGAGGTGACAGATCATCCTATACTGGCAGCGATCCAACAGACATTAGCGAAGATTAATTCTGGGAAGGCACGAACATGTTATTCCTATCGAAGTGTTGGTTCATGGAGGTGACAAAATTGCTGCAGAGATTTACCACTTGATTTCTGATATTTGGTCTGGTACAACTGTTGTTCAAGTCCGGATTGATATGAACCTTGTTTCCTTGTTCAAGTGAATGGCTGTCAAAATCGGTGTGTGGAAACTATGGGAGAATTTACATTGGGGCAGTGGGTAATGATTTTGAAAAACATCTCCTTAATAGGCTTACTAAGTGAATTTGCACTCCAGTGATTACGGAGAATAATTTGGCTTTTGGTCAGGCAGGGATATAATGGACATGATCATTTACTGGAGAATGATTTAGAACATCATGTGGCTTTGTACCTGAGTATTTGTTTGCCTCCATGAACAGAGCTGCTCTCTGGACCATTCCTAACAAGGTAGTATGCCCTCTGATTATCGTTAGTTTGTCCAAATAGCTAGATTGAGGGATGAAAGGGAAGATTAATTGGAATGCTTCACTGTCTGAACCATTATTCAATGTAGATAAGCAAGGGAACATTCCAGTACCAACACTGTTCTCTATCCTCTTTGTTGTGATTCTCATGTATGTTTTTCAGAATTGTGATGCGGTAGGTTATCTGCGTTTCAAGACCATGGGAAAGGCTTTTAACTTGACACAATACAGGGCCAAATCAAATACTTTCTTTATGTGCAAACGTTTCTTCACAAGTCTCACGTCGATGGAGGAGTGGAATGATATGCCACCTCGATCGGTTCCAAGTACATAATCAGAAATCCACACGTGGGTGGCCCAAATCTTATCCTAACGTAGCTGCACTGTTAACCTGAACAACAACATGCTTCGGTGAATTATTTAGCATCTGAGTTGCTCTTTCTGTGGATGCACTGCTCACCAACACCTCATGGGGAGAGTCTATGAATCGTGAACCAAATAAGGCCTGTTTAGTTATCAAACTGGCCAACCCTCTGCAGTTGGTGGTTGTTCATACTAGCAGGGCAAAGGCCAAGTTATTCTATAACAAAAAGTACATTAAACCTGAACATCGGGCTTGTTTCAGAGCGAAGGAATTAAATCGGTATGGTATACACATAGCTGCATTCTCTAAATCTCAGAGAGTTGTTCTATGCTGACGATGCAGACATTATTGTTCATACCCAGGAGGATATGCAGAGAGTTATGCACTTTATTTCTGTTTTTTGTACTGCATTGGGGCTTCATATCAACACAAAAATCAAGGTCATGTACACAAACTCCTGAGCAATATTACGCTGAGCCCAACATCTTTTTTCTGGGTCACAGGTTGATGGTTGTTGATACATTTGTCAACCTTGGTAATGCACCATCCAGCGATGGTTCATTGGACTCCCAAACAGAACTATCGATTGAAAGAGCCAGGAAACCATTCAGTAGGTTGGAAGTATGTGTCTAGCTTGACATGTTGACACTAAGATATAAGTCTAGCAATCATGTGTCCCGACTGCTCTCATGTACTCTCCTTCTGTAACTTTGGCAACATACTGACATCATATCAATACTTTAGAGAGATTCCTCCAGATCAGCTTAAAGTATATTTTGAGCATTGTGACAGTGATGACATTGTTATTCTTCAGCGGGTCTATACATCCAGCTTAGAAAAACTAATCATTCGAAACCAAATGCGTTGGGCAGGGTGTTTACATCGGATGGTAAGTGAGTGCTTCCCTAGTGAATTTGGTATGGTGAGTTAACTCATGGTAAAAGTTCCAGACACAAATCCAAGAAACATTTGAGGAATATTGTGAAAAGCAACCCCAACACACTTGGTATTAGAGTTAAGGATTGGGAAGACAATGCAGAGAGTAGATCTGGTTGGAGAATTCTAATTTATGATGGTTGTGATCGTTTTGACATCACAATGATGGAACGTTCAGTGTTTAAAAGAGCTCTCGAGAAAGATGATGCAGATTCGGTCATAGAAGATAACCTGTTGGATCATGTCTGTAACATCAACGAACATGTTGTTTATTCTTGTGCCGATCTTGCTAGCAATTTAAGAGCTCACAGCCTGTGCGGTATTTGTGTCAGTTTTGCAACAAAGCATGTAGGTCTGCTATTCGACTCAAGCAGCACATGAGAGTGTAGAGGGACGAAGTTACGTTCTGGAATGTTCGAGAGCCTTGTGTGTGCCGCATCTGTAAAACAGTGTGCATGAGCGTAGCAGGATTGCGGAGACCTACATGCATACATACTTACACACATACACACGTACAAACATATGATTTAATAGCTTACAAAGACAAAAACATAAATCAATACAGTACAATACATTGAAACATTCGAACTCTATCACATGTTTCTGTAATCATTACATTAGCAGGTCAGTTATAATTTACTTTAATGCATCCATTATTATCCAAGTAATGCAGACTTAGTCGAATATATTAAAGTCAATTATCTGATCTTCGATGTCGAAAGGTTATGTTGAAAATTTGCCTGTGATTATTGTGAAAAGAAACATTGCAAATGGCTTGAATGGAATCCTCTTGAGAATGCTGGATTTACAAGTGCTTCGGGAAAATTCATTGCACAAAACCAACAGTTTCGACGCATCATGAAAGGTATTATACTTAAATGCACTTTTATTGAGTGCTACACGTAATTGCAATGACGTAATACGAAAATTATTTCTTCCAAATTACCTGAAAAATATCAATCATTTTCAACGTTATATTTGTTGTTGTTGTCATCGTTAATGTCACCGTTATTCTCGTAGCGGCTATAGCTCCATTGCTGCTTCATAAAATGGAATTTCAATCTTTTCAAAGATGATTGGTACTTCTTTATTGTTCTACATATTTCTAAAAATTTACCACACCATGGGTTGATATTTCAGTATTACGCAATGGTGATTTACAATTATTAGGAAGGAAACAGGGCATTATATTCCACTATAGGAATATGTCCTCTAGCATTAAGTATGAATGATATCACATAGTAGTATGTTAATAGAAACAACCTTAACATTACCAGAATAATGAATGCAAGCGTGTAAAAAGAGTATGTATATATATATATATATAAATATATATATATATATTTATTTTATAGAAGGAGCTTCTACAGGACTAGTACTGTTTCATTCAGATGAATGAACGAGTATATATATAGGAACGAGTGGGAGCTTCTACATGACTAGTACTGTTTCATTCAGATGAATGAACGAGTATATATATAGGAACGAGTGGGACCCCGACGGCTGAGCTCAAGCCGTTTCGACGACTAATGCTGGACTATTTTAGTCCAGAATTAGCTGTCGAAACGGCTTCAAATTACTGATCTTGTGGGCCTCTTTCTCCTTTTCAACATAAATGCCTCCTTTCCCCACCTCAAAGGTGGTTTATATCGTGATGACTGTCTTCTTCTTTCTAACAACCTTAGCCTTTCAGAAATTGAAAAAAACAAAAAACATATTAGAACTTTCCTTAAAGACTATTATAATCTTCATATTACTTTTGAAAAAACAAGTAAAG
>OZ024740.1:121981635-121999135 GCA_964016885.1 Eledone cirrhosa
ATAGATCTGTTGAATATGCATGCTAATTCTAACACATATATATCCTAGAAACGATCGTTAAATAATGAACTTTTTTTGTTTAATATAAGGAACTGTTTCATTGTTTTATTCATTATTTGTTTAATATTTTATCTTGACTCTGTATACCGTTTATCTTTCACCGAAAGTGATTTTTCATTACATCTCTTCTTTCCATGATATCCGGAATACATTGAGTTCTTCATACGGATTGGACACTACCGTAAACTCTTGGTAGATTTATCTACATATATATATATATATATATATATATACATACTAGTTTTACCCGCTTGCATTCATTATTTTGGTAATGTTAAGGTTGTTTCTATTAACATGCTAATATGTGATATCATTCATACTTAATGCTAGAGGACATATTACTATATATATATATATATAGGTAGAACCCTAGAGACTAATTTCTGTAGTAGTAGAACACTCAGTCCATGAGGGTAGTTTGGTAGAAGTAATAATCGAACAGTTAGTTCACCATACAGAGAACAAATGTTTCACCTTGTGGATCTTCAACTTGGACTGAGAATGGTTGTATGAACATGAAAAGGAGAAACAACCGTATGAATACACATGCGCAGAAAGAGTCACTTCTACCAGGCGAGACAAATCCACGGTCGAAAGGTGTAAGGGAGATAACTGCGGGTGTCCGGAATAAATTGTTCGAGTTGATTAGAATATTAGAATGTTGATGTTATTCAATTCGGAGCTTTATAATTATGCAAGAATTGTTTGCAGACGTAGGACATCGTGAGACAAGATCATTCTTGAATTCAGGCAATCGCTATTTCGTAAACTCCTCAGAATATTGATCCTTTCTTCAATGCACAATCCACAAGACGGATTACCCTTTGCGTATAACTTGGTCTTAGTGATAGCTTTCCATTAGATGGACTAGCCTAAACTTGAGTCGTTGAGGGACCATACGTATCTCGTGAGTTTCGTGGGCGATTGTTTGTCCGGGTACCTTGAGGTCAACTAAGTCAAGAAGTTCCGCTTCGAAAGGAGCGAGTTCACTTACCTTAGGAGGGTAGGCTCTCGATTTCAGGTTGAAGGTGTTATTGGTGCCTGCAATGTTACCGTCAAGAGCTAGAGCATGCCATCTCAGGTGATTGACGACATCTTCCACTTTTTGTAGGAGAAGCTTTAAGTAAACATGGTTGGAGGGAGTGTGAATATTCTTTAGAGAGTAATCCAGTTCGTACAAATCAATTTTGACGTTGGTGAGACACCAGAAAAAAATGTCTGGTTCTATCCGCCCTTCTCACTCAACGTTAAAACTAATGTAGGAAAATAATGTTTAGCCCGCTTAGATAGACACTTCCTATTAGGTCACAAATACCGCTCTATCTTTAACAGACACATGGTAAAACGAGGATACTCCAGCGCTAAGAATGTGAGGGCCCACAACCACGAGCCCTAAAAGAGGCATCCCACCAGGATGCTCTTTCCGAAAGCTTGAAGCTTTTCCCCTTCAACAACAATACAACACACCCGCTGTAGTTTATGAAGATATGGTCACTTCCAGCCGACCAAATCAACATCAGGATGTTAAATCCTATGTAGGTAGGGTGGAGTGCCGGTTGAAGGAACGCTTCCTGAACCAACAGTCTGATATACTGGGACAAACAATCGTCCACGAAACTCGCGAGCCACGTATGGTCCCTCAAAGACTCAAGTGTAGATTACTCCATCCAACGGAAGGCTATCACTAAGGCCAAGCCGTATGCAAGGAGTAATCTGTCTTGCGTACTGTGCATTGAAGAAACGGTAAATATTGAGAGGGGATTACGCAATAGCGATTGCCTAAATCAAGATATGCGCTTTTCTCACGTTGTTCACACGTTTGCAAACATCTCTTGCATAAATACAAAGCTCCGGATTGAATAACATCAACATTCTAATATTCTAATCAACTCGAACAATTTATTCCGGACATTCGCAGTTATCTCCCCTACACCCTTCGACCATGAATTTTTTACCGCCTGGGGGAAGTGACCGTTTTTGCGCATGCATATTCATACTGTTGTTACACCTCTTCATGTTCCGTACAACTATACTCTTTCCGATCTGCAAGGTGAAACAATTGTTCTCGGTATGGAGAAATAACTGTTGTGTTACTGCTTATATATATATATATATATATATATATATATATATATATATATATATATATATATATATATATATATAATAATAATAAAATTGAAGACTAAAATCCAAAGAGGGCTCGATAAGGAAAATATATATCACATATATAAGAACCGTAGAGCAAATATTTATTAAAATAACAGATTAAAGTTTAAGCAAAGAATCGCTGCTTTCACCCTTAACGGGATCTTCTAAAACTAACAAAGTCAATCTGTAAACGCAGAACTGGATATTTCAAAAAACGTTGCAAGCGGAGGAAGACAGGAAGACGATACTTTGGTTCGTGGTAACGTTCGCTGGCAAAGAACGGGAAAAAACGAATAATACGTCATTAATAGGAGCGGTGAAAAACAATTACGCGCAAAGACAAAACCACGTTTATGGTATAAAAGAGGTCGTAGACTAATGTTCTCTTAGGTGGTGCATAGAGACGTTCTCTGGCAATGAACGAAAAAACGAAGATAATAAGTCATATGTGGTGCGTGGAGAACAATAGCACGCAAAGACAAAACCACGTAAATGGTATAGCAGAAATCGTAGACTAAAATTCAAACTAGGAGACCAAATGAATCTCCGCTACAGAGTTAAGAACAAAGTAAATAAATACAATACAGAAGTAATAGAAACAAATAAATACATACATGCAAACAGTTACGTACATACACAAGCATACGCAAAACCTTACCATGGGTATACAAAACCACGCAAATATAAATCTGTGTGTGTGTGTATGCTTGTGTACAAATAAATAAATAATTATATAAACGTATATAAGTAAATAAATACGTATATAACAAGTGCACGCGCATACCTACATATAAATACACGAATGTTCGGAGACGTAAGTCAACTAAAACAAGAAGTACACATATACACACACCCACCATTCGTACGAACCTGCACACTCACGCGGACGCAAAACTCCCGTATACACATAGCCAAACCCTAAATACAAGAATATGTAAAAATTATACGCTATAACAGTCAAATATACGTACGAGAAGGTATACATACCTTCACAAAACATACGGGTAATATATACTTACCTATGCAAATAAGTAAAGGAATAAACAAAACATATACTTAGCTCCCACATCAAGACGTAAAATATCCACGTATAGATCGTGCTATCCGTTAGGGTATAACGTGGGGCTGTAATACAGGAAAGTGTTGTGCAATTTATGTTTACAAGCCGAAATTTCCTCAGATTTTTTGTTTAATATGTGGTCTGTAGCGTAGAGTATTTCCAGGGCCTCAGCGGCGCAGAGGTCACATGGTCTTTTATTTCCGTTATACGATCTAGCCCTAGCTAGGATCTCCCAGTGTAACTTATATTTGGTGTGGTTGTCTTTTAGACTCCAGATATAAGCTGAAAGTGACGTCATATTCCTTCTTAGAGGGTAACGAAAAGAATGGGTATGCATGTAAAGACGCTGCTTGAAACTATTGGCGGTTAACCCTATGTAGGCCCTACGGGACGTGGGTGTTACAACCTTACATTTATAGACAATGTTACTAGAGAGGCATTTCCCGGATAGAGGGCAATCAGCCCGATTCCTACAATTACAGTTAGTACTAACTACAGGGTTGCACGTGTTCCTACGGCTGGGTAGTTTAGCTAAATTTGAAGCTGTGATGTTATGTGCAAGGTTAGGAGTCGTAGAGTAAGACATTTTAATAGTATTTCTATTAAAAATGTTATTATATTTATGTGTAGGGGGAAAATGCTTCGTAATAAGGGAAAGAAAGATCTTAGCTAATGGTGTGGCCACCTCCATATTATATGGTGGGTTAAACCAACAAATGCGACGTGATCTATTTCTTCTAGGTCTATTTTCGTACTCTGTATATGCTACCTTATCGACAAATCCACTTCGAGCAAGAGCTTCATTGTAATAAGTGGAATGGTCGTTGAAAATGCGCTCGTTGGTTTTGTCTTTGCGCGTAATTGTTTTTCACCGCTCCTATTAATGACGTATTATTCGTTTTTTCCGGTTCTTTGCCAGCGAACATTACCAAGAACCAAAATATCGTCTTCCTGTCTTCCTCCGGTTGCAACGTTTTTTGAAATATCCAGTTCTGCGTTTACATATTGACTTTGCTAGTTTCAAAAGATCCCGTTAAGAGTGAAAGCAGCGATTCTTTGCTTAGACTTTAATCTGTTATTTTAATAAATATATATATATATATATATATATATGTTAGACACGAAGTGACTAACAACAGAATGTTTTAGTCCCTTTAGTGTTCTAACATATATGTGTAGATCATCAATTTTAGTTTCATGGTCTGACTGTCGCCGTGGTGATTACATGCAATTGGCTAATTTTCAACCAATCAGAGTAAGTGTTGCTCAAAAGCATCCGCCATGTTTTTGTGTTTGTTTTCCTAGTTCACTTACTTTTGTTATTTCGTGGTTATATGATTTTTTTAAATTCATATTAACTATTTTTAAAATAAATGTAATATATTAACGTTAGGGTTAGGGTTAGGCGGTCAATAGATAAGATGAAAGTCTATCGTAAAAGTTTGTACAAATATCTTTAAATTTATCGTTTGTACAAAACGATTCTAAATTTTTGTTTGTAATAAATGTTTAAACATTTCAAAATACCCTATATTCATGTTCTGTAATGTCCCATTTTTTTGCGCCCTTGTGCCAAATAAAGAAATATATCTTTGTATCTTGTTCCTCTTTATATATTGCAATCGAGTATAGGCAGAGTTCCGATTGTAATACAAACTGTACTTTGTTTGTAAATATTTGTAAAAATAATTTTTCTAAAACATTGTAAAAATTTGTCACGCGCGTTTAAAAGTCTTTGATATATATATATATATATATATATATATATATAACAAACTGAGGTTGTCTGTCTCTCTGTCTTTCTAATAAATGGTTGCCACACATCAAACTTATAGATTAAGCTCCAGCGGAGAGATCGGTCAAAACAAATTTCAAATCGAATGTGCAATATAGATGTTTCAGTTAAAATGTATGAATATAGTTGAGAGACGAGTTATTCCCCTTTAATGCAACGTGAGCAGACGATAAATTATTGAAAAGGCGCAAATTTGTTCACCCTTACGGGGTCGATAATATAATGTACCGGTAATACACTGTCACTATAAGTAGATACCCATTCACAAGCAGTATTTTCAAATATGTTCTTCGACAAATAAAAAGGTTGGCACTACATCGAAATTGGCAGTCAGAAGTGAAAGTAGAAGAATGTGACGTCAATCTGACGTCATTCGTCAACCTTCGTTTATTTCCGCATCACCACTACCACCATGTGTAAATAAATAAACTTTGAAATCACCACGTTGATGCAAAACTTGGTTTTTCACTTTGGGATAATACACGTATTTGCAACTTTTTTATGTTTATTTACGTTTAGCGTAATCGATTTGTTTCCATATCACCACGCGTTTTATTTCATAGTCATAATTATCAGATTAGAAAACAAATGAAGTTCATGGGGCCGACACTACCGACTTTCTTAAAAAAAAAAAACAATTTAACGCGGGTAACCTTGTTTTGTAATACTGGCAGAAATTGAAGAACATTTTCCCATTGAGATTCTTAGCGGGTAAAAATTATTTATGGATGGTTGATACTCAGCTACCAGCTGCCACGAACACAGAAAGAAAGGAATTAGTATATAAAGTCCTTGACGATTGCTTGTGCTTTCGCAATATTTAAAATTCTCTATATAATTTCATTTTTATCACGGCCGAAGCAGTAACGCTTCGAATATTTCAATAAATATTAACGAGCTACTCCCGATTTCATTCTTTCTTTTTTTAATGTGGTAGAGGGTATACGATTTGCCTGCTATTTCTAGCAACTTCAATGACCACATAATTGGTTTGTAATTCTGTTTTAAAGTGTAAGGGTTTACACAGCCATTTATGAATTTCTAAGAGATACGTTTACGATCAGATACACTTATTAAAAATACTTTCATTGCATAGTTCCGTTCGTAAAGGCTTTAATTTACTGAACTATTCGGGAACCTTTTAATAACATACAGAATTAAGAAAATAAATTCAACATCCGTAGTTTAATAATTATAACTGCTTCTCGATGTGATGTCCAATGACTACCAAATAACCACCTAATTTTCCATAGTTAAAACAAAACGATAATATACAATCTTATTTAACATGTGCATTAAAAACTACACTAGCTGTTACAATTGTAATTAACGTGTAAGCAAAAGCTTAGATATTAACTTACGCAAGGAAATAGCAATAAAGCATATCAATGTAAGTGGAGTTAACTTCAATATCACGGCAAAACTGTCGCCAATCTGCTACAGCTACATTCGCGATACGAGATTCCTGTGAAATCCCCTTGGCTAAATCTACTTTTGCCCCAAAATACAATGTCAATTATTTGTTCACACTTCAATTTATTATTTTCAAGAAATGTGCCTTTCTAATCGACACCATTAGCGGTAGCGATGGAAATATCGCGATGATTAATTCCATTTACGCTGGGGTATAATGTAGAATTCATATTTTTCAAGTTGCAAATAAGTGTATTATCCCAAAGTGAAAAACCAAGGTTTGCATCAACGTGGTGATTTCAAAGTTTATTTATTTACACATGGTGGTAACACGGAAATACAGAGAAGGTTGACGAATGACGTCATCTTGACGTCATGTTTTTCTACTTTCACTTCTGACAGCCAATTCCGTTGTAGTGCTAAAATGTTTGGTTCATACTATTTCGACTAGCGCTTGTTGTTCTACTCCACGCACGACCACCACAAATTGGTGACCAGCTCAACACAAGTATTGGTAGAGCGTCAGAAACCATGCTTTGCTGCATTGTTATGGCCTTTTGCGTTCTAAGTTCAAATCCCGCCAAGGTTAACTTTGCCTTTCATCCTTACCAGTTCGATAAAATAAAGTACCAGTAATGTACTGCGGTAATGGCTTTGTGCCGAAAAATAGAAACACTATTAATGTGCAATGAGAGCAAAATCTCACGAGGTTGCTCAATTATTTTATCTAATGTTGCAACAATACAGGGAAATGTAGTTTGTGTACTTTTTTAAATATTTGCTCATAGGCTTTTCCAATTTCGCTCAGCCAGCAACTATTAAAAAGAGAGTTGCTAAAGATAACAATTTAATCACAAATTGTGATTATCTTTTAATACACTCCAAAAAGTCATCAGATTATGTGCAATAAGAACAAATCTCATTAATCTCATTGCTCAGGGAATAAAGAAAATGTATATAGACTGATAATTGCAATTGTATGTAAATATTTTATTTTTATATTCTTTATTTATTTTATGTTTTCTATTATGTATAATATATTCATTTAATATTGATTGTTTTTTGTTGTTGTTTATATTAAAAGTCTGAAAATATTTTTATACATCTTACACTAATATTTCTAAGATCATTTATAATAACAATTATATAATCTAATTACATTACAACGATAATTTATTATTAATATATACCATGTTTAACTAGAGTTATTACAAGCGTTGCCTTAGAAAAATATTAAACTAGGCATGAAAAATGCGCAAGCTCAAAAGAGCCACAGAATGTTATAATAAACCTTCAAAAGTGTGGGACTAGAGTTGTTACTCAAAAATATTGTAATCATTATCTATCGTACATTCTGTGGCGTCCTTTATAAAAATATCACAATAAATACATATATGTTTAATATAATAACAGCTATAAATAATTACGTAATATTATTAAACATAAATGTATATATTGTGATATTTTTATAAAGGATGCCACAGGATGTACGATAGATAATGATTACAATATTTTTGAGTAACAACTCTAGTCCCACAATTTTGAAGGTTCATTAGAACATTCTGTGGCTCTTTTGAGCTTGTGCATTTTTCATGTCTAGTATATATATATATATATATATATATATATATATATATATATATATATATATATATATATATATATATATATATATATATATATATTAGAAAGTGAGGTTGAGAAACCACAGACCCTCCATCTCAACCCTACTTTTGGAAAGCAGAAGAACTGCGAAACCGGTAAAGGAACCAAAGAAAATTATATATATTTTTCTAAATAAGACGCCAGTTGCATTTTCGATTTCATCTTTTTTTCTTTATATATATATATATATTTATATATATATATATATATATATATATATATATATATATATATATATATATATATATATATATATATATATATATAATGAAATTTCGTTTCATTTTTTCCGTTTATCGTTTTCGGTGCACCCGGCCGATTAACCCACTCAATATGCAAATTGGGCTACTCAGCCGTTAATATGCATAAGGTAAGTATATACGTTCAACAATCTGGCAGGAAGGTATACGTTGCTGACAATAGCTAATAAGCTTGAAACTAGAACAGCGTTCCTTTGTCAGTGTTGAACAAACGAGCAACTATGATTGCTGGACACTACGGCTTAATACGGGATGTTTATTTACAAACTCACCGAGCATTATAATAAATGTTCGGTGAATCCATACGTACATATACATATATGTGTGCATGTATGTATATATATATATACATACTACTGTACGTCTGTATACATATATGTATGTACGTGTACATACTTATATTTAAGTAACAGCCGTACTAAGAGTGGGAAATGAAATTTCGTTTCATTTTTTCCGTTTAAATATATATATATATATATATTATAAAACATGTCTATAAAATCACAAGAGAAAATATATACTATTTCCTCTCCCAATTAGCATAATTAACTATATAAAGAATCGAATAGACCAGGCTATACGAATGAGGCTTCTATGAAAGAATCTCCGACAAATAACCAAAACTAGCGCTTCGCGTCGGCCGTAGCGGAATATTTATCGAATATTTCGACAGCGTAATCGCCTAGATACAGTCAACTAAACAGAATTAGGTTTAAAATAAACTAGGAGAAAATAGAATACATTTAAAACCTCTGCCATGGTTTCGTCCGTGTTTTGAGTTTTCCAATAATTATGTAATAATTATATAAACTCGAGCGCCGGATTCTTCAGGAAGCTCGCTCATATCTAGACATTACATTTTCCAAAGCGATCGCGCCAAGAATTCATTTCAAAATGGCTAAAAATCGTGACGTTGTCGCAGTCAAGTTGGAAGAGGTGTGGTAGTTGCTTACACAGGTGGAATTTTTGCTAGAAAGCACAGCACAATACAGCCAAATTTGTATCTCAACCTAGTGGGAGATTATTACATATAAAAGTTTACATATATATATATACATACACATACATATACGTGTTTTGCAACTGGTCACTTTGTGGCTCAATGAAAAATTAATAAATTAAACAATCAGAGCTATATATCATAAAAAATGTCTCTCTCTCTCTATATATATACATATATATATATATATAAATTGGTAAACGGAAAAGAAAATGCTGACAAATTGTTCAAAGTGAAAAATAGTTTAATTAGGTATAAGTGAGAATTAGTAATAGTATTGGTTAGTATTCAATTTTGGTTTTAAGTCTCACCGGTTGCGCATTTCTAATGCTTTTCAAAAATAATTTTGAGATAGAGCGTCCGTGATGTTTGCTCTGATCTGTATATATATATATATATATATATATATATATATATATATGTGTGTGTGTGTGTGTGCGTGTGTGTGTGTGTGTGTGAGAGAGAGAGAGAGAGAGTGAGAGAGAGAGAAACCACAGAACCTCCATCTCAATTCTACTGTTGAAAAGCAGAAAAACTGCGAAAGGAACCAAATAAATATATTTTTTTATTTTAAAATACTCCAGTTGCATTTTCGATTTCATCTTTTTTCTTTATACTTCCACGCATGTAGGACACCTCGTTTATTTTCCTTTTTGTGAAAAAAACGTCACACTCTAATATATATATATGTATATATATATATATATATATATATATATACATTCATGTTCCTCCTCGACATTTTTTCATCTTTTCGACCCTGCAACAACGAATTTACCACTTGGATATCGACGTGATTTTACATCCGGATGTTATCATCCACAACCATACACCGACATCCATTCAGAAAATTAGACACACACAGCCACTTCCACCATTTACGCACGCACGCAACCACACTACACATTGGACAATAACACACATCACCTATATACATACAACGTATCATCCTTTCTTAGCCACACGAACACACATACACACCTACACATCTATACATAAACCCCCACTCCATGCCACACCAAAACCGGATTTAGCACGATCTCATCTCACCCCATCCAACCCTTTCCATACACACATACACACACACACTTACGCCCACACAGATACTATACACACACAGACACACACTCCACTCCAACACGCACAATGGTTTTTCAAAACCCACAATCACATACACTCACTTTCTCCCAGACTCTCACACTTACATCCACGCATACACACACATACTTACTCTCTCTCTACACACACATCACCTTCCACCATACCCATTCGGACTCCAATTTTTCTTTCCCCTAATCTCTCCCCCTCAAACCATCCCTCACGCATCACCACACCTTTGCCTTCCCACACCTCCCTCACCTTTTAATATTCTGTTTTTTTTTTTTTATTCTGTGTTTTCTTTATATATTCAGTTTAATTCTGTTTCTATTTATTTTGACTTTATGTTTTATATTTGTTTTTATTTCTATATTTCTCGTCCTTTCATATTCTTCCCGCTAACTCCCTCCTCACTCCCTCTTGGAGTTCCTCCCCCCTCTCTCCTGGTGAAGTATTTATGTCTGAAACATCGTAAACAACACCCTCCCTCAATGCGTGAAGCTAATAACATTTTGTAACAATGACTTCTGCACTCGTTTGTTTGTCATTTTGAAATATATATATATGTGTGTGTGAGTAAGTATTTGTGTGTGCGTATGGATGTATTTATACAAACACACATAAGCACACACATATAGACTCGCACCTGTCCACGCTTAGATACTTAATGAATATGTTCATTTAGTAAGGAAATCAGAATAAATTTAATTTATGAAAGTATTGTAACCTCAAAATTAGAAAACAAAAATAAACGACACTAAATAATCTTCTAACAAGTATACCAGTGAAACCTTAGCAGCTGATTGTTAACCAGGTTAGCAGTAGGATTTCACTGATATAGAGATGATTGAGCTTTAATAACTTATTGTTTTGCTCTAATTGCAACACTACATTCTTATCTTACTATTCATAATATTGCAATAAATTAAGTAAAATGAACAAATCATTGCTGTTATTGAAGATTATATACATATAGATTAAATATATAAATGTATACGGTGACATAGATAGGTCTGATACACAACGCGCAAATTACATAAAAGCATCTAATTGAAGAGTGATCAAAAATTGACCTTCGATTTGACATATATTGGAAATAGTATTCCTAGGAACCTCATGGCTTATTGGTGAAAGTAATGAAGATTAGTACCAATCAGAATTGACTAATTATCTGAGGTGATGACAATGACTTCAGTTAATCCTTTTTGTTTAATTTTGTGTAATTATAAACGGAAATCAATAGAAATCGTTAGGCGGTAAATTAAAACTTTGATTAGGCTATATTCATTAACCACTTCAATTAGAGATAAATTTCAATGAACAATTTTAGTTTTCATTAATTCTATTCACTGGATTTAAGTATACTGTTTTAGAATTCTAATACTTCAGAAAGTGTTACACACAAAGATGGGATTATTGTAATCATTATTGGATTATTATTTGATATAGATAATTTTGTTAATCTTGTTGCATCGTTTTGATCGTGCATTAGCGACTATATATGTTTATTTGCAGGTAGCTGAATCCAGGTCCATGAATGAGATGATAATAAATTAGTAGTGATTATAGCCAATGTTCTTTAGTGTATATCTTATATGCAAACCTATATACACATTAATACAAATACTGGAATTGCAGATTAATTATAAAAAGGAAGAGAATATCAAATCCCCAAATCGGGAAGATTATGTATCACCATCTGAAGTAATTAAACACAAGATAGATTTTTAGTGTCAGTAATTGTGGATGATTCAACGATTTAAATCCTTAGATATAGCGATGTGGATGTGATCAAAATGTCATATATCATCTCTCGTCACATCATCGAAACATATTGGCAAATACAAAATCTATTTGGTTTAATCTCCTACACTATTTCTGCAATTTATGGCGTCGTATTTCCAAGATTTCTTAAAGCATACCTTCAGAATATAATGCGATCTATGCGTCTTTAGACACATGTGTTGATACGAATATAAAATGATGCCTATATACAATATGAAATTTGTACTTAATTTTTATAATCTATTTATAGAAAACGAAATAATAAATGGGCAAATTTACTTTCAACACTAAATAAAAAAAATTAAAATATCTAGCAGCACGGTATTCTATGCAAATCAAAAATTTAGAAAGATATTGGTGTCAATCATTATGAGAAAAATAAAATCCGTTCTCGTTTCAAGGCAACCACCGAAGCATTCAAACTGATCTATCAGGCATTTTGAGTAAAAGCAATTGGAAACCAGTTTAACTGAAATATCACAATTAGAAACGTCCCGACTATTATACGACTACAAGTATGTTTCCAGCTTGCACTTATGTTATGAATACGGCACCTGTCTTTGATATACTGAATTAAGGACTTTACTGTTAATTCTCAAGAAGGATAAAACTAATTTCTGTCTCTATGTTCATTAATATATGTACCTATATATATATATATATATATATATATATATATATACATATATGTACGTGTATGCACATACATATATACATATATGTATGTGTCCTGTGATTGAAAATTAAAAAAAAAATGGCTTGACCTACAAATTCAACACCAAATGAGGGAAACATGTTCAACCTTTCCACATCTTCTCTGTCTCAATGTTCTCTTAACGTAACATCTGCTCCAACCTCTTTTTTAAGATTTGTTTACTATACATTGATGATCTTACGCTTGGATTACTCACTACACGAATACTTTTGCGTTCCAAACATTCGCGGAACTAATTCACTGTCTAATACAAGATTCCTGGAATCATAATGTGCTGCTATGATGGAATACATCCTAGAATGGAAACATAACCACAAATAATAAATGCTATTAACCATTGATAGGAACCTCACAAATATAACGCACCAAAATATACGTGAAGTGCGAGAGAAAGAAAGAAAATAAAAGGAACGGAAAAAACGACTATCAATTCACTGCTAAATAATTGTTTGAATCACATTAGACAGAGAGAAGAAAAAAATAAATAACACCAACACGTGTTGCTCCCCACACGGATATAGTTTGTATATATAGTTTGTATTTGACATACCAACACACATATGTACGTGGGCATACGTATATGTGTATATATGTATGTGGTATGCTAATATTATACCATTCCTTGGAGCAAGCATACCCATTTACAGACTTTTTTATCCCATTGCAATGAGAGCCGTACTGAGCTGTTATAGTAGTCGCGAATTATTAAACATTATAGTTCGCCATATGTAACCCAACACACGAAGTACATAAAGATGTTGAATTTGACATCGATGAAGGAAATTTGCTTGCATCAGATACCAATCATCTTGAGTTAATGAATGTTTACATTAAACATTTACCACGCTGCTTCATCAATTCTAACGCATCCTTTAATCCAGCAGACTCTATCCATATCTTCATTGATGAGTTTACGCTTGGATTATTTGATTTCCCAATAGTCAAACATTCGCCCCAAATATTCGCGGCATTAACTCACAGTTTAATCCATGATGCTGGGAAGCAGAATGTGCTGTTATGATGGAATACATCCTAGAATTGAAATATAACCTCAAATGATAAATCCTATTAACCATCGATAGGAACCTCACAGATTTAACGCACCGAAACATACTTGAAGAGCGAGAGAAATAAATAAAAACAAATGGAAACATAAAACAAAACAAAACAAAACCGACCAACAATTCACTGCCAAATAATTTGAATCGGATTAGACAGAGAGAAAAAAAAAAGAGAATATATTTATTTGCTGTTGTACTGCCAAATGATGCCGAAAGCCACTTACCCTCATCTTCGGTCAAGAAGGCGACAGCAACAGGACGATACAACGCCCCGCATCTTCGGTAAAAGGAGGCACTCGAGCCTCAGCCCGAATTGGTAGCAGTTTCATATACCACCACCATTAACAAGACATGTGTGTATACATCAACATCTTACCAGCAATCACTACCATTACCTTTAACAAGAAGAAGCCAACTCCAGCATCAGGAACAGCAGCAACAACATATGTTTTCAGGATTGTATGACTTAACTCCAGCCATAAGGTCCTACGAGAAACTGCTAACATGCTCGCATGCGTGCGTGCTGAATTCTGGATCTTTCTGCTGGGAACAATCCCCTATTTTCTACCCCCGCTCTTAGTTTTTTTGTTTTTTTTTATACATTCATCCATTCACTCAGTCATTCGCTAACATTCTACCTTCTTGTGTATCCCCCTCCATGCACCCCTTCTTTTTTCTCTTGTCTTCTGACGCCTCTATATCTGATGTAGGT
Source organism: Eledone cirrhosa (assembly GCA_964016885.1). Taxonomy (NCBI): domain Eukaryota; kingdom Metazoa; phylum Mollusca; class Cephalopoda; order Octopoda; family Eledonidae; genus Eledone; species Eledone cirrhosa. The sequence continues at coordinate 121,996,411 of OZ024740.1, forward strand.
GAGCTATGAGGCCTTCTCACCAGCATTTTCCCTTTCACCCACACACGCCAGCCACTCACCTCTGATGCCACTCGGTGCCCCATTCCCAAGCCCCACGCCCCATCACCCATCCGCCCAAACCGACACCTGCAGCACTTGCAGCACCACTAACAGACGGAAGAGGGGCCTGAACTGTTAAGGGTGCGGCTGTTTCCACCACCTCACCTGTGTTGGCTTGACACGTCGAGCTTCCAGTGCTCTCAGTGCTCTCAGATGCAGAAACTGCCTCTTCCACGCGTCTGCCCAGCAACGGCCGTCTGGCACACCACCAGATGAGACAGCGAGCTTGCCTGACGCCCAAGCCTCAGTGGTCAATATCGCTCGGCTCAGGCGGCTCCGAAGTATCCCACTCATGATTCCGAAAGCGGTCCGGATGCCGGTAACCGATGCCCTCACTTCCTCGATTGAGAGAGCCCTGGAATCCAATCGAGCAAGCTACTGGGAGCGACTCTTTAATTTCGCCTCACTCGCCCTCAGCCTCCCCAGCTCTGGCGCTGACCGGGGTTGCCGGTCGACAGCAGCCTTCGCCAAGAGCAATGTTTCGTTCTTTGGGCAAGCGCCCATTCCAAGCGTGCCTAGGGACGCCAACCCCCCACCCCGAGTACCCCCAATCCTCCAGCCTTGAGGCCAGTGCCAAGCGTTTGCGTGACCGCGTAAATGCTAAATTAATCATGGGTGATGTCTCGGCCGCCGTCAGAGTAATTGCCTCAGAGGACACTGTCCTCCAACCCACCGAGGAGGTCCTGGCTGCCCTGCGATTGAAGCACCCTGAGCCACCCACTGATCTCAGACCCATACACCCACCCGTCTACCACTTGCTCCATGTGGCTTGGACCCTCACGCCCGAGGCCTCTTTTTTTCGGCTAGCCTCACCGCTCTCAGGAAGAAAGAGGGTGGCATACGTCCCATCGCTGTGGGCAATGTCTTCCGGAGGCTGGCTGCCAAGGTGGTCTGCAGGTCCATAACACCTGAACTGGGTAAGCAATTCAGTCCGGTTCAACTGGATGTCAGCGTATCCGGTGGCTGTGAGGGAGCCGCACATTCAACCAGGCAATTCTTCAACAGCTGCCCACCGGAACCGGCATATAGGGAATCCAGGCACCTCACTGTTCTCGGCTCTAGGGCTACCTCCCTACTCACTATCATAGGCGCTGTGTTGGCCAGCCGCAGGTGTGAGACCCGCGAGTTGGAGTGGCTTTCCCAGCGCGTCTTCCTTGCCGTCCTCCGTGGAAGCGCCATCTCCATTATGTCCGCCGGGGCTGTGATGGTGGGGCTCCCTCACGTATAATTCCACTGAATCAAGTTTTTAAAGCAAGCACGTTGGTTACATATAGGTCACGATTATGTTAACAGTAGCATTTTGGCTCACTAACCACTCAACACCAAACCAATAAGCAGAACTGATCTTCTTACAGTCCATTTCTAATCATCCACCTTTTACATCCACCTAATTACGAACGATTATTTTACCGTGTTCTGATCCTACTCGTTAATTTTTATCACAAAACTAAGTTACAATAAATGGAGTCACTTCGACTTTATAGCTGCTATAATTATGTGCAAAATTTCAGCTAATATTTTGGAAGTTTATGACACTATATAAATGTATGAATACAATTGAAAGAGACAATTGATGTTTCTTGAAAGAAATATGATTGATGTATGTTTTCGTGAGCTTACAGCTAATACCAATGCATTTCGACGAATTAATTTTGTGATAATCTATTATTAAAGCGATCTATTTAACATAATTTTGATGACAGCATAAACATGTTTGGGAATCTTCTACTCTGTGAGACAACACTTTATAAAATCATATGTAAATGCTTACACAGCACACCATTATTACTGATATGGTATTAAAGCCAGATAATCTAATAGTACCTGGCAGAGAAAGATTCTAGAAGGGCGACGACTTAAATGTAAGATTGGAAAAGGAAAGTAAGTTCATGAACAATATATTATAGAAAACATTGATATGTATGTTAGTTGCCATATTTAAGTTTACAATAAAACACAAAGAGGGAGAGAGAGAGATAGAGAGAGAGAGAGGGGGAGAGAGAGAGAGAGAGAGAGGGAGGGAGGGAGAGAGAAAAAGGACAGAACATAGTACGTGGTACCAATGTAACAGACATACTATTTAGGACTTTCATTTAATAAATCACGTAAATGTTACTCTTTGTAGCAATAAAAGTTTAAATTTGAGAAACAGTCAACAATGATTTCAATTAAGATGTTGTGATATATATATATTTATATATGTCAGGAGTATTTAATATGATTTTGTTCATATTTACCGATTCGTACATTAATTCACATCAATAACAATTATTATCAGTATTGATTCAAATTGTCTGGCACTTATAGAGTGAGGTCGTTGTTCATATTAAGATGAGGTTGACATTAAAGTGCGTTTTGATGACATGGATACATGGGTACATGGGTGTCAAATTATTTACAAAACGAAGAATCCGTTATGGGTCCTTGGAATACGAATGTCAGTTGGAAAACTTAAAAAATAATTCACAGGTTGTATAGAACATGGAGGTTTGTGTAAAATCCTCAGATAGCATGTTAAACATTCTCAAATGTCGTGAACAGAATAGTAAATATTTCATTTATGAACCTTCAAATACTTGACATTTTGATTATTTTCAGTTACATTAAATAATATATTTATATATAA
>OZ024740.1:122004135-122011635 GCA_964016885.1 Eledone cirrhosa
TCCCTTCAACATGGCGAGGCGCATCTGCACTATAGCAACACACCCCGTACTACAAGAAAAAAGATTATGTGACCTGAAAAAATTCCTTAAAAAACAAGAATACCCGATGAAACTCATCAACGCAGCCATCTCCAAGGTTAAGAACATCCCAATAACAACACTGAGAAAACCAAACCCACAACATAAAAAAGAAAACCCTGCTATCTCTTTTGTCATCACTCACAACCCAGGGAACATCAACATTGTGAAAACTGCTAAGCAGTATCTCCCGATTCTACAGCATTCTACCAAAATGAATGCACTCTTAAAAAAGACACAGATAATTTATAGCAGACGCCAAGCACCTAACCTTAAAAAACTAATTACCAAGGCAAAATTTACGACCAACATGGAATCAATGCAAGTGACGAAATGCGGGGACCCTAGATGTGGAACCTGTGAACTCATCGAAGAGGGCAAACAGTTGTCCTTCAAAAACCATGATAATTTCAAGGTCAATGCAAACATGAACTGCAAAACGAAAATCCTAATATATTGCGCAACATGTCCACAGTGTAAAGAGTATTACATTGGGGAAACCGGAACGGGACTACATGATAGAGTCCGGGTACATAAACAACAAATTAAAGACCCAACAGTCAGAAATACCACATATAGCTCACACTTTGCATCATGCGGGAAGAGAAAATTCACAATCTTCCCTTTCTTCAAGATATGGTCGGATAACGAACATTTCCGCAGATATAAAGAGGAATTCTTCATTGAAAAATTTAAACCACCACTGAACACGAAAAAATGAATTAACACTCGGTGGTAAAATTCCATTTCACTACCCCCCACCCTCTTCGTATGTATACACATGAATATCTGAGTGAACGGTGAGACACACACATATATATGTCTAGGTATGTATGGATGTATGTACGTGTGGGTATATATGTGTGTATGTGCGTGTATATATATGTATGGATGTGTGCATGTTTGTATTGTGTGTGTATATATATATATATATGTGTGTATGTGTGTATATATGTGTATGTGTATATGTATGTATGTGTATATTTGTATATATATATATGTATATATATATAATTAAGTTAAAGATGTACATCCATATATGTATACTGAAATACTAGTATGTATATGAATACACACACGTATACATATGTAGATGTACCAAGTTTTTTCACTGGTCACTTTACTGTGAGTGGCCAGCTATTCTGTATGTAAGCACACAGACAAACCGGTTTTTAGAGTCATATTGGTCTTTGAGGAAACACCTTTCCTCTATTCTCCAGAAAGCCAGACAAGGAATATTGAACTAGTTTCGTTGTTGTTACAACTCATCAGCAATATTTACCTATCTTCCGGCCTTTCTAGAGAATCGTAAAAGCACATATCGTTATATGATTTTTCTATGAAAATTAGTAGTGGGCAGACTAATTTGCATAGAGTGTGAGTAAGTGCCGGTTCAACGGAGACGATAAAAACAAATAAAGAAACGAAATTAAATTTCGTTTCGTTTGTAACTCACTTTTGTATGACTGACGCTTAAACAATTAAGTTAAAGATGTACATCCATATATGTATACTGAAATACTAGTATGTATATGAATACACACACGTATACATATGTAGATGTACCAAGTTTTTTCACTGGTCACTTTACTGTGAGTGGCCAGCTATTCTGTATGTAAACACACAGACAAACCGGTTTTTAGAGTCATACTGGTTTTTGAGGAAACACCTTTCCTCTATTCTCCAGAAAGCCAGACAAGGAATATTGAACTATTTTCGTTGTTGTTACAACTCATCAGCAATATATACCTATCTTCCGGCCTTTCTAGAGAATCGTAAAAGCACATATCGTTATATGCTTTTTCTATGAAAATTAGTAGTGGGCAGACTAATTTGCATAGAGTGTGAGTAAGTACCGGTTCAACGGAGACGATAAAAACAAATAACGAAACGAAATTAAATTTCGTTTCGTTTGTAACTCACTTTTGTATGACTGACGCTTAAACAATTAAGTTAAAGATAACTTACTCACACTCTATGCAAATTAGTCTGCCCACTACTAATTTTCATAGAAAAAGCATATAACGATATGTGCATTTATGATTCTCTAGAAAGGCCGGAAGATAGGTATATATTGCTGATGAGTTGTAACAACAACGAAACTAGTTCAATATTCCTTGTCTGGCTTTCTGGAGAATAGAGGAAAGGTGTTTCCTCAAAAACCAGTATGATTCTAAAAACCGGTTTTTCTGTGTGTTTACATACAGAATAGCTGGCCACTCACAGTAAAGTGACCAGTGAAAAAAATTGGTACATCTACATATGTATACGTGTGTGTATTCATATACATACTAGTATTTCAGTATACATATATGGATGTACATCTTTAACTTAATTATTGAAGCGTCAGTCATACAAAAGTGAGTTACAAACGAAACGAAATTTAATTTCGTTTCGTTACTTGTTTTTATCGTCTCCGTTGAACCGGTACTTACTCACACTCTATGCAAATTAGTCTGCCCACTACTAATTTTCATAGAAAAAGCATATAACGATATGTGCTTTTACGATTCTCTAGAAAGGCGGGAAGATAGGTATATATTGCTGATGAGTTGTAACAACAACGAAACTAGTTCAATATTCCTTGTCTGGCTTTCTGGAGAATAGAGGAAAGGTGTTTCCTCAAAAACCAGTATGACTCTAAAAACCGGTTTGTCTGTATGTTTACATACAGAATAGCTGGCCACTCACAGTAAAGTGGCCAGTGAAAAAACTTGGTACATCTACATATGTATACGTGTGTGTATTCATATACATACTAGTATTTCAGTATACATATATGGATGTACATCTTTAACTTAATTGTTTAAGCGTCAGTCATACAAAAGTGAGTTACAAACGAAACGAAATTTAATTTCGTTTCGTTATTTGTTTTTATATATATATATATATATATATATATATATATATATATAGATATGTGTTTATATGTGTGTGTGTATGTATATGTATGTATATATATATATGTGTGTGTATGTATGTGCATATATGTATATATGTGTGTACATATATGTATGTTTCTGTATGTGTATATGTATGTAGACGTATATATATATATATATATATATATATACATATATATATATATATATATATATATATATATATATATATATATATATATATATATATATATATATATATATATATATGTATATTTCGTTTCTGAATTTGTTTAGCAAGATTCTTTATCTGAAATCGTCTGTTGAAACCGATATTGTTATACTTTGGGAGGGTCATGTTGAAATAAGAAACACACGCACCAGTTACTTTCACTTCAATTTATTATAATAAATTTATAATAAATTTATAAATTTATTATAATAAATTGAAGTGAAAGTAACTGGTGCGTGTGTTTCTTATTGGCAACATGACCCTCCCAAAGTATAACAATATCGGTTTCCGCACACGATTTCAGATAAAGAATCTTGCGAAACAAATTCAGAAACGAAATATCGTAAGCCTTAGCCAGGCTAACAAGATACTGAAAACCACCATGTTCTGTTGTCTACGAAAACCATAACATCTCGACAACTGCACTTCATAAAAGAAAGTGCCTCGTCCTGAGTTTACACCAACACCATCAACACCGACGTAAGAAGATTACAACTTACCAAAAAACAAGCAGATAGGCTAAAACGAACACTAATTCTAAACATAAAAAAGAAGATCTATAAAGAAATAAGTCATCAAGAAAAACATAAGCGTAACCTAATACAAGAAATAGCTAGGATCACCACACCAAGAGAGAAACTAATATTTATAAGCCTTATACGTCCTGAAGAACAGTACATTACTCAAGAATGTGATAAGCACTTTAACAAGAAACTAAAGTGGCTTAAGCAGATAAAGCTAAATCAGGATACTATAGAGAATACCAATAGATATCCCGACAAAATTGACGGTATAAATATGGCCGACACCTCATTAACGGATGAGTTCAACAACAACAACAACACCAATATATACGGCAACACAATAATAGATAATTGTTTCTACTTTAGGCACAAGGCCAGCATTTACCCAGTACATTACTGGTACTTTATTTTATCGACCCCGTAAGGATGAAAGGCTAAGTCAACCTCGGCGGGATTTGAACTCAGACCGTAAAGATACGTAACTATGCTGGAAAGCATGGCGTCCGACCCTCTACCGATACTGCCAATCCAACACAATAACAGATAATGATGAGTTATCTGTATTATGTTTGCCCCCGCGATTTGCGACATTGAAGAAGGTAAATATGATTAGTTGTCTGTCAGAAATAGAAACATCATTAACAAAACCACGCTGGAGCCTCAAAAACAAAAGCAAAAACAAAAGCAACAATATACGCACACACATATACAACACACATCCCAACAACAACAGACACACAGACACAAACAACAATAACAATAACACACACACCAACAACAACAACAATAATAACATACCCAGAAACAACAACAACAGACACACAGACACAAACAACAATAACAACACACACAACAATAATAACACACACGGAGACAACAACAACACACATCAACAACAGCACACATCAACAACAACAACACACACACATTCAATGACTCCCACCACCACCACAATCTTAACAAACACACAGACAGAGAGAACAAGTAATGACAGTAGCACAGAAATCACAGAAATAAGGGAAAGCAATAGGATTAAAAGGAGAAGGGAGACTAAGGACAAAGAAAATAACCAAGACGAACACACAGACACACAAAATAGGGTAGATAACAACAATGAGCCAGTGGAAAGAGACAGGAGTAATTATGAGAGACATAGAAACAACCATGAGGCTGTTGGAAATAGAAATAGAAACAACACAACTAACAATAACAATAGCACTAGTACACATAAAGCAGCAGCCTGGAACTCTACGTTTTATAATCCCTCCGATAAATCGTTCGACCTTCGACGAGTCCACGCCACGACTCTACCATTTAACAAACGCACGCAATTGCCGTCGCAGTTCGATGAACAAACAGAAGCACAATTTAGTATAGCTCGATCCGAACTTAGAAATATTATAGAACAGTATAGCAAGAAGCATAATAGAATGGAGGCCCAGCAACTGGGAGAAAAATCTGCAAATGGCTTGCCTAAGCTCATGCAGCGCTCGCGTAATGGAGAGATAGCATGCTTTCCAACAGACAAGTCTGGCAGAATGTCGGTTGACAGCCTGCCAAACTACATCCAGGCAATGCAACCCCACATCACTAACACAAGAGAGGTAACACCACAGGAGCATGAGGATAGAGATAAAGCCCTCAGTGACCATATGGTGATGTGGACGAATATAATGCAGCCCAACAAAAGGACTGCCAACAACTTTCAAGCCTGGAACAATGACGTGCCGGCGTTGTATGGGCTTCGAAAAGACCATAAAACGGGCAGTGACCCTGTCGCGGGACCACCAACACGGCCAGTCTGTGCAGCTAACATTGCTAGTAACTACAGACTGTCCTACTTCCTCTCCCTGATCATACGCCCTATCATTGAAATGTCCCCAGATGTATGTGACAGTACGGAGGACTTCCTCAGCAGAATCGGCGTGAGTAACCGATCTAGGGACCTAACAAATTGCATAATAGGTAGTATGTATGTTGTGTCCCTGTACCCATCTATTGACGTGGATTTTGCTGTGGAGAAATGCGTAGAAATGATCAGTGAGAGCAATGTTGAGTTCCGTGGGATTGATACCAGTGAGCTGGGACTCCTACTTAAACTTACCTATAGTAATAATTACCTAGACACATATGACCTTAGCAACCTGTACCCTACAAGAGCAGCAAGAGGCAGACCACCTACCATTACCTCAATGGCCAAGAAAACCCACATAGATAGATGGAACGTGTGGACCAGATCCATACGGACACCCGAAAACCACGATGAACTGAAGAAAATGATTGCACATGCGGTAGGGGCCAGCATAAAACTAACCCTTAAGGAACATATGTTCAAATTTAGTGGAAAAACATATTCCCAAGAGGAAGGAGCAGCCATTGGTTTTAGCATTGCAGGTGACATAGCTAACTTATTCATGGTATGGTGGGACAGTAGACTTAAACTTAAACTTAAAGAACAACTAGAAGACGCCTTAACCCTGATAATGTACTCCCGCTACGTTGATGATATAAAGATCGTAGTTAAGACACCCCCACTAGAGAACAGTCAGGAACTAGAGAAAAACACAATGGAAAGCATCCAGCAAATAGCAAACTCCATCCACCAGAGCATTAGAGTTACTATAGACTACCCAAGTAAACACCCCAACCATCTATTACCTGTACTAGACACAGAGCTCTGGTTAGATACCATTAATAACAAAAAAACAAATCCTCCGTTCCCATTATGCCAAACCCATGACTTCCAAACATCTGATCCACCGAAACTCGGCCGTTTCGAACCATACCAAAATCAACATACTGATTGCGAATTTGGTACGGGTGATGAGAAACGTGTCCCGCATGTGCAACCCCGAAGAACTAGAGAGACACATACAACACTTCATCCACCGTATGCAGTTCTCTGGCTACAATCAGAGAGATAAAATCAGAGTGTATAGAGGAGCCAGAACTAAATGGGAAAAAATGGTAAATAATGATATAAATGGGACCTGTCCCTTGTATAGGAGCAAATTTTGGAATAGAATAGAACGAACTAGGAATAAGGCTAATAGAATAAACTCATGGTATGATAGCAATAAATACTAGAGTGTAATGTTCATCGATACAACCCCTAGAGGTGAATTAGCTTACAAATTCAGAAGGGCCCTAAATAAACATAAACTCAAAATTAAGATAGTAGAAAGTCCAGGTACCTCCTTAAAACACTTATTAGCAAGACATACCCTTTCCAAAGACTCTCATGTATAGATAAGAAATGTATAACCTGTAAAATAAGCCCCCATATTAACTGTAAAACTAGAAATGTAGTGTATAGCATAAGATGTACTGAAGGACAATGTAGAGACAAAAATATAGTGTACATAGGTGAGACAGCTCGTAGTGTAGGGGAATGGATAAATGAACACTGGTGAGACCTTCAAGATAGTAAAGAATCATCTATAATCTACCAACATGCTAAAATAGAACACAAGGGTAAATTAGAGAACATAGAAATAAAAATAGAATCTACTCACAGAAAAGGCGCAATGTTTAGACAAATTACAGAGGCAATAAACAAAAGAATTACAACCAAAAGTAAATAGAAAATATGAGTGGAACAGCAACATCACAACTTACAATTAAGGACAAAATGAAAACACACACACACGTAGAACAAACAACCAACCAGTAACATGTAAATAAACAAATAAATAAATGAACATAAACGCACACAGACACCCGGATGTGGCGCATGCGCAGACTGAGCACACAACACACACACAGAAACAAAATGGCGTAGGAC
>OZ024740.1:122014135-122046635 GCA_964016885.1 Eledone cirrhosa
GTGTTACCTTCCTACATTCGATATATATATATATATATATATATATATATATATATATACGTGTGTGTGTGTAGAGAGATAGAGAGAGAGAGAGAGAGAGAGAGAGAGAGAGAGCGAGAGAGAGAGAGAGAGAGGGAGAAAGAGAGATAGTCTGTGATGCTGAGCTGGGGGTGACCAAACGCATTTATATATATATATATATATATATATATTAATAATAATGAATTTGAAGACTAAAACCCAAAGACGGCTCGATAAGGATAAATATATATCAAATATATAAGAACCGTTCTGTTATTTTAATAAATAAATATATATATATCTCTCTTTGGATTTTAGTCTTCAAATTTATTATTATTACTATATATATATATATATATAAATGTATTTGGTCTCCCTCAGCTCAGCATCACAGACTCTCTCTCTTTCTCTCCCTTTCTCTCTCTCTCTCTCTCTCTCTCTCTCTCTCTCTCTCTCTCTCTACACACACACGTATATATATATATATATATATATATATATATTTAAAAAAATAGAGTTGTCACACACGAGTTGTGATATATTAGAAAATGGAAAAGAAAAAGCTGACAAATCATTTTTGAAAAGCATTAGAAATGCGCAACCGGTAAAAACTTAAAACTAAAACTGAATATTAACCAATACTTATTACTAATTTATACTTATTACTAATTAAACTATGATTCACTGGGAAAGGTTTGTCACCATTTTCTTTTCTTTTTTACTAATATATATATATATATATATATATATATACATATATATATATATATATATATATATATATATATATATATATATATATATATATATATATATATATATATATATATATATATATATATATATATATATATATATATATATACATATATATCGAATGTAGGAAGGTAACACACGAGTTGATATATATAAAAAACAAATAGTAGAAAGGAAAAATATTTTTTTCTGTAGAAAATGTTGAAGAGTTATTTTTGGTCAAATTTCAAAGCTTTCATTTTTTTACAATACCGGTTTCAGCACTAAATGCATTTTCTATTGCGGATATGTAGAATATTGTTAAGTTCCATATTTGTACAAATAGTGAAAAATAATGATAATAACAAAAAAAGAAATAAAAGAGAAAAAATATAGAGAGGAGAAACGTTAATTTTCACATACGTGGTCCTTCACAGAAAGAAGTTATTTTGTCTGCCCATCCTTCTCTGCTAATGGCTTTGTTGTGACTGGAGAGGGTAGAAGCAGAGTGGGATAGGAGAAGAAGAAGGAGGGGGAGGAGGTAGGGATTGTTTTTTGTGGCTGCAAACTGCTTTGTGGGACACTTTGAATAGTGGATACTGGTATTGATTTGAAAGGCTGGGTGACCTTAGTGTTGACCGGCTGGGAGGTGAGTGCTTCTAAAAATATCCATCTTGGTATTTTTTTCTTAGAAGAAATCAATCTTGACTTTGATTATTTTGCCACAAAGAGTATTTAGAGCTATTGAAATATAATTCTATCCATAGCAGGAATTTTAGATTTATGGTGATGGAGAACATGTTGCTACAAAGAGGGTTTCAGAGCCACTGGAATACCCATTCAGCAGAAGCTTCAGCAGAAGCTTCCAGATTCAGGGGAATGTAAATCATTTAGTTTGGCACCTGAAGGTTTCCATTTATCCGATTATCTTCGTGGAGGTCCTCCAGAACTGCTGATGTGGGTATTACTATATGGTTGCTTGGTCTGCATTTTATAGTTGTTAGAGGTTGCTGGAATATTGGAGAAGGATACATTGCTAAAGTGTTAATTTGTCTACGGTGTTGATTTTAAAGTGTGCCAGCTTTGGTTTAGTCCGAAGGGAAAGCATTTAGAAGGGGTTCGTATTTGACGTAAATTGTGATTCCTTGCTAATGCGTTGGGTGTAGGAAGCGTTGTCTTTGAATTTGTAGATGGGAAATATTCTAAAATTGAGTTGTTCATTAGATTCGCAGGTCACGGTGTGTTCATTTAGTGCTATCTTTCTTTATTCCCGTATTTTGAGTTTTGATCATATGTGCATCAGAAAACTTGATCTATGTGTTAACCTGATCGGGTTGTCGATAGCACTATAGAGGACTGACCAAAACAGCCTCTGACAACGTATGACCGTCCATAGATTCCAAATCGAGAAAAAATACCAAAATAGATATTTTCAGCAGCCCCCCGGTCAACTCTAAGGTCACCCTGCCTTTAAACCAATCCCAGCCAAACCTTGTATCCACTATTTAAAGGGTCCGACAGAGCAGCTGCAGCTACAACAACCATCCCTTACTTCCTCCCCTCCTTATTCCTCACCTCTCCCATCCTGCATAGTCACAACAAAGACATTAGCAGAGAAGGATGTACAGACAAAATGACTTCCTTCTCTGAAGGACTACGTATGTAAAAATTAACTTTTCTTCCCCTCTTTATATATTTTTCTATTTTTTTGTTATCATTATTTTTCAGTATTTGTATAAATATGCAATTTAAAAATATTCTGCATATCCGCAATTGAAAATGCATTTAATGCTGAAACCGGTATTGTAGAAATATGAATGCTTTGAAATTTGACCAAAAATATCTCTTCAACAATTTCTACAGAAAAAAATATTTTTCCTTTCTACTACTTGTTTTTTACACACACACACGCACACACACACACACACACACACACACACACACACACACACACACACACACACACACACACACACACACACACACACACACACACATATATATATATATATATATATATATATATCGAATGTTGAAAAGTAAAGTAGAAAAGTAACACACGAGGTGATATATATATAAACAAATAGTAGAAAGGAAAACATACTTTCAGTAGAAAATGTTGAAGAGATTTACTTCAGTGAAATACTAAAACATTAATCTATTTACAATACCTGTTTTTGCATTAAATGCAATGTCAGTTGCGGATATGCAGAATATTGTTATGTTGCATATTTTTACAAATAGTGATAATAGTTATAATAATGATGAAGGCAATGAAAATAAAATAAAAAAAGGGGAAGAAAAAAATTAATTCTCAGATACATGCTCCTTCAGAAACGTCATTCGTCTGTGTCCGTCCGACTGTGCTTCTAGCTTGGTTGTGACAGGTAGAATGAGAGGGTAGAGGGGTGAGGTAGAGGAGGAGAGGAAGGCTGTTGTTTGTAGCCCCTTGAGGAGTGGATACAAGTTCCAGCTGGGATTGGTTTGAAATGCCAGGTGACTTTAGAGTTGACCGTGTGTGTGGGGGGGGGGGGAGTGCTTCTGAAAATATCTATCTTGGCATTGTTTCTTAGAAGAAATCATCAACATTGACCTTGTTTTTTGCCACAAAGAAGATTCAGAGTTATTGAACTACTAATTCCATCCATAGTAGGAATTTAAGATTTAGGAGAATAGAGAAAATTCTGTCACAAAAAGGGGTTCAGAGCCATTGGAATGCCCATTCTGTCTACACCAGAAACTTCCAGATTCAGAGGGATGTAAAGCATTTAGTTTGACACCTGAATGCTTCCATTTATCCGATTATGTTCGTGGAACTGCTCCGGGGCTAGCTGACTTGGATGTTTCTATGTGGTTGCTCGGTCTGCATTTTATAGTTGTCAGATGTTGCTGGTAGGATACATTGCTAAAGGGTTATTTTGTCTAGGGAGTTAATTATAAAGTGCTCCAACTTCAGTTAGTCCGAAGCGGAAGCATTTAGAAGGGGTTCGTATCTGGCGATAAATTGTGATTCCTTACTAATGCGCTGGATGTAGGAAGCGTTGTCTTTAAATTTGTAGATGGGAAAAATTCTAAAATGTGCTTTTACATTAGAAGCGCAGGTAGCGATGTGTTCACTTAGGGCTATCGTTCTGTATTCCCGAATTTTGATTTGGGATCTATGGACAGTCATACGTTGTCGGAGGCTGTTTTTGGTCAGTCCTATATAGTGCTCTTGACAAGCTCAGCAGGTCAATACATAGATCAGGTTTTCTGATACACATGTGAAATTGTGTTTAACTGTAAAATGCTGTCCTTATTTGAAGTGGAACTTCTATCTCTATCAGATTGTTACATATACCACGTTTGTGTTTTCCGGATTCTTTTACTGTAGGGTTCATAGTGGGGATGGCTGGATTTGGTCTGTGTAAGGATGTGTTTTATTGATTTGGGTTGTCTTTTGCTCTTTATGATATTGTGCGTTTGGAGGATTTGGTTCATTCTTAGGTCTCTTTTTTGTAAGGGTATGTTCTGGAGAATGGCGTCGAATGCCTCATTGTTAAGGAGATTGTGTGTGGAGATGTATGGTAGAGTTTTCAGTTTTGATTCGTTCCTTGGTTTGGGGTGTCTAAGTTTCTGGATGTTGAGGTTTAAGGCACGTTGGAATCCATTGTTGATTAAGGATGGTGGGTAATTCCTGCTAATAAGTGTGTTCTTTAATTCTTCTAGTCGTATGTAGCATGTGTATTTATCAGATATGATTGTGCAGATCCTTTTGGCTAGGTTGTAAGGAATGTTAATTTTGGTGTGTCTAGGGTGGCATGAGTTAAATGGAAGATACTGTTTGGAGTCTGTGGGTTTATAGTATATATCTGTTTACGTAATATATATACTGTTGAGTATATAGTATCTGACTGTTCTCCAATGAACGAACCCGTGCGTGTAACTGTGCACATACAAAACCTACGTGCAAGTGACTGAAATAACGTGTAGCCACTGCTATATTTAACTGTGTTCAACTATAGCGTAGTCAGTGTCGTTAAACGTTACCGTTTCTACAGGTACATCGCATTATACATTTTGAAACTGAATATTCTCAGTGGTTTAGATACAATTGTAAACAGATTGGGAAATATAAATATTTCCCAAATATGCCTTCTTCAGGAAGAACATATAGTTATATATTTTCTTGAGCAACAAATCACTTATAATGAAGCGGATTCAAACTTACATTGAAAAGGAAGAGGAAAACACTAAGGAATATTATTTTGTGATTATTTTTTTTATTAAATGACATATGTTTGGAAAATGTATTGGCAACATATTACGGAAGTAAATTAACCGCTCTTTTTTATTAACATTAATTTCTTTATTTTAAATATATACTTCATATGAATCGAAAGAGAGTAACGCGCTTTAAATCGCTATCATTTTGAAATCGCTATTTCGTGTCACTTTACGTCTATTGTTTATCTTGTAATTTGTAGGCAATATAATTAGAAATAATTTAAAACTATTTTTGCATTTCATTATATTTCGTTTAAATATCAAGTTTTCAATATTAGTTTTGAAAGATCATTGAATTAATTCCAAATTTGTTAGGTCAAACTTGACATAGAATTTGATTAGAGAAGAGTTATAATCCTATTTGCATTTCTTTAAAATGTCAATAAACTCACCTGAGGTATAATAATCAAATTTATTATTATCTTCAACATTATAATGTTCCGCTTTACCTTCAACATACAAACAAACGCAACATTAAATATTAGAATGCATTATACACAACATATTGTAAACCAGGAAATTACTTTAATGTAAATCTACTAGAAAATATTTTAAAATAAAATCTATATATATCTAACGAATACACACACGCGCGCACACACATACTCTCACATACACATATACACTACACACACAAACACAGACACTCACACACACACACACACACACACACACACACACACACACACACACACACACACACACACACACACACACACACACACACACACATATATATATATATATATATATATATATATATACAATATTAAATACAAAATCTTCAACGTTAAATATTAATATAATCAATATTAAATACAAAATCTTCAACGGCACTATAAGGGGTACTCCGGCAACTTAAACTAGATAACGTTAGATATTCGACGGCTTGGAATATAGTCTCAAGAGGGATTCCTTTTAATTCATCCTCTGAGACATGTGACCTCTGCGCAGAGGAGATATTCTTTATACTAAAATCTAAAAATTCCCTTAACCTACGGACAAATTTATTCAGTTGTTGCAAACATAGATTAAACTCAACGTTTAAATATAAATTTAAATTTAAAATGTAGTATATTTAGTTTGATTTATATTTATATGAGAACTAGCCGATAAATCTTTTGATTCATAAATCTTTGATTCCCTCTTTTTACTCTTTTTATTGTTTATTTTATTTTATTTATTTTTATTTTTATCTAAACATTCCTCATGAAAAATTAAGCTACCCTAAAAGCCGATGCTCCAAATTTTTTGAATTAACCTTACACTTGATAAACTTATATATTAAATATAGGAACATATGTAGACATTATTGGACATCATAATCTTTTTTGCGATATTCCTTGCTAGATGTGATATGATAGATAATTTTTGGCTTTGTCTTGTAGTGAACTTGGCAATATATTGTCAATTAACTTTGAAGGGTTGTTCTTTGTGGTTTATTTTTATTTTCATTTTTATTTTTATTTTTATTTTTATTTTTATTTTTATTTTTATTTTTATTTTTATTTTTATTTTTATTTTTATTTTTATTTTTATTTTTATTTTTATTTTTATTTTTATTTTTATTTTTATTTTTATTTTTATTTTTATTTTTATTCTTTTAGTATTGTAGTATTCTATAATATAATATTTTTATTTTTTATTTTATTTTATTTTATTTTTATATTTTTTTATTTTATTTTATTTTATTTTTATTTTTAATATTTTTATATGTAAATTTTTATTTTTAATATTTTTATATGTAAAGTTTTAATACGTAATATTTTTAATACGTAGTATTTTTAATATGCAATATTTTTATTATATTTATTATGTAATATTCTTTCGTAATATTCTTTTTTAGTTTTCTATTCTATATTTTTTTTATATATTTTTACTTATTATCATTATTATTGTTATCTTTGCTTATAATATAATATATATTTTCGATTAGTATATTGAAATCTGCTCTCTATTTCTGCTTGATAGATAATCTTGTAGAGTAATCGCAAGAATAATAATACGCTCAAATTTTTATACCGCATTGAGAATGTTTTCCGGTAACTTAGAATTTGCGGAGTGAATCAGTTGGATTCACGTTGCTGTCACATAGACATATGAATTTTTTTAAAAACTAAACATAAGATAATGAATTTTCACGCATTGTGAATACTTGTTTCATTCAGGAATACTGATATTTACAATATAGTGTAAGTTTTATAAATACTAATACATTAAAACATAGGGTTTTCTACGCCTCGAATATGTCTGGCTATTTTTAAATTTTTTAAATTTTTTCTCTCTCTATATCTCTCTATATCTCTCTATATATCTCCCTTAAATTTTTTCTCTCTCTATATCTCTCTATATCTCTCTATATATCTCCCTTACATTAATACTTGAGCTAAATAAATAAATAAATAAATAAATAAATAAATAAATGCATCATTGATACACTTACTCAAAATGACCTCCCACTACCTAATTTTTCTATATTTATATATGTATCTATCTCTATTTCCTCTCTCTCTATATATATATATATCTTTCTGTCTCTTTACATGAAGCTCTTCGCTTTATCTATTTTTCCATCTCTCTATTTTGTCCCATGCATTCCTCTTTTTCTTTTTCTTCTTTTTCTTCCTTTTCTTCGTTTTGTCTTTCTTTCTTTCTTATTTCCCTCTTTTATCTCTCTCTTTCTTTCTCTCTGTATTTTCACTGCTAGAGTAAACCTCTTCAAATGAAGTTGATGTTTATTACGGTATGTCGAATATATTTATCTATAAAACTGTTTATATTGTATTTTGTC
The DNA here is from genome assembly GCA_964016885.1 of Eledone cirrhosa. Taxonomy (NCBI): domain Eukaryota; kingdom Metazoa; phylum Mollusca; class Cephalopoda; order Octopoda; family Eledonidae; genus Eledone; species Eledone cirrhosa. The sequence continues at coordinate 122,021,949 of OZ024740.1, forward strand.
TGATGAAGGCATAGCATATTGTTAATATGATATCCCCGAAATATATATAATGAAATAAATATGGTTTTATAAATATAGTTTTCCATTTATTTAATATTGTAAATATACTCCAAATATTTGTCGAGTGCTTTTATATCAGTTATAAATATTTACTAGTTGTAACCCAACAATTTTAAATATAACTTTACATGTATATATATATATATATATATATATATATATATATATATATATATATATATATATGTATGTATGCATTTAAATTAGCTCTACCTACTAACAAATGCCCAGTTCGTTGCACTGCACCAACAAATAGTAAAAAAAAAAATACATTTAAAATGGAAGCAAATGAAGAAAAGAATAAACATTGTGTTTTATTTTACCAATTAATCTGGATATTTATGGTGGATCGCTCGCAAATATGCGTATTATATAATTAATTAAATAAGAATTATTGTACTGGTGTGATATACATTTCCTGTAAGCCAGCATTCCTACATAAAGATCATCTGTCCTAAAGCTATATACTTTAAAATGCAAGGGAATAGGGGAGGGTAAGTGGTATTCAGGCTTAAACAAAAACATGTCAACATGTCAGAATTACTTTTAAGTATGACGGAAGAGACAAAACATGCCTCTGCGCTTTTAGTAATTGTGTATTGGCTGACGAGTGAATTAAGGGGCAGATTTCATTATGGATGAGCTGTATGTTGGTTTGGTATACTGAGCGATAAATCAGTGGAAATGTGAAGAATGTTGTAATTTTCTTTCATTCAGCCTTGTAGAAAGTTGGTATCTAAATGTGGCACTATGCCAGAACATTACGTGCAAAATCAAAGTTGATCAAATCAATCCCAGTACTTAATATTTACTATATTGCAACCAGCTCAAAAAGATCAAAAGTCTAGCTTACCGGGGCATGATGAATACGGAACAAATACGGCGTTATATTTATACAAAGTTCTAATAATTCTACCAAACCACCACCTATAATGCCTGAGCTAATATTTTGTATCTGTGGTTTGCATGATCAAAATGATACGTTTCCGAGATTCTTTTTTAAATGAATGAACTGCGAATTTCAGAATGACTTTGTGCAAAAATAAGTATATGGCCAAAGGACGAAATAGAATAAAAAGTACAAATCATCTTACGTCAAGAATCGATGTCTCAAAACCGAACACATACATCGTGAGAAAACTATCTATGCAAGTAAGCTATCTATGCAAGTAAACTAAATTACGTTGTCGCTGCTCACCGCCTAAGGAATGACACATGCCGCATGTTGATCGAGCTGGATTCCTTACAAATACACATATATTTCAGACGCATATGTGGTACGATTAATATATTCTCAAATACAAGACTTGTTTAAATGAGGAGGAGAATATATTTCACTGAAAACATGAACTATGCATTTCTGAACTAGGAATAGACTTTAAATGCAGATCAACTTATAACACGTTGCGAATAGGAAGATTCATTTACAAAACAAAATAATATATATATACATACATACATATATATATATATATATATATATATATATATATATATATATATATATATATATTCCGTAAACATATATTCTACAGAGCAAAACACGCTAATGACTCTATAACATATCGTGGTCGTCTTATATGTCAATATTGTGGGTTCATACGATTTCAGGAACGAACGAAATCAGAAATCACATAATACATTTTGATATTGAAATAATTCATTTCTAAAAAACGAAAACGCATACTACTCGGTGTAGAATGTAAGATTATTTTTATATAGGTAATATAACAAAAGGCGTGGAGATGTATTTGGTCTCTATTTCTGAACATCTAGTTCAAACCATATTGCATAAGAAATAGTATAAAGTAATTATCTCTATATTCAACTAAAAACTTATAAAGAATAAGTATATTTTCTTTCCATATGGATCTTATACTGTGGGGTTTCAATTGTAATCATTGTGCTTAGTGATGTAATAATTCGTCTTTTTTGTTGGGGTGGGGTTGGGGGTGGGGGGTTGCGTTTCGAAAATATATACCACACTGACTCTGTTTTGTCTGACATTTAATCAATTTTGAAGTTTGGCCTTTGTAGTCATGTTAGTTGCAAATAAAATGCCTGAGAGCGATTAAATCATATCCACAAGTTTTAGAATATTTATTTTAATGCAAAACCATAGAATTCTTGTTATATTACATCCAGTTATGTTTCCTTTTCTATTTGGTCATAATTCTCTTTTAGAATTACATAATTTTTAAATAATTATATTTCCTGATGCGAACAAATATATAGTTTTGTGTCATTTACTTAGTAATTATTTTACCACTAACTGAAAAAGTGTTGGGAAAAGAGGATTTGATGAGTAAGTCAGAATAAAAAGAAAGCGCATCTGGAGTTGTGAACAGCATCTGGAGTTTCGACATCCCAAACTACAATACACAATGGATTCAATATTTTAAAGACTTTAGGTTAGTTCTGAGGGGACTATGCGTACTATTTCGAGAACGACGGAATATATACTGTTTGTAATCACTAGCTTTTGAACTAGGTTGCATTTTGAATTAACATATTCTTTGAAGCAATACGTACTCTCTTTTTATGCCATTCTTATATGCAAAAGAGAAAAGGAAATCTTGGTCGAATAAGCATCTTCTCATACAAACCTTATACAATGTCAATATAAACAAGCCCTCGTGACATTGAAGTTTAAAGCTACTGAATGTAGCTTCAATAACTGCCATGGCCATATCATGCAGAGATAAAAAGTACGAGCTGTTGAAGATAGTTTGTATTGTCGAAACTATAGTTAGAAAGGAAAAAGTTATAAGCTTCGCATGAAGTCTAATTAAAGATGAAAGAATATGTAATTTAATGCAATTAAATCTCAGAAATTTCTGAAGGCACTATTTGTAAAATCATTTTCTTCTAAAGCTGACATTTCTGCACGGGTCTGTAACAAAATTCATTTCATACATACACACACATATTTAGGTCAGATATAGTGAACACTTGAATTCCTTAGAGTATCCGTACGGCATTGCTTATATATATATATATATACATATATATTCTTCTTTTTTTTTTTACTCCAGACTACCTTTTATTTTCTGTATCTATCCTTTCTCTATTGTATGTACTCCTTAAAAAGAGCTAAAAACCGACACGTTTAAATTTCGTTCCCCTTTTCCATATAAAGTGTGAAACGAATGAGATGTTTTTTATTTCTATTGTGTCGTTTCTATTGTGTCGTTTATATTGAAGGCAGGTGAAAATAACATGACTCAGAGCATCGCACACATTATCAATATTGTATGGGTGTCAGAGTGTCTCCCAGATGATTGGTCCTGGGGCATCATCATCCAATTCTAGAAACGGAAGGGCGACACATTCGTATGCAGCAACCATAGTGTCATCACCATTCTCCATTCCAAGCAAGCTTTTCAACTATATACACTTCAGCCGTACTTTTCCCGTCTTTATATTATGGTGACGTGACCCAGGAGAACGAACAACTTCAGATCTTCTATGGCCGCCAAGATCATGAACTCCTTTATTTCCTGGAAGATGAAGTGGAAGCACTGGCAAAGAGCATCGACAGATTTGATAGAAGAACAGTGGTGACCATCGAGAATATCAGATGGTATCACCATGTTCCCAACAAAGTTTTGTGTGGCGCACGTATCAGCCCACATACTTCCAACACACCCATCCACCGCGTACTACAGGTTCACACATATATCCCGCCACGTGCCAGATCATCCTACTAGGACCTTATTCACGCTGGACGCAGCAGCTACAGACTTAAGGTGGCCCCGCGGCATTCTCGTACCAAATGACTAGACGTGATTAATACAGATTCTCAGAGGTTCATTTTCATCTTAGAGCGACAGGACCATCATAGATGATAGGGCGGGACTGATCTACGCACAACTACGCCTATTAAGTGGCGGTAGGTGAAATATTACCTCGAAAGATAGAGATTAGCAGCTCGATCTGAGTTGACTCAAAGAAACGAAGAGCAGTTAGGAAGGAGGAACTAGAATGGATGAAAGAGAACAGTTCACAAACATTAAAATATTCTCTTCAGATTTCACCCTCTGAATTTTCGACGTCTCAAAACTTTATTTTAGAGTTAATTAGTTTATATATATGTACATATATATATATATATATATATATATATATATATATATATATATATATATATATATATATATATATATATATATATATATATATAGAGAGAGAGAGAGAGAGAGAGAGAGAGATATGAATAAAATTAGAGCAAGAAGACAGGCCTGTCCGTCATCAGTGATCTTCCAGCCGTCATCGGTATTTCTTCGCATTGAAGACCATATACTTTCAGGCTAGTGCGAGCAGTAACTAAAACAGGTTATTGGGACAAGTAGATTAGGGTGAGAAAGCGAGACATGTAAACAACCAGCGATGGTAATACAACGGAAAGAGAGGATGGTCAGAAACAAGTCCGTGATATTTGTGAACTTAATTCGAGCAAATCGTGGACGAGGAGAGGCAGACGCGTCCAGCCCTTGTGAAATGTGAGCGAGAAAAGGATTTCACACAGGTCAGACGGGAGTGAGAGAGGGGGAGTAGCAGAGAGTGATTGAAAGTGTGGGGAAGAGGCCAGCCGAGAGAGGGTGACTGGCAGAGGGAGTGAATGAAGGTAAGAGATACAAGGAGAGAGAAAGAGTATAGCAGTAAGAAAGAAACAGACTGGTCACAGCGTAGGGAAAAATATATATGAAAAATAGCAAATGGCATGTTGCGTTGTTGCAAATGGGATACATATGAATAAAATTAGAGCAAGGAAACAGGATTGTCCGTTATCAGTGATCTTCCAGCCGTCATAAGTAATTCTTCGCATTAAATACTACATACCTCAGGCTGGTGCGATATATATATATATATATATATATATTATATATATATATATATATATATATATATATATATAAAGCTGTATATATATATATATATATATAAAGTGCTGTGCCCCAGCATGACCCCAGACGAATGGCTGGAACAGGTAAACTAATATATTTATAATGAATAATCAAAACAATATAGAAATTTTAGGTATTCAAATTCGTTGGCTTCTAAGGAAAACGTTGTAAACTTTTTCCATCATATATTTTACTTTCTATAAAATTATACGGAAATCTCGAAACGGCTGTCAACAGACAGAAAGTAAAATCAAAAGAGGAATTCTCTAATTTCATTTAGCCGGTTTTATTTCTGAGAAATTCCAAAGTAATTATAAATTCATATATGAACTTTCATTCCGAAAACATTATCTTTACATTCTGAAATATAATAAAAGATACGATTGCAGACATCTACCGACAACTTTGGGTTTATGTGTCTTTCGCCTTTCTAATTTTTTTCTGAAAGAGGTATCATTTAAGCTTGCTATATAGCCTAATACAAATATACGCATATATGTAGTTGTGCATGTTTATTCATAAAATAATTTGTGCAAATATATATAGATATGTATGTATATACATATACATATATATATATATATTTATATATATATATATATATATATATATATATATATATATATATATATATATATATATATATAGATAGATAGATATATATGTATAAACGATAGCTAATAAGCTTGAAACTAGTACAGCGTTCCTTTGTCAGTGTTGAACAAACGAGCAACGATGGTTGCTAGACACTACGGCTTAATACGGGATGTTTGTTTACAAACACACCGAGCATTATAATAAATGTTCGGTGAATCCATACGTACATATATATATATATATGTGTGCATGTATGTATATATATATACATATCACTGTACGTCTGTATAAATATATGTATGTACGTTTACATACTTATATATATATATATATAGATAGATATATAGATATATATAGAGAGATATATAGATGTGTAGTTAGATAGATAGATATAGATGTATATTATCTATATTAAGTATGTACATATTTCTATCTCTCTCTATATATATATATATATGTGTGTGTGTGTGTGTGTGTGTGTGTGCGCGCGCGCGCGTGTGTGTGTGTGTGTATATGTGCATGTGTACGTGAGTGTATGTGCTAGTGCGTGTGCGAGTATGTGAGAGTAATAATGTTTGTAGTTCGATTACAATTATGTACTTAAGTAACAAAATCTTGAAGAGAAATATTAACCCTATCATTAATCTTATTTCTCTTTGGTAAGCTACAGAATTTACTTTACACTCTCATCCGAAGTTGTTGGGAGGTGGTTTCTGTTTTAATTCCTTCCACGTTAATGCAGCATATGTAAATTGTTGGCGATTTTGAAAGACGGCAGTTTACATCATTCAACCTAACTGCTTCCATATATATGTCTATTTTATTTTAATATGATTTTTACTTCTTTCTTTTTCTTTAATTTTGTATGTTCTGTTATAATACTTTTGCTCATAGGTATTAATTTCTTATCGATAACATAACAGTCTTTGTGTTGAATAAATCTAAGGAAATTCTTGTGTATATCATTATCATTGTTGTTGTGGATGTTGTGTTTTTGTTGTTTTGTGTGTTGATGTTTTTGGTTTTGTTGTGGTTGTTTGGCTTTTAATCTTATGTTATAATCTCCCTACAATATTTCTCCCATTTATATTCTTTACCTTTTCTTGAAGAAATTCATTCTTAAAGAATCAACAATGATACCTCTACTCAAGGGATTTACTACTTGGAATGTATTATTAATATTATTCTTATTTCCGTCGTTGTTATTATCTGGTTGTTTGACTAGCACAGAATACATAAACAAGAACAATAAAAGACAAAACAAATTTAACACAATAAATAAGATGAGCAAATAAACTACTGGTGGTAGTTTTAGAAAAATAAGTGGATGGCTTTGTCTAAATAAACTTAAGTGTTTGTTTGAATGTTGTGTTCTAGCCGTATAGCTTTGTAGGGGAGAAAAGAAAAATTATAGACGAAAACAAGCTAGAAGAGCATAACAAGAAAGATAATTCTTTATTATTTCTTTCGCTATGTGTGTGTATCTCTTTCGTTTTCATAGGAATTCTAAACATGTAGCAACAGCCTTGGAATCTTAATTTATGCTAATCAGTGTCAGCTGGGCCTTTTACAATTTACAATCTGTAACAGAATAGAATGAAATAAAAAGGAGAAAAAGAAAGAAGAATGTAAAAAGTAACTAAAATGCAAAAGAAAAAGATGAAAGTAAAGTAAGGAAATAATTAATGCAGGAAAGATGGGGCAGCAAATAAGGATGGCAAGTGGGTTTACAAGCGGGAAGCAAAACAAAAATAATAATATTAATATAAATTAATAAAGAAGACAACGTTAAATGTAAGAAGAATAGTCCATTGGGATTCTGAGGTGAATGAAACTGAACAGAGAATACCAGAAAGTTGCAAACGCTAGACGACTAGTAATAAGGTTAAAGCTATCATTAATAACATTAATCACAACTGAGACAGGTAAGATTCAGTCTGGTGTTTATTTTGTCTGTTATTTACATCTTCGTAGGGTAGAAGCTGAGGTGCTTAATGCTAGTACGCTACTATTAACAGGGGGAAACAAGAGAAAACTGCAATGTTGATTAAATGATGTTCTCTGTGAATCTCTGAAATGGCGGGCATAATTTCATTCACGACGTACAACTTTGTGTAAGAGAGATTGTTATCAGAGAGTTGAACACTGAAGAGGATAATTAGGTTCCTGGGCATTAATTCAAGTGATGTTACATTTACCTTTACGAACACAGAAACACATACACTCAGTTTCACACACAAATATAGACACACATTCACATTTGTATATAGATAGAAAACGGAAAAACGAGAGTTCAATTGCTCTATAGTATAGTTGTATAGATATATTTTATCAATACACATTTTCTGTAAAATATACACACACATGTCAGTGTATGTGAATGTATCTATGTGTTCTTGCTTTCATATGTATGCGTGAGTAATTTTCTGTAAGGTATATTCATTCTATAATTATTGCCTAACTATGTATATATTTTGACGTTATCATTATGTATAGTATCACACGGTTTGTGCGCCATATTACGAATGTTTGAATAACTATATTAGTAAGTATGTTACAATCTATGGTGTATGTATCGGAGATTGTATGAGCCTGGAAATGTATCTGTAATTCTCTGTACAGTATCAAAGGCGTTTGTATATATGTGTGATTGTATGTAAGCTCGAAAGCACCATTTTATATCTGAAATGCAATACAAGTGTGTATGGGTTTATTAGAGTTTATATGTGTGTGTGCATGACTATTGAATATACCTATTTTAATTTGTCGTTTTCGCTTATCATTCACATACATCTGACAAAGTGGTAATAGACGTACATGTACCTTCCTATACATTACACACATCGTTTTCACATGTGTATTTTTATTAAGGTGCTCACCAAAGTCGAATTCGTTCACACACATATGTGAACTAATTATAACTTGCGTGTAAGAATCTGAATGAAGATGTGTGAATTCGATTTTGGTGAGCACCTTCATAAACATACACATGTGAAAACGATGTGTGTAATTCATAGAAAGTACATATATGTCTATTAGCACTTTGTCAGATGTAGTGTGTATGGATGGCTGCGCAAATACATTCGTTTGTAGGCATCTCGGGATATGATTATTTTCGTATGCATCGCTGGGTGTATGTGAACATTTGAAAATTACTGTAAATTTAAGCGTTAGTTTAAATGTGTATAAATATGTATATATATATATATATATATAGGAATATCTTTAACCCCGACGGCAGAGTTCAAGCCGTTTCGACGGCTATTTCTGGATTCAGCCCAGAAATAGCCGCCGAAACGGCTTCAGCTCTGCCGTCGGAGTTGAACATTTACTTATTACCCACTCTACTACCCTAAGTATTGAGTACTCTGGTGCGGTATGGTCCATATGGTACCTTATCACAGCTAATTCGTTATATATAAATATGTACGCATATGTTTGTAGAAATACGCATATATAAATATAAATTCACAACTATATGTGTCTGAGTGTATGTTTTTATAATTGCATGTATATACAAATGGGATCATTTGAACTCAATATAATCATAAGATTAACTTATCCGTTCGAAACTGAAGATTCACTACCTGGATACTCAGATTTTCCCATTACATTAGGCAATGAAAATGATATGGTAACTGAATGTAGTGACGACAATATGTCTTATGTATGTTTATTTCAAAATGTCATTGTGCTGAAACGTACATTTTAACCATTATATAAGAGATTATATAGTTTTTTTCTGAAATGAAGTGAAATCTTCACATTTCTCTTTTTGAAATAGGAGTCAAATTAAATAATGTAATATGTATTTTACCCTCTGTAATAATGTCATTGTTCTGAGGTTTACTTTCATACGGTTGGCCCACATTTAAACTACACACACACACACACATATATATATATATATATATATATATATATATATATATATATATATATATATATATATATATATATATATATATATATATATATACAATATATATAATATATATATAATCAAGGTTTAGCAAATATTTGGAAAAATTAACTTTACTTACTATGGTTACCTTTACCGAAACGGTTTCGAGTCTCAAAAATAAACGGAGTCCATACGGCATCCGTTGCAAAGAAGGATCTTTTAACTCGGAGAATATAAAATTCCCGAGTTCATATAACAAACTGGCGCTATTCAAAATTGTTCCCGAGATGAGAGTGAATGAAGTGGAATCAATTCTTTCAAGTGCCGTATGTAAAGATAGAGGCAGAAGCAGGGAGGTCAGTCGGCTCCCGCTATAATTAGCAGCAGTCAGAACGACCACATTTTTTTATCAACCAATAGGAGTGTAGTAATTATAGAGTATATATTCCTACACGCACAAGGTGCTAAGGGACACATGTATTGTCCAACCATATGCCAATCTGCTCAATGGCAGGTTAATAATTTAACAAGCCAGAACATATATAATCAAGGTTTAGCAAATATGAAAAAGTTTCAAAATAATGTTAAAATTTATATTTAAGCGTTCTGCCTGCTGCTAGTTATAGCGGGAGCCGACTGACCTCCCTGCCTCTGCCTCTATCTTTACACACGGCACTTGAAAGAATTGATTACACTTCATTCACTCTCATCTCGGGAACAATTTTGAATAGCGCCAGTTCGTAATTTGAACTCGGGAATTTTATATTCTCCGAGTGAAAAGATCCTTCTGACGAGAGTTTTTCTTTGCAACGAATGCCGTATGGACTTCGTTTATTTTTGAGACTCGAAACCGATTCGGTAAAGGTAACCATAGTAAGTAAAGTTAATTTTTTAAAATTTATTTTGAAACTTTTTCTTATTTGCTAAACCTTGATTATATATGTTCTGGCTCGTTAATTTATTAACCTGCCATTGAACCAGATTGGCATATGGTTGGACAATACATGTTTCCCTTAGCGCCTTGTGCGTGTAGGAACATATACTCTATTATATATATATATATAAATATATATATATATATATATATATATATATATATATATATATATATGTATATATATATATATATATATATATATATATATATATATATATATATATATATATATATATATATATATATATATATACACATATACATCCACCAATTAATAGTAGGGTCCGAGCCGTATGAAGAACTCAATGTAATCCGTATGTAGAAGATGTCGTGAAGCAAAGTTTAAAATACAACATTTCAACGATATAATTCATTGGGAACAGAGTCAAAATAATACAAACACTGAAAACAAAAACATTAAACAAAATCTGGGTAAGAGTTTTACTATGAATTACCCATATTTTGTTTAATTTCATTGTTTTCACAATTTCTATTATATATACATATATATAAATATATATATATATATATATATATATATATATATATATATATATATATATATATATATATATATATATATATATATATATATACACTTGCATACATACAGACATAAACATATGTACAAAGATACATACATAAATAAACGCACACATACATTTGTTTATACATATATATATATATATATATATATATATATATATATATATATATATAATATTAACAAATGGAAACTGTATTTATAAAACCATATTTATTTTATTATACATATTTCAAGGGCCACCAAGGCAAATCATGGTGCGATTTCATCAGATAAAATACAATACAGATTAGTTTTATAAATAAATATTGACACACCCTGAAAAAAAGACAACCTTAACGGTTGGAGCCTACTTAACAGTTAGAGCACTGTTGCGTGCTTTATATTAGTTATAAAAATATTGTTAAGTTTGTTGTATCCCAACAAATTAAATATAACCTCTCCATATATATATATATATATATATATATATAAACAAATAACGAAACGAAATTAAATTTCGTTTCGTTTGCAACTCACTTTTGTATGACTGACGCTTAAACAATTAAGTTAAAAATGTACATCCACATATGTATACTGAAATACTAGTATGCATATGAATACACACACGTGTACATATGTAGATGTACCGAGTTTTTCACTGGTCACTTTACTGTGAGTGTCCAGCTATTCTGTATGTAAACACACAGACAAACCGGTTTTTAGAGTCATACTGGTTTTTGAGGAAACACCATTCTTCTATTCTCCAGAAAGCCAGACAAGTAATATTGGACTAGTTTCGATGTTGTTACATCTCATCAGCAATATTTACCTATCTTCCGGCCTTTCTAGAGAATCGTAAAAGTACATATCGTTATATGCTTTTTCTATGAAAATTAGTAGTGGGCAGACTAATTTGCATAGAGCGTGAGTACGTACCGGTTCAACGGAGACGATAAAAACAAATAACGAAACGAAATTAAATTTCGTTTCGTTTGTAACTCACTTTTGTATGACTGACGCTTAAACAATTAAGTTAAAAATGTACATCCACATATGTATACTGAAATACTAGTATGCATATGAATACACACACGTGTACATATGTAGATGTACCGAGTTTTTCACTGGTCACTTTACTGTGAGTGTCCAGCTATTCTGTATGTAAACACACAGACAAACCGGTTTTTAGAGTCATACTGGTTTTTGAGGAAACACCGTTCTTCTATTCTCCAGAAAGCCAGACAAGGAATGTTGGACTAGTTTCGATGTTGTTACATCTCATCAGCAATATTTACCTATCTTCCGGCCTTTCTAGAGAATCGTAAAAGTACATATCGTTATATGCTTTTTCTATGAAAATTAGTAGTGGGCAGACTAATTTGCATAGAGCGTGAGAACGTACCGGTTCAACGGAGACGATAAAAACAAATAACGAAACGAATTTAAATTTCGTTTCGTTTGTAAGTTGTTTCCTCAAAAACCAGTATGACTCTAAAAACCGGTTTGTCTGTGTGTTTACATACAGAATAGCTGGACACTCACAGTAAAGTGACCAGTGAAAAACTCGGTACATCTACATATGTACACGTGTGTGTATTCATATGCATACTAGTATTTCAGTATACATATGTGGATGTACATTTTTAACTTAATTGTTTAAGCGTCAGTCATACAAAAGTGAGTTACAAACGAAACGAAATTTAATTTCGTTTCGTTATTTGTTTTTATCGTCTCCATTTAACCGGTACGTACTCACGCTCTATGCAAATTAGTCTGCCCACTACTAATTTTCATAGAAAAAGCATATAACGTTATGTACTTTTACGATTCTCTAGAAAGGCCGGAAGATAGGTAAATATTGCTGATGTGATGTAACAACATCGAAACTAGTCCAATATTCCTTTTCTGGCTTTCTGGAGAATAGAGGAAAGGTGTTTCCTCAAAAACCAGTATGACTCTAAAAACCGGTTTGTCTGTGTGTTTACATACAGAATAGCTGGACACTCACAGTAAAGTGACCAGTGAAAAACTCGGTACATCTACATATGTACACGTGTGTGTATTCATATGCATACTAGTATTTCAGTATACATATGTGGATGTACATTTTTAACTTAATTGTTTAAGCGTCAGTCATACAAAAGTGAGTTACAAACGAAACGAAATTTAATTTCGTTTCGTTATTTGTTTTTATCGTCTCCGTTGAACCGGTACGTACTCACGCTCTATGCAAATTAGTCTGCCCACTACTAATTTTCATAGAAAAAGCATATAACGATATGTACTTTTACGATTCTCTAGAAAGGCCGGAAGATAGGTAAATATTGCTGATGAGATGTAACAACATCGAAACTAGTCCAATATTCCTTGTCTGGCTTTCTGGAGAATAGAGGAAAGGTGTTTCCTCAAAAACCAGTATGACTCTAAAAATCGGTTTGTCTGTGTGTTTACATACAGAATAGCTGGACACTCACAGTAAAGTGACCAGTGAAAAACTCGGTACATATACATATGTACACGTGTGTGTATTCATATGCATACTAGTATTTCAGTATACATATGTGGATGTACATTTTTAACTTAATTGTTTAAGCGTCAGTCATACAAAAGTGAGTTACAAACGAAACGAAATTTAATTTCGTTTCGTTATTTGTTTTTATCGTCTCCGTTGAACCGGTACGTACTCACGCTCTATGCAAATTAGTCTGCCCACTACTAATTTTCATAGAAAAAGCATATAACGATATGTACTTTTACGATTCTCTAGAAAGGCCGGAAGATAGGTAAATATTGCTGATGAGATGTAAGAACATCGAAACTAGTCCAATATTCCTTGTCTGGCTTTCTAGAGAATAGAGGAAAGGTGTTTCCTCAAAAACTAGTATGACTCTAAAAACAGGTTTGTCTGTGTGTTTACATACAGAATAGCTGGACACTCACAGTAAAGTGACCAGTGAAAAACTCGGTACATCTACATATGTACACGTGTGTGTATTCATATGCATACTAGTATTTCAGTATACATATGTGGATGTACATTTTTAACTTAATTGTATATATATATATATATATATATATATATATATATATATATAAAGAATTAGTATATCTACCAAAATATGTATACAGATGCATACCTATGCTAGCAAATATATATGTTATGTCTTAGTAACTTTGTGGTTCTATGCAAGGAGATGCAGAACAATTATATGAAAGACGTAAACAAGAAAATTATGAAAATCGACTTACTTACTAAAATTTCACTCCATCTAATTAGTTTCTGTAAGGGAATAAATATGGTTACGTAACATACCCACAGAGAAACCTTACGTCATCAGGGAGTCTATTCTCAGCTAAGCTTCCAAGCAATGCGAGGACACTGGGAACTTATATAAAAATAATTCAGTGGATGGAAAAAGTCGAGCGGGGACTAAATTCCAAGACATTGAAAAAATTCACTGCCTACTTGGTCAGTGGCAAATTCAAAAGAATCAATCACGTGACACTGAGGTTAATCAGTGAGGAGTGGAGTGCTATTAAGACAAGGGCCTAGCCACTACCATGAACCATAGTAGTAATTTCGGCAAGTTTTGCTCAACAAATAATTTGGAGATAATTATAAAGAATTAGTATATCTACCAACATATGTATACATATGCATACCTATGCTAGCTAATATATAGTGATTAATATGTTGGGAACTAGGGATGTGAACCTGTAATTTATAGATACATCATGATATACAGGTTTCATATTTTCTATATAATAACACAAATTGTTTTATTTTTTTTACTCACCTTCGTATGTACTTAATTACTCATGCATACAAAATAACAATGGAGCTAATCGCGAGATCAGATCAAGGAAAATATGTTTCCAGAGGTCTTTTGTGCAAACACTATATGCTGCTTACCTTTCCCAGCATACGTTTATTTGCTTTTCCGGTTGTATCAGTGGGGTATTGGACTAATAATGCACAGAGGTGTAAAGGTAACTGATAATATTCCGTCAGAGTAACATGTTCTACGATTCTTCAATCTGTCAAATTCTACTTTATGTACGGATCATGAATTGATAAGAGGCAAAGTTGAAACAGTTGGATAACATGTAGATAGAGAAGGAACGAATATGGAATCATTTACACCGATATATTAATAATTGTGCCAATACATTGCCTTATATATATATTCAGTACCATTTGAATAGATACGAAAATGTATATATTTGTTTGATTTACTTTTTAAATATTTATTTTATACCAGAGTAGTAAATTAATATTAATATCTCGCATTATTTAGTTCAATGCCTAAATGGACCTATGATAAAATGCGGGATCATACTGCTTTTAAGTATACTGCTTTATCCGATGTGTCGAACGAGTAGTATGATGTGGTGCTGGAAGGGATGTTGTAACTGCTTTAGATGTATGGACGATCATTAGTTGTTTCCGGCTCATTCACTTAGTAATTGAGTAGTCTCTACTCTTAGTCTATATATCCTGAAAATGTGCATGTATTAAAAGAGGAGGGTAACTGAGATTGTCATGCTTTTGTCCAGTGACTCGTAATTCTGACAAAATGAATAATAAAATTCTATATCAAAGGAAATATATATGTGTGTGTTAAGTAATTATAGCATTTCAATTTTGATTCGTTTTACACTTTGTCTTTCCGTCTATTATGTGACGATAATGAAAGACGTTTCAACCATGACTTTCCCCACCACATTCAATGTTTTAGTGAAATTAAACATCAACCATGAATTGAAATATTACCTAGTTCATATACTGTGTTCATACAATTCAACTATTATTGGTTACGATTATTATTCATCGGAAAATTATAATGACTACTTAGCTTAAATCCATGTACATCTATTATAATATTATTAAAGTCAATGTTTCCAATAACTCGTTCGTATATCATATAATTAAGAAATAAAATAGTTGTTAACAATGGTTAGTAGTCATAACCATCAATTAGAACAAGACTTGAAGATGTATCTTTTTTCTGCTATATACGAAATATTAATTTTAGCTGTCGTTGCTTGGAAGTGGTCCAAGAATCGCTACATAAGATCATTTCTGGCGATATGGCGTCGTCCACCAGAGATAATATCGACAGTAAAACAAGATGCAAGGCTATAATTCCAGCTTTTGGCGGCTCCAGTTTATCAGTAGTTCATCTGAAAGTTCGCAATACTGTATAGTAGTATAATATATTGAAGGGTTTCCTAATCAACCTATTATCAATTACAATTAATTCCTGTGATTTAATTTCCATTTAAATAGAGATACTGATCTGCAGGTTATCTTTAAAATTTCTGCGAAAGACGAAGAAGTAAACTTGAACGGACACAAATACACACAGACAAACACAAACGCAAATACTTACAAATACACACACACACACACACACACACACACACACACACACACACACACACACACACACACACATATATATATATATATATATATATATATATATATATATATATATATATATATATATATATATATATATATATATGTATATATATATATATATATATATAGAGAGAGAGAGAGAGAGAGCGAGAGAGTGAGAGATATGTATATATAGATATAACTATACATTTATGATATATATATATATATATATATATATATATATATATATCATAAATCATGTCCTAGGAATTATTAGATAAAATATATACCATTTCCTCTCCCAATTACCATAGTTAACCATATAAAAAATCAATTAGACCAAGCTATAAGAAGAAAGGCTCTTATGAAGAAATCTCCGACAAATAACCGAAAGTGGCCTCTTCGCGGTGGCCCCAATAGAGTATTTATCCAACATTTCGACAGCATGTAGAAACTGACTAAATATACCATCAACCATACACAATTAGGTGTAAATTCAAACTTAGAAGAAATGTGTACATACCGTAATTATCTCTACCATGGTTTCATCCGTATTTTTAGACATCCAATTAATAGGAATGTCTTGAGTTAGGATTCATCAGGAGACAAACTCAAAATTAGACATTTAGTTTTCCAACGTGATCGCGCCAAAATTAGATTAAAAAATGGCTAAGAATCGCAATGTGGCTGTGGTCAAGCTAGAAAGAATGTGATTGGTTGCTTACGGCGGGTAGGCTTGTTGCTAGAAAGCGCAGCCAAATATCGCCAAATTGTATCTCAACCTAACGGGAGATTATTTAATAATAGATATATAAAAAATATATGAAAAATGGTGAAAATATGATAATGTTAAATATATTTATGTGTGTATTGGTTATTTTAATAAATAAATTAATTAATTAGTTTTATATGACAAAATAAAATGACAGAGCTGAGATATAAAGAGTGAAAAATTAAGATATATAAATTAAGAATAAATATAAGAGGTTTTGATGTTGTTCTTTGATAGATGATGACAATTATAATTATAATTATAATGATGATGATGTTGATAATGTGATATCATAATAGATCCAAGTGGTACAATCTGGGTTATGGAATAGATAAGCTGGTCTAAAGTTCTGAAATTTAGTCGCTGATTTATGTCGACAAAAATGTTTTTTTT
This sequence comes from Eledone cirrhosa, assembly GCA_964016885.1. Lineage (NCBI taxonomy): Eukaryota > Metazoa > Mollusca > Cephalopoda > Octopoda > Eledonidae > Eledone > Eledone cirrhosa. Next base: position 122,039,455 of record OZ024740.1, read on the forward strand.
CAATTTTACTGTTAAGCAGAATAACCCAGATTTTACCACTTGGCTCTATTATGATATCACATTATCAACATCATCATCATTATAATTATAATTATAATTATAATTATAATTGTCATCATCTATCAAAGAACAACATCAAAACCTCTTATATTTATTCTTATTTTATATATCTCTATTTTTCACTCTTTATATTTCATCTCTGTCATTTTATTTTATCATATAATATAACTTAAAACTAATTAATTAATTTTTTTATTAAAATAAGCAATACACATAAATATATTTAACATTATCATATTTTCGCCTTTTTGTCATATATTTTTATATTTCTATTTTATATTTATTTTCATTTAGCTTTATTCATGCATCAACGTTTATTCATCTATTTGTCTCTCTATTATTTTCTATTCTTCTCTCTATCCTACATTAATCTTACTTATGTTTGTCTCTCATCTATATACCATCATCTTCTATATATCTTCCTCTCTTTATATTTCTATCTATAATAATTTCTCCTTTTCTTCTTCTTTCTCTTTTTCGTTTTCCTTTTCCTTCTTATTCTTTATTCTTCCTTTCCTTTCTTTTTTACTGTATCTATCTCCCTTTCTTCGTACTTTTCTCTATATATTTTTATTATTAATATTATTAGTGATGATGTAATTTGAATTTGTAAATTTTCCGGTTATCTAATGATCTAGTAGAGATAACATCGTATTTAAAATTGAGTGGCACTGTTTTTAGTGTTCAGCAATTTTTAGACAACTCCATCAGTGAAACAATTGTTAGACTGCAAATAAATCCCCTTTTTTGTATGTTGACCATGTTATTCTCCGCTTTTTCAATTTGATTACTCCAATATAAACTTACATAGGAATACAAGTGAAATCATAAACTCGTCATCTACGTAAACCTCTTGTTGAGTCAAGCAACACCGTACGCTAAAACCTTCCATAATAAGAAGTATTGGCAACCTCTAATTGGATTACCTGTAACGATATGCTGTTATCATTTATATATATATATATACTAGCTGAGGTAGCCGGTTATAGTCGGGAGCCGGTTATAGTCGGGAGCCGGGGTATTCCCAGCGAAAATATGTTTTTCAGAGAAGTTGAGAGTTGCTATAAGGAAAAAATAAAACTGTGAGATAGGTTGAGAATTTCTTTCAAGAGAAACTGAAGACATACAATAACTGCTGGATTAGTAAGGCGACACATTTTTGGTCAAATCATTGGAGTGCTGCCTCAATGCTATAAGGACGACAAATACATAATCGTTCAACAAATAAGAAAGGAGATATATCTCTAATAGCACATAATCTATCTGTGTTTCAAGTTTAAAGGAAATTGGTTGAGAGCTTTAAAAGTTATGGCAGAAAATTCCATTCATATGGGCATTTGTATACACATTTCCTATCCACTTTTAAAAAATCGATGCAGACTGGAAATTCTCGATGTTATTTTTAACTTCAAAGTAGGTAAGAAATCAAATGGGCATGTGCCCCACACACGTGTCAAGTTTCATCAAGATTGGTTAAGTAGTTTTTGAGATTTAGGTTCACAAACAAATCCACAAATACATACACAAACATTATATTATATAACATATATATATATATATGTGTGTGTGTGTGTGTGGTGTGTGTGTGTGTGTGTGTGTGTGTGTGTGTGTGTGTGTGTGTGTGTGTGTGTATGTGTATTTGTGTGTGTGTGTGTACACAAATGGAAGGGTAGTGAAATCGAAGTTATGGCTTTGGCCAAGCTAACGAGATACAGTTAGTTTATGTGCATGTGTGTATGTTTGTGTGAACAGATAAACAGAAACAGCAGGAAGAGGATATTGAGATTTTGGATACTAGTCCTCCATCAGAAGAAAGAATGAGAAATTAGAAAGATTGAGGGGACGGGAGGGGCGGAATCAGGAAAAAAGAGGAAAAATACAGGCCCGTTCCTGTTGCCACCATATTTACATTTGTGCATATAGAGCAAAATTGTGAGAGAACATTAGGGACATATATCTAGATAAGCGTATATTTATATAGATATTTATGTGGAATTCATAACTGTGATTTTAAATGCTATATATACAACAAATAATGCCCGTAATCTATAGAGCTGTGTGTATTTTGATACACAAAAATCAACCAGTGTCAACAAGGACGCTATACATCGCTGTCAATATTTCAAGTGATCTATGTACCTATACATGCCTGTTTGGATGAACGTATTTATGTAAGTATATATATATATACAATCATTTATAATATATATATATATATTTATATATATATATACAATCAGGTATAATATATACATATATACATGATTATATTTATATTTGTAGGGAATATACATAACATCTCAATGGAAATATATCGCTATAATTATCACAGCAAATACACACAGAGCATCTTACAAAAAATCACTGATTGGTAGATCCCAATAAAATAGCGCAAAAAGATCACGGGATATATTTAGTCAAGCAGTTTAAAGCTACAGGGTCTCACTAACCTCCCTTACTGCACTTTCCAAGCTGAAAATTAACCCTGACTCTTCCTATCGATTGAGACGGCTACCGTGAACAGAACAGCTTTTCGTTAGAGGAATTCTGTAAGGTTTCAACAATTGTACCTTGCAGTTTTTAAGTATCATGGCATTGAAACCATCAGGCCCCGCAGCCGAGTGCATGGAGAGCTTGTCTATGACTATTTCTATGTCTTCTGGGTTGAAATCAATGTCGGATAGGGCAGGTTTAGTATGGTCGATATCCTTGAAGAATTCTCCTGGGTCATGGATCTTCATGGTTTTAGATGGCTCACTGAAGACACTTTCATACTGTTGACCCAACATTTCTGCCATTTCAATAGGGTTATTCACTACATCCCCATTTTGTCTCGGGAGAGGTCCTATTGTTGACTTGGTATTCGAGTATTTCTTTGCAAAACTGTAGAAACATTTTGGATTTTTCTTGATGTTTTCTATGGCTCTCTTTTCTGCATTGTTACGTTCTTCATCATAGTGTTGTTTTAGATTGTCTTCTAATCTGTATATTTGGTCAAGGACTTTCTGTAGTTCACGTTTTGATGTCAGCTTAGATGTTTTGTTTCTTAGTCTTGACCTTTTGCGCATCAGGATCTTTCGCTCCCGTGGTACAGGTTTTTTTGTGGATTTGATTTTCTTAAGAGGAATATTTTTTGCACATATTTCTTCGATATTGTTTAAGAATGTCTGGTGTTTATCTGGCCCAGTAAGGTAGAGATCCCAGTCAATGATTGGTAACTGGTTGTTAATAGTTTCCCAATTTGCCTGGTGATAATCATACCTGCATAGCTTTGGCATGACCTTTTGTTTAAGAGTTGTGGCATTGGGCTCATTACCAATGTGTAAATGCATTTCAATTATATTGTGGTCTGAAAGGATTGTTGGGGTTGAGTGAAGGTCAAATAGCGTGTCCTCGCTGTTGGTGAAAACCAAGTCGATCGTATTATTATTTCTAGTTGCTTCTGTCATCATTTGTTTGAGGTATAATTTCTCTGTGACTTCCAACAGTTTGGCTGCCTGTATTTGTTCAGCTTTTGTCCCCAGTTTTAGTATGTGTCCATGTGGCCAGATGATGTTAGGGAAGTTGAAGTCACCAAGGAGGATAATGTCTGGCATTGGACTCGCCATGTTTCCCAGAATTTGTTGGAGCTTTGTCAGTGGCTCAGTGAAGGATAATGTTGGGCTGTTTGGCGGTCTGTACATTATTGTTACAACTGTATTAAGTTGGATGATTTTTATGCACACCAGGTTGCAGTAGGCATTTGATTCATTGACAATTTCTATGCATGCATAGGTATCATGGATATACATGATAAAGCCCCCATGGGATCTGCCTTGTCTATCACATCTGAAGATGTTGAATCCATTGATTGAGATGTCGCTGTTGCGGATGTTTTCGTTGAGATGACTTTCAGTAATTCCAATTATTTTGGAGTTGTTTTCTGTTGCTAATTCTTCCAAGAAAGGGACTTTACACTGTTTTGTTTTCGGATAAAGACCCAGGATATTTGCTGTTATTATGCTTGTTGTACCGGATACATCTGCCCTATTGTTGGCAAGACTGTTGTAGTTGTTGGGACTGTGCTGACTGGATATTCGGTCTGCTGGGCTGTCTGTATTTGTTGTATGTGCCCTGTAAGTCCAGGTGTCAGCCTTTGTATCAATGTTGCCTGGTTTTGCTGAGTAATCTGTATGGAGTACAGCTGTTGTTGTAGTTGGTAGATTATGCCTAAAAAACTGCTTTCATTCATTACTGTATCAAATTTCTGCGAGTTTGGGTTTGTTACAGCTGATGTGTGCAATTGAGTAGCATGATTTTCATTCACTGTTGAGCCATGACCTGGTTTCTGCATTTTTGGGAAATGGTTTTCATACCCTGCTGAGCTTGGTCCTAGTGGTGTGGGTTCAGTAGTATTTATGCGAATTGTAACCTTCCGGTGCATGAATTTGCAATTCTCGTCAAAACATTCTTTTTTTCTCAGCGTATTGCGGCACATCTTTGGGTGAAGGAGTTCACATTCTCGGCCATTTTGGCATCCTTTTGTTCGATCAGTACCGAAGTTGATATATGGTTTGCATAGTTTGGGGTGACTGTACGTGCACCCTTTACCTGAATGACCATGTTTGCACTTGTTGCTCCTGTAATGGATACATACTGGCCTTTCTTCATTTGAGCGTTTGCTCTGAATCTGTTTCTTTTCGTGGGAAGTTTGGTCTTTTTCTGCAGGATCTCCTGTTTCTTGTTTTGTAGGTGTTTGCATGTTATTGTCTTCATTCTTGTCATTTACAAGAGGCACTTGGATGGCCTGTGTGTGGCAGGATTTATTTGCCATGTCAGTTTCGCCAATCAATGTCTGTTTAGAACGGCCTGTCTGTGGTAGGGTCCTAGGTTCATTCGTTATTGTGGCCCTTGGTGAACAATAACCGCATAGCCAGTGTAGGCCTAGAATATCTGGAATGGTGTGGTTATTTATATTTTTTAAGTAGCACGCTTCGTGTATTCCTTGTCCACAGATGAAGCATGCCAAAGCTGGTTTTTGGCCAAATGTAATGCAATACTGTTTGTCACACATTTTGCAAGTCTCCGGGAGGAAGTTTTCAATCCTTGTCATAATCCAGTTGGTGATGTTTGATTTTCTGAGCTCAACTTGAACACCAGCATTCAAGAAAGCTGCTGCTTTCTTTAACATCGTAAACTTACAGTTTATGAAAATATTTTTGTATATTGCTCCACTTTCCTGTTTGATATCATATTTCGACAAGACACTTTTTATATCTTGATTTTGTGTTGATGAGATGATTTTCAATATGATGTCTGTGGCCAGGCAAGTGTTGCACTCTGAGCTGGCAGTCCGTGGATTTCCGTTACCCGTCATCGTTTATGTGGGCGGTGGATTGTGAATAGCTTGAGATTTAGAATTATTTGACTTGAATGGAGAGGGGGAAAGAAGCAGTGGTTGATTTTGTACACTGGCTGAGATAGTAGTAGTAGTAGCAATGGTAATTGAGTTGTTAGTGGTGCTATGGTGGTGGGGATATGGAGGAAGTAAGAGTGGTTGGGATGGGTCACTGGCGAGGTAGAATGGAATGTTTGGCTTTGGCCACTAGGAGTAGTAGCAGGAGGAGGAGGGAGAGAAGATGAAGAAGGGGAAGTAGCAGTAGAAGATGGAAACAATGATGATGACGATAATGACGACGATGATGGTGATGGCAGTGAGTCTATTAGTTCTTTTAGCTGCTGATGTGAATATTGTAGTTGTATCCACTTCAATATATGACCAGTTGCGATATTTAAAGATGTGTTTTTTGTTACTGTTGCTGTTGTTGTGAACTATTTATTGTTTTTCAGTGTCTTCGATTCGTTGTTGATCACTTAACCAAGTTGTTTGTGCAACAAAATATATAGATAATAACATTAAATGGGCTGTAGTGAGTAAAAAAATTTCGGGCTAGTTTATCCAAGTGGTGACAGGTTTCTCACAGTGAGATACGAAGCAGAGTTATTAAAGAGATGGCCAACTCTTTTAGCAATGAAATTGAAGTTTGAGGCATGTATGTTATCGGTTTGAAAGAGAATGAACCATGAGTTAATGAAAGTATCCACTTCAATATACCACCAGTTGCGATATTTAAAGATGTGTTTTTTGTTGTTGTTTTTTATTACTGTTGTTGTGAACTACTTATTGTTTTTCAGTGTCTTCGATTCGTTGTTGATCACTTAACCGAGTTGTTTGTGCAACAAGAAATATAGATAATAACAGTAAATATAGGTAATAAATATAGGTAATGGCAAATAAGGATAGAAATATTCAAAATATTAACTTCTGTGGTGTATTGAACAGTAGGAGACAATAATACTGGTATATGTTATAATTCTGAGATAATGTAAACTATTGTGTGTTTGTTAATAGGAATATTGTGTACTTACGAATAATTATTATTATCGTTATAGTATTATATCTTTCATAATACGTGTTCACGATACAAAACCGTAGCTTTCACTGGAATTAAGGCTTTGTCGTTTTTGAGAAGGAAGAATTTTCAGTTGAGTTTTCAGTTGAAAATTGTAAAGTTGGGTTCATATGTATTCTGTTCCAACAGCTACTTACTGGTCAGAGTGAGCTGAAACACGTCTTGTTAGTTGGGAAGTCTACAGCTATATATGTATATATATATATACAGCATTACCCATCAAATCTCTGATTCGGTATTAAGTACTCTTTCCAATTATAGTGTCGTTGTCATTCGATGTTGCTGGTAATTTCAAAGGTAACTGTGTGAGAACCTATTGTTAGATATCTATCGACAACTGAATCCTTGCACAAATGTATGGCAATTTTGTTTAAGCACAAAAGAAAATTACTCTTGTAAATTGCAGGCGGTTAATTGTCAAAAGGTTCTGATGCTTTGTTTTCATCAATCCTGGTAACATCTGTCTATATATATAGCATATAATGAGTTAAAGAGTACAACTTGTTTAAAATGCGATTTAATAAAACCTAAATAACGTCAATTTTTGTAAATGAAACATAACAAGAATAATGTTTGAAGTTGTATTTCTAAACAATTGGAATACACATAGATTTGAAGGTTCATCGTTTGTTAACATTTCTTAAATCGTATGATATATTACATTCCTCC
>OZ024740.1:122051635-122056635 GCA_964016885.1 Eledone cirrhosa
TTTCTTTTATTTTGCTTTTTATTCATAAATTGAATGACTTTAAATAATAAAATATTGTGTAATTAGAGAAACAAAGTGTTATTGCTCTCCCTAAAATATTGATAGAGATATATCAATACACACGTTCATTAGTATGTGTCCAAGCAGGTCAAAGATATTTACCGGTTCAAAGAAGATATCATTAATGAGATACGTTCAGATCTCCTCGAAGTCTAATTATACTAATTATAATTACAACCTAATGATGTAAATGTTGAATATAAATGTCCAGCGAATCAAGAAATTGTAATTTTTATATTAAATTGTTGGGAAGGAAATACACTTTCCGATGTTAAATGAATTAATTTTTGATTCAAACTATCATTACAATTGATCTGCTCTTTTGGACACTAATGAATATCTAATTTGCTTAATACCAACAAAGATGGGACTGTCTACAGAAACTGATCTAAATATATGAATTTTTTTAATAAATCAATATATAGTTTATAGTGACCATTTGTGTCAAACCTCATGTGGAAACCTTTTGATTCCCTGAAACGCTCTGATTATAATGATAGCATAGATGTATATTTTATCGATGATTCGTCACGCGTTCCATGTATATCGTGTTATAATACTACGTACACATTTTCAGTCAATTAAATTTAATCTATAGAAAAACTAACTATATGCGTATATAAACATTTGCATATTGCATAGGGTACATATGGCAAAATCAATCGGCCTCAATAGAGATTAGGGCATCATTAGCTATTAACAGTGAATTAAGATTAAATTGTATTAGCTAAGTAATAATATATTTTCACTTCTTCAGTTTACATGTTTAATGCTCAAGTTCTCAAATATTTAAAATATAGCACGAATTGTTCTGAAGATAAGTTGACTCGCCTCTTCATAAAAATGATTTATAGATTAATGAAGTATAAACCTTTTGTTTGGGACGAAAATAAGTGCATTTAGAACTGTCATAACTTGCATCATATGTGATGTGTTTAAGGGATTTGATTAGCGTTTGTTTATATTAGACACATATTACTATAATTACATTGAAACAGTAAAACTCTTTTATTACGACATGTACTATGAAGGGCGGTATATGTGTAAGGTCGGACGCCATGCTTTGCAGCACAGAGTTACAGCCCTTTATGATCTTAGTTCAAATTCCATTGAGGTTAACTTTGCCTTTCATCCTTACGGGGTCGATAAAATAAAGTACCTGTTATCCATTGGGTTAATTGCTGGTCTTGGGCCAAAAGTAGGAACAATTATCATATGTACCATGACAGAATGTTTACAACATGAGAAGGCTGTGTAAAAATGTATTTTTGTCTGTATAGTATTCTTTTCTTCACAGTGTCAATATATCTTTGTCAGAAAATGAGGGCGTTCGTGGAAATATATCTCATGGTTTTAACAAACATTTGAAAGTGTAACAAACATCATAATGTAATGTCTGCTAACATGACGATGCTGCTGTGACTAAAAGAAACATGTTAATGAAGGGCATTGTTGATATGATCCTGACTAATATATAGCTGGTATTTATTTTAACATATTCGATTACATAGAATTTAACGTCACTTACATTAATAGCTAAAGGAAATGATTTCTATTCGATACAATTCTAGAATTCCTAAATTATTTGTTTCCCCATCCTCTTCATCTCACTCAATGGAATTCAGTTTCTGTGCATCTTACTGCTAATTCTGTATTTCATTTTACCAAGCAACAGGCTTTCATACAATGCCTTACCTAAAATCCAATTTTAATCGCAAGGCTTGGTATGGAACATTTCCCTAGCTTTCATGAAGTGGTATCTGAAGCAATGACCACAGAATGTTCAAGCACGCCTTTTAACCACCCACACATGCGTGTGTACAATAATAATATAGTATATGTGTATCTTTCTGAATTATAGAGTATTCAAGGAATATTGACAAAATTAATATGAGGTGGGCAGAATTATCATTATTTAAGTCACATAAATATACAGAGATGCTCAAATTTGCTTCATTCCTTTCTTTCTTCTATATGTAAATATTGATTCCACAAAATAGTGCAAATCACCACTGCACTCACAGGTACATGTAAATACTACAATGAAGTGATTTGTAAACCTGCTTAATTGGCCCTAATTGTTGTATTGTAGACGTTCTCGAAACGGCATTGACAACTGAATATTCTCATAGCAAAATAACAACGTAACAAAGTACATCTGTGGTTGTATATGTGTGTGTGTATATGTATATATATATATATATATATATATATATATATATATATATATATATATATATATATATATATATACTTATGTATAGAAAGAGAGAGAGAGTGCGTGTGTGAGAGAGTAAGAGAGAGAGGGGGGAGCGAAGGAAAGGAAGAACAAATCCTCTAATTAATCGTAGTTTCAGACAATTCTCTATGCGCTGTTCTTTATGTTATCGTGTTTAGGACTTAAAACACATTTTCAATGATGCGTACATTTGGTTACGAGCGTAGATTTAGTTGCACTCCAACATATATATATATAATTATATATATATATATATATATATATATATATATATATATATATATATATATATACTGTATTGAAATAACATCATTCTGCAAATAATTCTGAATTTAAGTACCTGGTAACATTTATATATAAACATATATATATATATATATTCTCCTTTCAGATCAATTTCAATTATTCAATATTGCAAATATGTAATATTGCATTTGATCGTATATAAAATAGATTATGTATTACTGCCATAATTTATTATTCTATTATTAGTAGTATTCGAATGAGTTAACCATACATTATTTATATAAATTCTATAATACTTATATATCTGAAGGTTTACTTGTTCAAGTTACCTGCTAATATTTAATGTAATATTACTGCAGGTACACATTGCTATTTCACTATAACGTGTTGGCTAAATAATATCATATACAATATGCATATTTTTAGTTGAAATATTGGAATGCTAATACATATTTATATTATGAGAAATTTTAAAGAAAAAAAGAATAATACATCGCGAAGGAGTTTAATCTGCGTGCGTTTGAAATTCTTTTGTATCCAATGGCCTGTAAATCTATCGGTATATGATTGATTCACGCTGCCTGAAGCGGGATATACGTGGGGATTTAAGGTTGCAACGGACTGGCGTCGGGGAGTGTCTTGTAATTCCAGGCGCCTCACGCCGTGGAAACGCGGATAAGCAACGGCTAGATTACCCTCCGGATTTGAGACATACTTTAGATGTTATTTTATAAATAGGAAAAGCATATGCGTGTAAATAATTTTGAAAAATACATTAATTTCCCCTCTCTTCTGTTATTGTTGATTTTAGCCCTGTCATTTCTGATGGAGGATGCCTATGATATATCACATTGCTTTTCTTAACACAATCTATATTTCTATATTGAATGCTACAAGTTCCAGATTATCTCTTCTTATTAAAACAGGTTGTTATTTGTTTCAGGTCAAACCAACTCTCAGTGGCGCCTTTATTAACTTGTCTGGTGTTAATCTTATATGTGTTGCCATATTAATTCACTGAAATTTTCTAAGAAAAGTTAAACACGATTTTAGATGTCAATATCTAAAATATTCACACGTTGTTAAGTAACAAAGACTTTATGAACACGCCTATATCTAATTATAAATTATATGGAGACCTTGTAAAGTTTGTAATCACATTCTTATATGGCAAAATATCTCGTGCATACGTAAAAGCAGATCAATCTGAAATGACATAACACCATATTTTCCCATCGCAACATAAACATAAATGTAAATACGTTAGTTTAATGATGAATACGAACACAAGGAAGTGAAGGATGACATAAAAGAAAAAAAGATGTTAAAAAATGATTAATAAATCAAATAGAATATAGAGTGATAGTAGATGATATTATGGATGATGATGATGATAATGTTGATGTTGATGTTGATAATAAAGACGGTGAAGATGATGCTTATGTAATTAATGTGGAGGGACAAGTAGCACATGATATTTGATATTAGAGGAAAATATATTTTAAATGTAAAAGGCAGCAATAATTATAAACCTTATTGAAAAACTCCCTTATAATAAACAATTCCTGATAATTAAACATTATCTACCAGCAATTATAACAAATACAACAACCATAATAATAAAGACAGTAGCAGCAGCAGCAGCAGAAATAGCAGTAGCAGTAGTAGTAGTAGTAGTAGTAGTAGTAGTAGTAGTAGTAGTAGTAGTAGTAGTAGCAGCAGCAGCAGCAGCAGCAGCTACTGCAAAAGCAATTGTTTCTTTTATTGTCACCGTGCTGTCAAATGTTGGACATTAAGGGAGAGAGACAATTGATCTGCATGTCGCATAAACTAAAACTATTACAAAAAGATACTTCAGTCTGGGCAATTACATCGTTTTTGAAAATCAGAAAGCAATTTCCTTAATAAAAACATAAAATCATCATATGAGATAGGACGAGAGGGAGAGATAGCCACGATTGGCAAAAAACGTACTTTTCCAAGTGTCCTGTATTGTGCTAAGAGTAGTTCTTAAGTTAATACTAGAGAGCAATACTTCCCTCTTCACACGAACCAAAACCATTGTTTTCAATTGCGACTCATTAAAGTTGAGGGAAAACGTCGAGGTGGTGTATAATGATGCTGATGATGACAATGATCATAAAACGAAAACCGATACATGTAATTAACAACAATAACAGTTATTGTTTGTTCATACTATGAAAATAAGTTCGTAAAGAAAGATAGATAAAAACGATAAAACAATTATAGACACACACGCAAAGACATTAAATATGAAACAAATAAACAAAGTATAATCCTACAGAAAAAAAGTAAAAATATGGAGATACGCACCTAGAATTTAAGAAGAAATGCGAAGACCCATGCATAAAAGAACATACAAATTAGAGACAAAAACCGATACCCGACAGAACTGATAACCCTAGACATAAAGGACTAGACATTACTCCTCAAT
>OZ024740.1:122061635-122076635 GCA_964016885.1 Eledone cirrhosa
TGTTTTCCTATTTTTAGAAATGATGAAAATAGCATTTTCTAGTAATCATCACCACCAACATTACTGTTATTATTATTATTGTTGTTGTTGTTGTTGCTAGTGGTGGTAGTCGACATGGTCGTAGTCATAGTAGGAGTAATACCTATTATTATTGTTCATTTAGCTTGGGTCGGAATTTATTAATAAAATTATTTACTTAGATTTTTCTCTTGATTTCACTTGGGCTGTGTAATTTGTAGAATGGAAATATTATAAATATTCTCTGACCATATGTTGCTAGATGGTTACTCGGGATTATCTGACGGACATTTGGGTCTCTGATTTGCTGTCGGTGCACCCGTGCACGTTCCGATAGTGCATTTCCAGTTTGACCGTCATATAGTGCGTCACAATTCGGGCATTTAATGCAGTAAAATAGATTTCTGCTTTTGCAGTTCATATTTGCATTTGGGAATATTTTTCCAGTTTTTTTGTGTTCATATATTGACCGGTGTGTATGGATTGACATGTGCCACATCGACTATCATTGCATTTATATATAGTGAATGATTGGTCTTTGTTGTTAAGGTCACACTTTGCTTTTCTTAGTAATTGCTTCACATTTTTCGGCTGTCTTTTACTAAGAGTCAAAGATCGGTCTGTGATTAAGCCTTTTAATTCATTGCTTTCAGCAATGATCGGTAGGTAGGCTTTGGCAGTGTTTAAGATATATGTGTCATTATAAATGGTATGACCAGTTCTTGGTTTCTTCTTCCTTGGGTTGCCCTAAGTTGTTGTATAGGTATTTTTATAGCCCGATGTATGCCGTTTTCTATAAGTGGAGATAGGTATATTTGTTTGAGCAAAAATTCTCTCAGTTCTGTAAGGCGTTTGTTCCTGGTATTCGTATCTTCTACAATGGTACAAATTCTTCTGGCTAGGCAGTATAGGCTGTTGCGTTTTGTATGGGGTGGATGGCACGACTTAAAATTCAGATACTGATGGGTGTCTGTGTGTTTATAATATATAATCGTGCTAATGGTGGTGTCGTTTTTGATTACCATTAATATCTAGGAATGGTAATTTGGTACTATTCTTCTCATTTGCAAATTGGATAGATGGGTGTATGTTATTCAGGAGGATATTGAACACATCCAGAGTATCTAGAGATTATGTCCAGATGATGAAACAGTCGTCAAGTTATCTCTTCCAAGATTTTTCAATGTGCTTTCTAAAATCAGTGCTACATTTTTCCTCTATTTCTTGGTAGAGTTGTTGTTCTAAGTATCCCATTACAGAGTTCGCGTAAACGGGAGAAAACTTCGTTCCCATCGCTGTGCCTCTAATTTGGATGTAATTCTTTTCATTGAAGAAGAAAATGTTGTTTTCCAGAATAAGTTTGTCTGCGTCTAATATAAATGGCGCTGTGAATCTGGGGGGAATCACATCTCTATGTTTTTCCACCCTGTATTTAAACACCTTTATTCCTAAATCATGTGTAATGTTGGTATAAAGGCTTACCACATCAAAACTAAGTAGAAGTGAATTCGTTTCCGCGGTTTTGGGAAGACGGGACAGGAAGTCGATATCATCCCAGAGGAAACTGGGTATGTGGATACATAGTGGTTTCAAGATAATTGTTTCTACATTAGGCACAAGGCCAGCAATTAACCAGTGCATTACTGGTACTTTATTTTATCGACTCCGTAAGGATGAAAGGCAAAGTCAACCTCGGCCGGATTTGAACTCACATCGTAAAGGGGCGTAACTATGCTGGAAAGCATCACGTCCGATCCTCTACCGATACTGCCAATCCACCGCCCAACTATTTTCAAAATAATGTCAACAAAATTGTTTAGACGATGGGTAGGGCATGTTGGACCAGCTATAATAAGTCTAAGTTTTTAGTCTTTTGGGTGTAATAATTTAATGTACTCACTGTACATATATATATATATATATATATATATATATATATATATATATATACGAAAGGATTCAGGACCCCGACGGCTGAGCTCTTGCCGTTTCGACAGATAGACCAGAACTAGGCCTTACAAATACTGGTGGCTTATTTCGGATCCAGCTCTCGAAACAGCCGGAGCTCAGCCGTCGTGGTCCTGACTCTTTTCCTAGTACCAACTCTACTACCCTAAGTATCGAGTACTCTGGTGCGTTATTGGTCTACCTGATATCTTACCACACTTTCTTTGTTATATATATATATATTTATATATAGCATCTCGGAAATATTTGAGAAAAATATATAGTTAAATAAGGTGGTCAGTACGGTAATGGGGAAGAAGCATTATTCCCCATTACACACACACACACACACACACACACATATGTATATATATATATATATATATGTATATATATATATATATATATATATATGTATATATATATATATATATATATATATATATATATATATATATATATATATATATATATATATATATATATATATATATATATATATATATATATAACAACTAGAAATTGATTAACATATAAATAAACATATGAAACAATCACAGGGGATAATTTTTACAAGTGTGTAAGCACACATAGCTAGGTAGGTAACTAAATAAATGTATCTAGAACATCAGAAATAGATACCTTATAGATTAATCTTCCCTGTATATATTCCATTAAAGAAATATATTTCACCAATTAATCGAATGGTAAACCACGGGGCCGATACTTGGATTTTCAACAAGGAAGAAGTCCAGCCATCTGTGTTTACGCATTAAGTTCAAATCAGCGACTGGCCAGTAACACGTGCTATATCTACTAAAAATACACACATCATACCAGCTTCGTCCCAGTGGCGTGAATAGGGTTATCGACAACTAGAAACAGCAGTCAAGGCCTTTCAACAGAGTTAGCTCTACAATTATGGAGCCGTATTTATATATCTATATCCAAAATTAATATAAATCAAAGTGAATTTAATCCAAATCAAAATTGTGGGTGTCATGACAAAAAGGTATGTGCCATATCACCCGTAAAATAAGCTCCAAGATTCTAATGAATAGGTTCAAGCAGTTTATAACAACTAGAAATTACTGGCCATATATTTCTTTATATTTCTTTAATTGAATATATACAGGGAAGATTAATCATATTATAAGGCATATATTTCTGAAGTTCTAGTTAACTTTATTTAGTTACCTACCTATCTATGTGTGCTTACACACTTGTAAAAATTATCCCCGGTGATTGTTTCATATGTTTATTTATATGTTAATCAATTTCTAGTTGTTATAAAATGCTCGGACTTATTCATTAGAATCTTGGAGCTTATTTTACGGGTGATATGGCGCATGCCTTTATGGCATGGCATGACACCCATAGTTTTGATTTAGATTAAATTCACTTTGATTTATATTAATTTTGGATATAGATATATAAATACGGCTCCATAATTGTAGAGCTAACTCTGTTGAAAAGCATTTACTGCTGTTTCTAGTTGTCGATAACCCTATTCACGCCACTGGGACGAAGCTGGTATGATGTGTGTATTTTTAGTAGATACAGCACGTGTTACTGGCCAGTCGCTGATTTGAACTTAATGCGTAAACACAGATGGCTGGACTTCTTCCTTGTTGAAAATCCAAGTATCGGCCTCGGTGGTTTAACATTCGATTAATTGGTGAAATATATTTTTTTAATGGAATATATACAGGGAAGATTAATCATATTATAAGGTATCTAGTTCTAGTTAACTTTATTTAGTTACCTACCTAGCTGTGTGTGCTTACACACTTGTAAAAATTATCCCCTGTGATTGTTTTAAATGTTTATTTATATGTTAATCAATTTTTAGTTGTTATAAAATGCTCGGACCTATTCATTAGAATCTTGGAGCTTATTTTACGGGTGATATGGCGCATGCCTTTCTGGCATGACACCCATAATTTTGATTTAAATTAAATTCACTTTGATTTATATTAATTTTGTATATATATATATTATTCAAATTATTAACAAATGAAGACATTCACATATTCAAAATATATGTTTTATTATATCTATTTCGAAAGTACGGTGTTGTACTTTCAGTACGTCCTCGTCAGATAAAATAAATGATTTGATATATGACATACCCTCTATGGTCTTGATATTTCAATTCCTCTATTGGCAGTGATTTATTTCATAAAATCTCAACATTTATATACCACAAACAATAATATGATAAACTTAAAGAAGAAAAGGACGTGGAGCGAATTAGAGATATAAGAGAGGGTGTAAAGATGAGGAAGGCAAGAAAAAATAAATATATATATATATAAATATTTAAATTAATAAAAATAAATAAATATATGGATGGAAGAATAGAGGAAGAAGAAAGGATAAATAATGACAACAGAGAGGAAATATAAAATACAGGGGGATAGATAGAAAAAAACAGTTGTTTCAAATATAAGGTCAATTAAGGCAACCAATCAATTACCATAAACTATTGAATATCTCTTATATTTGATTATGGTTAAGCTAATTATACTTATATAATATATCGAAATTAATCGATATACATTACGTTTTATAGCTGTCACATAATTAGTTTAATTAAACATTTATATAATTTAATTCAACTCATTATAGATTTTAAATTTTTGGTTTAGGTAATATATTCCTTAAGTATTTTTTTACAACTAAAAAAAAAGAATTAATATTGAAAGCAAATTTAAATAATTATTAAACATGCATTAAAATATATATTAAAATACATGCATTATATATTAAAATACATGCATATATCACCATCAATATATATAATATATTAAGATCATTTTTTTATTAGAATTATTTTATTTAAATAGGAAATTCTCTTAATAAAATCATTTCTATTCTTCAATTATCATATAATTACATGATTAAATTGGAATTATATTTACTCTCAAAAGCTTTATTTAGTTAATTTATATTTACCTCTGCAATTACATATTATTATAGTTTCCTTTTAAAGATATTCATATATTATTAAACTACATAATTCATGTGAAATATAATTTAGCAAGCTATTCAAACAGAATAAAAATATTTACGAAGAATGTAAACAAAAGGAAGATAACTCATTCACCATATGTGAACCATTTAAACTATATATCTACTCTGAAATCTAGTCATATTTCTAAACCATAAATCAACAAATATCTAGTTAAATATTGAACTCTCCAAATCAAAACATAGGATGCAGAGACTCTTAATGAAATTATTCTAATATATAAAACATCAATAAATTATTACCCCAGTAAGGCAAAAAATTATATATATATTTTTTTAAAATTATTAATTGTCAATATGTTTTCGAAATTTGTACAATGCTTGGAATCTTTTACAGATTTCATGTTGACAGCTGCTGAATAATTCATTTTTCTTGTTAATTAAATTGTCATAATTTGTAATTATCAATAGAGTCTCAAGATTGCAAACATTGCAATTTAGCGAAATGGATGCGTTCCGATAGGAATTGGCATTATTTAACCGAGTTCAAGAGGTGGAGTATTTAATATTATTGTCCTTCAAAGACCATATTAATTGTGAGAGTGTGGTTGACTGCTTTTAATCTATTGTAAAACTGTATTAATTGCATACAAATGAACCATATTAACCTTTGGTTATATATATATATATATATATATATATGTGTGTGTGTGTGTGTGTGTGTGTGTGTGTGTGTGTGTGTGTGTGTGTGTGTATGTGGGTGTGTGTGTGTGCGTATAAATGAAGTAAATCCGTCGGAAAGGCCCAGGAAAAAAGAGTGCTTTATGTAGGATAAAGAGCTTAATAATTATGTAATAAAAAACCTAAGATAATTATTTCATTTACCAGTGGTTTCTTGAAAGCAAACGGAATTTACTTTCAGTCATCAGAATGAAAAAATCCTGGTGTATTTATTAACAGTAGATTTTAAAATCCTACTGTCAATACACCAGGACTTTTTCATTGTGATGACTGAAAGCAAATTTCGTTTTCTTTCAAGAAACCACTGGTAAATGAAATAATTATCCTATGTTGTGTATTACATAACTATATATATATATATATATATATATATATATATATATATATATATATATATATATATATATATATATATATATATATATATATATGTAGGAGGTGAGTTTTATTGTAGTACAATAAAGCAATGCAGATATCGGATAAGAAGCACTCTACAGTTTGTAGGACTGGAGTATACATAATATAACATCAAAAGATGGTTAAAGGAGTTCCATGTATTTTATTATGCGCATTTCAAAAACAAACATCATCATGCAATAATATTTGTGTTTTCATCAGATGTTTTCTCCATCTCTATTAATAACAATATTCTAAATTATTTTTTAGTGCCTTAAATAAATGCGTCCCTCCCTCACATATCTATAGTAAAATATTTAACAAACACACCATCAAATTTTCTTATTCTACATCCTCCAATATTTCCAACATCATCTCTAAACACAAAAATAAAATACTAAATACTAAATCTCTTCCTTCCAACATTGATTTTCATAATAATAGTAATAGTACTCCCGATGTCATTGTAAATCCTAGGCTAACTTCTGTAAACCCAAATACAACGTCAAACACAACTTCGCTAAATGTTCATAATCCAACTCTAAATCAAGAAACTATTATTCCTATTATTCCTATCGCAAACAACTTCTCCAATCCAATTCCTTCTATAGATAACACTAGGTCACTCATTAATAATCTCTCTAATTGCAACTGCCGCATTAAAAATAAATGTCCTCTCAACAACCATTGTCTTGATAAAAACTTAATTTATGAATGTAAAGTTATAACTAGCACCAATTCCTTCACCTATTTTGGCTCCACTTCCACCTCTTTTAAAGCTCGTCTCTATAATCACCATTCATCTTTTAAATACAAACTTAAAAGAACCAACACGGCTCTCTCAGAACTCATATGGTCCTTGAAAGACAAAAACATTAAATATACCATCTTTGGAAGAAGGTTTCTTCTGCATCCTCATACTTGAACAGCTCTCTATCTAAAATCTGTAATCTCTGCCTAAATGAAAAATTTACCATTATCTCTAATCTAGATTCTATAATAAATAGACGTACAGATTTGTTTTCTATCTGCCTGCATAAATTCCATAGGACTTTTCACAAAGTATACAGCTAATATTCAATTCTTTATCAATTTAGAATCTTTTCTCAAAGGCACATATACATACACCTCTTTAAAATATACCCATCTTCCTACCTTACTTCAAAGGGCATTATACACTCTATAATACTTGTTTACTCATTACCCTCATTCTATCTTCACCTTGTAAAATCCTTCATAACATATACATTTGTTTTTTTGACGTTAGAATATTCATCCGCAATTATTATTATTTTTTCTCTCTATCATAAAACTTTTTAATCTCAATTTCATCCTTAATTTATTATTTTTTTCTCCCCATCAACGAACTCATTCTTAATACATATTAACTCTTTCTTCGCACATATTATCAACTCCTTCAATATACAAACCTTAACTTCACATTATTTTTTCTCAAATCATCTAATACACAAACCTTAATAATTTTTTAATACATATTAACTCTTTCTTCGCACATATTATCAATTCCTTCAATATACAAACTTTAACTTCACATTATTTTTCTCAAATCCTTCTACACACAAACCTTAATAATTTTTTCTCTTCGTTAATTTTGAAATTGCCACAATACTTATCAACATACACCTTTTTGACGTTAGAATATTCATCCGCAATTATTATTTTTTCTCTCTATCTTCATATATAAACTCCCTCTCTTTCCTCGTACATATTTTTCCCTTCGTTAATTTTCAAATTCTTTTAATTCATACATTATCTTCCAACGGTTTTCAACCTCTCTATGTAAAACAATATATCTTCTCTCAGTTATAAAAACTATCTCTTTCTCTCTATCACCCATCTCTCCCTCTCCACCTTCACTCTCATCTCCTCCCCTTTTTCATCCTTTCAACCCCCCTCTCTAAATGAAATATTTTTCCCAATATCACACATCAATCTAAAACCACTTTTCATATGTTGATTTAAAACTGCACTATCCACAAGTGTTTTTTAGCCTTCATATCATGTTCTCCTGTTTTATCTGATGAAAACACAAATATTATTGCATGATGATGTTTGTTTTTGAAATGCGCATAATAAAATACATGGAACTCCTTTAACCATCTTTTGATCTTATATTATATATATATATATATATGTGTGTGTGTGTGTGTGTGTGTGTGTGTGTGTGTGTGTGTGTGTGTGTGTGTGTGTGTGTGTGTGTGTGTGTGTGTGTGTGTGTGTGTATGTATGTGTGTACAGTTGTGTTTAATGTTTGTTTATCTAAAATATACATACATGATTATGGTGTTGAAACATATATGCGTTGTATTTTGTAGGTGTTTATCGCTATGCAGGCCATGTTTTATGAATGAATATGTGTAAGCATATCCAACAATACAAATAAATCGATATCATATTTCATTTTCACCTATTTTCCAAATTCACGCCTGCAATCTTAAATGGAGATTATATTTGGTTTTCGACCAGCTGTGATCAAGCTGACCTACAATAACATCTATGTCACATATAAGCATTTTGTCTCTTTCTTTAGCTTATTGTATTTCGCTAATATTACGCAGTGAAATTTCTTTCATATAATTTGCAGACAGTATCGTGTGATTTGAAGAGAGTTTACCGCCTATTCCTTGTAGTACTTTTATATCGTAGCTTCAGGATTCAATAAATTTAGTATCTGTACTGAGGCGATGGATTGGCGGAATTGTTAATATGGCATACTAGACGTCTGGCTCTCGGTTGTGTTTAAATAACCGTCTCCTCACCTACGATTTGCGACCGGCAGATATTATCGACAATGGAAATACCAATGGAAACAATATCCTTGGTTAAATTTCTGGATCAGCTTCTGTTATATTCGTTTTAATATAGGCTATACCGATTGGCTCGAAGCTGCTTTGTCGGGTCGTTGAATTTTTGGCTCGCGTAGAGGCTCCTTCGTTATTCACAACCTGTTCGGTCCTTAATATTATCAGCATAAACAACTACTTTGCCAGTTATAATTCTGTTTTATTAAGGCTTGTTTGTATTAAAACCTTTCAAACAGTACATATTTGGAAATTTTCTAAATTTTCAAAATACTTACGTTAGTCCAATATAATAACTTAGACTCCTGATGTCAATCATCAGGTTAAAATAAAACTAAAATCATTTTAAATGTTACAAAATTTAATTGGAATAACCTGAAATGGCATTGTTCTTTTGTTTTACTGTATTAGCCCTTGTTTCTCTACTCATTAAAGTTGCCCATTTCGTTTCCACAAATATGCCTGCAACATATTCTTGCTGGTTATGAAAAAGGAAAAATAAGAAAATTCGAATGATTACAATCAAAATCCTAAGCAGCGGAAAAAGCGGAAAAACTGATCGAAGATGGTTGATCCTTCATCAGTTCCAACAAGGATTATTTAGTCATTCGATTAGATTAACGTTCTATTCGTGACAACACTTTTCATTGAGTATTCCACTGACATTGTGGCTCTTAACACAACTGTCACGCAGAATCAGTCAGATTTATATTGCAGGAATCATTCCTCGAACCGGCTTTTGCGCCGATTCTGTCGAGCCAGTTGCAGTTAATACGTTTGATTGACACGAAGGTACAGTAAAAGAAGTTCTTCCGAAAACGTTTCCGAGTGGGATCGACCCTGTCTCCACATTATTGCGAAACGAAATTCTTAACCACCTGCATCCATTTATTAGGATTTAGGTCAATCATGGATAACAACCCAAAACTATCAATTTACATGACCAGTCTTAGAATGAGGTAGAATCCACAGATATGAAAGTGTCGTGACTCATATCAGTTAAACTTTATGCGAATTATATGAAATACTGACAAATATGATATTGTATAATCATACACCAGAAAATATATCTAAGAGAATGAAGAAAACAACTATATTTATGCACTGTCGATACCGTAAAATGTGAATGATTCTTAACACGTCATGATGAATATATAGATGAAACTAAATATTAATGTCAATTTTTCAGATAAATATACTAATGAAACAATTATTTGACTATATGTGTAATTATGGTCCTTTCGAAATTATATTATATGCATTTTAATACACATCTTAAGTCCATTCTCAATAAAATGGTATACCCAAATAATAAAACGCTTTCTGAGTCTCTGAAAGTAAATTTCTCTACCTATTAGCACGTTTTGCGTGACTAAATTTCATTTCATTTAAAGAGTGGTTATTGCAAAATAACAATATAATATGTTTTCGCGAATTCCCCACGATTTCGTTTCTAAATTATATTTTATATTTAATTACATTAGTTTAAAGCTACGGTGACTTATTTCTATACTTTTAAAAATATCTGAATGTCTATGAACAATGAATGCATACAAAATACCTGTATATATATATATGTGTGTGTATGTGTGTGTGTTCTGTGTTTATGTTTGACTTGAGTTCGTGTATATTTTCCGTACCGTAGTGGTGCGGTTCGGCAAATAAGAAGTCGATATAATACCTGCTCCTTTCGAAATAGTGCCCGTCATGGCCTTAGTTTCATGATTGAAGCAGTAAAAGAAGAATTATAGATTACATACAACGCCAATCCTAAATATGTACCATATATTAATATACAATGTTGCAGATTAAATACGTAACAATGATCCTACATACCGATATTTATGAGTTTATGATTGTATATGTGTATTTGAATGTGGATGTAAGCTTGATGTCACCACTCAAACATAATGTAGCTTCAGCCATTCCGACCATGTATCAAATATGTTGATTTGCCCCTCGCTTATTTACTCTAAATATTGTTTTTCACATGCGTTTTCCGTCGCTATGATGAAATATTTTCCTACTGCTCGCGAATCATATTTGCTAACATTCCTAAGTCCAGTAGTAATCAGATACGGCATAATGGCATCCAGTGAATCCAACAACTCTCTTTTCGTACTATTTGATGCGAATAAATATGTTATTATGTATCACAGATTTATATAGGCTTTGTGGTTTTGATCAAAAGGAGGTGTATATGCTGACAGATTTAAATGAATATTACGTACAATGGAAAACATACAAATATGTGTACGTACAAAAACATGTAATAGTAAGTGGAAGTGGGATGTAAAGATGCAATAATGAAATAAGATAGGGACATAGATGTAGTGAAATACAAAAAAAGAGAGGAAATCATAACGAAATATAGATCAGGGGATGGAATGTATTAGGGTGTAAGATTTTGGATAATGTAAATAAGTGAGTAAATTACAAAGATTACGAAGCTCTGACGTTAACAAAAGAAGGGGTGAATGGTGAATAAACCCACTTATATGGAGGAAGAGGGGAGGGAATATGAGGATTAATATAACGGATTACACGATGAAAAAGGACATCGAAGAAGAGACGGAAATGTAGTGTTAACACAGGTAGAGAAGATCTTGCTTACATAGATAAATGAAATAAAATGAAAAGATTCAATAGGCAAATACGAGCCCCTTTTCCTATTACGAGATAGAAGAAAAGTCAATTAAAAAAACAGGTTATTTTCAGTTTTGTTACAAAGTACCTCTCACCATCTCTTAAAACATGTGTTCTAATGTCGTTACAAGTCTTATTATGTGTAGTACAAGAAAGGTCCATTATGGTGAGCTCGGAAATTTGGTGGCATTCTGTTTTATCAACTTCAAATGGCCGAAAGACAAATTTGACTCCAGCGGGATTTGAACTCATCACGCAAAGCACCTGAATAAAATGCACTAAGAATTTACCCGATGCTCTAATAACTTTGCAAATCCACCGCTCTCGACAGTACTTACGAAATAGTAAGATATCTGCACAAAATTCATGTATACGTTATAGAATACTTGTTTCTAATTTAGGCACAAGGCCAGCAATTACTCAGTGCATTACTGGTACTTTATTTTATCGACCCCGTAAGGATGAAAGGCAAAGTATATGGTAGAAAAGGAGAGATTCAAAATATTGACAAGGGTTGATAGCCCTTAAACAATTGTTGATTGTTTCTCTCTGACACCGTTAGAACAAAACGATGGTGATAGTTGTGTAAAACACAGCGTTACGACGCTATTTTCCTGCAAACGAATCGAATTTGTTTAATATTATTATGATATTATTATTATTTGATATAAAGTCAGATCCCGCCGAGGATAACTTTGCCTTTCATCCTTACCGGGTCGATAAAATAAAGTACCAGTAATGTACTGGAGTAATTGCTGGCCTTGTGCCAAAAGTAGAAACAATTATCATTTGATATAAAACTCACGAATGCATATACATAGAGTATTTAAATTATATTGCTTTCTAAAGAGGATGGAAGTATTTCAAAAGAATTCTACCTATTACCCTATAATATCTTCGGTCTGTTACCCCTTATAGGTGATTTCATAATTACATAACGGGAGCTATCATGTCCGGTCTTATACTCTTACCATTATTAAGTTACCTTAAGGGCGGTGGATTGGCAGTATCGGTAGAGGGTCGGACGCCATGCTTTCCAGCATAGTTACGTCCCTTTACGATCTGAGTTCAAATCCCGCCGAGGTTGACTTTGCCTTTCATCCTTACGGGGTCGATAAAATAAAGTACCAGTAATGCACTGGATAATTGCTGGCCTTGTGCCTAAAGTAGAAACAATTATTAAGTTACCTTGCCTATATTACTCTGAACACAGACAAGCATTTGCCGCTACAAGTCCAACAGTACATCTGATCTTGGACATAATCAATTCCTACTTCCAACAGCATATTTCTGACAATGAAATTGCTATTTCCACTGCGCGCCATATATCATTGATTTTTCTCGAAAAATATGTAACATTAATATATGATAAAACTGTCGATTAGAAATATATTCATATTTATATGCGTAATCAATAATGATATATATATGCATGTTACAACATGATATTTTATATCATACGCAATGTAACACACACACACATATACATATATATGTCTGTGTATGTGTGTGTTGGGGGGGGGGTATATATATATATATATATATATATATATATATATATATATATATATATATATATATATATGCAACATCCTGACTTGTTTATATTTTGAAGCTGCACATACCAATATAGTTTGCTCTTATACACGGACTAGATTTTGAATATTCCTCTGTAATAATTTTAAAATATCTTCGTCATTACTAAACAGTTTCGTATTCCTTTTCGTTTTCTTCAAATACGAAGATACTTCAGTATTTTTAATTATGTGGTGTATTCATTTTCACAAAATAATTATAGATATGCATTCATACTTTCTTTTTACTTATTCCATATAATCCAATTACACAAAAGCGTCTCATACTTATTTTGTGTCATATTTGTGTTGGCTCCATTTACACGATCTTGTAAAGGAAACAAAGACAAGCATTAAAACAATAGGAGAAATCATCCTTGACTGAAGCTAAATTTTAAATATTGGTGAGAAAAATAGTGGGCACTCTACACTTAACAATAAATATAAATATGAAATATCAGCGACAGCTTTAAAGTAAATAGCCTATCCTATGAGAGCATTTATGTATTATAAATTGTGATTGTTTAAAAATGTGAACATTTCCGAAACACATAGCATTATGAGATTGGTTACTTGGAAACGAATCGGATGTTAATAATAATATTATTATATTATTATTTTTCTATATAACCAAAATATAAACAAGTCAGGATGTTGTATATATATATATATATAAATACATCCACCCCCCAACACACACACACATATATGTATATATGTGTGTCTGTGTGTGTGTGTGTGTTACAATACGTATGATATAAAATGTTCATGCTGAACCATTCTGAGTTCAAATCAGGCCGAGGTTAATTTGGTTTTTTATTCTTACGGGGTCGATAACATAAAGCACCAGTAATACACTGGGTAATTGCTGGCCTTGTGCCAAGAGTAAAAACAATTATTTTTCTATATAAAACTCAAGAATGCATACACAATGAGTATTTATAATACATATCCTTCTGAAGGGGTTACCAGTTAATTAACAGATATGTTATAAATATTTCTAAGGGTAGGTTTATACAATCGTAAATCTTATTTCATCACAAACACATGGGAGTCTTTTTCTCTTAAAATATCAAATTCATATATAGATATAAATATATTCATTTGTTTTGCTTCAAATCTAATTTATTCTATTATCATATTATAGGATATATGTGTTTACAAATCTCAAACAAAACTCTCTTTTCTGTCATGATTTTAGAGTAGTCCTCCTAAAAAGTGGACAGCTGAACTTTTGAAGGAAGTTTGCAAAACTCCGAAAAAAGAACAGGTAGTCAACGAGGTATATACCCTTTCAGAACGTTTAAAATTAGAGGTTTTCTCACTTAAGTCACAGAAGAGTGAAAGGGAGAAATGAAGGAAATGAATGTGCGTAGAAGATTAGGTGGGGGGAGGGATACAAAACAGCTGGCATAACAGTGTGGGTGATATACGAATTCGATAAATATTGCACGATATGGAGAAACATAATATATGAGGGATGGGTGGTGATGTTCCGTATCAAATAAAGATCAAGTGATAAAGGATTGGTGTGGTGAGGTCCAAGCATGTGAAGTAGAATATAGTTGTATAACGAAATTCACAAACTCAGGGAAGGTGTGTATGACAACAATTTAACAGAGAATTATATTTGAAGTGTTTATAACAAACAGATAAATGGGTAAGAGAAATGGAGAGGGTGAATTGACAAGTGAAAACAACAATGTCCACAAATGTGTGATATTCTGTTATGGAATGTGGAGCACAGAAGTTAGGTGTTAACTTAGGAAGTGATAGCAAAGTGTGTTATTCTTAGTAATGACAAGTTTGTTACACACAGTGCGTACATTATTATATTAAGTATAAGCACAATATTACTGAAATATATACAGTCAATGAGTGTA
>OZ024740.1:122089135-122099135 GCA_964016885.1 Eledone cirrhosa
ACTGGTTAGTGGAACAGCAACATCACACTTTACAATTAAGGAAAAAATGAAAACACACACATAGAACAAACAAGCAAACAGTAACATGTAAATAAACAAATAAATAAAAAAATATAAACACACACAGACACCCGGATGTAACACATGCGCAAACTAAGCACACAACACACACAAAAACAAGATGGTGTAGGACAGAACAAAGGAGAGGCACAAAAAACAAAGAAAAGAATCCCCAGTCACTGATGAGGTCACATAATGTGTGACGAAATAACTTTGACAATATATGAACAATCGTGTGGTTGGAGAACCAACCAACCGACCGGAAATTTATAAATTCCTAAATTTATAAATTTAATTTATAATAAATTGAAGTGAAAGCAACTGGTGCGTGTGTTTCTTATTGGCAACATGACCCTCCCAAAGTATAACAATATATGTATATATATATATGAGAAGGAGACAGGGGTCCGAGCGGGGAGGGTGCGTGTGGTAGGAGTGGTGCAGGTTGTACGTATTATTAATTGTGGGGTGGACCAGGGGGCAGTCGAATGCTAAAGGAAGAGGGGTGGGAAGTTCAGGCCGGGGGGGGATATGTTGGGTGAAGATGGTGTGTTGTTCGGCCCTAAGGTGGGTTGTGGGGTCCCATGACATTCGATCAGGCCACAGACAGGGAAGTTGTTGGCAGAGTGTCCAAGGGAACCAAAATGGAGGGTGATTGGGGAAGTCCCGGCGAGACGAATATCTCGGAGGTGCTCCGTGAAGTGAACCGAGCCAGGCGACTCCGGTCTGTCCGACATAGTTTGCTGTTCACTCCATGCAGCTGCATCACGGTACGTCGGCAGATGACGTAACATAACATGATGTTGTGTTCTTTTCTCGTTCGTTTCCAAGCTTCCTTCTTTTTCCTCTGACCCTCTCTACCATATCTCCTGACCAACACACTTTTAGCCATTTATTCCTGTCCTTTGTGGTAAGATTTCACTCAACATCGTCATTGACCACATTTTAATATTTTGACAGTGTATACCCCATCTATATAAATGAAAGTGGATTCTTTGAAATCCAGAGACTTTGAAATCTACTAGCTTGAACTTAAATTAACCTTTATTTTTCCATGGTCAACTTTAAATTTGTTGCTTCAGGGTGGGTAGTTTACAAGAGCTATTTGTTTATGATCCGAACCAGAAAACAAAGTATGTTGTTTACGCAGACGCTCTTAAGTAACTTCCGTCAAAGCATGTGATAGAATTTATCTCCCCTCATAACATACATAAAAATAGTATGTTCATGTTTTATTGATTTCTGTATTACGAATTCAGAATTGATTTCATCATGTACCTCAATTGAAAAGTAAATAGAATTTAGAATAACAAATTCCTATACAACAGTTTTGCTTTCTTCTTCACATTCAATCCCAAGCAACGCCAATGCGTCTTTTAGAGTGTCTGCGATTAGTCCTTCATCGATTTGTCTGTGTGTCTGTCTGTCGTACATAGTGCAAAGAGCTATGATGTTGTAACCTATCTTGCTAGAAATGACAGCGAAATGACATCCTTAGCTTTTACCACGCACTCGCCGACACGCAGACACATTCACATACACACAGTTTGAGTTGTATCTATTTATATACAATTCTTTCTGTGTGAAGGTATTCGTAGCTATGTATTTATCTATCTATCCGCATTGTGGTAACTGTTGTCGCTAGAAATGGCAGTGAAATAAAACATTAGCTTATAGAACACACACACACACATACACACACATACAGACACACACACAAACACACATACCCCCCCCCCCCCACACACAAACATTGATTCATATCTATCTATGTATTACACGTTTTCTCTATGTATTCCTATCTATCTATCACCAAATACAGAACGCATTCTCGAAAGGAGAATGAAGTGGAATTGTCTAGTTTTTCAATAACTTTATATGTGTGTGCGTGTATGTGTGTGGGGGCATGTGTCTGTGTATGCGTGTGAGCCTGTGTGTGTGAGCGTGTGTGTGTTCAGTAATATTTAGTGGCGCTCATAGTAGAGGTGTACATGATAGCACATACGATATGCTTATGTATAATAGACATACATGAGATTCACTCTGAATGTTTTAAGCTGTGTTTATGTCACAGCTATCACAGTGGCTGTGAGTGAACGTCAGGCACCTATTTCAGTTCTTTTATCCGTAATTGGTGAAGAAAGGATAATCTTTATTTTATACGCACTTTTCCTATATACACATCTTTTATTAACCAAGTTATATTGCTGATGCTGCTAATTAATCATGGGAAAACATTATACATAGGATTCATCTAACAGCGAGGAGATTAAATACACCTTACGCAAAAGTGTAGTTATTAGAAGTTTAGACGCCTTTTCCTATCTATGCACATTGTCTGTCGTTAGGATACCTTGAATTATATAATTGTCTTCCACGCAGAAACAAAATGTGGAAGCTTACATGAAGTTGATCTGTTGGATTCCATCTCAAAATGCTGAAATGAAACCACTCAGCTAGAGAGCAGTGAAGTTATATGTAATAACTTCACAACTCTTATCGTGACGGCACACGGCTTAGTAGCTAGTGTCTTCGGTTCCCGATCTCAAGTACGTCAGTCTGATTCTTGTCAGAAAGTGTTTTCGTTGATTAAGACTCATTACTTCAGGTGGCACACAACTTGAAAGAAATTACATTGTAATTGTATATTAATGCAACAGCTTTGTATCTCACAGTCGAGCTGAATGTCAGTGAGAGCTACGTTAAGATTGAATGTGTCAATGAAATGCTTAGATACGTTTGCGTTAAAATTGAGAGGAGGCTATTTCTTTGCTCAAAGACCAAGAAACGCAACATCGTAACCGAGGTGTCTTCAACACACAATTTAATTTCATAATATTAAAGCCATCGTCAACAATAGTGAACGACATGAAAAAATATGATGACTGTGAAAGAAATATCCGATGTGATTTCCATTCTATAACACTGTAGACTTCCCATTACGCTTAACTACGAATTTAGACGTTAGCCCCAAACAAAAAATAAATAAAAAATTCGTTATTCTAAGCAAATAAATCTGACGAAGTTTGCAAATTTACCTATACTTTTTTTTAGAACTACCCATTTCCTCTCCCTAAAACTATAAAAGATTAAACGTATATCCGATGCAAGTTTCTTGTGGTTTTTAATATATTTTATTTCGATTTTAAATATTACTAAATATATTCGATTTCAAGAAAGTTATTTTCCAAAACATTAACCACATATTTTCTTCCTTTTTTTTCAGGAAAAATGTTCTTTGTAATCTTGAACATAATTCTTTCTTGATATTTCACTTTCATATCGATAAATTCCAGTCGCATCAGTTGGAAGTTCATATTATATATAATGGGTAAATCTACTCATTTTTCCTTTATGATACTTTTCGATAAAAGCAAAAGCGAATATAAGATGGAGAAAAAAGCAACAAACAGAATATATTTGCTTCACAGTGTGTAGACCCAATCAATCATCCTAAACTAATTAGCATATAGACTGATTTGAATAATTTTCAAAAAAAAAAAAAACTTAGAGTATATTTATTGTTATGTATTATTTTATTTTATATCATACCGCAATTCATATTGGTATTTTATTATCTTTAAATTTTTAATTTACTATTGTATAACTTCTTTTTTCCATAAGATTTGGTGAAACTCTTTTTGTTTACATTTCAGCGGAAAATTCTTTTGTGAATATTTTGAAGTTATTCAGAGAAAAGATTTTCTTCTTTTCTGTATATTTAAATTTCCTATTAAAACGGGCGTTGGGGAAAAAAGTAATACACTTATATTCACATTACTACAAACAACACATGCCCACATATGTATGAATGTATACATATATATATATTGGTGTGTGTGTGTGTGTGCGTATGTGTGTGTGTGTATATGTGTGTGTGTGTGTGTGTGTATGTGTGTATATATATATATACATATGTACATATATTATTTCATATACAAAACAATCGCATTCATGCAAATATATATACACTAGTGTGTGTGAATGGCTGATTATATGTGTGTGAATTCGTTGCGATTATGCATGTATGCATACTGTGATATAAAATATATACAGACACAATATATATTATTTTAATGGAACATTTTAAAGGAAGTAAATAAAAGAAGTGAGGAAAATACAGTAGAAAAAACAGCATGTTGAGCAACAGAGTAACAACTAGAAAGAAATTCAAATAAAGTTGTCTTTTACATTATAAAAAATAAGCATTTCTTTCGTTGATAACTGATATTTTTAGCAAATGTCAGATTCTGTATTTTTACTGGTAAAGTTTTTAACTTATTTCATTGCATTAGCAAGCAATAAATCAATTTTCTGATAAGGCTTGTATAAAATACGAAACTATAGTTAAAATCAACTCTGTGGTAAACTTAGGAGAGGTTCAGCAAATTTGCAAAAAAAAAAAATCATTTAGTTACGACATAAACATTGTTTAGATATGTATATTGAAGAATTATGTACTACCTATCCAGTTATCTATTTAAAATCTCATTGATGATATTTACAAAATTATACATGAAAAAACAATGGGTATTAATGCGATTAAAATGGCAGAGCAACAATTTTCGACGTGTAGACGATGCTGGTTCCTTGCCTTAGGTTTCTGGTCACTAACATAAATAGATGCCTGTGAAATACTGGGGTAGATTCCATTTCCACATAATTAAATATGCTTTTGTGTCTTTGAAAATTAACAAAACCTCTATAACTTGTTATATAGATTAGACCCGTAGCACAGTTCAGTATTTGTTAAATACATAAAGTATAAAATGTTAGATCTATTTCAAGTAACTTCTAAAGTTACAGAATAGACGAAATTGATTATTTGAGTGTAAAATTAGTGAACAAAACGTCTTCGACGATATGGCATGGAATGAATCACGTTAATCTTCTTCAGACCTTTTGCCCAGTTGTTTAAAGAGGGTCGGTCATGCTTGTAGCAAATAGTTACGGCCCTTTATGGTCTGAGTTCAAATCGCGCCAAGGTTAACTTTGCCATTCATCCTTAAGAGGTCGATAACATAAAGTACCAGTAATACACTGGGATATGCTAGCCTTGTGACAAAAGTAGAAACAGTTATTTATGGACCATTTTTGTTACGAACTGTATATAAATTGTTATTCATGACCCTGTGAAAAGGCGACCTCATAATATTTGGGCTAAAGTCTCAAATATTTAAACTTTCTTTCTTTGGAGCAAAAGAGAGGAGAAGTCTAAAGAATTGGTACGTTTACAATCTCGCAAAGCTGTGGTGGCCTTCCAAGCGAAAATGGAAGCTACAATTAAATGAATCATCATTGATATTAGGCAAATAACAAGGCCAAAACTTTTCAGGAACAACTCGATGCTAATTAAAACTGTGGACCTGGCTATCAAGCATTCAGTGGTTTCCTGCAAAACGGACCAAATTGCCATGTAAACCATCCTACAAGGGAAGAGAAGTGTAAGGGTACGCTTTCCGAGGATCCCACCATGACTGCGTGGCTAGAGAGGGACGTGGCACAGACTTCGAGGTGAAAATTACAAAGCGGGAGAATTGCTAGCGGACTGGTTTGAAGATTTTTCTCCAAATCAAACCAGATGACAAAAAATATATTACGGACCAGGTCAAATGGCCGCATTGTTTCGTTTGTAGAGAAGCTACATATCTTTGAGCTTTTTGACTTCAGCTGAAAAATACAGGGGTGAAACAAATTATGTTGCTGCCAACACTGGTGCCGGGTCAAATAAGCGCAGAACCAACAACACCACCAGCAGCATCAACTGTAGAAGAAACATCAGAACCACCAAAAACAGAATCAAGGCAGAATCAACCCAAAAGGAAGATGAGAAAACTCTACCCATCCCTAACACACTCCACAAAGAAATACACACATAAACACCCACACAAACACAAGCACAACTGCATCTCAAAGTGACACAGAGACCTTACATAGGCCTGCTTACAGCAACATTATCCATCTGGGAGAAATCGTGTATATGCATAGATTCCACCCATGCATATTTATATATTTTCGTGTGTGCTTACACACACATGTATGCGTGCACGTGTGTCTCAGCTTGTATAAATATATATGCGTTTAAGCGGATTTGAATGGAAACAACTCTGTGCCCCTTTGACCTGTCCAGACATTATTTATAACACAAAAGAGGTTAGAAAAAGAAAATAATAATTGTTTCTACTTTTGGCGCAAGGCCAGCAATTACCCAGTGCATTACTGGTACTTTATTTTATCGGCCCCGTAAGGATGAAAGGCAAAGTTAACCCCGGCGGGATTTCAACTCAGAATGCCAAGGGCCGTAACACTATGTGTCAAATTATGGCGTCCGACCCTCTACCGATACTGCCAAACAACCGCCCTTTGGCGGAAATAATAATAAAACCACTTCCGGCCAACATGGTATAGCAAGCGACATCAGACAATGGAACTGTTCTTTTATATTCCTCGAAAGAAGTTATATTACTCTCGAAATATCTGTACATATGAATAAATTAAGGTAAAAAAACAAACCCTGTTTCTTCTGCTTTAATTTTTCGAAGTCCAATCCTTCATTGTCGTAGCTTTCCAACTCTGAATTCTTTATACCATACACAATGCTTCAAGTAAACAACAACTTCCTTCTATCCCTACGCCTGAGCCAGGCCCAGTTTACAACGATAAAGGAACTCTTCCCACTGTCGGAGAAACGCCACAAAAAGCAACATTGTCGAGAAAGGATTAGAGACCTACACCTACCCACATACTTCAAATCACCAGTCCTTAAACGGCCATTCATTTATATACACACATTCTGCATAACAAGATTCATACAACACATACACTGAACGCTCCAGCAACACATACAGACAATCTGCTGCTTATTACCGGATCTTTCGAAAACCCCAGAGCCCTGATCGGAGTAACTACCGCTGTTATAGAGAGATGCTACCACCACTGTTTAGATCAGAAGAAAAAACGCTTAAATTCATCAAACTCAGCTCGGCATATCATCTTGGTGACAGTTCCACTCAAAACATCAATTGAAGCATACAGGACAGCACCAACACTGAGCCTGTCGGCGCACGGACCAAAAACACACCCCTCGATGCAAGACACCTCGTCACGAACTTGACAGTATCTCACTTCCAAGATGAACTAGATCTCCTCAGTCTAGGTCCCATGTTCATATTAAAACAGACTGGATGATAGGTTATGTCTCAACCTAGAGACGAAATTTTGCCGGGCTGCCTAACAACTAAAATGTATATCGGCCATCGGCAGCCATGCTATCGCAACCAACACTTCCACCAAATTCCTGATATACCCATTAATGCCACCTACTCTGTCCAGAACCTACCAACTATGAACTTGATAAGAAACTCACGAGACTGAAGCAGTCTATATTCAATAACCTGCGAACACGGAAAAGGATAACCCAAATCTCTCCAGGACCCAACAACTCACCCTAAAAAGCGTGCGATAAAGGGAGCTCATCCACCTACCCTCCAACAAAGGGAAACAAATATGTGTCATTTCACAGGCGACCTATGACGACTTATCCTTTGAACACCTGAGTGACGACGGACTGTAACACGGAAGTCTCAGTCATAACTGCAGCTCGGATCGAAGAGCGAGTCAACACCATCTGGTCTGACATATGCAGAAGAAAACAACTCAGAAACCAACGCAGGAATAATTTCATCGCCAGAAATAGCAGACTGCCCACTTTCTACCCACTCATTAAGACGCACAAAATAATACAAGACTCCAAATTGTCCCATCTTCTCCAGGCTAGAAGGACCCCTATATAGAATTATCTGGCTACCCGCCCAGAGGCTTAAACCTATACACTCCACCTTCCCCGGGCATATCAGTATCACTGATGAAGTTATACAAAGACTCCACCAATTTCAAGACCAACTTAGACTCAATAGGTACAACTTTAGCCTCGACGTTGTCTCCCACTACACTACAGTCCCTGCTCACCCAACTGTCAACTTATTCAGTGACTGCATAATCTCCGAAAACATTTACTACTACCGCCTCCACCCGGCAGGCATACACAAGCTTCTAACTCTCACGATGGATAATACTTACTTCAACTTCCACCACCACATAGACAGACAGACAACAGGACTATGTATGGGATCCAGTCTATCGGGCCTGCGGGCCATAACTTATATGAAACAGCTGGAACGTGTGGCTCCCATCACCTGCCATACCTGTGCCTTCTTCCCCGATATATAGATGATATACACATACTTACACCATCCCGTGGAGAAGCAGACAGAATGTACACGACATTCTCTAGCATGGACGTTAACATAAGATTCAGCATGGAACACATCGATGACACTGGATCCCTCTCTCTGCTAGACTTCAAACTCACAGTAAAAGAAGAAGGTGGCATCCGCACCAGTTCTACAGAAAAGCCGCTAGGAGGGACATGTTCGTCCATTTCAAATCGGCTATTACCCTCGGTGCCAAAGTCCGGATACATAAAGAATGACACGTATCCGGAATAAATTCAGCAACACAGGAGACCGAGACACACACACCACACACTTCTTGGAAGCGCTTAAGCTAAACGTTTACCCAACATCCACCGTGAACCGCGTTAGAAATGAGAAAAACCGCATTCGAAACATGAATTCCATCAACACCTGCTTCCTGAATCTACTACATTACGGTGATGACACAGCAACAGCCACCTACAGGACCATTCGAAGAGAAGGACTAGACTTACAACTAGCTCACTCGAGGCCCTCAATGCGGGGACAACTATGTAAGAGACGACCTAAAGAATACAATAGCCATTGCACGCTGGCTAACTGTGTGATAAATGTGTGATAAATGCGATAACCACTATATAGCTAGCACCACCAGACCCCTACACATCAACATTAAGGAAGACATTAAATTTAACACAAAAGAGGTTAGAAAAATAATTGTTTCTACGTTAGGAACAAGGCCAGCAATTACCCAGTGTATTAATGGTACTTTATTTTATCGACCCCGTAAGGATGAAAGGCAAAGTTAACCTCGGCGGGATTTGAACTCAGAATGGCAAGGGACGCAAATCTACGCGTCAAAGCATGGTGTCCGACTGATACTGCCAATCCAGAGGTTAGAAAAATAATAATTATAAAACAACTTCCGACCGGCATGGTATAGCAAGTTACATCGGACACTGGAATAATTTCTTTATATTCCTCGGAAGCAGAGATATTAACCTAAAAATATCAGGACATGAATAAATAACATTTTTAATTTATCCCCTAGCAGTCCTGCATTGACGTGCCTTTTCGACTTCTTATTCTTTATATATATATATATGAATGTGTATGTATTCTATACGTTTCTAACTTCTATAACTCTCGACAGAAGCAAAGGAGTGAGTGGTCTTGATAAACGCCAACAAGTGAGGAACAGGACTTACTTATTCTTTTCTTTTGCCGAGAATAAGTAAGTGGTATAGTCACTACTTTAAAACTCATAGCGAATGCTCTTCAAAATGTCTTTAATAAAACATACAGCATATTTTCAAATATACTTTACATACGTTCATGCATATATCGCTGTGTCAGAGCGCCAATACAAATATATATATATAAAAGAAATAGTAGAAAAGGAAAAAAAAAGCATAATGATAATGCTGAAGGGATCTTTTCCCAGAATAACATCAAAACATTTATTTACAAAATAAGAATTTCCGCACTTAATTGTACCGGTTTCAGCTTATACACTTTTTCAACGTCGGAAGTGTATAATGCAATTACATTGCATATAAATAAGAATAATAAGAATAAGGGGAAAACATTTAGTTTTTACATATATATTCACATCTTTGTTTGTAGTTTTTCTTTCTTTACTTCTTAGTGTTGACCTAAGGAAGGAAACTTAATAGTACCCTGATGATGTCACAGTGTGTGACGAAGGAATTTTAATTGACTATATA
>OZ024740.1:122101635-122119135 GCA_964016885.1 Eledone cirrhosa
TGTGTGTGTGTGTGTGTGTATATGTGTGTGTGTGTAGTGTTTCTGTTTGTGTTTGTGTGTGTGTATCCCGGGTTCAATCGGGCTTTCCTGATGATTTCCTTAGAATGGAACAGTTCTAGTCCTGTAGGAACCATTTCCCTATCATATATATATATATATATACACCAACATGTAACATCGAAATTACAAAAGATATATATTTTCGTAACACTAGATTCCCCCACCCAGAAAACATAAATATTTTTTATATGACACAAATAAGTTCATTCATTCAATTTATGTTCTGATAATTCATATTCGTATTTACAAATAAAATGAGCAACTAGATAACATTCAATGCAACATATTTGTTATGCATTTACATAATATAGGTTGTGGTTTAGAATAAGAACAACTAATCCAGAGTGTTATTTGTGAATCTGAGTATATTTCCTCTGTAGCATCTGTATTTTCACAAGCAAGGAAATCTTTAGATTTCCTTGTGGTGAGCTACCATCAATATAGATGGGAAGATGGCCAAATGAAAGAAAAAATTCAGAAAGAAATTGTTATACAACGAAAGAAATATATAACATGTTTCCCCCTTTTTACAACCAAGTGTGAATTATGTTTGCTTGAATTATTCTTTTATAGATATTGAAAACACGGAATCCTAGCGATAGATTTTCAAAACTATGTTAGATGAAATGTATCTAAGGAACATGATTCTGCGGCTTAGATCATTTTCCTTATTTTAGTTAGCGTCATCTATGTATGCTTTTCACATATTACACCTGTTAGAGAAACATCTTATATCTATACCTATTGACAATAGTCGTTTATAAACCTCGTATACTTGCGTCAGAATAGCAAAAGAAAATGTAGAATAATCGATAAACGATATATTCTTAGATTATCAGCTGCATCAATCTTTTATAAAATGTCACACCCCAAAGTTTTGTTACGTCTTATATGAAGAAGAATAAGTCCATTATTAGTATTTTGGATGTCAAATGAAACTTGGGATAAAACAGTTTATGAATATTCGACATGAAAAATATAGATAATCCCTTATGTTGTGCTCCCTATAAAACTTGATGGCCGATTGGTTAGTTTCTTGTTTGTTCTTGTAAAAATCTCTTTCGCATAGCTTTAGTATTGTAAAACATTGTATGTCTTACTGAGCTGAAATAAAACCTCCAAATTAGAGAAATAATACGGTATATAAGGAATGACTATTTAGATTATTTGATAATCTAAATTTGCTTGTAGATATCTAGGGATGTGATAATCACTATATCATCCCAATTTCAGAGATGTATAAGGAACACAATGGCTTTGGAAATATTATTCAGTGAGTAGAGGAAATATGTAAATACATATCTGTTAAACTATGTAAATAAATATATATTAAATGAAACACTTGGATCAGGATAGGAAACTAGATTCTAACATTGGAGTGCAGGTTTATGTGTCTACATATTGTTGAGAAAAAAATCTCCTGGATAAAGTTTAATCGTTAATTTTCTGGTCAATATAATGGATCATGATTAGTACATTTCATTATATGTGGTTAAATATAGCTTTTCACTTTTTCTCTTTTCTTTTAATGAACATTTAGCATTATGCAGCAAACGATTAACAAACATTTTAAAGAAGACCTGTGATCAGAATTACCATCGTCCAGTCAAATTTTGAATTATCGGTATGAACGTCTATGAGTAACTATCTGAAATACCTAATACAAATTTAATGCATTTTGATTCAACATTTTTTTATACGATATAGAAAGTTTCATGAAAATTCGTATATTAGAATGATTACATGTATCGGGCATCAAATGAAACAAATGTATATTCGGAAGACAATAACGTGGTATCGCGAACTTGCAATGCTTCTGGAAGGCATAGTTTAAACAAAGGTTATAGGAGGATAATCAGGGTAAACTAGATACAAAATGATTGAAGGAAAGGAGATTAGAATATGGAAAAGATGGTTGAACTGAAAATCTTTATTACATACTCAATATAATAGGTGCACGTTGAATATCTGGAATTATACACATAAAATTGTATATTTTCACTGAACGTTCTTCTGCTAATTATAGGATTCATGTATCATTGTACTATAATTTATAACATCCAATATTAGCCGATGTCTGTATTTCTCACTGGAACATTATAGTTATCAGGGTTTATTCCTTCGTTTTCCTTAGAACTCAAACATTACTAAAACAATTCATTTGGGTCTCTCACCAGAAGCCTTGTACTTCACGATGCCGGTAAGATATTGTATTTCTTTTCAGTAATTGACTGAATGATTCGTTTATTCATATTTCGCATGAATTGCTAGTTATGTAAATTGAAGTGTATGATTCGTAACATGATGACGCAATGACACATTCAACTGAATGTACACAATAACTGAGGGTCATTTTATCGCCTTGAAATGTAAAACTGTATAACACACCCAGGCGCAATTTATTGATCATACATTAATTTTAGGTGTCTGCACGGTATTCATCTGTCACCACTACTGCATTGTTTGTAGAAAATAATGTGAACACAAGGAACGGACAGTTACAATCTCACAAATAAATATATTGTGAAACATAGTTAATTTGAACTTTTGGATAACATTTGAAATATATTTCTCGAATGGAAGATGCGATTTCATATACCATATATCATCAATTTCCCTCTAAGAATATTTAAGGCTGATATATACCTGTCGATGAAAAATCGTTTCATAAGTATATGCTTAATCCATATTATATGTAATGTTGATATGTATATTACATATGAATCTCAAAGTCCATACCCATTGT
This sequence comes from Eledone cirrhosa, assembly GCA_964016885.1. Taxonomy (NCBI): domain Eukaryota; kingdom Metazoa; phylum Mollusca; class Cephalopoda; order Octopoda; family Eledonidae; genus Eledone; species Eledone cirrhosa. Next base: position 122,104,442 of record OZ024740.1, read on the forward strand.
AACATATATCATCAAAGGGAAGGTATTCTGAGCTTACGTTTTGCAATAGTTGATATCAATATATTCTGCAGAAGTTATATAATAAATATTTCAAAATAGATTCGATATATCTCTGTTTTGTCATTCCTGTAGTAATTTATATTCAATCATATTTTGATGAATTCTGAAGGCAATGTTGTTCTAATATATCAATTAATATATCAATATATCTATTTATCTATATATCTATCTCTCTCTCTCTCTCTCTCTCTCTCTCTATATATATATATATATATATATATATATATATATATATATATATATATATATATATATATACACAGCTTATTGTTGTATTGTTTACCAAAGGCCCGGTTTCATCATCGGATAATGATTAAACACATAGATACCTAGGTGATTTCATAAGATGTGGATTGTAAGCTTAGTTATGCAAGAGAAGGGAAATATGGCGAACACAAACACAGAATACAGGATATTTTATGTTCGGTAATGGCACACAGATTCTGTGTCATTGTAACGGCAAACAATCCCTAAATTCCATTTCAGTCTTTCCTTGTTTTTAAAAGAGTATATATAATTATATATATATATATATATATATATATATATATATATATATATATATATATGAATTGTTAGGGCAACACATATAATATATATATTGGACTGGATATGTTTGATGTCGTGTCCTGCATGGGTGGACATTCATCCTCCAAGGAAGCTGAGTCCAGTGCCCTTTGCATGAGAAAGGAGTTCCACTAAATCAATATCTGGGGAACCGTGTCTATGGGTGACGGAATACAGGAGGCTGAATTGTGTGCAGGTATTGCAGGAGCTGGTGCAGCAATGTAGCAGCTTCAGCATTCATTAGTCAGAAATAATGAGGTAGGTGTAAAAGTCAAACTTAGTATCTTCAATTCGTTATTAATGTCAACCCCTATCGTTTGTCATGAATCTTGGATAATGACCGAAATAATACAATCGCGAATACAAGCAGCGGAAATGGTGTGCCTCCGATTGGTTTTTATAGTAAGATTACTCAAAACAATGCGTAAATTGGAGATCAGTGAGTCACTACAGGTCGAGCCACTACTTCTCTAAATTCAAACATCACAGCTCCGATACAATGTGCATATGATTAGAATGTCTCAGGAAAGAATCTATGGATTGAGTTTTCGGGCAAAAGCAACCGGCAGGAGACCCATGTGGAGACCCCAAGCAAGATGGTTGAATAACACCGATGAGCTTGGCTGGATCGATTTGGGACACAGCGTGATCAGATAGAGAAGGTTGTTTCTGACAGGACATGTTGGAAGGAGTGTTTGAGGACTCTGCCTCCACGACCCTCTTAGGAGGAAGAAGAAGAAGAAGGAGAAGAAGAAGAAGAAGAAGAAGAAGAAGAAGAAGAAGAAGAAGAAGAAGAAGAAGAAGAAGAAGAAGAAGAAGAAGAAGAAGAAGAAGAAGAAGAAGAAGAAGAAGAAGAAGAAGAAGAAGATAACGACGACAATATATACTATTTTCATATTTGTGATCCAAATATATTCATATTTATTCATGCATTATTAATACTGGTTTCATCTATCATTCACAAATATAGACATATACCTCTTCTACTTAATTGTAAATAAGGACATTAGTTGGGAAAAGTATGTACATAATGATAGTTGTGCATTCACTTTCACTGAAGCTGAAAAGGAAGCATAGAGTTGCTACAATGGGAGGTCTACAATTAACAACTTACAAGGCATCATAGTATTTTAAAAGTACGATGCTTTATGTTATGTCCCGATCATAATTAGTTACATGAAAGAACAGCCGAACTCCCACTATCATCGCCTCCATCTCTCTTGTCCTCTCCTCTCACCGTATGGTGAATAAATGGGGTCCCACGTGTTAGTGTCATATCTTTTCACGCTCTCCAATTACAAGCTCGTTGGATGATGACGTTTTAGGAAATATAACTGGTCTTTATCCGATATACTCCAAAGTAATTTCTGACTAGACATATCAGAGTACAATATTTGTTTTGTAAATTATTAGAAAATATTAAATTAAATTTGCTTTAAATCTAATTAACAGTCCATTTTTATTATTTAATATGAATGTCTTTAGAAAAGTAATTCATCTCACATTAAATGAATTATACGAGTAACCAATATTATTAAATTGAATATTCAACAGTGTTCCTGTATGTGAATACAATTTGACTCTTGAGGTTTTACTTTTAAGTTTAAATAATTTAACATTATTAAAATATTGATATACAACAGAATTAACAATATATTTTGAATGATGCTTGCATTGACCGTGTTCTATATACATACATATGTATGTATGTAAATATATATATATATGTGTATATGTCGAAAGTGATAGATAGATAGATAGAGGGAAGGGGGAGAAAGATATAATGTTCCTTCCAAAATATTGCTCCCACACCTACAATTCTCAAATATCTGAAGTGTCAGCAATTGTTTCATATTTTTGTCAACTTTTAATTGAATTTATGATGTGTAAACCAATGTGGAGAGAGAGGTGTGCGAAAGTATAATCCTGACATTTCCAAAAGGATATCCTTGAAGTGGTCTATATTCTCTAGAAATTGAAACAAAATGTGTTTATGTTTGATTCCATGCGATTTATATACATTTAGACACATAACACAGGTAATCGTAGGTCTGGAATATTAACGGCGTTTCACTGAAAGAAATGTAGATGGTTTTCAGGGATGTAGTAGACGGAAAAGAGCCATTTATCGTGCTACGTTGTATTTGATTTAGGAATGAATATTGGCTCCTATCACATTTAGAAGTTAGTAACAGTCAGAAAAGAATTAAAAGCAAACGACCAGCAGTTTATCATTGACCAAGTACGAATGAGAAGTGACTTTTGGATCGAAGCAACATCAATCTAGAAATCTAGATTGTAAGAGAAAATAGTATTGGTGGTTTTATCACGGTGCAACTTGAACAGGGACATGTAGAAATACATGTCACAGGAAATTTGATCGATCCTTAAATGTTAACAATTGTTTAGTGATGCTGGAAACGTATTTGTGCCCTCTTGGCTAATGTTTTCGATTCAATAATTGTCATGGACAAATAATTCGAAACCAATTTAGAATGATTTCGATGTGAAAGCTTCTAATCAGATTTATGACTTAGCGAATAGATTTATTTTCATATGATCTCATAATATATATAAACAAATAAAAGCAGTAGTTGTGAATATACGCAATATTATTTCTAACTATATTAAACTTAGTGTATCCTTTGACCGAAAGAATCTTTTAACCGGACTCTCCTCTGACAGGCTCGTACCAAGGCAAAAAATAATATTTACAAGACAAAATAAATAATTATCTACTCGCCTACATTTTTACAAGACCTCCATTCATCGTTTGTATTGGTGATTGGTAAATGGGGGTGAAGAAATTAGTATTGTAATCTATGTGTTTCCACGTTTTATGAAAAGAACATTTCAAAACAAGGTTCGAATGCAGTAATATTTCATTTCATAATATAAAGGTTTCTTATATAAATTTCGATATATTTTCTATTAGTTTGCTGATTTGTAATCCGTTGAACTTTTAATATCATGAGAGACAACACTGAAGACATGTTCTCACTATATCTCCGGTCACATGAGTTGATCACAGTTGTATATGATGAAATAATATCAAACTTGTCATTTGTATTTTATTGTAAAGTTTCTTGTCATTTAAAAGTATTGTAGCACTGTAAAATAACGTATTTTGCTTCGTCATAGAAGTAATGTGAGCCGTTATTTCAGTAAACGATGTCGTATGGTCTATTCTGAGGATAACTTTAACTTATCAATGGCTCTACCAGGAGGAGTAGTCAATTCTCCTTCAAACCGCTTCATACCGTTTTAGAAAGAGGATATAGTGAGTATAGTTGACCAGAAAACTCTATGCCTAGAATATCTTGGGGTAATTGTGAGTGGAATGCATTATGTCATAGATCAGCTCTATCTCTTCTAGCTGGAATGATCTGCATAATTACTCTAGCCAAGTCCAGATAAAATTACACAAACAACCCTATACTTTCGTTCAATCAATAATGTTCTAATTCTTATTACTATTAACGTTCATTGAAAACCACGTGGTAAATTTACAGAATTAGGTGCAGTATATATATATATACATACAGATAGCTATAAAAACCTAAATTATAGTGTTATCTTCTTGGTTACATAAAAATGTCCTTCAACGAGAATTATGCACAATAAAATATACAATAAATCTATTAAATGTCCATAATATATTCAGAAAGAATCAATTGGTTGATCAGATTTGAAACATATTTTATCACTTAAGATTTATAGAACACCTATTGTCAAATCTGCCTGTAACTAGGATTATTACCGATATTTACTGATATATAAACACCAAAGAATATATATATAAATACGGACAAAGAAAATGCCTGAAGGCCTACAGGAGTGAAATAATTAAAACAATTCAAAACATTTATTATAGATTATGGTAAATTAATGTTCACCGCTAGGAAGGTTTTACGTTTTGCATCCCGATCTATTATCATCTTTGCATCTGGTGTCTTCTTTAGGGTTCCACCCGTTGCATGGATTCGTGCTGAGTACACCATTTTGAAAATGGTATCATCCCAATATATCATAGGTCCTGATAAGTATATCTACCTCAAGCAACATACTCCTGACTAGCTTAATATATTAACTAAGAAAACTACCAAAATATTGTTGTTAGCATATTACAGCGGTTAATATGTCAGCACATTACTTGGATTACGGAAAAAATAAATCAGATTAGTGTTGAACAATATACAATAACATTCACAGTTTACGATATTCCAACTACAGTACACTAAATTATTAATATATAATATATTATTAAATTCATCACTGGCTACCATATTTAAATAACCAAGACAAAACTACCGAAAAATATGACAACATATATATTTAGATGCTGAGGAGATAACATTTATGTAAATCTATGAAATTAAGTTAGACATCGCAACAAAATTTAATTCCTTTTTAACTGTTCTCGAGTCGTAACATGAAATTACATTTGTGTCGATAAGTATAAACTTACTACTGCTGCTTCTGTGGTTGAGGATGATGACGACGAAGATGAAGATGATTGTGATGATGATAAATATAAACAACATTTTAAAAATATCTTCAGCCGAAAGATATCTTAATATTTGCACTGTTATTATTTCCTTTAATCTTCAAATATCGGCAGCTTTATCAAACTGAAACGAAACACGCAGTAAACAAGTAATGCAAATACACTGGAGATCGGTGTTTTATTATGATCATCATGTTTGCTATTATTATATATATTATTGTTATAGTTGTTGTATTTTATGTAAATTCTAGAATAATTTGATACTTCTGCATTTAAAATTATTTCACATATAGATAAAACTGGATGGAATTTCCCCTGATATCAGGCGACATTGTCGAAAACAGGCAGTTCTTATCGTATATTTTATTGACTTGAGACTTTCTGTTGAAATTGTAGTCTTATCATATTACTAACGAACATGTTCCGTATTGTGTCTCTACAGAAACATGCTGTTGATTCTTTATCAATATTTATCACCTTTGCCATAATACTTTCCCTCTTCCTCCTAATACTTCAACACGTCTTACTAACCACTTTTGCATCTCACACAGTTCTTCTATCTCTTGTTGCCCAACATCCTTCATAATCAGTCACCTCGCTCACACTCTGTACGCATTGTAGTCCAAGTAATTTGATTGTATCTTACCCAGCCACATATACGGAAAATATACAGAATTGCATCCCTCTGCATACATTTGTGGACATGTATAACTAAATGACTGTATATGATTAGATACGTATACACAAAAACACATATTATATAATTATATATACATATAATATATATATACATTATATATATATATATATATATGTATGTGTGTGTGTGTGTGTGTATGTGTGTGTTTATATGTATGTGAGTGTATATATATATATATATGTTTATACGTATGTATATATCCTAATACTATTCTCTCGCTCTCTCTCTCTCTCTCTCTCTCTCTCTATATATATATATATATATATATATATATATATATATATATATATATAAGTGTGTGTATGTGTACAAATCGCTGAATTGTATGCATTTCGTATATATGCATTTGTCGATATACGCGTGTGTTCATTATGTGAGTTGCTCTGAAACTGACTAAGTAATGTATAAAATGGCATACTACAACCTACACTTAAATACAATTGTGGCATTAATTTCTTCCAGCTAGAATCTATAGTTATGTTTGTCTAGTGCTTGTTCGATAATTACAGATAGAAAATAATGTGTTTGAAATGTTTTGGCTCTGGATGTAATCAAAGAATTTACTACATGGACACTTTATTATTTGCTTCGCCTCTCAATACGTGATTTCATGTTATCCAATTCTCTTCAACTCACATCAAGCCGACCTTCTCATCTTTCATGTCACCCCTCTCAACCACTTCTGTTCTTATACACATCTATAGCTGTCTATTTAGAGAAGGGAATATGATGATAAAAGTTCTAATGCATTAGATTTAACCCGTTTTCACATAAATTTCATTTTAATTAACCTTTAAGCTAAAGTAAAAATAATTCTAAACGGAAGGTAAAACAGAATAGAATAGAGGTTTATTTACTTCCGTATACTCTTCCTTATTTAGCTACTGAGAATTACAGAAAGCTGGAAAGGTTAAATTCAGAAAAGCCTTTTAGCAGTTTCGAATTTCCTTATTTACCAGATTTATCAAGTAAATCAACTTTGATATATTTCAACATTCAGTTTGCAGGTTCGAATACTGTGTTTACAATTTTAGCATTAATTTCCATGTAGGAAAACTGGAAAGTAAACGGCCCCTGGATCATAGATCATTTAAAAAACCATCAATTTTATCAATCTTTTTTTCTAATTACATACATTTCGCTTGTGCATCTAATGTTCATATTGGGGCCACCGACAGTAATTCACTTGATCACTTACCATATATATACATATACATATATATATATATGTGTGTGTATGTGTGTTTGTGTGGGTGTGGGTGCGGGTGCGCGCACGTGTGTGTGCGTGTATGTATCTGTGTGTGTGCGCGTATAGGTGTGTGTGTGTGTGTATGTGTGTGTATTATATTGCCGGACGTGTTCATGAGTTCTCATTACCTAAGTAGAGTTTAGTTATTCTTTATTATGGCTAAGTGGTGAGTCATTTTCCATTGGAATCTCACCATTTGACATAATAAAGAATGTATATAAATAACAATTGTTATATATAGAAACATTTCCGTGACTAATAGAATTAAAGTAATATGGCGTTTAGGAATTAGGGAAATAACTATACTTGACATTTCGGAATAAGTCCTTCTTCGGAGACATATAATAAGAATAAAGGCAATAAGTGGAAGAATGTGGGGTTTGTATGCTAATGCGTGCTCCCGAGTAGGGGACATCCATAACTGGTGTTAAATGACATGAAACGTCACATGTGTGTATTAACGTGTATACGCGGGCGTCCGCTAGTGAGATAAGGGTTCACTGTGTGCGTGTATGTAAGAAAGTTTAAGGTGTGTGTGTGTTATTGTTTGCTGAACCGGCATGTGTGCGTGTGTATACTGACTTTTGTAATTGATTAGTGCTGTTTTTTTCTTAAATGGAATGTGAATGTGGAAGTGTTGACGCGTGTTGTGGGGGCGGCTGTGTTATTGTGTGTCGTATGTGCACCGATGAGTTTGTACGTGAGTGTGTGTGTGTGTGTATGTGTGTTAGAAACTAACATCAATTCATCGTAGGTACTAAAGTCCCTAATTCTCTTTGTAAAAATGCAAATAAATATTAAAAGCATTTTGTTATTCTGTTTCTACACATAAAATATAACATCGTATATGTTCCAAAATACGCATGATTATTAAAATCATGTTTATTCCGTTTATATACAGATAAACATAAACCATTCGATATACATGTTCCGCGGCTATTTAGCCGTTCATTAACATACCTCGATTCTGTTTAGAAAGAGATTGATAGAATGTTTGTCACATTTTTATTTCACTTTCACTATTGTAGTTATACCTACATAAATACTCTAACACGTTCCTGATCCGGCATATTCATCGAAATATTTTGCTTGAAATTCAAAGATATACGTTTATAAATTGAAATAATTCGAAAATTAATATTGACTAATTTTGATCAAATAAAATATTGTAATTTAAAAGAAAAAGAACATATTTTATAATATAAACATTCTTCAGTTACAAATTATCTGTAGATAGACATATAACGAATCTTAATCTCACCAGTCACCGACGGTTTATATGTGTGTGTGTCTGGATGTCTGGTTTTCTGTCTACCTGTGTACATAAAGTTTAGTGTCCAACACTAAAAAGAATATTGACATATACTAGCTGTGCTTAGAAAATGTTGCATAAGACTGTTTTCGTAATTTTACTGAGTAATGTATTTACCAAAATACTCCCCCACAAAAGCCCCCAAAGAAATCAGTTAAGCTGGAACGTGTATCTCACGATAAAAAATTCATTTTTAACATACGTACCTTAAAAAGCTACAATATATAATGCATATGTTCCTCCACGTTATATAGTTGATCATATTCAAATTACTGGATATATTCTCTAATCGTTCACTATTAGATCGGATAATTTTTATTTTATGTCTTAATGCCAATTTGTTGAAATGATAATTATATTCTACCCCACTATCAGCATTTTGGCATATATCTCATCCATGTAGATATTTATTTAATATCTTTTTATTGATATGTCAGTCAGTTTCAGAATTAAGATTAAATTAATCTCAATAGACAGAAAGATAGTTCACCAAGATACATATTGATATAAATGAGTCATCGTTTGCGCAGCTTAATAAACGTGCGTGAAAATTTTCAAAAGAAAACGGCTTATGTCAGGAAGACATATGCATCATGAATTGCACATGTATATTCAAACACCTATAACCATGCCCACACATTAAATCACGGGGATGTACAAAGATATTTATATATATAAATGTAATCTGAGCTGTTCGAATATTAATAATAATGCTCGATTCGTTTGCAATTATGCAAATAAGCCTCATATTTAAAGCCTTATCTAGAGAATGAGCCCCTCATTCTTGCTCTTGTGTTGGCATGTAAAGAGAATTGCAGACATTAATGTTTCTGGGTATTACCCTTCATCAGTACAGGTTACTGTTCACCTGTCTACTGTCAGAGCTAGTGAAAATATATGATATGTTCTAAAATATACAGTGACTGATCGGCCTTATTTGCATATTAGCAGACTGGCTGATCAGTCAGAACTGCATATTAGCAGATCCACTGAACAGCAAGATTTGCATATCAGCAGACTGGCCAGTCAGTTTCCTGTATACGAGCGATTAATGGTCGGCTTTGCCATATTCAAATTGTCTGTTTACATGCCAACACAAGAGCAAGAATGAGGGGCTCATTCTACTGACATGGCTTTAAAAATGAGGCTTATTTGCATAATTGCAAACGAATCGAATATTATTATTAATATTCGAAAAACTAAGATTATATTTATTGTGTTCAGCCATGTAGAGCTTGCATGTGGCTTTGCCATATTTAAATATAAAAAAAACATGTTCGCTACTTTCACAGATACTACTGATTCATTCCGTATCTATCACGCTTTCACCTGCACCGTCAGCGACGTGGTCTATGCCATCCGGCGTTCCCTCTGCAGATCCTTACTCATCGGAGAAACAGGACCCCACTTGGCGAACCGTTTTGCTGAAAATACTAACGGAAATACGACTAGGTATGAATAATCCCATCGCTTGTTATTTCCGTTACACAGGCCACTCTTTTTTTTTTACATATCTCAGTCCGGAACACAGGGCTCGCGCACCAGGACTGAACAAAGTCACATGTCCTGCCTTGGGTCCAGTTTTCCCAATAGATTCAACTCCCCTCCCTAGTTTCTTTAATCTTACACATATACGCTCGTGCTTACTTTCTACTGTCATCTGTATCCCGTCCGCTGACTCATTCGCGAACGTGCATTAATCCCATAGGTTTTTCTGGGTCTCTTATTGTCAGAAACATACAATATCACAGTTTATTCGCACTAAACAAGTCGCTCATACACCTAAACATTTACCTACACAGCTCTGTACATACACGCACACACATACACACACTCAAACACACACACACACACTTATATATACATATATTTGCTCACAGCTTCGTGCGCACAAACACACACACACCCTCTTTTACTTACATATACATACTCACACGGACGTATAAAGAAATAAGACACAGACGCGGATACGTACAGCTCGATGTCGAAAAGGGAACATTTTCCCTTTCAGATCCACGTACCCCATCCCCAGCTTTTCAAAAGATCTATATCATACACAAAATACCAGCATCAACTGTTTTCCAAGATATGGCAACATGAGTGGACCTGTTATTTTTCTCTAAAGTAATCTTTTCCGTCATGCCAGTCTCATCAATCATTCTATTTCTTCTTTAATTTCCCAACCTGATGAAGGACTAGGGTCAAAACGTTCAGAATCATTTTGTTACTATATCAAGCGCAAATTGAATAATGTATTTCGTCATTGTACTGTGTCATTTGCTTTAAAGGGAGCGATAGAGAGAGAGACCGAGAGAGAAACTCTCTGGCACTAGGACCGGGGAAATCACTAAATGTGTACGAACTCGATAAATGAGATGTAGAGTGCATATAACGATAAGTAAAATCCTGACCGCGGCGCTAAATATTTTCTGTTTGTGTTCATCAAGCATTTTCAAGGTCAATTAAAGACTTGCTGAACACAATAAGCCGGAACTAGTTGGCGACTTGGTCGACGTCCTCCATATCTCTCTCTCTCTCTCTCTCTCTCTCTCTCTCTCTCTCTCTCTCTCTCTCTCTCTCTCTCTCTCTCTCTATCTCTATCTATCTATCTATCTATCTCTATCGCTCTCTCCCTCTCTCCCTCTCTTTCTCTCTCTCTCTCTTTCTCTCTCTCTCTCACTCTTTCTCTCTCTCTCACTCTCTCTCTCTCATTCTCTCTCTCTTTTCTCTCTCTCTCTCTCTCTCTCTCTCTCTCTATATATATATATATATATATATATATATATATATATATATATACAGGGAGTGTAACGGGAGTTACTGTAGGTTCACCCAGGTGAGCACTGGATGTTTAGGTTTACGTCAGTAGCGAGGAGTAGAGCCAGACAAAGTGTAATATAATAATACAAGGACGATTTCTTAAGCCCTCACCAGGGCGGTGGTGGATTGGCAGTATCGGTAGAGGGTCGGACGCCATGCTTTCCAGCATAGTTACGTCCCTTTACGATCTGAGTTCAAATCCCGCCGAGGTTGACTTTGCCTTTCATCCTTACGGGGTCGATAAAATAAAGTACCAGTAATGCACTGGGTAATTGCTGGCCTTGTGCCTAAAGTAGAAACAATTATGTTTCTTGATTGGTGACGCGCGTTTGGCTATTGATAATATATATATATATATATATATATATATGCATGTTTAAACAAAGTACCAGCATTCTTTTTATTGAATATTCTACGCTTAAAATTTGATGTAGGTGCTAATAGAATCTATTTGGAGCGAAATAATTAACGCAGGACAGAAAATAAGGAGAGATAAAGGTAAAAACCAAAGCAAAAGAATGTGAAAAGCGAAAGCTAATACTGCATTTAGTGGATTATATATACTTTCAGTGTCAACGTGTCAAAGTTGAGGCCATATTCATAAACATCCTTTGTGTCGTCATCATCCACGATGCTCCACGATGGTTCATGTTGTTGCTTTGTAATTAATAGAGCTCCATCTGTAGTGAAATGTGTTCCGTCTTTTTATCATTTATATATTAACAGTGGTGTTACTGAGAGTTAATGTAGTGAACATATTCACGTTACCTGACTACGTATAACAATTTTATATAGCATTAGGTTGCTGCTCATGTGGTGAACACCAGACATATATTCTGAATGCCGCTGCTACCCTTGTTGTGATGCACATATTGCATTGAGTATCCCTGCTATTTTCTATATATCAAATGGATTTGGTCTGATATATCTTTCTCCAGATGACAGTTAAAGGGACAGTGAACTTTTAAAGATGCGTCACTGTTTTAAGTGGATTATATAACTTCCATTTCAAATCAACTTTTCGTAAGCAAATTTAATAATCCTCGTATTTTATTCGTATAATGAATACTGAAATGTCATTTTCTGTTGACATTTAATATATTTTATATTCACACATTTAAATGGAAATACTCCAGATGTTCATATATTTGCTATACAGGCCGATATCTCACTTTATAAAAAGATGAGAAATACCTAAGTTTGATATGTGTGTACCTTTGCTTGCATGGTAAATAATATGATTACTACACAGGTGAATGAAAACTATTTGTAATTAACAAGTATTTTGAATGAATGAAATATCATTAAATGAGCCACTAGAACTATTCACATCTTTCAAATAGAGCTATTTAATGAAATAATGTAGTTTACAGAAATACATTCTAATTTCGTTTGGTGGGGGATTACTAGAAGACGCCAGCAAGCTTGTTCAGAGAAGGGCAAATTGGTACAGAAGAAGTAAACAGCAGAAATAAAAAGTGCACACCTTCTAGTCAACAACAACTAAACATCGATAACTTACAAAAATACAAATCTAAAAGTCTAACTAAACTTGAGTGTGTTTTCTAACTCTATAAATTTGCTATGCTTCAAATTATATAAATGTTATAGAATAAAGGAAGCCAAACATCACTATATTACCCATACCCTAGTATTTGTTTAAGTTTCTTCTTACATTTATAAACTTCAGACAAATTTATGCATCTGTAACCATGTAATCTGAACTTGAATTTCAGTTATGAATCAAACAATCTCTGTATCGCACTAACACGTATCTGTGCATATGTTATGAATGCTTTTGCTAAGGTCTACTGTATCTGAATATATAATAGACTCTGATCTTACATTAGCTTCTAATTTATCAACATTTATTGAGACTTCCACAAAATCCCCACAGCGGTGGAATATTTATCTCGAGGCACTTGCTGATTATATATGTAAAATGAAATTGTGACTAACAGAAATAACATATTATATAAAGTTCTGCATCACATATCACAAAAGCATTATAACAATATAGTAATTTATAACAACGACATATTGTAAAAGCCGCTTGTGTTAAACAGACGTAATTAAAAATTCTACTTAAAAGGTGAACATGAGCATTTCCAGCGACTCTGATAAACGTTATTTACACTCATACGAATATATCGATGGAGCCACACATTATTACGGAAAAATATGAAGATGCATTGCATTCATCAATCTATGATACACTGGATTTGTAGGACCTCAGTGTCAAAAGGATAAACTATAATTCCATATTTTCACATTTACCGTAAACTTGATTATAAAATGAAAGAAACCGGACGATACAAGTGTATTATCATAAAAATAAATTGACAGATTGTGATGATAAATTAATTATGAAAACATAATTATTTATTATAATTCTACGGACTGAAAAAAATATTAGTATTATCTTTGATTATTGTAATTTAGATCGAGATGATAGTATTCATAAGTGGAAGATTGTTTGATTTGAAGTGTAGTAGAACTAATATATTTAGTGGGTGTATTGGTATTATAGATTAAAATATAATAGAGAGCGAGTAATAAAAGAACCAATAGTGGTTCCCCTAAATGAAATTCGTATCATTTGCAAACTGCTCTTGGCATTTACAATGACGATGTGATGAATACCATTATTAACAATGAAATGCTTTTAACAACAACCTCGATAAAAGTGATTGTAAAGAGTAAGATTGGGATGATGGTGATGATGAGGAGGAGAGTGAGGAGATTATGTTAATGCTGATGATAATGGTGATGTTTATATGACAAAGACGATGGGAATGATGCTGAAGATTAAGATCATGATAATGGTGTATTTTGAGGGGGCGATGATCGCAATCATAATGATCCCGCTGCCAACATCGTGGATAACATAATATGTTATATCAAGTTAATAATATTGTATTAAGTAACATTGTTTATGATGTTATGAAACCTGCATTACTAGAAATATTTCCACCCTCTTTGGCAGCAATACGTATATTAGCACCTGAAAAAGAAGTTTTTCCAGCTTACTTCTTAATTCGAGAAAAGGGACGTCAGAGAATGTTTACAATTCTGAGATAGCGGTGCACGCGTCATGAGTTTTGAAAGAAAATCCTAACGAGGAAGACCAATAACCAAACAATAAGTTTAATTTATTTTCTGACAACTTCTTTCTCATTTATCTCAATTCGTTCGAAAAGGAATCGTTATCAGTTGACGAACAAACGTGTACACTGTATACACACATTCAGCCTTAATGAGATAATAATGTGTTGTGTATATTTATCACAGAACTTAAATTAATCACAGTCACACTAGATATTCCTCACATATTATATATGGATCCAGTATAATACAGACATTTACACAAACACTATCAAACCAACGTGGAAAGTGCATATTTTTCATGATGGCATTATTCCACCTTTACAAGTTCCTTTTTACAACATCTTCCTAGAATTCCATTATTTAGAAAAATT
>OZ024740.1:122124135-122176635 GCA_964016885.1 Eledone cirrhosa
AACCGTGCACCGAACCACCCTGCAACAAGTTTTAACACCCCGGCGGGCAGGTGCTACAAAATAACACCCAGGAAACTAACCATGCATACCAGACCCAGCCTCAAACGACCCAGACAAACAGGTGTCGTAACAAACGTCTCAAAATAAGCGTTGGTTAAATGCCCTGTGCGTATCGACAATGGTAAGGTTGTAACCTCATCTTGTAACGGATCAAAATGTGTCCGGGAAAGACTGCCCTAACACCGGCCAGAGTTACCTCCCTTGACCTGCTGCAAAATCAAAACACGCTATTGTTGCGAGCAATGAACCTTGACGCAAATTAAACCCCAAAACTCTTTCCGAGCAAGGTAAGGAATACTTTTGGTTATGTATGCCCTTGAGAAGCCCAATTGGGCGAAACGTACGTAGGTGCTGTTTTAAATAAACATGTTTTAACGGTCTATTCTCCGAATTCTTACTTTTCCACGTATATATATATATATATATATATATATATATATATATATATTATTTGTGTGTCTCTATTTATATATATTCAAAATAGGGTGCGTAAAGGACAACGGCAATGGTTTAAAACCGGAAAGGCGGACAGTCCCATCTTCTCAGTTATCCTCCGGAAACAAAACACTTTTTGTTAATTAAAGCCGATACTCTTCATTCTAGTGCACATTCGGACACAAAAAACCAGGTAGAGACAAGTAAAGTACAATAGAAAATACATGTTACATTTCATGCACTTGTTTATTTCAGAATCTAATAGTTTCACTTCAGCTGAAATAACAAACATTACGAAAATGTTACGTGTCTTTATATAGTTAAGGTGGCAGTCTATTTCACTGCTATAATGCACGATATCAATGGCTTGTAACTCAATATAATAGAATTGCTTTTAACATAACATCAAATTTGAAGTAAATTAATAAAAATCTGTCAAATACAACATTCAATCTTCTTATCTCTGTATTACACAGGCGCGTTTGTCGAAGAACATATGTAAACGGTTAATAGCTCTGCAAATTAACAACTAAAGGAAACAAAAAAAAAAGCTTTGATACAAATACATGGTGTTGCTGATAATAATGTAAATTATATTCGCAATAATTCTAACATTTTTGCAGTTTAATGATTAGTATAATAAATTGAATTACTATTTATTACTAGCATACATAATTTAGTTTGAATAGATTCTATTCAGTCTGATTACAGAAGAAGAAAGAAACAAGATGCACCCGAAATTTAATATAAATAGTATATCTAACACCAAATTGAAAGAGATCTGCTGACTGCATTAAATGTATTAGGAGCAGGTTTGCTATGATCACGTTTCTGAAAAATAAGTCAGAAATTAGAAATTTTGACAGTTTAGTAGTACTAAATTAGACATAGGATAGTTGCTTCTAAACGACACACGAAAAGATGAAAGCTGCCCAAAATATCAGTCGTTTTGCCATCAGGTAATCTTTCACCAACGTAACGTTATTTGGCAGCTTTCATTCGTATCGATTTGTTAATGTAGATAATAAAATTGCGTTGTTCTCATGTGAAAAAGTGTTTGAATGAGAGAGATAGACAGACGGAAAAAATTAGAGTAAAATTATATATATATACATACACACACACACACACACACACACACACACACACACACACACACACACACACACACACACACACACACGTATATATATATATATATATATATATATATATATATATATATATTAGGGGAAGAACAATATCTGTAGGAAATGAGACTGATACATGTAGATGTAAAAATCTAGGATAAAGAAATCTCCGCAACCACAATTGATAGAAGAATTAAAGCAAGCAACATAAAAATATATAAGATAATAAAATCCTCTGAAAAATGCAGTATTAGTGCGATTGTTAGTGCATCGTATTTATAATCTATTCTTGGGACGTTCAAGAATATTTTCTATAAAAGACTTCAAAATAAACGCATCGTTCTATAATGAGGGCAGAGTAAATAAGTAAGGGGAAATACGATTCTAGCGGCTACGAATAAAATATCAATGCTAACAATTTGAACGCTATGGTAAGGTAATTAATATATCCGGTCAACTGCTTACATAATTTCGCCAGCTTGTTTTCTGTTGTGCCTCAGGCACCTTTTAGCTACACATATTACACAAGTGAATAGCTCTGTTATATAAATTTATATAGATCTTGGAGAGAGTCTGCTATAGATTGTATCACATTATGTGAGTTGTTTGGAAGAGTGTGCGATTAGGTATTTGTGTGTGAATGTTTTCTCAAAGTTGATATCTTCATGTGTTTCGGCGTATGTATGAGACATTTAGAGGTTTGAAGTGTTTTTGCTTTTTCCTGTGTGCATATGATTGCACGCATTTGCATGTGTGTGTCTTTTCAATTAGTTTCTAAATGAATGTCTGCCTGAGCATCAGTGCATAGATGAATATGTTCGTTTATAGGTTTACTTTTGTGTATATAAATATCGCTACATTCAACTTGTATGTTTATAGGTGGGTGTACATGTATAGTGAGGTGTGTATAAGATTCGAAAATCTTAGCGAGGAATTCTTTCTCCTATCAGGGCGATGGTACTTGTGAATGCACTTAAATTAAATTGTCTCGTCCATGAATTGATCTTGCCGCCCTAACAAGCTGCGTAAATATTCTACACAAATGCCCTAACACACACATATACACACACAGCCTTCTTATGCCACAATATGTTTTAAGAAGGACGCATATGTGTATATACCAAAATATTTATTTCAATCCATTTATACACACACACACATATATATATATATATATATATATATATATACACACATATACATACACATACACACACACACACACACACACACACACACACAAATATATATATATATATATATATATATATATATATATATATATATATATATATATAGAGAGAGAGAGAGAGAGAGAGAGAGAGAGAGAGAGAGAGAGAGAGCCACATACACACGATATATATATATATGTATTTATATGTGTCTGGGTGTTTGTTTGTGTGTGCGTATGTGGTGTGTGAATCCCTAAACCTGTAGGAGGATTCGGAAATAAATAAACTTAAATATATGACGTACGATGCATAGCAATTTAAGGTGAATACAATGATAAATATGTGCTTTGGTCATCAGTCAGTTTAGAGGCTGAGATTTCCATCACATTCAACGACAGAGCCTACTGATAATGAATTTAATGTGTGACTGGCCAACGTACAGAGTCGAGTGTACAAGGTATTTCTCACGGCGAATAAGCGTGACACAGTGTGACACGGTTAAGCATTTGAATTATAGGTAAAGGTTCTTTTTGTGAGGCTCATGATAATGATTTCGGATTTAGGAACATGGCCAACGTCTATTAATTCGACATCAGTGTGTTACTGGTACTTAAATTATATCGATTACGTAGGGTTGAAAAACTACGGTGAGATTTGAACTTAGAACATAAAGGGCCGTCCCTTTTAGTCGCAAGTCATGTTGTTCAACCTCTACTAATACTGCCAATCTCCCATCCTTTGACAAGTTAATGCTAATAATATGTATAATTATATTTTTTCAGTAATTCTGATTATTTCTATTGTAAGCTTTCTCGATGCCCTTTGGTTATATGTTGTGTTTTGTTTTGATTTTTGTAATATACTTTAGCATAAAATCTATATGTGTACTATACATTCTATTGCTATGGTGTTTATATTTGCAAGACTTTTAGTAGGGTTCCAGGCACCAAATATTATAAAGCTTTCTTTCAGTTTCAGATCCAACCATAATCATTTCTATTTCCCGATTTTTCTTGTAATTTTTTTGTTAATTCAGAGATGTATTATAATATATGAGTTCTCTATTTTGAGACTGAAACGACTATTAGATGTCGTTTCTTTTGTTTGTTGTCCGTGACAAAATTATTCAGTTAATTAGCTTGAACTCGCTTTTTGTGTGGATTGGCATATCCCAGTGTACGAGTAATTTCTCATTCTTTGAGGTACATAGTGTATGTTTATACATAATATGGTTGTGTCGGGGTGTTTCCAGTCATTGAATTGGCATGGTATTCTCTTTTTTTAGCATATTTCGTAACCCTTTCGCATTCTGGCCTTCTGTGCTGTTATTTTTCCCTTTCTCGTAACAATTATCTTCCATTTCAACTGGTTTTGTATATTTGATTAGCGTGTGTTTCGTATATTTTAGGGATTTCTATTAATTTACAGTTATCATTTACTAGATAATTGTTATAAAAGTAGATTAAATATTTTATGTACATAAGACAGTTACAACTAAGGATAACATTTACAATATAAGGGGTCTTCAATTGCGCCCCCCCCCCCCAATTAACAATTTTAAGACACCCTGGATGATTAAAATACCGCACAGAAAAACATGTCAAATGCTAGATCTGGAAATAGAGAAACTCAAAGACAATAAGCTCGTCTAAAAAACAGCGACACGTTAGCGTCATCCAGAAGGAAATATGCAATATGACAAGTTATATTTAAATCAGTGTATTACATATGTGAAAATCTTGTGTTAACACATTACTTTATTATGAACCTTAATTGAATCATTGAACGATGAAAGCCTCTGGATGGTCACTTCATATGCAAATTCGAATAATTCTTCCGGGGTGCAACCGAATATCATAAAAGGAGGATAGGACAGGAATAATATATTCATTATCATACAAAATATAACAATGTGCGAAGTCTCCTCCCAACGTAGATCAGTGTGTTTAGAGCATACCAATAGCTACAGAATAACAACAATGTCAAATATCAGCATATATTTGCCTTACAGATGAACGAGGACGTGAAAAGGGTAATACCTGCTTCACAGACACAACGAAAACTGGTAATGACAAGATAGGTACTGTTATATGTGTGCTTGGGTATCTCTATCCCTAACGACTTAAACAATTGCTTTCTCATCTCATTCGCAAACATATAAATAAGTGTCTATCAAGTTGTAATAAAAGTAAAGCAATAAACATTTATTCGTTGTATTATTTTTATTTAAATGTTTTGCTAGATATTCACACAGTTATAATAGCAATTCACATAGCGTCATCATGCTAATTATGACCAAACGACAATGTCTTGAAGTAATATATATTACTATATAAAAAGGGCGACGATTTGGCAGTATCGGTAGAGGCTTTCTAGCATAGTTACTTCCTATTACGATCTCAGTTCAAATCCCGTCGAGGTTAACTTTGCCTTTCATCCTTACGGGGTCGATAAAATAAAGTACCAGTTATGTACTGGGTAATCGCTGGCCTTGTACCAAAAGTAAAAACACTTATTATATAAGTAGTGGATGTGAAGTAACATTATTGAAGATTTAATGTAAGAGTATGTAAATTGGTTTACACAACAGCTGAGACTTTACACATTCAATCTCGTATAATTACCATTTTTGTCGATAAGTATACTAATTAACAGCTGCTTATTTTGACATTAATTGGTGAAGCGTACAAGATTTGAATAACTCGATTTCCTCCATTTAAATTCATATTATTACTAGCAAACTTGTTTAACAAAATGAAATATATAGAACAAGCTGCCGTTTCATATGCTAATTGTATTACGATCGATAAAGAAAATACCAGTAATATGGCGTACATGTCTTTGACTCACCACCTACTTCTCCATTCTTCAATGTTTAAGAAACATATCTGAGTTAGTGTTACGGAACATATTCTCTATTATTATGTCATACAGCCAAGAATATAAGTAGGTTTGGGAGAGCTATTTTATAAACATATCAAATCACACTGAAATCTATAATATTCGTTGCAACAGAATTAATTATTCCTAATTGGGGCACAATGCTAGCAGTTTGAAGATGGACGAATGGAATTGGCTAGTTGAGAACTCAGAATGCCAAGAGCAAGAAGAAATACGCCAAGGAATTGTAATCGATACTAATGATACAGCCAATCTTAAACCTGCTAAAATTATGCATCTAAAGTTTTTATATATATTTTAATCACGAACGAATTATCTAATAATATATATTATTTCATACATTTTACATTTACTGAAGAACCTAGGGGAAGATAGAATGCAAGAATCTATAAAACGAAATAAACTTTAGGCTTCAATAATGTTATGCTTCTCTTTCAAATATCACCCGTTCAAAATTAACCTTTTACGAAAACATGGTCTGATCACATTTCAGAGTCACGGGAATGTTTATCTCCCTATATCTCTGACTATTACCTTGAGTAATGGTCATACCTATTTAATATAAGAAACGATAAGTTGAGATATAGCAAATTTTGAAGATATTTGCTGCTTGTGTTTGGCTGAAAGATATACTTTACTGTAAACACATCAAGTGTTTAAACACCGCTTATAACATTACATGAGAGACCTGTGCTGTTGAAGCTAAAGAGGAAATAAATTGCTTGTGGTTTAGTCTCTTTTCTGAAATTAGTAATATTTGTATATATGAGAAGACGACGAACTATGATGTACCACGAGATGTGTGTTTGGTTCAATTAATATCTAAATCGTATTTCTGCAACACAATTGTCCATGCATATTATTCTACATTCTAATACATATAAAGTCAATATATGCAAGAGATACACAAGCACTCAGACAAACACACACACACACACACACACACACACACACACACACACACACACACACACACACACACACACACACACACACACACACACACACACACACACACACACACACACACACACACACACACACACACCCGTTTTCAAAATATTTTAAACTCCCAGTTAGCTAGATTGCTTTTTTCATTCATTTGTACCCGCACATGTTTGTGTGTATGTATTTGCATGAGAATATGTGTTTCTAAATGAATATAGTGGTCATAGTGGAAATTTCGTGTTATCGCAAAAAGAGGAGATTGTCTAAATACGTAATATTTGTCATAAATGTTATATCTGTTTCTTTGGATGATGCGTAATCAGAAACAAATTCAAACTTGGCAAGTTTTAGAATCGAAATAGTTTGATATATAAGCATTTCAATTATAATTACCGAAATTACTATGCTGCTTGAATTTAATTCCACTGCTTTACGATTGAAACAAAAAAACACCAGGGTTAAACTTATCTCCATGCCGCATTGGATCCTTTAGAATTTCTGACATTTTATCAAAGCTTTACAGAAATAATATTTCAAAGATACAATTGAAATAATTAATTCCATGAGACAAAAAATAGCAACGTGCTTTTCATCAATTATTGACGAATATACATGTAGCATATGCAGAATCTTGTATGTTTGAATTACGTCATATGTAAATGCTTGATGAAAACTTCAAAAGCCATATATATTGGAAACCAAAATATTAAACTAAAAAAGCGTATCACAAAATTTCAATTATATATGAATTATGGTTTTCATGTCATAAACGCCCTAGTCTTCAGCAAACTTTACAGAGAAGACAATCTTTTCTGCTACTCAAATATTGTCCTTTCACTGGAGCAAGAATAAGCAAAGAGCAAAACAGTGAAATATGTAGCTGATTCTATTATGAAGCAAACACGAAAGAGAAAGATTCAAACTGAAATTTAGAAATCAAATTCTCAAATTGATTACATAATAAGATTTGAGAGGAGGTTAACTAACATTCTAGTAGAAAGATCCCTCAGCGTCTAGTTACATAAGTAATCAAGGTAGTAGATTAAGTGTAATATATATATTAATTCATATTCCGCTAGAAGCAGTGGAATTTTAGGAAGTGAACAAATTTGTGACGGAGCTTGTATTGGACCTCATTTACATTTCCTTATTGGAATACTAGATTAGAAACAAGGAAGAAAGAAACGTGCGTAGAAATTTAAGATTGCATTGAAACTATATACAAAAACAATCTGTAAATAAAAAAGAAGTCATGCCTGTCATAATTCAAAATGACTAATGAATTGATTAGTATATATTCTGGAGATCATAATTGCCCACTTTTATTTGAGATAGAACAAGATTATAAAACATATAGGGAAATAGTTTGGGGGCTTTTAAGTGGTCTACGTACTTGAAGTGTGGGTCCAGTAGAAGTTCCCTAGGTCCATGTCAAGAATTTATCGATCTTATTTTCTGATCAATCTGATTATCAGCGACATTGTCTTATTTTGTATTGTACGCAAGAATGATGCTTATAATGTTGTCGCTGAATGTTTATTTATAAGTTAACTCAAAACTACATTTAATAAGCAATAGCGGTAATTTGTTAATTAATTAGGTATCTGTATTAAATCCTTATTCAAATTGCTATTCATATAGTTTCCGTAATTAGATCTGCTAACTATAGCGTTGTCAGATATTATATGTTAACTATTTAACCAACTGTATGCTTCTATACCTTTTTGATTCGTACAAATACACCTATATTACCCACATCACAGTGCATTTTTAAAGTAGAGGTTGCAGAGTAAATATTTTATATCACTCGGGTAAAAGGAATATCGAGTACAGAGATAAATAATTAATTGTTTTATTGTCTCTCATGTCTTAAATTCTGTGCTGGATGTTCTTGTTAAGAGAAGTGCTGAGCTGTCAACTAATCACCATCTCGTTCCCTGCAGCTTCAGACTACCTAAAACCACGGAAACACAAAATCCTGTCACTTCCAAGGCGTTGGCAGATGACGAAGTCAGGACCAGGTATCCGGAAACATTTGTATTCAAATTCAGAGAATTACCTGAGCAAACCGAGGACATTGAAACAGCTCGACAGTTTCTGCTTCAGATGTTAAATGATGGGGATAAACCTGGCTTCATGTGGTGCAGGGTAGCATGAGGACACCTTCGTTCAGTTAAGTGGTCAAAGATACATCAGAGGACTGAAGGACAAATACAGAGCTTTGTTTGGAAATAAATCCTCTTCTTGCGCGTGTGGTACAATCAGGCGCAAAAAGTCGCTGTACAGAGAGTAAAGTTAAGACACAGGAAGTATTTGGGATTAAGCGGAAATCCGATTTCTGACAAGCAAATATAGTGTTCTGGCAGAGCATACGCCGACATTGTAATAACTTATCTTCCTACTCATCAGAAAATCGCCTGGGATTGTCCTCAATCCATATATGAGTATCCTTGGGAAGTGTAGAGAAAAATGTATTGATCTCCTAAATCTAGTCCCAACAGGATATTATGATGCATGATATATTAGAGGCATCTCGGAGTGTTGACTAACCATTTGTAGGCTGAGGTCACAAATAAAATTAAAGAACTAATATGTGGCAAGGTTTCTTGGGAAGGTGCAATTAGACCCAAGATGTTAAAAACCTTAAATAAAGACGGTATTCTATATTATCTGTGATGTATTGCCTGGATCTCTGGATGGGCACCAAGGCAATGACTATCGGGATTGGGATTCCCAAATTTTAAAAAGTGGACGAGGCAGATTGCTCTAATCATAGAAGTGTTTCATTGTTAATTCTCCCCGTCAAAACCTGTGCTAAGAGACGTAGGGACACCGTCACATCCAAGCTATCTAAGGAACTATATGGATGTTGCTCTGGGCGCAGCACATTGGACTTAATATACTCACTGCAACGGGTTTTGAGAAATCACCGGAATAAGGCAAAGATGTGAATGCTTGTTTCGTAGACCTCAAAAAGGCATATGATTGCGTTCGATGGGACCTGTTGTGGAAGGGTCTGCAAGAGTATGGGATCGATGCATAGCTTCATGTTGTGCTAACATTTGTGTTATAGAAATTGAAACTAAAATGAAATCATTCTATATGGTTACTGAACACTGCCAGGGTGCGCACTGTCACCTCTCAAGTTAATAATATTCAAGAAAATGAATGATGTGCACAGCTAAATTGCATGTGGTATCATGACACTAGGATCAGTCGGCTGGATGTTTCAGACGTGGTATTACTTAACCCCTCAGACGGTGATCTCCTATATGCATTTGATAGGTTTAACACCGAGTGCTAAACAGCTAGAATGAAAATCTGTGATGTAATGACTCGTCCTCATAATGATGCCTGAGCAATGCACTCTACATATGAATAAAGATCTATTGAAGCAAGTGGAGACGTTCAAGTGTCTTGGAGTCGTATTCACGAGTGACGGAAAGAAGAAGGCTGCATTAAGTGCAAGAATTGCAGGCGTTTGTACAGTAATGTGCCAGACTCAACAGTCAGTAATCAGAGGGGACGTAGGTGTAAAAGCCAATCTCGCTAACTTCATATCGGTCATGAGACTTATGTAATGATCGAAAGATTATGATGGCAAATACAAACTGCCGAAACGGTGTACCTCCGAAGGGTCTTTGGAGTAACGTTAATCGAGAGATTGCATAACTAGATGAGAGAAACACTGAAGTTAGAGCAGTTACTTTTATTAATTAAAAGTTCATAGCACAGATAGTATGGGAAGGTGATTAAAATGCCTCGGGAGAGAATCGTTGGACAGAGCTTGGCTGATATTAAAAGTAATAATAATAATAATAATAATAATAATAATAATAATAATAATAATAATAATAATAATAATAATAATAATAAATAAAAAATGGATGCAGCCCATTATGCCGTGTTTGCAAAAAACAATCAGAGACCATTGACCATATCATTTCAATGTGCAGTCCTATAGCTCCAACCGAATACCTAAACAGGCATGACAGAGCTGCACAATACATACATTGGATAATGTGTAAGCATTTTGACCTGCCCCATCAAAAGAATTGGTGGGAGCATCAACCACCTCCCATACTTGAAAAAGATCACATCTCAATCTTGTGCAACTTTAGCACCCAAACGGACCGAAAAATAGATGCAAATAGACCTGATATAATATTGAAGGACTTCAAAAAGAGGGTATGCCTGCTAATTGATATGTCCATTCCAATAGACAAGAATGTATCTATAAAAACATTTGAAAAATTGAGGAAGTATAAGGACCTGGAGATAGAAATTGGAAAAATGTGGAAATTGAGAACTAAAACAATACCAGTGGTTGTAGGCGCTCTGGGAATGATACCTAAGGGGTCTAATGATTACTTATCGCAAATCCCAGGAAACCCGCGTATAGGAGAAATACAAAAGATAGTACTAATGGGAAATGCCCATATACTAAGGAAGATTCTGTCAATATAAGTACATCACAAGTCTAAACACTAAAGATGCATGTGTGAGTATGTATGTTCTTTCTTGAACATGGCGGATCTTGTTGTCTCTTGAGGTCACTGGTTGTGACTTGGCGATAACTCGTATGAACATAAAGCAAGATAAATGCAACTGTAATAATAATAATAATAATAATAATAATAATAATAATAATAATAATAATAATAATGTTTTCTTTATTAACCACAAGGGTTTACATAAAGTAGACATTAAGGACAGTACAGGACAATACAGGACGGTACAAATGGGCATGTCTGCGCGTAAAACAAACAGAGGATGAAATAAAATAACAAAGAAAAATTCCCCAATAGGGGGGAGACTTCCGAGGGACATTTGTGGAGAAAGCCCATTAAAAGACCACAGTGGCCTGACCACCAGGGCAAGTGCCCTCTCCCAGTTTTCCACCTTTAATTTACAGACACATTCATTCGGGCCATACTTGCTTCTCTCACCCATCTTTCAACAAAATGCTGGGAAGAGAGCACTTCCCTCTCTACCCTGATTTTCCTTTTCAGATGAAATTTGAAAAAGTTAATCAGGGCATCTCCGAAGAGGTAAGTGCTCGTCTTCAGCCCTTTCAAACGTGTCCAACATACAATCTCTTTCGCCATGGCCACCAGAGAGATAAAAACTGCCTGCCCTTCCCGGCTAAAGGAAGAGGGCGGGGAAATCCTCACGATGGACTCAGCTGATAGCTGGATCCGTCCTACACGTGACAGCAGGTGTTCGACATAAACCCACGAGTCAGCAATGCTCGGACACTGGACGAGTGCGCGCAGGACGGTTTCGTCGCCCTGTGCGCATCTCGGACATGCCCGGCTGACGGCACCTCCATGCCTGTAAATTTTATCCCGAACTGGCAAAGCACCCCGGTAGCACTGCCAGGCCAGGGATTTCTGGAAGTTGTCCATAGGCCCCAGCCCGAAAGTCCTTCAGAAGAGATTGCCTAGTTGATTTTCGTCGACGCCTAGAGGTCTCCAAGTACGTCGTCGCTCTTCCCCTCCACTAATCCCCTATAGAACGCCAAGGTGGAGTTTCCACCGATCACATTGCCCGATTGGTCGAGGGCTGTGAGCGCCTGAAGACATTCCAGTCTCCAAGCGCTCCCTCTCGGTCTTCGCTTGACCCAGGACTGCAGCTCCGTCAAGGAGACGAGCTGGGGAAAAACGTGTCTAGCATACGGCGACCACACCTGATCACCGTCGAGGAAGAGGTGGAGATGTCGTAGCCTGAGCGCGTGCCTGGCATCATCAGCCACGGCATGCCCAGCCCTCCACGTAGCGGGTGTTGACAGCAGATGGACCGCCTGACCATCGGAGCGCGTCCCTTCCACAAGAAGCGAAATAGCAAACGCTCCAGCGCAGTCAGGCGGGGCTTAGGACAAGGTACGACGGTCAGGCGGTAGTAGATGACGGACGCGATGTACGCGTTAGCCACCTCCGCTCGACCTTTCAGGGATAGCTTCCTCTCGGCCCATTTCTGGGTGAGAGAAGCCACCCTGCTCGTTACCTCGTCCCAGTTGGTCTGTCTGGAGGTCTGGACCGAACCAGACCCCTAGCAATTTAACCGGTCCGTCCGTCCAGCGCCCGACGACGCTGTTGGACGGCATGGACCTGCCTCTCCAGGTGCCGAGCTGCAGGCCCACTGACTTTTCCTGGTTGATCATTAGTCCTGTCACCGCTTCGTATTCCCTTAGTGTAGTGCCGATCGCCTCGATGTGTTTGGCGTTCGACACCACTACGGTGACATCGTCCGCATATGCTGACACGGATCTTTCGCATCCTAGTTCACGCGGGACCCCCCTCAACGTCTCCAGTTTGTGCAGTAATGGCTCGAGAGTCAATACGTACAATAGGGACGAGAGGGGACATCCTTGGCGGACCGAGCGCATGATGTTGAACGGTACCAAAAGGTGAGCGTTCACTCTCACCTCAGAGCAGATGTCCCTGTGCATGGCAGCGATCCAGCCTCTGAAGACGGGCCCAAAGCCAGCCGCCCTCAGGACTGCCGCTAGGTAACGATGGTCAACCCTATCGAAGGCTTTCGACTGATCTAAATTGATCAAAGACCCACCCGTGCCAGGTTCCCTAGCTACCCTCTCTACGATGTATCGCATGAGGTGGAGGTTGTCGTGGATGGATCTGTCGGGAATGGTGCATGTCTGTGCCTCTCCCACCAGACCACCAACGACAAGCGCCAACCTCTTTGCTAGCACATTGGCCAAAATATTGAACTCTGTGTTTAGCAGAGTTATGGGCCTAAAATGATCTATGTTATCCCCGTTGTTCGGATCCTTTCTCAGCAGCGCCACCGCTCCTCGGCTCACAGAGCATGGACTTCTCCCGTTCTGTTGCCAGTTGCAGTAGACGTCCGCAAAGAGGCCTCCGAACAAGTCTGGCATGTGTACGTAAAGTTCATAATGCAGACCATCCAAACCAGGCGATTTACCCCTTGTGCAACTAGTCATTGCATCCCGTACTTCAGCGGTTGTTATCGGCTTTTCACAACACTCCGCCTCAGTGGCCGAAAGCCGCGGCAGTCCGTCGAGGTAGACACTAAAGTCCATCCCTCGATCCGGCCCGCCACTGCCCCCGAACAGTTGAGCGAAGTGTCGATGAAAAGCTTCACACATTTGCCTGGGATCGAGTAGCATGCGCCCCTCGTGGTCCACCAAAGACCGGATCGTGGCTTTGTTTCCACGACGCGTCTCCGCCACTCGGGCCCATTGAACGGCTTTCGTCCCCTCGTGTCTGAGAGCACGCACCCTAGCTCTCACAACGCAGCCTTCGTGCTTTACATTGAAGAATTGGTCAAGGGCCAATTTCGCCGCAAGTACGTCGGTCGCGATGCCTTTGCTAAGCGCCTCATCTAATTTTCTAACTAATTCTCCCTCTGCTCTATTTTTCTCTATTGCTAAAGTCTTACTAAACCTAATGGACTCTATTCTAATTGCTCTTTTCAGAGCAAACCACCACTTGTTGTTGACGATGGCCCCCGTCAACGCCCGCTTAACTAGTTCGCTAATCCGGTCTCTGTAGGCCTTGCGCGCTGGTAAGGACGCGTTTAGCTTCCAGTAGCCGGGTCCTCGTCTATGAAGCCTATCTAAGTCAAGCACACAGATCACGAATTTGTGGTCCGTGTAGCAGACTATCTTGAATTGTGGACAGCCTATGCTAGACCTATCTATTTCCCTACAAAATACTCTATCTAGATATGATCTGGAGGACCCTATGCGATTTGTCCAAGTCCACATTGGCACATTCGGGAAATACAATCGGTACCTGTCAGACAGTTCAAAACGCCTGATCAGGTAGGTGAGGCTCTTGCACCCTCCACCCCTATCCGCTAATCCCACACAGTCCCAGCGTGCATCTGCGATCCCGTTCCAGTCGCCCACTAACACTAAAGAGCGGGACGTTCCAAGACAGGTCTCCAGACGCCGGAAGAAATCAGGCCGCCCTGCACCTGTCGGGGCATAGACGTCCACTAGCCTGAAAGCTTGCCCGTCTCCTCTAGTCACGTCCAGCACCACCAACTTACCCTGTGGGTCCAGGAAGATGGCCCGTATGGCGAGATCCAAACCTCTTCCAAAAAGCACAACAATCCCCACCCCCCGATCCAGGACGGCTGGGAGATGCGTACACTCGTAGCCACCGAAGATCGGTGCGAAGGCCCGTGCTTCGGAGATTCTGGTCTCGCTGATGGCCACTAAATCTATGTTTAGTGACCTGAGGTCGTTGAGCAGGTGACCCTGCTTCCATGACGAACCCAAACCACGCGCATTTATGCTGCCTATTCTGAGTGAGGCCATGTTTAAAATCGAGTGGAAAAGATGGGAAAGACCACTTACCGTACTTTTCGTAGAGGAGGGATGGTTTTTCCATCCCTTTTCACTTGATCGTCTGGTGAAGGGACCGTTGAATCGTCCCTTCGGCTGGTCGTCGGCTCTTCTATGAGTATGTCCGAATATACTCTTCGGTTGATAGTTCATCCTAGGTCTCTGAAATCACCAACTGCGTTGGGGAATTTCGTTTTAATGTTTGTGTATTGTTTCTGTGCTATTTTTAGCAGTCTTATGTTAGTTGGCGTTTTGATTGGTGCTGGTATTATGTAGTCGTGTTGTGAAATGTCTGTGTTCAATTATGTAAGTCATTAGTTTCTTGTTGTGTGTATTTATTGCCGTGCATTTGTTTTTCTGGGGTGGGGTGTGGTTCTGCTATTTTCTTGTCGTTGTTGCTGGGTGTGTGTGTTTTGTTGTTGTGTTTGCGATGTTGGTGCTTGTGGTGGTGGTGTTGAAGGTGTTGTTGGCGGTGCGGTTGTCGCCGGTGGTGATGGTGGTGCTAGTGTGGGTGGTGTTGGTGTTGGTGGTGTTGCTGCTGTGAGTCTCTTTGCAGTAGACTTTACCCTTTTTTCATTTCTTTCCTCCTTTTTCAAAGGCGACGATGCCGTGCTTCTGCGTTTGTGCCTTCTTACGACCTTTTGCCATCCCTCTCCCACCTCACACTCCATGTCTGATTCTGTGAAGTCGGGGATGGGTACCAGCTCCACTCTTTCACTTGTTGTTGTTGGTGATGTTTGCACTGGAATCTCTGTTGCAGCTGCATTTGGTATTGCTGTTGTTGTTGTTAATATTTCCACTGCTGCTGCTGTTTTTGATTTCCGTGGTGTGGGTATGGGTGCCACGGACCTATCGTTCCTGGTTGCCGCTTGTCCTGTTGCTGGTAGCCGTGGAGCCGGTTTCGGAACGAGAGGGGTTTTCTCCTTTCTCAGGGTCTTCTCGTTGCAGAAGGCCCTGAGGTGAGTCTTCGATCCACAGCGAAAGCATTTCGGGCGTTTGCCCTCAACACTTATGGGCAGTTGAGTGCCGTTATAAGTCTATCACATCCGGGATAGCTTCGATGCACTCCTGGTTGGTTTGGATTAACATCTCAATGGAGGTGCCGACCCAATCTTCTCTTACTTTTTTCTGTACTTGTAGTACAGTTGTTTTGTCCACGATTCCGACGAGGACAGACGCGGCAGCCAAGAAAGGGCCATCCCGGGGGGGGGGGGACGTGGGTCAGTTTGATCCTCACTATTTTTTGCCCGCAGTAGGAGGGCACCAACGGCATTTCCTCGCTCCTTAGGGTCACTATGGATTGAGCCTTTGCCTCCTGGGGTGTGGCAAAAAGTACGTCCACGGTGGCATATTTCTTGCCTCGGGTGATGTGCGTTATCCGCTGCCACACAGACCCCAAGGCTTTTTGTATTTGAGCCTCTGTGGTTCTTTCAACCCTTACTGTACGCTA
The DNA here is from genome assembly GCA_964016885.1 of Eledone cirrhosa. Classification (NCBI taxonomy): domain Eukaryota; kingdom Metazoa; phylum Mollusca; class Cephalopoda; order Octopoda; family Eledonidae; genus Eledone; species Eledone cirrhosa. The sequence continues at coordinate 122,140,567 of OZ024740.1, forward strand.
CTTGATCGTACAGTGCTGTTGCGTTTCGAAAATGTTTCCGCTGCCTTGCAGATTGCTCGGTGTCCAGTTTTTGTCATCATCTTCTTCGCTTCCTCTAATTCCTCATTTGTTATGAGGATTGTTTCCAGGTTCTTCGCGATGCCTGCAAACGAGATTGATTTTTCTTTGCTGCTGTTGTTGTTGTTGTTGTCGTAAGAGCTGCTGTTACTTTTGTTGTTGCTGCAGGTACTACGACTACTGCCGCCGCCGCTGTTGCTGTGGTTGTTGTTGTTGTTGCTGCTGCTAATGCTGTTGTTGTTTATGATGCTGCTGATGCTGTTGCGGCTGCTACTTTTGTTTTCATTGTCACTGTTGCTGTTTTTATTACGGCTGCTACTGCTATTACTCCTGAAGTCAGACGAATGAAATGGGTTTTCGTATATCCCGCACACCTGTTTCGTCGTTGTCGTGGAGAAATCTTGCTCGCTTTGCATGAGACTTTTCTTTTCTGTCGTAGCTTGCGAAAGAGAAGGGAGGGAGAGAGACAATCTTCTCTCTGCTGTAGTGACGATTGAGGAAGAAGAAGACGGAATGAGTGGGAGTGACCTATGAAAATTCTTTTTCGTAGCCATGTTGTTTTTTTTTGTTTAAAATAAATATTGGGCACAAAACCCCAATAAGCAGTTATTTAACCCCGAAGGGCCAAATAACGGGCAGAAAGACCCCTCTCACGAGGAGGAGGGTGTAATTGTCTACGAGTTGGTTAAAGTTTTAAACAATTTACAATTGTTATAGCGTTCAAAATGTACAATACCTTACAGAGCCGAGCCTCCGTCAACCATAGCATTCAATAATAATAATAATAATAATAATAAAAATAATAATAATAATATCCACTAATAATAATAATAATAATAATATCCACTGTGGAGCAGTTCAGTGATGACATTAAAATGGAGTTTGTACTAGATAAATGCGCCAAAGCAACGTTCACCAGAGGAAAGCTGCTGAAGAGTTCAGACATTAATCTTGATCGGGGGAACGTGATAAGAGAACTTGATCAAGAAAAAACTTACAAATATCTAGGTGTTTGTGAAGGAGACGGATTCAAGTACTCGACAATGAGGGAAAGGATAAGGAAGGAATGTTACCGCAGAGTAAGAGCAATCTTAAGAACGGAATTGAATGCAAGGAATAGGATCGATGCCATAAACACGCTTGCCATACCAGTAGTAACCTACAGTTACAATGTCATCAACTAGTCAAGCACAGAGATCAGTAGGCTCGATACAAGAATTCGAAAATTCTTAACCATGCACAGAATGCATCACCCTAAGGCAGATATAGATAGAATATATCTCCCTAGGAAAGAAGGAGGACGTTGTTTAATCCAGTTAGACATTGCGTTGAAAACTGCAACAATTGGATTATCTACATATCTATGGGAATCACATGATTGGATGATCAAACTCGTTTTGAAACACGAAAGCATCAAAAGATCATATTCCATTACAAAAGATGCACAAAGATACAGTAATGGACTACAAATTTCAGAAGTCCCATTTACCGCTGAAATGGAAAACACAGAAAAAGCAAAGCAGGTAAAAGTAACTGCAAAGAAAGAACTGCTACAGAAACTGGCTAAGAAATGTCAAGAAAAGCCTCTGTATGGAAAATACCCAGAGCGAGCTAACAATCTTGATGTTGACAAAACTGTAACCCATCAGTGGTTGGCATCCTCTGGACTGAAATCGGAGACTGAAGGACTGATTATATCAGCACAAGATCAGTGTCTGCCAACAAAAAATTACCAAGCCAACATAATAAAAAATGGATGCAGCCCATTATGCCGTGTATGCAAAAAACAACCAGAGACCATTGACCATATCATTTCAATGTGCAGTCCTATAGCTCCAACCGAATACCTAAACAGGCATGACAATACATACATTGGATAATGTGTAAGCATTTTGACCTGCCCCATCAAAAGAATTGGTGGGAGCATCAACCACCTCCCATACTTGAAAAAGATCACATCTCAATCTTGTGCAACTTTAGCATCCAAACAGACCGAAAAATAGATGCAAATAGACCTGATATAATATTGAAGGACTTTTAAAAGAGGGTATGCCTGCTAATTGATATATCTGTTCCAATAGACAAGAATGTATCTATAAAAACATTTGAAAAATTGAGGAAGTATAAGGACCTGGAGATAGAAATTGGAAAAATGTGGAAATTGAGAACTAAAACAATACCAGTGGTTGTAGGCGCTCTGGGAATGATACCTACGGGGTCTAATGATTACATATCGCAAATCCCAGGAAACCCGCGTATAGGAGAAATACAAAAGATAGTACTAATGGGAACTGCCCATATACTAAGGAAGATTCTGTCTAATATAAGTACATCACAAGTCTAAACACTAAAGATGCATGTGTGAAGATGTATGTTCTTTCTTGAACATGGCGGACCTTGTTGTCTCTTGAGGTCACTGGTTGTGACTTGGTGATAACTCGTATGAACATAAAGCAAGATAAATGCAACTATAATAATAATAATAATAATAATAATAATAATAATAATAATAATAATAATAATAATAATAATAATAAGAAGAAGAAGAAGAAGAAGAAGAAGAAGAAGAAGAAGAAGAAGAAGAAGAAGAAGAAGAAGAAGAAGAAGAAGAAGAAGAAGAAGAAGAAGAAGAAGAATTGTGAGAGATGGAGAAAAGTAAAGTAAGATAATAAAACCAATACAGCACTTCCCATATTATATTTCACGTTACTTCCAGGTTAGGGCCTCTATTGTACAAGAAAAGAAATGTGCATGGCGTAGACAGTAACAGATAAATAAACTAAAAAATCACGTTATAATTTGTATGGCATGCCATGAACAGTTGATTGGGTAGGTTAGGCTGCTCTCAACGAGATCATAAAGCACTGCCTGGACGTTGCGTGTTTCCTTTCTCAGATCGTGTCAGCAGAGCTGAACCGAGGGGTCGGTAGAAATCTGGACGATATAGTAATGTTCTTGGTTTGTTGTGGTAAGCCCATTATCTGGGATACTATATCCTGTGGCACCTTCTCTGGCTGCAAATCATATTCATCCTATGGTTAACCTCAGGTTTAGTTGCTATTATAGCCGAAATATTGGGTTCTATCAGATAGTTTTGTGTTGGAATGTGTAGCAGTCTAGTTTTCCGATGACCTAGAACACCAAACCATATCTCTTCTTTTAACTACTATTAGGGCAAAGTTGACTACCCACAGGAGTGAGCCCCACAAGTAGGTATAAATATTCCAGCGTGTTTCCTTGCCATCTTCCTCGCAATGTTTGCTCCATTATCTCCTCTGCAACCACCCGATGACCTCCAAGTGGGTTTCCACGCACAAGAGAATACTCCCCCATTCTCTCCGGACCCGCATCAATACTTCAGCGATGTGGAGTTGGGAGCATTTCAAAATTGTAGATAGTGTATTTTATCAGAAATTATATAACAAAATGGTTAAATAACATGTTCTTTAAGTTTGAACATACAATTTCAACAAATACACGTTTGAATAAATGCAAACTATCAATGTATTTATTGAATTAAGTTTCAAGTTCAAATTCCAATAAGAAATTACATGCAGGTTGAGTGAAATAAACAATTTGAATAAGGCCGAAAGAAAAAATAAACAATGTCAGTAATAAAAATGAGTGCAGGCTTCTAGATATATCTTTGTATAAATATATTAAATTAAAAACGGCCGGATGCTGATGATTTAGGATTTATCTATTAAGGAATATTGATTAATTTTTGAACTGCGTTGAAATGATAAATATATATCATTACAATAACCGTCAAACTGATAAGAAATTCAGGATATTATTGGTAACTATGATTTTATGTGCTATTTCAGATTTTCTAAAAGCAGAAAAATTAATAACAAATGTAAATGCGTAAAATATTTATTCCATTTATAGCTAACTTTAATAGGCAACAGCAGTAAATATTGATAATATATAATCGAAGTCTTCAATACAAGGTATGTACAAACCCCCTTCCCATGTATACATATATATATATATATACGTGTATGTATGATTTTGTACTTAATAAACACACACACACGCACGCCAACGCACGTACACACAAGCAAACACACGCGCGCACACACATACACACACACACACATATATATATATAACTAGCAGTGCTACCCGGCGTTGCACGGGATAAATTATTTAGGAACGTGGGCCGCCAACAGACCTACTGCATGCCTCGACAATATGTAAAGAAATTAAACCGAATACTCTGATGGCTGGATAATCTTTAAGATTTTCCTCGATAAAGCAGGAAAAATGCAGGTTTTCCTCTAATGCGGGCCCTAGGGTATCAAGAAAATGAATCTGCATAATATGACTTGAAATTTCGGGAAAATCGGCTAGACGTAACGCCTCAAAAAAGCCCTAAAAAGCGGAAAATATGAATGTTTTCGCCTAATGCCATAAAAAAGGTGGATTTTCTTTACTTACGGTATGAAGAAAAGACTAACTAATTTATAGTTACAATTTCAACGTAACGCCTAAAAGAAACCCTAAAAACCTGAAAAAATGAGGTTTTTCACCTAATGGATATTTACATATTGTAGGGGATGAAAAAGTTGAATTTTGTTATGTGCATAACACTCCCTGAAACATAAGTAATACACATGTAAAGTTTGAAAAAAGTCAGTTAGGTACTTCTCGAGTTTTAGGGATTCAAACTCACACACACAGACACATACATCATCAGGGAAGTCACGTAATGCAAACAGTCAGACATACAGACAGATATTATAAAGGCGCGACGTTATATGTATGTATCTATCTAAAAAGAGAAAGACTAAGAATAATAGAGAGAGATCGCTAAATCGACTAATGCCGTCCCTAGGACATTGAACATTTGAAATTATTTTTGCTCAGAACACTCCCTGAAACATAAGTATTACATGGGTAAAGTTTGAAAACAGTCGATTGGGTGGTTCTCAAGGTTTAGGAATTCAAACTCAAACACACACAGACAGACATCATCAGTTTTATATATATATATAGATAATACAAATAATACTAATAATTATATTAATAATAATAATAATAATTTAAGAGATTCTGGAGAGGAATATGGAACAAACTAAGACATTCTGGAGAGGAATATAGGAGCAGGATGTTAGACATAATGACCAGGCAGTGTGGATTGAGACAGTACAAAAGGAGATTAGTGAACAGGCACACCAACAAACTGATTTGAGAATCACAGTTGAAACTCTTAAGGGGCAGGCCAAAAAACTAACCAACAGGAAATCACCAGGCCCAGATGGTGTGCAGGGGTATTGGATTAAAAATATAACATCCCTCCACCCGAAACTGACAACCATGTTCTATGACTGCTTGATGTCAGGTGAGGTACCAGAGTGGTTGACAAAAGGTACCACAGATCTGGTAATGAAAGAACGAATCAAGGTTAATGATGTTACCAACTATAGACCTATCACATGTCTATCCGTAATGTGGAAACTGTTGACAAGCATTATGTCTGAAGAAATCTACCATCACCTCCACACAAACAGCTTGTTACCGGACGAACAGAAAGGATGCCGAAAGAAGTCCCCTAGTACAAAGGACCAGTTACTTATTGATAAGATGGTAATGAGGAATAGCAAGAGGAGACACACTGGTCTTGCCATGGGATGGATAGACTACAAAAAGGCATTTCACATGGTGCCTCATTCTTGGATCACTAAAAGCCTAGAGATCTTGAAGGTGGCAGATAACATCAGACAGTTATTGGGCAAAAGTATGAAGTCCTGGAAAACAGAGATAACATCAGCTGGAGAATGCTTGGGAGGCGTGAAGATCAAGAGAGGTATCTTCCAGGGAGATAGTATGTCCCCTCTGTTGTTTGTCCTTGCCCTGATGCCCCTGACCATTATACTGCGAAAATTGAGAGCAGGATACAAGATGGGAAAGGGAGAGCTTACCATCAATCACCTCCTCTTCATGGACGATCTTAAGCTCTTCGGGAAGAGTGAGAAGGAGTTGGATGTGCTTGTTGACACTGTCCGTATGTTCAGCAATGATATATGTATGCAATTAGGTATTAGTAAGTGTGGAGTCCTTGTGATGAAGAAGGGTAAATTCAGCAGAAGCAACGGAATCCAGGGAAGAACAGGTGAGATGATAAAGGAAGTTGAAACTGAAGAAGGATACAAGTATTTGAGTGTTCAGGAGGCTGATGACATCAAGAACATTAAAATGTAGGAATTGATAAGATCTGAATACATTCGGAGTGTAAGGAGCGTATTAAAGTCACATCTGAACAGTAGGATGGCATAAGTGCAGTAAATTCCCGAGCTGTGTCTATTATTAGGTACAGTGCGGGAATTCTGAGATGGAATGTTGCTGAACAAAAAGAAATGGATAATAAGACTAGGAAGCTATTGACTATCTACAACATGTTCCACAAGAGGAGTGATGTCGATAGACTCTACTTAAGGAGATCTGAAGGTGTAAGTGGTCTTATCAGCATAGAGGACTGTGTTCAGATGGAGAAAAACAACCTACACAAATACGTGACTGATAGTAAGGAGCCAATGCTCAGAATTGTACTGAAGGAGGGGACAATAGACCAAGGGAAGCCCAAGGAGGAAATAACAAGAGAAAGAGCAGCCTTCAGGAAACATCCCTTCATAGTACCTTCTTTGAGAAAACTGAATTCAGAGATCCACAGACATGGAACTGGTTGAAAAGAGGAGACCTTAAAAAGGCTACAGAAGGAATGCTAATAGCTGCGCAAGAGCAGGTCCTCAAAACGAAGTGGTTGAAACACCATATTTACAAGGAGGAGGCTAGCCCACTGTGCAGTATATGTAGAGAGAGAGAGGAGACTGTGGCTCACATTGATCCGAGTGTAAACACCTAGCCCAGACTCACTATGAAGGCTGGAGACATGATGTGATGAGCAGGGTGAACCACTGGCACCTATGCAAAGTAAACAATTTACCACATTCTGAGAAGTGGTATGAGCATAAGCCAGAGTGGGTGATAGAAAACAATCAGGTGAAGGTGCTGTGGGATTTTAGGATACAGACGGACAAGAAACTGGCAGACAATAGACGTGACCTGGTGGTTTTGGACAAGTATTAAAGATTGTGTCTGATTGTGGATGTGGCCTACCCATTCGACAAGAGTGTGCAAGAGAAGGAGAGGGAGAAAATTAACCGATACCAGGACTTAAAGTGGGAGGTAAAAAGGATTTGGAACTGCCATAAAATCAAAGTTGTCCCGATTGTCATAGGCGCACTAGGTACTATCTCAAAAAGTTTCCAGGGAGGGTTAACGAAAATTGCCCCTCCACCCCGATTTTTGGAACGCTTCAAAAGGCATGCTCGCTGGGAATAGCAAGAACCCTCCGATACGTCCTGAATATCTGAGGCTGCAGGTAGTGGCTTGATATTCATTTAAACAAACTTTCCAATTAACTAACATCAATGATTGAGACTGAAAGAACAATAATACTTTCTTTATTAACCACAAGGGTTTACACAAAGTAGACATTAAGGACATTACAGGACAATACAGGACGGTACAAATGGGCATTTCCACGTGTAAAAAAAACAAAAAAAGGATGTAATAAAAAACAATGAAAAATTCCCCAAATGGGGGAGACTTCCGAGGGCCATCGTGGAGAAAGCCCATTAAAAAAAAAACACAGTGACCCTGGCCACCAGGGCAATTGTCCTCTCCCAGTTTTCCACCTTCAATTTACAGGGATGTACTCCGAGTAGGCCCATTCACTCGGGCCATTCTTGCCTCTCTCACCCATCTTTCAAAAAAAAACCTGGCAAGATAGCATCTCCCTCTCTACCCTGATTTTCCTTTTCAAATGAAATTGGAAAAAGTTAATCAAGTTATCACCGAAGAGGTAAGTGCTGGTCTTCCGCCCTTTCAAACATGTACATCATACTATCTCTTTCGCCATGGCCACCAGACAGATAAAAATTGCCTGCCCTTCCCGGCTAAAGGAAGAGGACGGGGCTATCCTCACGATGGACTCAGCTGATAACTGGATCCGTCCTACACGCGACAGCAGGTGTTTGACATAAACATAAAAGTCAGCAATGTTCGGACACTGGAGGAGTGAGGGCAGGACGGTTTCGTTGCCCTGCGCGCATCGATGACATGCCCGGCTGAGGGCACATCCATGCCTGTAGAGTTTATCCCGAACTGTCAAATCTCCTCGTTAGCACTGCCAGGCCAGGGATTTATTGAAGTTGTTGTCCATAGGCCTCGGCCAGAAAGTTCTTCCGAAAAGATAGGCTAGTTGATTTTCGTCGACACTTAGAGTTTCCACAAGTACGTCGTCTCTCTTCCCCTCCAGTAATCCTCTATAGAACTCCAAGGTGGAATTTCCACCGATCACATTGCCCGATTGGTGGAGGGCTGTAAGCGCCTGAAGACATTCCAGTCTCCAAGCGCTCCCTCTCGGTTTTGGCTTGACCCAGGTCTGCAGCTCCGTCAAGGAGACGAGCTGGGCAAAGACACGTCTGGCAAAGAGCGACCACACCTGATCACCGCCGACGAAGAAGTGGAGATGTCGTAGCCTGAGCGTGTGTCTGTGCATCATCAGCAAGGGCATGCCCAGCCCTCCACGTAGCGGGAGTTGGCAGTAGATGGACGGGTTAGCCACCTCCGCTCGATCTTTCAGGGATAGCTTCCTCTTCGCCCATTTCTGGGTGAGAGAAGCCATCTTGCACGTCACATCGTCCCAGTTTTTGTCCGTCTGGAGATCCGGACCGAACCAGACCCCTAGCAATTTAACCGTTCCGTCCGTACAGCGCCCGAAGAAGCTGTTGGACGGCATGGACCTGCCTCTCCAGGTGCCGAGCTGCAGGCCCACTGACTTTTCCTGGTTGACCATTGCACCGCTTCGTATTATCTTAGTATAGTGCCGATCGCATCGATATGTTTGGGGTTCGACACCACAATGGTGACATCGTCCGCATATGTTGACACGGATATTCCGCATTCGACTTCGCGCGGGACCCCCCTCAACGTCTCCAGTTCGTACATAATGGCTTGAGAGTCAATACGTACAAGAGGGACGGGAGGGGACATCCTTGGCGGACCTAGCGCATGGTGTTGAACCGTTCCGAATGAAGACCGTTCACCCTCAATACAGAGCAGTTGTCGCTGTGCATGGCAGCGATCCAGCCTCTGAAGACGGGCCCAATGCCAGCCGCCATGTAACGAAGATCGACCCTATCGAAAGCTTTCGAGTGATCTAAATTGATCAAGGACCCACCCGTGCCAGATTCCCTAGCTACCCTCTCCACGATGTATCGCATGAGGTGGAGGTTGTTTTGGATGGATCTGTCGGGAATAGCGCATGTCTGCGCCTCTCCCACCATACCACCAACGACAAACGGCAAACCCTTTGCTAGCAAATTGGCCAAAATCTTGAAATCTGTGTTGAGCAGAGTTATGGGCCTGAAATTATCTATGTTATCCACCTTGTTCGGATCCTTTCTCAGCAGCACACCGCTTCCCGGCTCACAGAGCTGGGAATTCTCCCGTTCTGTTGCCAGTTGCAGTAGACGTCCTCCAAGAGGCCTCCGAACAAGTCTGGCATATGTACGTAAAGTTCTTAGAGCAGACAATCTAAACCAGGCAATTTACCCATTATGCATCTAGTCATTGCCTCCCGTGTTTCAGTGACTGTGACCGGCTTTCCACAACACTCCGCCTCAGTGGCCGAGAGCCGCAGCAGTGCATCTATGTTGACACTAAAGTCCATCCCTCGATGCAGCCCGCCGTTTCCCCCCGAACAGCTGACCGAAGTGTCGCTGAAAAGCTTCACACATTTGCCCGGGATCGAGTAGCATGCGCCCTACATAGCATGCGCCACCAAAGACAGGATCGTGGCTTTGTTGCCAGGACACGCCTCCGCCACTCGAGCCCATTGGTCGGCTTTCGTCCCCTAGCTCTGACAACGCAGCCTTCGTGCTTTGCATTGAAGAATTGGTCAAGGGCCAATTTCGCCGAAATTACGTCGGTTGCGATGACTTTGCTAAGCGCCTCGTCTAATTTTCTAACTAGTTCTCCTTCTGCTCTATTTTTCTCTATTGCTAAAGCCTTACTAAACCTAATAGACTCTATTCTAATCGCTCTTTTCAGAGCAAACCACCACTTGTTGTTGATGATGGCCCCCGGTAACTAGTTCGCTAATCCGGTCTCTGTAGGCCTTGGGCGCTGATAATGACGCGTTTAGCTTCCAGTAGCCGGGTCCTTTTCTATGTATGAAGCCTATCTAAACCACACAGATCTCGAATTTGTGGTCCGTGTAGCTGACTATCTTGAATTGGGGACAGCCTATGCTAGACCTATCTATTTCCCAACAAAATACTCTATCTAGATATGATCTGGATGACCCGATGCGGTTTGCGCAAGTCCACATTGGCAGATTCGGGAAATCCAATCAGTACCTGTCAGACAGTTCAAAAAGCCTGAACATGTTGGTGAGGTTCTTGCACCCTCCTCCCCTATCCGCCTATCCCACACTGTCCCAGCGTGCATCTAAGATCCCGTTCCAGTCACCCACTAACACTAAAGAGCGGGACGTTCCAAGAAATGTCTCCAGACGCCGGAGAAATCAGGTCGCCCTACTTCTGTCGGCGCATAGACGGCCAGTAGCCTGAAAGCTTGCCTGTCTCCGCTGGTCACGTCCAGCACCACCAACTTACCTTCTGGGTCCAGGAAGATAGCCCGTATGGCGAGATCCAAACCTCTCCGGCACAGCAACTCCCCCCTCCCCGATCCAGGACGGCTGGGAGATGCGTACACATCGTTGCCGCCGAAGATCGGTGCGAAGGCCCGTGCTTCGGAGGATCAGGGTCGCTGATCGCCAGCACATCTATGTTTAGTGACCTGAGGTCGTTGAGCAGTTGGCCCTGCTTCCATGACGACCCCAAGCCACACGCATTTATGCTGCCTATTCTGAGTGAGGTCATGCTGAAAAGGAGTGCAACAATGGGAAAGACCACTTACCTTACTTCTCGTAGAGGAAGGATGATTTCTCCATCCTTCTCACTGCTTGTGGCCTCCTCCGGAAAGATGTCCTTATAAATCTTCCTGGAGAGTGCTTGTTGGAAGTCTCAAATGTACTTGGGGATTTTTTGTTTTAGTGTCGTGTACGTTTTCTGTGTGTTGCGAGTGATTTGTATGTGTGGAAGTGCTGTCAATTGTTGTGTGCTGTGTGGTCTTTTTCGGTGATGCAGGTGTTGTGTTGGATGTAGTGTAATAATTGGTTGTTGTTCAAATGTAATGCTGTATAGTGTGTATCGTTTTGGTTGTTTTGTTTTGTTTGCGTGTTGTTTGCGTTTGTTTCTGTTGCGCTTTTTGGTGACTTTTGTGGTGTTGGTGATGGTGGTGTTGGGGTTAATGATGGTGATGGTGTTAGTGTTTATGATGATGGGATTGGTCATGCTGGTGTGGATGTTAAGATAGCTATACTAATTTTTTTGTTTCTTAGTTTATTTGTTTCCCCCTGTATTTTGTTTTTGGAGGGGTAGGATGTGGTTTGTTTTATCATTTTGGGTTCTTTTTCTTCTTTTCTTTTTTCCTGATACAGCTTCCCACTCCTCGTCGTCACAATCTGTCTCCAGTTGCGATAGGTGGGGGAGTGGAAAATCCTCCGCAGGCGTCGGTTTTGGTCGTGGCGTGGTGGATGGTGTAGGCGCTGGTGCTAGTTCTGGCGCGGTGAGTGGTGGTGGTTTTGGTTTTGCTACTGTTGCTAGGGTTGTTGCTTCTACAGTTGGTTCTGTTGTTGCTGCTGACATCTCTGCTGTTGGTGGTGTTGATGGTTGAGTCACTGTGGCGGGTAAGAGAGGTGACCTCAACTTTTTAGTCTGAGGACAGAAAGCATTTAGGTGGGTTCCTTCACCACAAAAGACACACCTAGGCCTTCTACCCTGGACGATTACGGTGAGGTGGCTGCCGTTAGTGAGGTACATCACCTCTGGAATTTCCTCAATGCTTTTTTGGTCCTCTTGGATCAGGAGCTCCATCCCAGACCCGGACTAGTTCTCCTGCTTTTCTTTTGTTATTTCAATTATTTTCGTGTTGGCTTCGATGTCGGCGAGGACTGCAGCCGTTAGCCAGGGAATTTCGATGGCCGGTGGATCGTGGGTCACCCTGATCTTCACGAGTCTCTGACCACAATAGTTTGGGACGAGTGTGAAGTCGTCGCTTCGTAATGGGGTCATGGAGTGCTCTCTGACTTCTTGTGGTGTTTTAAAGAACACGTCCACGGTTCCATATTTCTGCCCACGTCTGATGTGGGTTTTTTCGACCACACATCCAAAAGCATTTTGTCTTTGGGAAACGGAGGCCCGTTCCACTCTGCGTGATTTTGTGTTTATCGTCCGGTAACACACGGTGCATAGGCGCCGATACTCCATTTTATTAGGTGTGTGGGAGGGAGGTCTGAGGTTGACCTTTAACCCATTTTTTTTTACCATTCTCTTGGCTTCATTTAATTCATCCAGGCTTACCTTGATTGTTTCGATTTTCTTGGCTGCTTTGGCAAACGACACATCTTGTTTCGCGGTGGTGTTGATGTTGTTATTCTCATTGTTGTTGTTGCTCCACAACTGGAGTAATGTCGATAGACTCTACTTAAAGAGATCTGAAAGGGGAAGAGGTCTTATCAGAATAGAGGACTGTGTTAAGATGGAGAAAAACCACCTGCACAAATACGTGACTGGCAGTAGGGAGCCAATGATCAAAATCGTACTGAAGGAGAAGACAATAAACCAGAGGATGATAAAGGAGGAAATAACAAAAAGGAGGAAGAGAAACCTTCATGAAAAATCCCTTCATAGTACCTTCTTTAGGAAAACTGAATTTAGAGATCCACAGTCATGGAACTAGTTAAAAAAAGGAGACCTTAAAAAAGCTACAGAAGGAATGCTAATGGCTGCGCAAGCGCAAACCCTCAAAATGAAGTGGGTGAAACACCATATTGACAAAGAGGAGGCTAGCTCACTGTGTCGGATCTGTGGAGAGAGAAAGGAGACTTTGTCTCACATTATATCCGAGTGTAAACACCATACCCAGTCTCAGTATAAAGGCTGGAGACATGATGTGATAGGCAGGGTGATCCACTGGCTTCTATGCAAAGTAAACAATTTACCACATTCTGAGAAGTGGTATGAGCATAAGCCAGAGTCAGGGAAAGAAAACGATCAGGTGAAGGGACTATGAGATTTTAGGATACAGACGGACAAAAAATTAGAACACAATAGTCCATACCTGGTGATTTTGGACAAGGAAAAAGAACGTGCCCGATTGTAGATGTAGCCTGCCCATTTGACACGAGAGTGCAAGAAAATCAGAGAGAGAAAATTAACCGATACCAGAACTTAAATTGAGAGTTAAAAAGGATTTGGAACGGCCGTGAAGTCATGGTCGTCCCGATTGTCATAGGCCACTAGTTACTATGTCAAATAGTTTCCAAGGATGTTTAAAGAATATTGGTCCAACCCCGCTGTTTGGAACACTTCAAAAGGTATGCTTGCTGGGAACAGCAAAACCCTCCGATACGTGCTGAATATCTGAGGTTGTAGGTAGCGGCTTGATACTTATTTCTACAAACTTTCCAGTTAAATAACATCAATGACTGAGACTCAAAGAACAATAACAATAATAATAATAAAATCATCCCACATATGCGTTCGTGAAAAACATATGATGTCCCCGCCGAATGTTCTTGCTATACACTATTTCTCTGTGTGATTCCATACAGTCTCACCCCCTACAGAGCCCGTATCTTTCAGTTTTCATATTGACATTTAATCGTAATTCTTTCATATTTTAAAACTACTATCCGAGAACGGAAAATACAATTTCAATTATTATATATTGTCTAAATCCATTACATATACAAAACATTTATTATACGTAAATAGGCCAACCTCTCTTCACATCTCATTTCAATTTTGTCCTAAAAAAATCATATTACATATGCAGGATTCTATATTAAACTCACATCATTTTACAAATGTACAAACATTTTATGTTTATGACAGACCGTATAATCCCACGAAACACTAATGTGCTGCTGCTCTGCGTTACTTTATTTCTTATATGCCATCACTCAAATCATTCCTTGACTTTCTGTTATCTCTGGCGTCAACGAAATTAATTACACTATCTATAGAACCTAGCCTTAGGAATCCTTTAAAAAATACGTTATGTCTTATACAATCATTTGCTTCGTGTTTCTTTCTCCTTTGTTCGGTTAAATATTCTTGGCAAAGGAAACAAATAAACATAACCTACCTTCTGGCAATTTTTTGTTCTCATTTAAGGGTTGTGTATGTCAGTGATATTCAGAAATGTTCAATTTGTGTAACATGTGTAATTTTGTGAGTATATATTGTTTACTTTTGTACCATTTTTATTGAATAGGCTATGTTAATCTTAATTCTATTTATTTTTCCTTCGTTTTTCCTTTATCCTACTTCACAGTAATCCAATCTTTCTCTAAAACTATAAGTGAGACTCTATATACTAAGTGGACTTGCTAAAAGTAACACATAAATTATACTTAAACTATGTGGTCTCATCTTAAAATAACAAACGCCAGGTTACGTAATATACCATATATATATATAAAGATTGAATGATAAAAGGTAGACCCTCATATAAAAAGCTAATTTGTTCCGAGTGCTTACAAATGTTTCAACAGTAGTTATATAACTACTGTTAAATAGTTATATACCTACTGTTGAAACATGTGTATGCACTCGGAATAAAATATCTTTTTATGATGTCTACCTGTTATTACTCATTCTTTATCTACACTCCGGAATGCAGAATGATCAGAAACTGAGTTTCTTCAACTATTCTTTCATAACTCATTGAGTAACTCCACACCGTACGTCAACTCTATCTAGTGTAGTAATTAACCATTACTGCATTCAGAATAATCCTAAGCATGTCTCGCATAACCTAAAATATATATATATATATATATATATATATATATATATATATATATATATATATATATATATATATATATATATATATATATATATATATATATATATATATATATATTAAAATAACAGATTAAAGTTTAAGCAAAGGATCGCTGCTTTCACCCTTAACGGGATCTCCTGTAACTAAAGAAATCAATCTGTGATCGCAGAAGTAAATATTTCCGAAAGCGTTGCAACTGAATGAAGAGAGGAATTCATTATATTAAGGATTCTATTGCCGTGCACGTCCACTCCGACAAAACTGGCAATATATATCAAGTGGCGCACAGTACATACTATCAACTGCTGCTTAAGGATGTAACTAAGGATTACCGTGAAACTAATAGGAGCGTCATTAATGACATCAACGATGCTGAGTTGAAAATCACCTCTGATCTCAACATCCTGGACCCTATTTCTCGCCACGTTACCCTGAAGGCTCACAAATCTAATTTCCCGAACAACCCTTATATTCGGCTTATTAACCCTACGAAGTCCGATTTAGGTAGACTTAGTAAAAGGATTTTAGGTAGAATTATACCTGAAATTAGAAGTTTGGTCCCTCTTGCGCTATAGAACAATTCTTTCGCGGTGATTGATTGGTTCAACAGCATATGCAACAAGGAAAAATGCCGTTTTATCCAATTCGACATATATAATTACTACTCCTCCATCACTATATCACTTCTTCTTAGAGCTATCGATTTTGCTAAAACACTCAGAGAGGTTAAGGATTTCATCCTCAATGCCCATAAGTCAGTGATTAATTTCGACGACTCTATTTGGATTAAAACATCTAATAGTACCCCATTCGACGTGAGTATGGGCGCCAGCGATTCTGCGGAGGTTACTGATCTTATCGGCCTGATCATTCTTTTCTCTATCAAGGAAGAATCCCCCAATGTGGGCGGTGGTTTGTACCGTGATGATGGTGTTTTGACCATGACAAAGTGCGGCCCACATGCTTGCGACATGTTCAGAAAAGAATACACAGCCTTCTTTAAAGGCTTCAACCTCTCCATACAGGTTGAGGCCAACCTCTCAGTCGTTAATTACCTTGACGTTACCCTAAATGTGTTGAATGGCTTGCACTACCCGTATAGAAAGCCGAATGATACGCTTAATTACATAAGTAATCATTCTAACCATCCTGTCAGCATAACCAAGAACCTGGTAAGAAACCTTTCTTTGAGGCTTTCCCGTCTTTCTACAAACGAGCATATTTTCACCCACCATTCCACATATTACAATGAAGCTCTTGCTTGGAGTGGATTTGTCGATAAGGTAGCATATACAGATTATGAGAATAGACCTAAGAAAAATAGATCCCGACGCATTATATGGTATAAAACACCATATAATATGGAGGTGGCCACACCATTAGCTAAGATATTTCTCTCCCTTATTATGAAGAATTTCCCCCAGCACATACATATAGTACATTTTTTTTAATAGAAATACCATTAAAATGTATTAATCTACGACTCCTAACCTTGCACATAACATCACAGCTTCAAATTTAGCTAAATTACCTAGCCGTAGGAAAACGTGCAACCCTGTAGCTAGTACTAACTGTAATTGTAGGAATCGGGTTGACTGCCCCCTATCCGGGAAATGCCTCTCGAGTAACATTGTCTACAAATGTAAGGTTAAAACACCCACGTCATGTAGGGCAAACATAGGGTTAACCGCCAATAGATTCAAGCAGCCTCCTCACATGGATACCCATACTTTTCTTAACCCTTTAAGAAGGAATATGACGTCACTTTCAGCTTATATCTGGTGGCTAAAAGACAACCACACCCAATATAAGTTACACTGGGAGATCCTAGCTTAGGCTAGATCGTATAACGGAAATAAAAGACCATGTGACCTCTGCGCCGCTTAAGCCCTGGTAATACTCTACGCCAAAGACCACATCTTAAACAAAAAATCTAAGGAAATTTCGGCTTGTAAACATAAATTGCACAAAACTTTCCTTTATTACAGCCCCACATTATACCCTAACGTATAGTACGAACTATACGCGGATATTATATATATAGGTACATGTGCATATAGATATGCGTATACGTGCGTTTTGCGTCTGTGTGGGTATGCGGGTTCGTACGTATGTAGGGTGTGTGTATATGTGTATTTTGTGTTTTGGTTGACGTAACTTTAGCGAACATATGTGTATTTACATGTAGGTATGTGTGTGCGCGCGTTATATATGTATTTATAGGTGTATATGTATATACGTTTATATAATTATATATATACACGCACACACACACACACACACATATATATAAATATATTTTATATATATATGTTTATGTGTATTTGGTGTATATGTTCGTATATGTGCAGGTACAGGCGTTGTGTGGGTTCTGTGTGTGAGTGCGTGTTTTTTTTGTTTACGTGCTTGTATTTTCATACACATAGCGCGCGTTTTCGCGTATGCATGTGTATGTACGTATATAGATGCGTGCATGTATATATTTAATTTTTGTTGATTTAAATTACCTCTGTAATTTATTTACATTAATCTTAACTCTGAAGCCGAGAATCACTCGGTTTCCTAAATAGAATTTTAGTCTACGACTTCAGTTATACCATAGACGTGGTTTAGTCTTTGCGTGTAATTGTTTCTCATCGTTCCACATAATGACGTATTATCTTCGTTGTTTCCCTTTATTGCCAGAGAACGTCTCCGCGAACCACCTAATAGAATATTAGTCTACGACTTCATTTATACCATAAACGTGATTTTGTCTTTGCGTGTAATTGTTTTCACCGCTCTAAATAATGACGTATTATCTTCGTTTTAACGATCTTTTCCAGGGAACGTTTCCCCGAACCAAAGTATCGTCTTCCTGTCATCCTTCCGTTGCAACGTTTTTCGAAATATTTACTACTGCGTTCACAGATTGATTTTTTTAGTTTCAGATCCTGTTAGGGATGAAAGCAGCGATCGTTTGCTTAAACTGTAATATGTTATTTTAATAAATATTTACTCTAAGGTTCTTATCTATTTGATATATATTTATCCTTATCGAGCTCTCTTTGGATTTTAGTCTTCAAATTTATTATTATTACTATATATATATATATATATATATATATATATATATATATATATATATACATTATTTGCGTATCGAGAGAGAGAAAGAAGGGAGGATAGGTGATACATATAGTTATTTGCCAAGTAGCGTATGCCAAAGTTGCTCGATACTAGTGCCGGCAGTATTAAATATTCGAAGTGTTAATATTTAGTGGGCTAGAGGATTAGCAGAGCGTAAGCACGTGGAAATGTAAGAAATCGGAGAATAGACCGTTAAAACATGTTTATTTAAAACAGCACCTACGTACGTTTCGCCCAGTTGGGCTTCTCAAGGGCATAAATAACCAAAAGTGTTCCTTACATTGCTCGGAAAGAGTTTTGGGGGTTAGGTTCACGTCAAGATTCATTGTTCGCAAAAATAGCGTGTTTTGATTTTCCAGCAGGTCAAGGGAGGTAACTCTGGGCGGTGTTAGGGCAGTCTTTCCCTGACACCTTTTTACTCTCTCTCGATACGTAAATATTGTATTACCGTGCTCCTTTTGTAGAGCATCTCACCTTATTTGCCATTATGTTGGAGCACCAGCCGTTACCCATGTCTCTCAAGTTTATCCCCTTACCCAGCAGAAAAACCTACCTCAAACTGCTTATAGACGCTACTAAATCGTTTATACGGAGAGTCAGATGGAAGGCCTACCACCTGGATAAGAACACCCGTAACCTTCATGAACCTAAGAGAGGTGTGGCTTCAAAACATACCGAAACCCACCGCACAACACCTTACTGGACTCCTTTGAGGAGGACCTGCTGAAAATGATCAAAAACGTTAAGTTCAGAAAGAAACACCAATGCAGCAATCCATTCTTAACGTCCCTTGATACACTAATAACTAAGATCAAGAATGACCCGCACCTCTTCGTCACCTCCGACAAAACCAAGAAGCTGTAGGTTGGACGCGAGTAAGTATAAAAAAATTAATTTATAAGGAACTACACACAGACTACAAAAAGACACCCTCTAGTACGCTAAATGACATAAATTGAGTAGGGAAGGATATAGTTACCAGCTTAGAAATAGAAAAGTACACTAACCCGTACGTCCCTCTGACGCCTAGATTCTCTCTTAAGGATCACAGATGTAACTTGAATGAAAGCCCCTCTATTAGCCTAATACGCCCCTCTACATCTGATATAGGTAAGATTAGTAAAGTGATCCTCGACAGAGTACTACTGGAGCTTAATAGAAAGGCTAAGGACTGCCTCTGGAGCAACACCGACCAGCTCATAAATTGGTTCACCGAGTTGCCGGATAAAGCGACCCTGAAGTTCATCCAGTTTGACATAGATAGTTACTACGCCTCTATCTCCCCCATACTCTTAAATAATGCACTCATCTTAGCAAAATCTAACACTAGCCTCAATAAAAAAGATATAGACAAAGTTCTAGCGGCGCGTAGAACCATTATCCAGTTCGAGGCTCCCACTGGACCTGAACCAACCGTCCTGGTAACTTCGATGTCACGATGGGGTCCAGTGGCTCAGCGCAAACAACTGACCTGGTCGGGATATACCTCCTACATAAGCTTAGGGACGAGATACCGGCCCTACAAGGAGGTGTATATAGAGACGACGCCCTGTTTACCGTTAGGAACAATAGCCCTCGTAGGATAGAGAACCTTACCAAACATATACACAGGTTCTTCAAGTCATACAGCCTATCCGTAACTATGGACCTCAACCACAAGGTTGTCAACTTCCTGGACGTGACCCTGGAGTTGAGTACGGGCTTATACAAACCATCCCATAAGCCTGGAGAGTGCCTCTCTTATATTAATTATGCCTCCAACCAGCCTAAGCAGACTCTCAACTCCATAGTCTATAGTATCTCACATAGAATCTCGAGGCTATCCGCCAATAAGGATATCTTCAACCAAGCGGCAGATTACTACAATGGGGCCTTAATAAGCGCCGGCTTTAACCGAGGAATTTCCTACATCCCTAACGCTAGCTCTAGACATCCCTAACGCTAGCGACAATAGCGTTTAACATTATATAGGGGCCACCTCCGGCCCGTTCAAAATTAGGTTTCTAACACATCTCCACTCTTTCACAAATAAGAAATTAAGACACTCCACTTCGCTCGCGGACTACATCACACCATTAAAGGACTTAAACATCAGCTTCTCCACGCACTGGGATATTGTCGGCAGGGCTGCCCCATACAACTTCAAGAGGAAGTGCGATATTTGCCTCATGGAGCTCTACCACATCATAACTGCACCCCCACGAGCTCATCAACGGCAGAGCTGAAACAGCGATAAGTTTGACACATCGCTTAAAAATATCCTTCTTCAGATGGGTTAAGGATGAGGAGTGAGACCGTGTACCAGATCTCCCTGCAACAAATGTTAATACCCCGGCAGGCAGGAGCTGCAAAATAAGAGCCAGGAAACTAACCATGCATACCAGATCCAGCCTCAAACGACCCAGGCAAACAGGTGTGGCTATATATATATATATATATATATATATATATATATATATATATATATATATATATATATATATATATATATATATATATATATATATATATATACAAACACAAGTGCCGTATAAATATATATATTTATATATATATATATATATATATATATATATATATATATATATATATATATATATATATACATATATATTTATATATATATATATAAAGTTTTTCCGTAGGAAAGTTAAGGGAAAGGAGAGTGCTCTATGTAAACTACAGGGCTATTTATTTATGTAATAAACAACATAAGACAACGATTCCATTTGCCAAGTGTTTCACGACGACAGACGAGCCCGACACAGACGACTGAAATCGTTCATCAGAATGGAATTTTATTCTGATGAACGACTTCAGCCGTCGGTGTCGAGCTCGTCTCTCTTCGAGAAACTTCTGGCAAATTGAATAATTGTCTTATGTTGTTTTTTAGATCACTAAATATATATATATATAATATAGAAATGGGTTTTACAAGACTAGAACTGTTTCATTCGGTGGAAAGCTATTAAGTACCTTACTGTTTTTATCCCCGATTAAACCCGGGATAAACATATATACATATACATATATATAAGCTTGAGATGCAATTTGGGCAATATTGGGCTGCGCTTTCTAGCAACCAACCTACTCGCCGTAAGCAACCAATCACACTCTTACTGACTTGACCAATGCCACGTCACAATTCTCAGCCATTTGGAATTCGTGTTTGGCGGGGGCCACTTCAGAAAATAATCTGTCCTATCGATTTTGTCCCCTGAAGAGTTCGAAACTCGAGATTTATCCTTAATAGGATATCTCAAAATGAGAACGAAACCCAAGGGTTGGGATTTAATCCTGGTATGTATATAGCATTTATAACTTTAATTTTATACCTAATTGTGTATGGTTGAGCGTATATTTAATTAATTTCCACGTGATGTTGAAATGTTGGGTAAAATTCTATAGCGGTTGGCCGCGAAGACGCTGCTATCGTTTGTTTATTTACTGTTTCTTCATAGGTGCCTTTTAATCTTATAGCCTGGTCTAATTGATTTTTTGTGTTGTTAATTATGCTAATTGGGAGAACAAATGATGTATATATATTATCAAATGATTCTATTGACGTACTTTACTTTATAGTATATATTTATATATATATGTGTGTTTGTGTGTGTGTGTGTGTGTGTGTATTATATATTTAATATAGAAAAGGCTTCTACAGGCCTAGAACTGTTTCACTCGGGAGAAATCATCATATATATCTATACATATAGTTGTGTGTGTGTCTGTGTGTTTGTGTCTCCTTGTGTGTGCGTGTGTGTTTGTGTGTTTGTGTGCGTGTGCGTGTGTGTGAGATATTTGTTATGCTTTATGTATTACGGCGCAAAAGCAAATTGTCTGAATAGGATTTATACAACGGAATAGTTAAGAAAATGACAATAAACAAAGAAAGGTGAGAGATGTACAAAGAAGTTTGAGAAGAATATTCAAGGAAAAGAATTATTGTTTCATATTTATCTCGGAAATCTGCTGGAGGTATATCGTATTGAAATGCGTTACCAAATTAGAAAGTGAAAATGTGTTCCAGAGTTGAAAGAAAGTTAGATGCTATGTGGAAGAGTTGAGTGGAAAAAGAAATAAAATGTTGGGAGAAAAAGGGAAGTAGATAGAAGAGATGAAAAACATACATACATGACATGTTGGAGTAAGAATTGGGTTGGTTGAATGAAAACTGAAAAATGAAATATGAATAAAATTATATATGTATATTCATTATCTTATTGATTTTTTTTTTTTTTCCTAATAATAATTTCTTATAAAGCTGGAAGAGTGTTTTAGAAAGATTTACAGCAAAACAAAAAGTAATAATGGAAAAAGAATATCAAGTAAAATTAAAGATCGTGATGTATAATGAATAGATAGAGAAAAATTATAGAACATTAAAAGGTTTAAATATGTTGATATATAATGTTAAACGGTTGCTTGGGAATTATTTATGGAGCTTCTTTGCTGTAAAATATTTGTGTAATTTTCCCTAAGAAGCAACAATGAAGCATTGGTGAAATCAATCGAGCAAAAATGAACGATCTTTATCAATTAGATTTCCTATGTTTGAAATTCTGAGATATTCGAAGCCAGAAATACTGGCTCGATGAAATCTCCTTCACAACAAATTGTCAGCGATATATTTGTATTAGCAACTCTTCACTGCTTGAATGCAAAGGATGTATTCATTTTATATATATCACAAAAGAAGGGGAAAAGAAAAGATAGCGAACATCAAAGGTTTCAAATTAATTGAATTTAAATCGAACAATAATCTAGAGTTAAAAAATAGATAAACACTAGATGATACTAAAGAAAGAAAACGATATTCATATGTTTCCACATACTTATTTCAATACGATATTATTAGAATTATGTGCATGCATAAATATTTGAGTGACTGTTGCTTTGTATGAATGTGCGTATGTTTGTAGATATATGGGCACACGCATGCCTATGCACACACATACATACACGCACGCATATATATATATATATATATATATATATATATATGTGTGTATATGTGTGTGTGTGTGTGTGTGATTTACTAAGTGGCGTGGCCTCACATCTCTCCATTTGTATTAATTCTTGAAAATCATGAAATTTGTGAAACCGGTAAAGTTAAAAGTTTTGAAATTTTCAAATTCCGTTTCCTATGTTGCTACGCTTGTGGAACATTAAAAAGAATTACTTTCGAATATGTATATATATTCATCTTGAGGTTTTCACACCGACATACCTGTAAACATATAAGTATGTGTATTTAGCATATCTAATGATATACAGTATATTTACGAATAAATACATGAAAATATTTATGTATATATATTCAAAGCTGATATCTTAAAGCCAACTATCGAATACCAGCAAAAGCAGGAGAAGTTAACTGCCGACCATAGTTTCTGACTGATGGTCCTAATCAAGGCAGTGCTCGCCTTAACATGTTCTCTGCTGGAAATGAATATAGGCGAAAATATATATTTTTGACGCTTAAGTACATCGCCTAATTAGCCTCATTTGCATGTGGAGTTGCCTGACGGTTTGGTTTAACATAGAATTATGTTCTTTCTCGCCGACATAACTGTAAAGTTATTAGTATCTATATTTTGTATATAGATGTGAGCCATTATTAGAATGTAAACAGTTTACGTTTGAATTGATGCTCGCATCTTTCACGGAATAGTGTTCATAATGTTATTTATGGTTTACAAATACAAAGACACACACACTTTTACACGCAGAAATATTATATATATATATATAGAAGTAGTTACACAAGAGTTAGTTCAACATACCGAAAACTAATGTTTCGACTTATGCGGATCTTCAGGTGAGGATCAGCACAAGGTGAACATTTGTTCTCGGTATGGTGAACTAACGCTTGTGGAACTATTACTACCAAACTAATCCCATAGACTGAGTTCTCTACTACTACGGATATAACCCTCCTGTTATATATATATATATATATATGTATATATATATATATATATATAAATATATATATGCACTGTATATATTCTTTTACAGGTCACAGGTTACAGCCAGCAAATCCATATTTGTTGGCGTATATACATATTTTACATACAAACTTTGATGTGTAACTTGTTTGACAGTGATTGTGTGGAAGACTGTCTCAGAGATCATTCCTGTTATTGAGTATTTGACTTAAACCCTCGCTTTTATGAACACTACCACCGTAATAACCTCTTTGCTAGGGTATATGTAGCCTCGAAAATCTCCCTGAGTGTTGTTCTTCCCTTTCTCCAATTGAAGCACCATATGAATCATATAAAATAACTATCACTTATTGTTCACCCTATCATCTATGATCCCCCCCCCTTTTTTTTTTCCATTTCATCTGTCTCTCTGTCTCACTATCTTGTCTTCTCTCTCTGTTAATATTTTACGACGTTACATTTGGTCTTCGTCAACATATTTATAACCTTCATTTTCTTGTATATACGAGATCCTTTGAAATTTAAATCCAAAAGTTTATAAACAAACAATACATAAAAAAAAACATTTCGACGTTAGTCGAAATACTGTCTTAGAAGCAAGAAGATTAACGTAATTTAGTAATGGCATTATTATGTTACATATTGTTAATTTGTTCCTACTTTAATAGCGGTTTAACACTCTCTTATCTTATTAGAATATTCTATAGATATAAATATGCCTCCTAACTAGGAAACATAATGTTCGAACAATTATGATTTCTTTTAACTAAATCGTATATATTACTACTAATAGTTATTAGAGGAGAACTAAATCATGTTATCACTATTTTGCCCGAACTCACAAACAAGTAGAAAGATTTATCAGAGTGATCCCTGTAGTCTAATATGTATGTAATGTCCTTTAATTCTTTCAATAAATATTTTAAGTATCCAACACCAAATATATTAATGCATTTGAATATCCAAAGATTATATATATTAAAACAGAACATATAATAATTGAACAGCGTTCAAGTTTCATTAGTACATTTGATATACCCGTATGCTTCATTCTTCCCTATATATATGTCTCATGTTGTCATATGTATTCAAATTATAAATGTGGAACTGCACTCAATCGGTGTTATCCACAAATACATATGCATGCTCAAACATGTGTATTTCGTTGAAACCCAATATATAATGGAAGCGTTTTCTATGTTAATCATTCGAACTCTGTGAAATCTGATTAAATATTGCTCTATAGAGAGGTTAATATTTCATTTTTGTTCGTTTCATAAATGAAATAACTTTTCTCTTATGAAAATATAACAAATTCGTTTGATATTTCGCATTTCAATTTTTTTTTCTCTGATTCA
This sequence comes from Eledone cirrhosa, assembly GCA_964016885.1. Classification (NCBI taxonomy): domain Eukaryota; kingdom Metazoa; phylum Mollusca; class Cephalopoda; order Octopoda; family Eledonidae; genus Eledone; species Eledone cirrhosa. The sequence goes on from OZ024740.1 coordinate 122,166,053, forward strand.
ATTATTTCACATACATCAGAAGATGTAAATATATCGAAAACATCAGCAAAATCTATAAATATAAACAAACTAATATGAATTATATTCAAATGAAGTATAACTTTAGAGATTAGTCTGTCCAATAATATTACAGATATTAGCTTTAATGAAATTCAGTCAATTAATAGAAGTCACCAAAGTCACCAATGACATAAAGAATTACGAAATCAGAAACTAGCAGGCCTGCTACCATATTTCTAAATACAAAGCACGATTAATCAAGCTTTCTGCATTATCATTATCAAACAGTCACAATGTATATACATTGAAAAAAAAATCCCTTGAGCGTAAGTATCTTATTGTTAGTTTATTAATGATGATGTGTTTCGTAGGAGAATGTGGTCTACAGATTTATATGTTAATGTAACACAGTAAGAATTCGTTAGAAACATTTCACAAAGACCTGGAATTATGTAACATATTTTAATGCTTATTCGTTATGTCATCTTCAAGAAATTTAATTCTTAAAACAAATTTATAAAAATGTTCAAGATTTCAAATATAATTTCATTTTAAGCCTTGCTGGGATATTTTCATTTTCAGCACAAAGCTTTTCTGAAATGAAAACAAGATATAGCTTCGAAATGTAAATATTTCACATTTATATGTGAATTCACTTTCAGTTTAGATGGGTGATGTAACGAAAAGACGCAGTATATATATATATATATATATATATATATATATATATATATATATATATATATAAATATGTATACGTACATACATATAAGTATAGTAGTATGTATATATATACATACATGCACACATATGTATATGTACGTATGGATTTACCGAACATTTATTATAATGCTCGGTTTGTTTGTAAACAAACATCCCGAATTAAGCCGTACTGTGTTTAGCAACCAACGTTACCCTTTTGTTCATCAGTGACAAAGGAACGATGTACTAGTTTCAAGCTATCGTCAGCACCGTATACCTTCCTGCCAGATGATTGAAAGTCTGCAAGTATATACTTTCCTTATGCATATTAACGAATTGAAATTTCGTTTCATCTTTTCCATTTATCCTTTTCTGTGGACCCGGCCGATTAACTCACACGATATGCAAATTAGGCTGCTCAGCCGTTAATATGCATAAGGAAAGTATATACTTTCAGACGTTCAATCCTCTGGCAGGAAGGTATACGGTGCTGACGATAGCTAATAAGCTTGAAACTAGTACATCATTCCTTTGTCAGTGTTGAACAAAAGTGCAACGATGGTTGCTAAACACTTAATTCGGGATGTTTGTTTACAAACAAACCGAGCATTATAATAAATGTTCGGTAAATCCATTCGTACATATATATATATATATATATATATATATATATATATATTTATATATATATGTGTGTGTGTGTGTGTGTGTGTGTGTGTGTGTGTGTGTGTGTGTGTGTGTGTGTGTGTGTGTGTGTGCGTGTGTGTGTGTGTGTGTCTGTATGTGTCTGTGTATGTGTCTGGGTGACTGTTTGTGTGTGCCTATGTCTCTATGCGTCTGTCTGTGTATATATACGGAGTCGAATTTAATATTAATTTAATAGAGATGACAAAGAAAAATATGTTAACAAAATGTTGTTTTAAAATGTTGTATGCAAATATGTAAAGTTCAAAATATTTTTTCCGGTTAAGAACACTAAGTGACACGCATCGTTTTAGCGAGTATTAGATACGTATAAACAATATTTTCTTCCTTTATCCTGCCTTAACTTCGTTACATATGTATATAAACGGCTAGTTATATTTTAAGATCACTTTTTGCTTGTTATGGCGCAGGTACAGATGTGTGTATCCAGCTCCCCTCGCAGTCAGTTTCTGGATTCAATTCAGATATACACCCCAATGGCAGTTTTCTGCCACCATGGCCTAAGTTCTACTCAACATCTACGAGGAAAGGTGGGTTGAAGGTGAATATGAAGAAGCTTATCGGATAAGCTATTCAAATATATATATCGTTAACTACCCTTTTAGGCCGGCGTTGCTCGTGTTTGTTCATTTCCTATGAAAGGTTACATACATGTAAACGTGGCTTGAAAGCGAATAAGCTTATCAGTTAAGTGCATACAGCAGTTGAACCGGATATTAAAAGTTACGAACCTAAAGGAAATAAATGTTTCTCTTTGTTGAATATAAGTCACCAATTTAGCGGAGAAGTATTTAGAAGTTGGTAAGGTTGCCACGAGGAACCAGGTTTGGTAGAAAGATATGATAGGTATATCGACCACGACTTTAGCTTGTTTTTACATTATTTATTAACAAAGGTTGAGCTGGCATGCCAAGAGAAATTAAACAAACGAATTAAGATTCCAGAAAGACACGGGCTACTGGCTGAGAGAAGCGTTGCCAGGCCGTGGTTAAATTGTTGTGTTACATATTGGCTAGTGATTTCACGGCGCAAGAAAAATGGTTGTTTACATTAGCACGGTCGAAGCTACGAGTCATAGCGTCGTCAAATCTTTGCGGGCTATTTCTCCCTCAGAACGCCTAAGAATACATCCTCTTCTACTGGCGCTGATTGGCTGAGCTGAGCCAAATCACGCACAGAGAATGTATGTGAGCCCGTGGAATGTAGGTCACTACATCACCTCCGAGCAGATTTTTAGCCGGAAATCGTTAATGATGAAGCCGAGGACCCACAGATTATTGAATCAACAAGAACAAATGCTGAAAGAGCACATCAGTGAAAAAATAATTGAGCAGAAAGATGCATGCAAGAAAAGAAAAATGAGGCGCGACGGGCCGTGTTGAGCCGCTGTCAAATGACTAGCTGTTTTGTAGTTTATACGTGACCACCAAAGGTCTACCAGAAAACAGATAAAGCCTGACATGGGCGAAGTTACTGTTCTTGCATTATGGTAGTTTACCAGTGCTGGCAAGAAGATGATGGGTAGGCAAGAAAATGTTGGCCTCCCAGATGTATTGCCGAATGTGCTAGGGAGTCAGGAAAAAATGGCTGGTTGCTTTGATAAGAAAAAAAGCAAGCTGAATCTGTAGGTGGGGTGCAGTCCCACAATTCGGGTGAATCCACAGAAGTGGTGTAAATGCTGACAAGTCCAGTTCTATTTGTTGTTTTCCCGGTGAGTTGGGTAAAATAACAAGATAGAGGTTGTTATGGACGATGAATGTGCAACGAGATGCGAAACTGTTTGAGTTCAGCTGCAATTAGCATTTTCGTGTTGCGGTGCATGTGAATTAAGCTGCAAGTGTCGATAGTATGTTTTGGTACCTCCAGAAGGTGAAAAGGGATCTCGCAGAATATTACGACGCTTGAAGATCACATACCATAGATAACAACATGTTGGTGTGTGTATATATGCAGGCATGTAATACAGCAAAGAAAATGTGTGCGTGCGGTCACATATGCAATGATAGAGAGAAATGAATTTTCATATAATACAGTTTTAAAAAAATATATGTCCAAAATAAATGCCTGAAAAAAAAAAAGGAAGAAAGAAAGAATTGTTTCTTTTCCTTTAACAAAAAGTTCGCTTCTTTTTTCTTTGGGATCGCTCTTACTAGGTAGCTAGCAGAGTTGTTGTTGTTAAAGCAAAGTCACAATGAATCTTCTGTAGAGTAGAAGTCGAGGGTTGAAGAACCCATAGTCACCGATATGGCAGCCACGTCTGACGCCATAATGGTGAGAAAACTAATGTCTTAATTTCTCGAGTCCTTGTGGTAACGAGACAGAAGGTATGGTGGTTGCGTCGGTAAAGTTACAAGCCGTTTCCTGGTGTTGGTTAATAGTTAGCCATGTGTTGCTGCTGATGGGTGGTACTTGGTGGTAGCTGTTTTGAAATATACTCGTGGCGAAAGTTTTGGAAATACTGGTAATTTTTTTTCCAAAGATATTCTAAAGAAAATTTGAAAATATTCTAAAGAAAAAAAATTATTTTCCATGATGGCCGATCGAAAAATGTGTCCGTGAAGAAGAAGCCGTCATGTGGCACGATGCAGCCAATCAGATGGCTGGGATTGAAGAAGACAAGCTGAACGCGGGAAAACAAAATTTCTGAGTCTCCATTTGTAATTTCAACAGAACGCCGAACGCAAAATTCCACATCCAGAGAAATCCTTTTTCTTTTAATTAATTTTTTTTGTGTTGTATTTTTGTGTTTGTCTGTATGCGTGCTTCAACAATTGGAATATTATGAATTTTATGGACTTACACTAAGTGAGTCTAGCTACCGATTCGAACATTCCAAATGTTAAGCCATTCCACATTGCCGTTAAAACGAATGGCGAATTCAAATAGACAGCGTTTTCATTCTTAATCGTCGAGGGACGCCAATAAAGGAAAATAATGTCTCTCTTTGTTGAATATAAGTCATCAATTTAGCGGAGACGTATCTAGAAGTTGGTAAGGTTGCCACGAGGAACCAGGTTTGGTAGAAATATATGATAGGAATATCGACCACGACTTTAGCTTGTTTTTACATTATTTATTAACAAAGGTTGAGCTGGCATGCCAAGAGAAATTAAACAAACGAATTAAGATTCCAGAAAGACACGGCCTACTGGCTGAGAGAAGCGTTGCCAGGCCGTGGTTAAATTGTTGTGTTACATATTGGCTAGTGATTTCACGGCGCAAGAAAAAATGGTTGTTTACCTTAGCACGGTCGAAGCTGCGAGTCATAGCGTCCTCAAATCTTTGCGGGCTATTTCTCCCTCAGAACGCGTAGGGATACATGCTCTTCTACTGGCACTGATTGGCTGAGCTGAGCCAAATCACGCACAGAGAATGTATGTGAGCCCGCGGAATGTAGGTCACTACAAACCAATTAGCATTTTGGACAATCAATGATGATTTAAACATCTTCCAATAGCGAATTTAGCAGACCAAAGTTGCAAGATCGTGGTGCTGATGCCGCTGGGTGTCAGATCTGCCCGCCATGGTTGACCCTACCAGGAAATAGTTTTACAGACGTCATAGCTCCAACACCTGCACCAACATCTATAGCACCTCATTGTAGAAGATATTGCGTGTCATCCCTTGAGGAGTGTAAGCAATAAGTCCATTCCTGCTCCCAACGCGGGAATAGGCAACATAAAGTCGGCCATGGGAGAAGCATGGCTCCCCCAAATGGATACCCGCCACCGACAATGTTTGCCTTTGTGACTTGTTAATGGACATGACAAAACATTGTCTCACCGGGAATTGGGATCGCCGGAAATCGAACGGGATATCTGACGCCGAGGGGAAAAGATTCATCCTTGGCAGTGTATTCAGCAGTGTATTCAGTATGGGTATTGTCATATTAATATTTAACCAATGAAAGTCGTCAAAAATGAATAATTTAAACATTCCGATTCATGTGTCTATAGCATTAATCTGTTATATGAAGTGTTATTTTGCGGGTTGTTATTTGCAATAAGCCGGTTTAAAATACCCCAGAAAAGCCGTATGTCAATACGGAACTCCAATGACTCCCCCAGCAGTTAAATTATAGAGAGGGGGAATAATCTATTCTAGAGAGAGGAACGACGGAGAGAGCAAAGCTAATACATTATAGGGAGGTGTGTTAAACCTTAAATGAAGAGAGTAAAGCAGTTAAATTATAGAGAGGGGGAATGTTCTATTATAGAGAGAGGGAAGAGCGACAGAGAGACCGTTATGACTATGTTTGTTGTTGTATAAAATGATGTGTTGCTTAGTTTTCAAAGTTTATGTCGCGTTCCTGAACGAAGTTTTGTCGCTGTTGGGTAGTAGAGAGAGTGAATAAGCGTGTAGGAGAGAGTGTTACAGCAAGTATATTTAGATTTATCGATTTTTTCATAGAGGCAGGACATTTTTGGCAAGGTTTATTACGGGTTGACCCTACTTAGTAAATTTGCAGCAAATTGGAAAAAAGATCTTAAAAATCAGTAGAGAAATGTGGAAATGCATAAAAATCATACACACACACAGACAGACAACTTCCTTTTTATATATATTAAGACTAGCAGAAAACCACCCGGTGGGCGGTTTTCTGCTAGCAAATCTAGTGTATATACTGATATTGTTGAGATTTGGATGAGAAATGTTTTCGGCACTACATGTTCACCGTCTCTCGGTGTGTCTTTTATGCATGTATAAATATATATGTTATCTATACGGTGAAATCTTTGAAATAAATATATGTTAAAACGAAATAGGAGAAACAGAGATTAGTGACGCAAATATAAACGTTACGATACATAAACGTTATGATATAACGATGGAAATATATCTTCAAATGGTCCTTGGCATGGTGTCAAGACAGAACCGCCTCGAACTGGTGAATTCTGGCTTGTGCAAGGTGTCCCTATAGCAGCCAGCGATTCCCTCGTCCTCAGTGACCAACGTCAGTGGAGAGGGGAAGGTAATGTTTCTATAGCGACAGTGTTTCTCTTGGTAGTACCAAAGTGGAGAAAGGAAGGGGAAGGTAATATTTCTGTAGCACCTACATTTGAGTTTTAGGGAAGGACCGACATACAGACAGACAGACAGGCAAACAGAGAAATGCCCATATATTTATGTGTGTGTATATATATATATATTACACACACAGATATGTATATATGTTTCTGTGTGTATATATATATATATTACACACACAGAAATTTATATATATTTATGTGTGTGTATATATATATTACACACGCAGAAATGTATATATATTTCTTAGAACAAAATTATTATTAATGTTTTGCTGTTCATAATAATTGGAATTGAAAAGTTACTTTTGAAATTATTAATTATTTTACTAATGCTTAGATATGTAAAAATGAAGCAATGTTTCTAATAATTGTTTCTACTGTTGGCACAAGGCCAGCAAATACCCAGTAAATTACTGGTACTTTATTTTATCGACCCCGTGAGGATGAAAGGCAAAGTTAACCTCGGCGGTATTTGAACTCAGACCGTAAAGGGACGTAACTCCATGCTATGAAGCATGGTGTCCGACTCTCTACAGATTCTGCCAATCCACCGCCCTAATGTCTGTACGCAATGACGGAGTGAGAGGGGAGAGAAAGAAAGGCAGAGGTGAAGTGACGACGTGACTCTCTCCTCCTCCATCTCCCCATTCGTCACAGCGATAGAGGTGAGGAATGTTAGTGTGTTACAAAGAGAAAGAGTGAGAGTGAGAGCAACAGACAGACTAAAAGACAGGGATAGCTGGAGAGAGAGAGAGATAGCAACAGATACAGTATAGTAGCTAAGGGATGTATATATATTTCTGTGTGTATATATATATATTTCTGTGTGTGTATATATATATATATATTACACACACACAGAATGTATATATGTTTCTGTAGCACTCCTCAATTCCCCCCTCTCTCCCTCCCGCTATCCCCCTCTTGTAGTATGTCTCTTTCTTTCACTCTCACTCTCTCTCTACGCGTCGCGTGCGCAAAAAACATTCGCACGCGCGCACATGTTTCCACTGTCTGACAGACAGACAGAGAAATTGCTGGTTATATATTATAAGGAGATGATATTGTTCTTGTCCGATATGGCTGCCATGTCAATAGGAGTGAATGGATATAAAGTTTAGAGTAAGAGAAAATATCTTTGTACAAAAATATTATTCTCTACTACCTGTAATGTGTACCATCTATTGTCCCGAATGCCTGTAGCGCGAAATATGAACATTTTACACTCCTAATAACCAAATATATTGACTTTCGTCTTCTTCTTCTTCTTCTTCTTCTTCTTCTTCTTATTCTTCTTCTTCTTCTTCTTATTATTATTATTATTATTATTCTTCTTCTTCTTCTTCTTCTTCTTCTCCTTCTTGAGAGGTCGTGTGAGCAAAACAACAAATACTCCTTTGAATGGGTCCGGTCGGAAGTAACCATCTCCAACTAAATCCGGTTGAAACCCAAGCGACACCAGCCAAGCTCATGTATCTTAACCAATCATGTTGCTTGGAGTCTACCCCTTGGATTCCAGCTCGGTTGGTTTTGATCGTAAAATCTGTGCAGCAATTATTTCCTGTGACATTTTAACCTCACATTCTTAGTATCGGAGCTGTAATCTCTCAATTCGGAGAAAGAGCGGCTCCTCCTGGAGTGACACTCTGATCTCCGAGCTACGAACTCTATCGAGTAACGTTACTCCATAGACATTCGGAGAATTTCCATTTCGGCAGTGTGTATTTGCCAAGAGAGGTAAGCCTCCACTTTCGTCATTTTTGACCCCTTGATTGAACCAAGGTATCCTTCTGCCATATGGCATCACACCAAACCTTTTTCGCCTGCAGCATTTAACAGCTAAAGGATTAACTAATGTACGAAATAATCTCCACTCTGCCTCAACCTCCTCAGTTTGTTCAAAAAGTTCTCTGAATTTGGTTGCGTTAACAACTGCACACATATATCTGCCTTCATTATCCGTCAATGCTTTCCTCTTTATCATGTGAGTCACTATGGACCTGCCGATTCTGTGGGCTTTTTTTGGAATTAGGTACTCTCAAGTAGCAGATAACTATATGGTGGTCACTTGATAGCTAAACCCCTATCTTAAAACGAACATCCAGCACAGAATCAAACAGACCAATGACAATGACACAATCAAGTATTGGTTACTGTCCCTGATTCCTGATATGCCATATATATTTATGGATGTCTCTGTGCTAAAAGAAGATGATCGAAATGGAGTCTATTGCTAGAACAAAAGTCTAGTAAGGCCTCTACATTAGTATTTAGATTAGAGTCGGCATTCCTTCCTATCACGCTCCTTTATGACAGGTCGTCAATGCCAACATGTACATTGATGTCTCCCATCAGGATATATGACTCAGTCTTCAATACCTCCAATGCTGCAGTGGCTTTATCAAGGAAGTAGTTTATTTGGACTCCTTGTTCGGTGAATACACGAGCACCACCTACAGAGACCTATCTTTCAGAATAAGCTACAAGAGTAAAATTCACTTCCCTTAGAGGTTCCAGTCAATAACACCTTCTTACATCCCCACTCCTATCTGTGCAGTGAGGTCTTGCGCCACACCTGAATAGTGGAAATCTACAGTACCAGATCCACGGAATTTTGTTAAGGATATCACAAGTATATCTAGCCGGTAGAATATTGTCTCCTCCACTAGTTGTCGCGCCTTACCTGTAAGGGATGTGATGCTCTAGGTCCTATCTGCTAAGGTTTGCTCTTTTCTGGACCTTCTTTGGTGTCTCGGGATACGAAATCTTTGTCTGTCCACACGACGCCACTCATGAGAGGTCGCGAGCCCATCGCCAGTTTTTGCTGAATGAAATGAAGACTGCAAACATATTTTCAAACGGGCCCCTCTACATAAATCCTGAAAGCACCCATTGTTAACCCGCGCAAAGGACGATGCTCTATGGTTGTCCTATGATTTTCTCAACATATTTCACTCTCAGTTTCAGTGCTTTTATTTGCGCCAATCCACAATCTGGTACTTTGTGGAATCTGCGAAGATTAGGCATTTTTAGAATTGTCCTTTATTCGCCTCATCATAGCTACGTCACTCGGTTGTGAGAATTTTTGTGGGAGCTAGAGTTGTCACACATTCCTCCATATACCCAAGTATTTTTTCGCTGTTGTTCCGGATTTGCTTATTCGTTCGGCATTCTGGCTTATATCTCAATTAGCCATCATATCTGGTGGCCGTATTGCTATCTGCCTCGCGCAACCCTTCCCCTAGCAGAACTACTCTGCCAAATAAAATATATTGAATGGTAATGATATGTCCAGATCAATTTTGGGGAAAATGTATTGACTCCCACAAAATGTATCTGGACTTAGCATTACTAAAGCTGTGGACGCACACTACAGCTCCATTTTTGTTCCAAATAGTATGAATATATCAGATACATATTATCCTAAAAATCTCCATTCGAACAGCATTGGCTTTTTTGCTAGTTCTACAACATAAGTAATCTATTCTTATTGAGAACACACTGCCACTATACAAAATGTATGAATCGTCACACAATTGTTCAAAACTTAATCAGCTAAGCTACATTAAATCTACTTATTGATTAGCAAGAGAAGAATTTCACTCATATATGTACAAATGTCTCAATGAACATTATTAGGCATGGATGGCTGGAAAAATCATATAAACGGGTGGACTTTGAATATTATGTAGCAGTGACACTGGTTCTGCTGTTTCATTCATAGAGTTACATTATATTTGATACGCATGAAACTGTTGCATATTTTGAAAGTAAACTATAAGGAAATAATTGGCAGTCTATAATACAGATATGGTTTTACATATGTCTAGAAATGATAATAGAACTGGCTAGACAGAACGAAGAAGGAACAGGTACGAATGTATATTGGTACATAAGTAGATTGCTAGGTAACTGCTTATACAGGTATATGTATATAATGAGAGATTATGTATACGTCAAGGGAATGAACCTCTCAAATATCATATCTTTTCAGAAACGTTCTAACCAATATATAGAGACACGTGTACACCGACACATATATAAACATCAATGGAGAATGTTTCTATCAACGATCTATATGATGAAACAAGATAGAATGTGAAGAAAAGAATAGATGAAACAAAAAAAGATACAAACAATAAGAAA
>OZ024740.1:122181635-122201635 GCA_964016885.1 Eledone cirrhosa
CGGACTTGTTTCTTCTTTTCCTCTTTTTCCATTGCATTACCATCTCTGTCCCAATAACTTTTGTTAGTTACTGCTCGCACCACCCAGAGGTATATGATCTTTAATGCGAAGAAATACCAATGTCGGTTGGAAGATCACTGATGGAGAACTAATTGTATTCATATGTATCCCATTCGTAACAATGCAGCACGCCATTTTTCATATATATATATATATTTATATATATAAATACACTACAATCCAACAGATTCCAAACAATACCTGCTATTCATATCCAACCATCCAAAGTACACGAATACGAACATCCCTTTTAACCTAACAAGAAAAATTTGCACAATTGTCTCCAATTATGAAACGCGAAATAAAAGACTTCAAGAATTAAAGGAAATTCTACTCGAAAGACAGTGCCCACCGTTACTAATAAATAATGGAATAGAAAGGGCTAAAGCAAAAGGCATTGATGAATTACGAAAACAGAAACAAATTCGAGGTACTTCAAATATTCTATCATATTTCTCAACACACAACCCAAGAAATGCGGAAGCTTACAACACTATTCAAAGAACATCCCACTATTGAAACGAGACACAAGAATGAAAAAAGCCCTTGAAACACAAAATTATCAAAAGCAAACGATAACCTAAATCACTAAAAACATTACTCACCAATGCCAAATTACGTACTACAAACCCACAACCAACTGTCAAAAAATGTGGTCGCTCTATTTGTGGAACCTGCTCTCACCTCATTGAAGGCGACACGTATACATTTCAATCAGGACGAAATGTTGCTGTAAAAAAACACTTCACTTGCTCATCAAAAAATCTGATGTATGCCATTAAATGTAAAGGATGTAATGAAGATTATATAGGACAAACTAAACACACACTCAGAAACAGAATGAAAGTTCATCGCCAACAATTACGAGATCCAACTACGAAACAGATACCACTAGGTGCACATCTAGACATATGCGCAAGTAATAAGACACCCACATTCCAAGAATCCCCATGTTATCTTTGCGCTGACAATACAACAGAACAAATACGAATAAGTAAGGAAAATATGTTTATTCAAAAATATAGACCAGCATTAAATATAGTTTAATATACATTATGTCAACACCATAACATGCTAACCATCCAAACAGACACATACATACACACACACATAACAGCTTCTAATTTTGAAAATAAAAACCATATCTACATAAACCTTAACATACGTTAATATTCTAACAACTTAACATGCTAACCACATCCCCCCACACACACATAACTCCCTCTCACATTTCTACTAACAGAATCATTTTCCTACACACACACAATATATATATATATATATTTTCTCCATCTTAACATGCTAACCATATTCCCACACATACACACCCACACATAACACACACACCCACACATAACACCCATACACACACACAACTCCCTCCCCCATTTCTACTAATATAATCATCTTCCTACACACACACACACGCACGCAAGCACACACACACAGACACACACACACACACACGCACAAGCAGACAAATAAACATACATATCTCTACTTTCTTTATTTCAATAGAAAGTCTGAATTCTGACACCCCAGCGAACCAGCCATATTCACTGAACCAGAACAATTCTCCCCATCACATTTCTCTTGACCATTATATTTTATTTGGCACAAAATTCTCTAAAAGGCTACAAAGAAAATTCCCAAAATACGGGTGTGAAATTTAATGTACTTGTTCACGTGACAGTCATACATTCATTTATAACTAATCAAATTACATTTCAGCACATCTGTCATACTCAGAACAACTCTCACCACCCCTTTTTCTTGACCATTATCTTTTGTTTGACACAAAATTCTCTAAATGGCTATAAAAAAATTCCTAAATAAGGGCGCGAAATGTAATATACTTTTTCACGTGACAGTCATAATTTCATTTATAACCACTCAAACTACATTTATAAAGAAAAGCCTTCGTGAGCCAACTTTTTTATGTAAAAAGAAATTCAAACATAAACTGGCGCGAAAGCTGATGTGCTTATTCACGTGACTGCGTCAACCAACCAAACTTCACTCATATATGTAAAACAACCTGAGCCCCCCTTTGTTTGAAGAACTTTATAATGCGAACTGACGCGAAATGTATTATACTTATTCAACAACCAACCAAATTACTTCTCCAAAAACCTGGCATTTGCTGCCGCTTTTTTTCATATCAAACAGAAGTAACATTCAAAGACCAATCAGATGAGAGAAAAACCACAGACCCTCCATCTCACGTCTAATTTTGAAGAGCGGAAGAACTGCGAAACCGGTGAAGGAACCAAATAAATATATATTTAAAAAAAAGAAGACTCCAGTTGCATTTTCGATTTCATCTTTTTTCCTTATATATAAATATATATAGATATAAATATATATATATATATAAATATATATATATAAAAACAAATAACGAAACGAAATTAAATTTCGTTTCGTTTGTAACTCACTTTTGTATGACTGACGCTTAAACAATTAAGTTAAAAATGTACATCTACATATGCATACTGAAATACTAGTGTGTATATGAATACACACACGTATACATATGTAGGTGTAACAAGTCTTTCACTGGTTGCTTTACTGTGAGCAACCCAGCTATTCTGTATGTAAACACACAGACAAACCGGTTTTTAGAGTCATACTGGTTTTCGGGGGAACACCTTCCCTCTATTCTCCAGAAAGCCAGACAAGGAATATTGAACTAGTTTCGTTGTTGTTACAACTCATCAGCAATATTTACCTATCTACCGGCCCTTCTGGAGAATTGTAAAATCACATATCGTTATATGCTTTTTCTATGAAAATTAGTAGTGGGCAGACTAATTTGCATAGAGTGTGAGTACGCACCGGTTCAGCGGAGACGATAAAAACAAATAACGAAACGAAATTAAATTTCGTTTCGTTTGTAACTCACTTTTGTATGACTGACGCTTAAACAATTAAGTTAAAAATGTACATCTACATATGCATACTGAAATACTAGTGTGTATATGAATACACACACGTATACATATGTAGGTGTAACAAGTCTTACACTGGTTGCTTTACTGTGAGCAACCCAGCTATTCTGTATGTAAACACACAGACAAACCGGTTTTTAGAGTCATACTGGTTTTCGGGGGAACACCTTCCCTCTATTCTCCAGAAAGCCAGACAAGGAATATTGAACTAGTTTCGTTGTTGTTACAACTCATCAGCAATATCTACCTATCTACCGGCCCTTCTGGAGAATTGTAAAAGCACACATCGTTATATGCTTTTTCTATGAAAATTAGTAGTGGGCAGACTAATTTGCATAGAGTGTGAGTACGCACCGGTTTAACTTAATTGTTTAAGCGTCAGTCATACAAAAGTGAGTTACAAACGAAACGAAATTTAATTTCGTTTCGTTATTTGTTTTTATCGTCTCCGCTGAACCGGTGCGTACTCACACTCTATGCAAATTAGTATGCCCACTACTAATCTGTATAGAAAAAGCATATAACGATATGTGCTTTTACAATTCTCCAGAAGGGCCGGTAGATAGGTAAATATTGCTGATGAGTTGTAACAACAACGAAACTAGTTCAATATTCCTTGTCTGGCTTTCTGGAGAATAGAGGGAAGGTGTTCCCCCGAAAACCAGTATGACTCTAAAAACCGGTTTGTCTGTGTGTTTACATACAGAATAGCTGGGTTGCTCACAGTAAAGCAACCAGTGAAAGACTTGTTACACCTACATATGTATACGTGTGTGTATTCATATACACACTAGTATTTCAGTATGCATATGTAGATGTACATTTTTAACTTAATTGTATATATATATATAAATATATATATATATAAATATATGTATATATAAATATATGTATATATATATATATATATATACATATATATATATATATATAAATATATGTATATATATATGTATATATATATATATATAAATATATATATATATATATATATATAAATATTTGTATATATATATATATATATATATATATATATATATATATATATATATATATATATATATATATATATATATATATATATATATATATAAATATATGTATATATATATATATATATATATATATATAAATATATGTATATATATATATATATATAAATATATGTATATATATATATACGTTATTCCGGGTTGAATCGGAGGTAACCACAGTAAGTAAGGTACTCAATACATGAGATTCCTGATGATTTCTAATGAATGAAACAGTTCTAGTCCTGTAGAATCTCATCTATATTAAAACTGTATATATATATATATATATATCTTACTGGTTCCTATTACCCACTCTACTACCTCAAGTATTGAGTACTTTGGTGCGTTATGGTCCACCTGGTTCCTTACCACATTTCCTTCGTTATATATATATATATATATATATATATATATATATATATATATATATATATATATATATAGCCGCAGAAACCCAAATACTGGATTTTACCAACCTTCCAGGAGTCCGGGTAAATTTCCAATCACACATATTTTTTTATTTGTTTGACCCGAATTACTTGATCGTATATTTGCCTATGCGAATGATTGTATAACCATCGCCTCAGTGTGTTTGGTCTTTAACGTTTGTTATAGCTCTGGTTCATCTGAATCATTGAGCACTGGCCACACATCTCGGAGGTTGTTTTTCGTTATTTCCTGGGCCGAAATGCGATTCTCGCTAATTTATGTTTGTATATATATATATATATATACATATATACATTTTTAGTATATGTTGGTTGTTTATAGACACTTCAGTTTGCAGATTGGAGCACTCGGCGAATTACGCTGGCTGGTTTGGTTACTCCAGATAATGTAAAATAATTAAGTCAAATATTTAAAATTTGGCTTCGTTTATTAAAGATGTACTGCTATATATATATCGGTGACAGCCATCATTGTCTGTGACCTCTTCAGGGAGTCCGAATTTGTGTGGTAGAGACAGGTACACAAGTATTTTACTCCGTCAATACTCCGATATGTCCAACTCCTGGTTGGGTTGTTATTTCTCCAGGAGCTGGGCATATCGGTGTATTGACGGAGTAAAACACTTCAACAAGATGTGTACCAGTCTCTACCACACCATTTCGGACTGCCTGAAGAGGTCACAGCCAATGATGGCTGTCACCGAAATATATATAGCAGTACATCTTTAATAAACGAAGCCAAATTTTAATTATTTCACTTAATTTTTATATATATATATATATATATATATATATATATATATATATATATATAGTAATAATAAATATATATATATATATATATATATAACGAAGGAAATGTGGTAAGGAACCAGGTGGACCATAACGCACCAAAGTACTCAATACTTGAGGTTGTAGAGTGGGTAATAGGAACCAGTAAGACCCCGACAGCTGAGCTCAAGCCGTTTCGACGGCTAATTCTGGACTAATTTAGTCCAGAATTAGCCGTCGAAACGGCTTGAGCTCAGCTGTCGGGGTCTTACTGGTTCCTATATATATATATATATATATATATATATATATATGTGTGTGTGTGTGTGTGCGTGTGTGTGTTCCATATATGTAAGATATTTAATGCAATATCAAACTTGACATATGTTTCGCAGATTATTAGCTCAAGTATTTAATCGATATAATATAACAGACCCAGTAGATCTGCTCGTCATATGTATCGATTTATATGAAAACATTTCCCCGTTGGGACGCATATATTTCAAACGCAGTATACGCACACACACATACACACACACATATATGTATGTATCCATGCGTGCACATGTGTAGATATGTATGCATGCATGCTTGTACTTAAATAGCATACAATGTTGGCAATTTGACAAAATCATTAGCACATTTGATAGAACGAATTAAGTTATTTGTTCCCAATCTCTTCAAATTATTGCATTTCATCATTTCTAGATAAATAAAACACATCGACAGATCAATACTTTCTCTGTCACTTCACTATCTCTTTTTCTTTGACTTTCTCAACCTCTCTTTCACCGGAAAAATCTTGTTCTGTTGAAACCTAGAAGAGGGTAGACTAGATCGTGTAGATTTTTCTACAAGAGCTCAGAGTGTACGAATGATACCCTGTATACATTCGTATCAATATCATACTTTCATGTCTAAGGGCGCAGTCTCCCCTATAATATAACTCTATGTAGTTTTGGACCAAATTATTTTCAGAGACAAATTTAAAACCTCTGACATGTTCATATACTTTATTTCGAAGGCTTCCTATATTGAATACTAATTTTTCAAATCTAATTCACTTTATTTTTCATTTTGTTAATAATAAGTAACTAAACAAATTCTCCGAGTGACTTTTAATCTTCATATGACATTTTAAGTTATGTTAACTAATCAGCGTAAAAGACT
This sequence comes from Eledone cirrhosa, assembly GCA_964016885.1. NCBI lineage: Eukaryota > Metazoa > Mollusca > Cephalopoda > Octopoda > Eledonidae > Eledone > Eledone cirrhosa. The sequence goes on from OZ024740.1 coordinate 122,188,071, forward strand.
AAATTTCCCTGCAACAAATAAATTTAAAACCGAAATTTATTTTACTCGCTAATTTCCACCTAGTTCCATAATAATTAGTTCTACTTCTCTCATATGCCAGCAATTTGAAGTTAAGTGGAATGTCCATTAAATCAGCACCAATGTATTACTGGTACTTTAGTTTATTGATCCAGTAATTATGACAGATAATCCTGTAGGTTTTGAACTCAAAACTAAAAGAACCCGAACTAAATGCCGCATAGCATGTCCGATGCTCAGCCGATACTGCCATTCTCATTTTTGTCATAAAGTTCTCTGACATAGGGATAAGGCCAGCAGTTTTGAGGAATGGGAAATTCGGTTAAATTGACTCCAGTGCGTGACTGGAACTTTATTTTATCGACCTATTAATGATGAGAGGCTAAGTTAACTTCGGCGGTATTTGAACTCAGAACGTAAAGGGCTTTAACTCTATGTCGTAAAGCGTCGTGTCGGACGCACTACTTATTCTGCCAATCCCCCAACCTCATCCAGTTCTGTAATAACAGTAGCATTGTTCTGTAATAACAGTAGCATAATCTAAATTTTGCCTATGGTTGTAGTAGTAATATTTGTATAGCATTTTTCACTGACCCCCTTCACATATTCTCAGACACAATTGTCTTATTCTGGAGATGCAATGGTACTGCATTGTATGGGTCTTTATTCTACATTTACAAAATATGACTTGGTTCACTTCAGACCAGTGAGTATTAAAGGAAGAAATTAGTTACAAAACTTCGTTAGAGTGTTTTAACAAACGGTCTGAAAAGTTCTTTGAGGATATATATATTTTTTATATGTGAGTCGGTGGGGAGTGTACGCGGTTTATTGCTTTTCTTTTAGTTTTCATCTCGTTTGTAAAAGATGAAAGTTTAATATATATTTTTGGTTGACCGCCCCTTCCTTTCTTGTAATGGTACATTTGGCACGATTGCATAGCTTAACTGATCTAAATGTAATGAGCATTTTTTTGTTTTAACATTTGTATAATTTTTATTCATAAATTATTCAGTGAAGACAGCATTAAATTGATTCAGTGTATGAAGTTTTCTTTTTATTTCATACTAGCAAACCAGAAATACAAATTCTAATTCTCTTGAAATTGTTAAGTCAAATAAAAATAGATCTTAAGAGATATTTTATTAGCAATAATCAGCTGAAATTGAATTCTACCGAAACCTTTTTTTGCTAGTGTAATATTAGTAGAAGCAGTTTTTGTTGCCGTTGCTTTTTGTTTGTTCTGAGCGCCAATTCCATAGGATATGTTATACATATATATTTATATTCATTGCTATTACTACACGTTGGTAATTCTTTCAATACATCTTTACACTTGAATTTAAGAATCACTGTCGTTATAATCAGGTTTATATATTGTTTATTATGCAAAACCCAATAGTATTGTGAACATAATAGCGCTCACTTTGGTAATAAATTATACGTTTAAAGACAAGAGGAAGCTGTTTGGTGGCATTTCGACGTACGATTAAACTTTGAAATAAATTAAACCTAAATACACATATCCCAATCAAAATAACCACAATTGTTTTCCACAAGAAAAGTAAAAATGTATGCCAATTTATCATAATAGATTTTAAATGTTTGAGAGATTAAATCCACGTTGAATCCCTCTGAGGTTTCATATGCTTCTGCTAATATTCCAGCGATATTAAAACATATTTAAAAGCAGGTGTGTTGTAAATTTGATACAAGTATTACATGCTTACAAACTGAACACCATAAAGCCAAGATTATTTCATAACAATGTGTGTGTATCTAGTGTGTCGAATGGATGATTACTCCCAAATGAAGTGTCATTTCTTCGTTATTAAAAAATCAACAAAAAGAATTCTGAATGAGAGTGGGTATTTATTTGATAGGATGTTAGGTATGTGTTATTAACAAACACAAAAGAGATGTTGCCAAAGTTAATAAGATAAATTATTAGTCAGTGGGTGAAGAGAAGGGCCTCCAATAATAGTTGTAATGAAGACATATGGTATCCCCACACCGAATAGCTGGTTCGAATATTTGCAACAGAGCGGATTCTGATAAAAGCATCCACAAGGTGACATTAAATGGTTTGATGAAATAAATATACTGCTCATACTAGGTCTACCAAACGTTAAATCTATTAGACTAGAGGCAGAGACTAATGTGCAGGTATTGGAGTTGATTTGAATTTTCACGACAATATTAGTAATTTGGTTTAGGGAATACTAATTAGTTTCTTTCGTTGGTTGATCAATATGATTTATGATTACTATCTTATGAATCAACCTAGGTATGAATTTATATCTCTGAGTCATACATCTTATTCTGTTCATTTGACTTTTCATAGTTGGTGAAGCAAGACACTGTATTAAAAGTGATATAAACCAGCAGCCTATTTAAAGCAGAATTTGTCTTATCAGACTATCATTATAGACACGATATTTTATGCATTACTCATACCAACTAACCTATTCAGACAAGGATTCGCATAATTTCATCACAGTAAATCCATCACTTGTTTTGAGAATATAACTTGAGCTTTGGCTGTTAAAATTTACTGCAATTATATATGCGGTTGAATGCTATAACCGAAAATGCTAAATACTTGCTTGCTACAAGCCGATAAAAAGCCACTAGAAATGTGCATACTAGAAATAGCAGATATATGTCCTTCAGATTGGACACATAAATCAGAAATAATTTGCATAATGTAATTCTAGTTATAGAATAACAAGGAAATTCAAAGCATAGCTATAGCTGGAATGCATTTAATCATACGTCTGATCTGGGCCTGTGTAACAACAATTAATTTTGCAATGGCACTCTATATTGTATATTACCAAACACAAGAATTCAGTGCCAAAGACAAGAATTCAGCATAGTATGTTTCTGTCTATAATATTTTACACATATTGTTACTATAGAGGCTATAGTAAAATTTTGTGTAAAATATTATAGACAGAAGGGTACTACACTGAATTTTTGTCTTTCAGGTAATAAGCTTCACAAACTGGTTATACGTTAAACACTACTTCCACCACCAGACTAAAAGCAAAAGCAACTTATACTTTTTGCAAAGGATGGAGATCTACCCGCCCAATTTAAACAACATTTCGTGATTTATACGTACTCGAGATATCTTTATCGTATCTTACAATTTGATGTCACCAATATAATCCATAGTATCCTATAGATATATGCTAGTATACAAAATGCTGGAGATGTGGTTTACTGCATCATGAAGCTTATTCAATATAAACGTCCGTGCTGCGTATGTAATACTCCTATGATAACGGTAACAAATTTGATAATAGGTTGACAGTCTGTTGTAAATGGGAAGTTATTATTAGTGCAAATGTTAAACGCTTTAAGCATGAGCTTTGATAAAACACTACTTAGTACACGGATTTATTGATATTTCATAAGTACATGTTCAAAGAAAAACGCATACACACGTACACTTAATCATATTCAAAAACAAATATTAAGATATATACGTATATATATATGTACATATCATTATTTATTTATGTATAATGGTCGGTGAATTGGCAGTATCAGTAGAGGGTTGGACGTCATGCTTTCTAGCATAGTTATGTCCCTGTACAGTCTGAGTTCAAATCCCGCCGAGGTTAACTTTCCCTTTCATCATTACGGGGGTCGATAAAATAAAGTACCAGTAATGTACTGGGTAATTGCTGGCCTTGTGCCTAAAGTAGAAACAATTATTTCTTTATGTATATATATATATATATATTAGAAATTAGAAATTATAAGCTTTCACCGTATTTTAAACTAAAGAAATTTCTAGCCTGATAGTGGGGTTTATAACCCTCGGAGAAATGGAAAAAGATGAGTGTTGCCGTACATGGGAGTCGAACCCACATCTTTGGTTATCCATACCACTGCGCTACCGTTACACCAATACACATCCCATCTCCTTCCATTCGAATTAGAAGCTATGAACTTAGCAAGTGAATGATAGCTTGTTTATCATTCACTTGCTAAGTTCATAGCTTATAATTCGAATGGAAGGAGATGGGATGTGTATTGGTGTAATGGTAGCACAGTGGTCTGGATAATCAAAGATGTGGGTTCGACTCCCATGTACCGCAACACTCATCTTTTTCCATTTCTCCGAGGGTTATAAACCCCAATATCAGGCTAGAAATTTCTTTAGTTTAAAATACGGTGAAAGCTTATCATTTCTAATTTCTAATTTCAAACTCGCGCACCGTTTCAAAAACATACTTACATGTTTACGTTTATAATTTGCTTATATATATATATATATATATATATATATATATAAGGTAAAATAATGAAATAAAAAATCAGTCATTATAGATATACTTCACTGATTTACGATCGTTTTTATGTGATGATAATACATTGTAACTATACTCCGTTATTGCTCTAGGTAAGGTTAGTTACAACATATCAGATAAAGAGAATATTTACGTACATGCATATCACCAGCTGTTTTCAAAAGCAATAATAATTTGATTCAGAATTAGTAGTATGTTAGTATCATGCCCTTATTTGGAAGTCGTTGAAGAACTAACCAATTTAATTGTTTTTTTCATATGGTGTTTAGATGAAAAGTAATGCACTTTAGTTGAAGTCATGATCTATGAAAGGAATGGTTGAATGGTGTTAATAGTAGAATTGGCATCATAATCTATTACGAGGAAAGGGATTGTCAAACTGATAGTTGAATGTATCTGGTATAGTGAAGTTTAAAAGGAATGTAAAAATAAATGGTGATTAGTGTCGTATTGAGTTTTTAGGGGAATATAAATTAAGGTTATGGCTAGGAAAGATAGTATATTAAAAGATGAACATTATAATAAGATAATGCGATTATATACAACATAACCAACACAATATAGTACGGTGTGGTGAATTGCACTAAGTATAATGCAGCATATCATAGGCTCTAAAATAATATCAAGTATGTTTAAGTATAAATAATCAAACTCAGATAAATACATGTTGGCATAGTTAAAGCGCATAAATTCCATAGATTACAAAGTGCATATATCCACACTATATATAGAGAGGTACAGTTATATTGATATCCAACCAAAAATATACATACGCACAAATAGATGGAAATCTAAATACACATTTACACATGTGCACATAATCATATACACACATAACAATACATATCAATATCTACACATACACACCTATACCCACATATACACATATATATACATACACACATATATATATATACATATATATATATATATATATATATATATATATATATATATATATATATATATATATATATATATACATATATATATACATATATACACACATATGTGTATGTACACACCTCATGCATGTACACACACACTCATACATAAACACTCATACACATTTACTCACATATACACACACACAAACACACATATATATATACACACATACACATACACACACGCATACATATACATATATATATATATATATATATATATATATTTCGTTTCTGAATTTGTTTAGCAAGATTCTTTATCTGAAATCGTGTGTTGAAACCGATATTGTTATACTTTGGGAGGGTCATGTTGCCAATAAGAAACACACGCACCAGTTGCTTTCACTTCAATTTAATTTAATATATATTTATAAATTTACAAATTTATAAATTTCTGGTTGGTTGGTTGGTTCCACAACCAGATAGTTGTTTATATATATATAGTCATAGTTCTTTCGTCACACACTCTGTGACCTCTTCAGTGACTGGGGATTTCTTTCTTCGTTTCTGTGCCTTTCCTTTCTTCTATCCTACGCCATTTTGTTTGTGTGTCACACAAACAAAATGGCGTAGGATAGAAGAAAGGAAAGGCACAGAAACGAAGAAAGAAATCCCCAGTCACTGAAGAGGTCACAGAGTGTGTGACGAAAGAACTATGACTATATATATATAAACAACTATCTGGTTGTGGAACCAACCAACCAACCAGAAATTTATAAATTTGTAAATTTATAAATATATATTAAATTAAATTGAAGTGAAAGCAACTGGTGCGTGTGTTTCTTATTGGCAACATGACCCTCCCAAAGTATAACAATATATATATATATATATATATATATATATATATACATAGATAAATATATATATACACACACATAAAATATATTACCATATGATACATAGATATATATTTACTCATGCAATTACGGGCGGTTGTGTATCTTGTTGCCTTTAGTCATTAATGCATAAACCTAGGGAAGCTAAAACATTAAAAGATAAAAAATAAGCATGAATGCATATAATTAGGTGAAAGGGGTACTAATAAATGTTACTCTATATATAATTATAGTGAGTTGCTATTTAGAATATTTAATTAGGTTTATATTATTTAAATGTTCTTCGTATACGGTGATTACAAACTATGATCAGTTCCTGCCTTTTATTTAATAAATCATCCTTAGATTTAGTAATTTCCTCTGAACATAATCTGCATTCCCTCCTGTTCCCAAGATACGTAGTTCTTTGTAGAATGGTGTTCCAAGATAATTCGGAATCTTTGTTTTTCATTTTATAATTATTTACTGCTTCAGCTACAGATGTAGTGTTAGCTAGTTTAGTATTGTTGAAACTAGTAGAGTGTGCGTAAAATATTTTCTTAAATGTGTTTGATGTAGATCCTATATATGTTTTGTTGGAGTCTGTAGTAGACACAGTGCATTTATATATTACATTATTAATCAAACAGTTGCCATTTATGGGGAAATGCTTCTATTTCTGCAATTACAGCCATACGTAAGATGGTTGTTGGGGGTGCCTATACTATTCCCATTAATCCTTGAGCTATTAATATTGTAATTAATGATAGCAGGAGAATGAAGGTTGCTTTGTGGGTGGTTTGGTACTAGGATTCTATTGTGATTTTGTGCTCTGTTGTTTTTGTGTTGGTGATTTGGGTGCTTGTGTTTTCTAGGTTGAAGGATTGTATTATTTGCTTTTTAAAAGGTGCAGTCCTATTTAAATTATGTTGTGGTGGTGTAGTCATATTATTTTAAAGTTTATAAATGTTGTAGTTGCTGGAGATTGTTTGATGTAGTGTATGAGAATTTAACAGTATATTTGTTAAATATTTGGTGGTATCTGTGGTTTGGTGGAAAATGTTTATGTAGAATTTCAAAGAATTTTTTGGGGATTTGTCCAATAGTTTCCAGGTTGATTGGTGCGTTGTACCATGCTATGTTTCTTTTGCGGTTTTTAGTTAAGTTCTTATTACCACTTATGTTATTGTGTTGTGTTCTAGAAGAATTCCTATCGTTAGTATCCTTATTTGTAGAATTTGGTAAATTACCGTGGTTGTATTTGGTGTTATCATTGGGTAGATTATGAGATGTTGAGTGATTGGTATTCATATGTGGGTTGATAACATTTGTCATAGATCGTGTAGTAATAGTTGTTGTGGTTTTTCGGTTGTTTGGTGTAATAGGAATAAGCACTTTAGGAATTTGTTTCAATGGTATTTTTTGGTGTTTGTAGTTTTTGCTAGGTTTTATATTTTGGTCCATAGTAGTGTTGGGGATATTTGAAAATATTTCTTTATATCCACTTCTAGTTAAGGCCTCGTAGTAGAAGGGTGCATTATTATAAAATATATCTTCGTTGGAACATAATTTAGAAAGTCTAAGTGATATATTTTATACTAAGTTCTTGAGTATAGAGCCAGGGTGGTTTGATCGTGAATGTACATAATGTAGATTCTGATTGGGTTTGTGGTAAGGTTGATAAGTATTCGTAGAGAGGTTTAAGGTAACGTCAAGGAAATTAGGTACTTTTGAAGTGTTTTCAAATGTGATGCTAATGCTGTAATAGTCCTTGAGGAATTTTTTAATTTGTTTTTTGTTTTTTTTCTATATTTGAATTTCTAAGATTGTTAAATAACAAAAGTCAATCATCCCGATAAAGACCACCTTTGAGGTGGGGAAAAGAGTCATGAATATTATAGAGGAGAAATAGTCCAGCGAGGTCTGTAACTTGAGCAGAGTCTATGGATCCCATCGTAATATCGAATAAGTTGTTATATGTGTTTCTTGTCCAGTATTCTTCTTGGTTTTTCTAGCGTGAGATATGATGTTGATTTCCTCAGTAGATAAATCCGATCTATTTCTGGCGACGATCAGTGCTTTGTTTTGGAGAAATCGAAGAATAGTAAGAATCGATGTCGAATTGAATGAATGAAGGTAAGTTTTTATTCCCAATGCTAGTGAACCATTCAGTAAATTGGGAAGTGTTATCCCATCGTGGAAGTGTTACACATTTTCTAATTTACGGAATGATACGATCAATAATATTTTTGCTGATATTACCGATATCAGATTTTGATGGGCATATCAGTCTAATAGATGGGTTCGAGTTAAAGTCAGATTTATGGTATTTCGGGTTGAAGTGTGGGTTTTTACGTGTGAAAGTTTGTCCTATCTTCAATCTGGAGCATTTTTACTATAGCACATGATATGTTGTTCAAGGATATTAGTGCGGTGGTATTTGCTTTCTTCTAGTTCTTTCTAAGTTCTTTATATATGAACTTGTTATATTTATCGATATCTATATGGTACAAATTACAAGTTTTGTCAGAATGAACATGGACCTTGTTTGAATTTTTCAGTTGTAGAAGGGTAGAGTCCAATCCCTTTTGGAATTCTGATTTGTGTTTTCTGAACTTTATGTTTTTAATCATGTTCAGTAGTGTGCTCTCAACATTTTCATGTTGAATATTATGAGGAGGATTTTTGTATGTTTTGAATCCATAGCGGTACTTCATTTCATTTGTATTGGTTTTGTTGTCAAAATGGTAGGCCCTCCATCTCATTCTCCTAATAAATTGGTTAATATTTTTGTATGAGCAAGAGAAGATATTCATCTTTAGGTATAATTGGAATATTCTTCAACGAGGTACCCAAAAATATTGTTTATCCATTCTGATGCAGGAATTAGATAAAAAAAAAAGAGCTCAACTAAATATTATAATCAATTATGAAAAATATATTGAAGGGGCAAAATGCACAGAGGTATCTACAGGAAGTTGTGGGGTCTATTCTGCATGAAGAACTCTATGTAATCCATATGTTGAAAATGTTGTAAGTTAAGACAAATCCCGGAAAACAATAAAACATTAAAAGGAAAACAGAGTCATGATATAAGTTAAAACAATGAAATAAAAAATCAAGTCATTAGAGATATACTTCATTGCTTTACGATCGTTTCTAGGTGATGATAATAAATTGTAGCTATATTCAGTTATTGATAAATGTAAGGTTAGTTACAAAATATCAGATAAAGAGAATATTTACTTACATGCATATCGCCAGCTGTTTTCAAAAGCAATAATAATTTTATTCAGAATTAGTAGTGTTAGTACCATGTACTAATTTGGGGGTAGTTGAAGAACTAACCAATCAAATTGTTTGTTCATATGGTGTTAAGATGAAAAATAATACACTCTAGTTGACGTCATGACGCATAATGATTTCTAGTATAGGCACTAGGCCAGCAATTTGGGGGGAGGGGAAAGTCGATTAAATCGACCTCAGTACGTTACCGGTACTTTCTTTTATCGACCCCGTAAGAATGATATGCAAAGTTAACATAGGATGGATTTGAACTTAGGAAGTAAATGACCGTAACCCTATGCTGCAAATCATGGTCTCCGATATTGACAGTCGACCACCCTATATATATATATATATATATAGAGAGAGAGAGAGAGATGTGAGAAAAACCACAGACCCTCCATCTCAACTCACCTTTTGAAAAGCAGAAGAACTGCGAAACCGGTAAAGGAACCAAATAAATATATATATTTTTTTAAAAAATAAGACTTCAGTTGCATTTTCGATTTCATCCCTTTTTCTTTATACTTCCACTCGTGTAGGACACCTCGGTTATTTTTCATTTTGTAAAAAAAACCTCACTTTCTAATATATATATATATATATATATATATATATAAAAGACGTAAAATAAGAAAATATTCTTTAAAAAATTTTTAAAAAATTTTTTACTTACTTACTTAAATTTTCACTCCAACTAATTAGTTTCTGCAATGGGATAAAGACAGTTACATAATCCAACTGTCGAGAATTCATTGCGTCATCAGGGAGTCTATTCTCAGCTGAGCCTCCAGGCAATGCGCGGACACTGGCGGCTCATATAAAAATAATAATTCGGTAGAAAGAACAGCTAGGCGAGGACTGGATTCTATGTACTGAAATTCTCACTGCTTCCAGTCAAATGGCCGATTCTAAAGAATCAATCACGTGACATAGAGGCTAGTTAGAAGGAATGGGATGGTAAGATGACTGACGCCTACTAACACCCCCAAAAAAAAAATTTTGAAGTGGTTTTGGCAGGTTTGCTCGACAAATCAGTGATTTGGAGATAAATATAGATAATTTAATATATCAACTAACATAGGCGCACAGATGTACGTCCATGCCAGCAAATACACAGGTTATGTCATAGTACCTAGGTGGTTCAATGCAGGAAAGTGCAGAACAATAATATAAAAGACGTAAAATAAGAAAATATTTTTTAAAAAATTTTTAAAAAATTTTTTACTTACTTACTTAAATTTTCACTCCAACTAATTAGTTTCTGCAATGAGATAAAGACAGTTACATAATCCAACTGTCGAGAATTCATTGCGTCATCAGGGAGTCTATTCTCAGCTGAGCCTCCAGGCAATGCGCGGACACTGGCGGCTCATATAAAAATAATAATTCGGTAGAAAGAACAGCTAGGCGAGGACTGGATTCTATGTACTGAAATTCTCACTGCTTCCAGTCAAATGGCCGATTCTAAAGAATCAATCACGTGACATAGATGCTAGTTAGAAGGAATGGGATGGTAAGATGACTGACGCCTACTAACACCCCCAAAAAAAATGTTGAAGTGGTTTTGGCAGGTTTGCTCGACAAATCAGTGATTTGGAGATAAATATAGATAATTTAATATATCAACTAACATAGGCGCACAGATGTACGTCCATGCCAGCAAATACACAGGTTATGTCATAGTACCTAGGTGGTTCAATGCAGGAAAGTGCAGAACAATAATATAAAAGACGTAAAATAAGAAAATATTTTTTAAAAAATTTTTAAAAAATTTTTTACTTACTTACTTAAATATATATATATATATATATATATATATATATATATATATATATATATATATATATATATATATATATATATATATATATATATATATATATATATATATACATATATACACATATATATATATACATATATATATATATATATATATATTTATATATATATATATATTTATATATATTTATATATATATATATATTTATATATATTTATATATATATATATTTATAAAATAAAGTAAAATAAAAAGTCAAATGTTTAAAATTTAGCTTCGTTTATTGCTGCTATATATATTTCAGTGACAACCATATTTGGCTGTGACCTCTTCGGGCAGACCGAATTAGTGTGGTATAGACAAGTACATATGTTGTTGAGGTGTATAATATTGTGCAAACTCTGATATGCCCAGTTCCTGGTTGGGTTGTTATTTCACTGAGGAACTGGAATCATATGAATTCAAACAAACGAATTTCAGTGTCAAAGGGCCTCTTCTCCTATAATTGGTCAGTTGTTAGAACATTCAATATTCTAAGTGTTGTTATTGTTGGAGTTAGCTTAAAAAATTGATAAAGTGGTAGAAGGGACAAGGTGTTAAAGGAACAAAATAACAAAAAAAGTGTCAAACTTCCCACTGGTCAGTTCTGAGAGCATTCCTCAGTCAGAAGTCTATAGAATTCAATCAGGGGTGAGGCTCCCTGTAGTGTTTTTGTTTGCTATTCTTAAGTACATTTGACCTCTACCAATATTTTGGTAGTGTTGTTGGTGTTGTGGTCAGCTTATGTCTTGCTTCTGTTGACAATTTAGAAGTATCTGTGTGTGTTTTTTCTTCATCCCTCCTGCCACCATCTCTCATATTGGTGGTGATGGTGGTGGGGTGTATTCCGTGTATATGAAGAAATATAAGTCAATAAATGAAGAAAACAGAAAACAAATAATATAATTTGTATAATTTGAAAATAGATAATAAATAGAGAATAAAGAATAAAGAATAAATGAAAAATTGGTGAAAAAGTAATGAAAATGAATATGGAGAAGTGAAAAATAAAATGAAGATTCAAATAAAGTAGGATAAAGTGTGTGTGTGCTACAACCAATCTCAAGGTCAGAAATATGTTGGATAGATTGGTGTGAGGGACAAGATGTTAGAATAACATAATCAAACAAAATGTGTTTGTGTAATAATCAATCTCAACTTTAAAATAAGGTGATTATATTTTTCATAATTGATTATAATATTTAGTTGAGCTCTTTTCTTTTATCTAATTCCTGCATCACAATGGAAAAACAATATTTTTGGGTACCTCGTTGAAGAATATTCCAATTATACCTAAAGATGAATATCGTCTCTTGCTCATACAAACAAATTAACCAATTTATTAGGAGAATGAGATGGAGAGCCTACCATTTTGACAACAAAACCAATACAAATGAAATGAAGTACCGCTATGGATTCAAAACATACAAAAATCCTCCTCATAATATTCAACATGAAAATGTTGAGAGCACACTACTGAACATGATTAAAAACATAAAGTTCAGAAAACACAAATCAGAATTCCAAAAGGGATTGGACTCTACCCTTCTACAACTGAAAAATTCAAACTAGGTCCATGTCCATTCTGACAAAACTTGTAATTTGTACCATATAGATATCGATAAATATAACAAGTTCATATAAAAAAGAACTTAGAAAGAACTAGAAGAAAGCAAATACCACAGCACTAACATCCTTGAACAACATATCATGTGCTATAGTAAAAAAGCTCCAGATTGAAGATAGTTTTCTGCCCTTTTCACTATATCACTTTATTTTTGTGTTGAGATTGATTATTACACAAACACATTTTGTTTGATTATCTTATTTTAACATCTTGTCCCTCACACCAATCTATCCAACATATTTCTGACCTTGAGATTGGTTATAGCACACACACACTTTATCCTACTTTATTTGAATCTTCATTTTATTTTTCACTTCTCCATATTTATTTTCATTACTTTTTCACCAATTTTTCATTTATTCTTTATTCTTTATTCTCTATTTATTATCTATTTTCAAATTATACAAATTATATTATTTATTTTCTGTTTTCTGCATGTATTGCCTTATATTTCTTCATATACATGGAATACACCCCACCACCACCACCACCACCAATATGAGAGATGGTGACAGGAGGGATGAAGAAAAACACACACAGATACTTCTAAATTGTCAAGAGAAGCAAGACATAAGCTGACCACAACACCAACAACACTACCAAAATAATGGTAGAGGTCAAATGTACTTAAGAATAGCAAACAAAAACACTACAGGGAGTCTCACCCCTGATTGAATTCTATAGACTTCTGACTGAGGAATGCTCTTAGATCTGACCAAT